>JANAVB010035817.1:4417003-5094503 GCA_029216955.1 Iris pallida | reverse complement strand
ATCTTATTGCAATTCTTCGAAAAAGTTTGGAAAAGGAATAGTATATATGCCAACTAATTTTATTTTATTTTATTTCTTATTTCTTTTTCTTTTTTTTACTCTTCCGATTATTGTTCCGTGGGTGTACGTTAAGATTCAGCTATGTATGACCACTTTGCAATATGTTCATAAACAATTCAAAAGTACTATTTGGCTTCCAAAAAATTTGGGTAATACCATCTCTCATTATGTGACATATGACATGGCTGATGACATGATAGTTGACGTGACAAAATTAAGCATTAAAATTAATATTAATATCAAATTAACATGAACATTAATATTAAAATTAACATTAACATTAATATTAACATTAAATTAAAATTAACATTAACATTAAATTAAAATTTCATTAACATTAACAGTAACATTAAAATTAATATTACAATTAGTATTAATAAAATTAAAATGAATATTAATATTAATATTAACAATAACATTAATTAACATTAACATTAATTTTGACATTAACATTAAAATTAATATTAACATTAAATTAAAATTAGTATTAACATTATCAAATAAAAAAATTTGGATAATTAATTTTTTGGTTAAAACATGACATGTCAGATGTCATGTCACTTGCTATGTCAGATGTCACATAATAGGAGATGATACCATCCAAAAATTTAGGGAGCTAAATAGTATAATTGTAAACAATTTGTTGAGCCCATTGGTCATGTCGGTCCTTCTGGGAGGAGGCAATATTTATATATATGACACTATGTCGATCGTTTAGGAAGATTTGTTCCTCGATCATATAATTCTAAATAATTCTAGCGCCAGTCAGTCAAACAGAGTTAATATAGTCCTATGTGGAAACCTCGACGGGTCATGAAGATGATTTGAGTCTGGTCCTAGTCTTCATACTTCAAACTAGAGTAAAGAAGTTTTGTTGGAAGAAAGAGAGTCTAATAGAAGACAACTTCAAATATTGGTTTGAGAATGTGTAGCCGAATATTCTCATCGCCCCATTCACAACAATAAGCAAACAACCAAGAAATATATTTTAAACATAAAAGTATAACCCCTGTTACTCGTCATTCAAAATTTTGGATGATATTATTTTCCGACATGGTAGCTGATATTACAAATTTTAAGTCAAAAAAATTAATCAACTATTTTTATTATTAATGTTATTTTTAATATTAGCATAAATGTTAAAATTTATTATGTCAGTTGCTATGTCAAATACTACATAATAAAAATGGCATAATGTAAAAAATTGGATGACGGATAGGATTTATGAAAAAAAAAATGTTGGCATTATATTCCTCGTGAGAGACCAAGAAGAAGAAGAAAGACTGCGAGAAGGAGATTGAATGGGGACTTGTTCCAATCGCATACTCAAAAAAATTGAAACGCAACAGCAGGCTAACCTACAAGAAACAAAACAATTGATTAGATGATAAACGCGTTTTAGTAATATTTTCTTTTATTAAATTCTTCTTTTGCTCTGCTTCTTAATTTTTAATGCCAATCACTAATTATTTTAATGGAAGTACAGCAGCACATATATAATACTTACTACTTTGGTCCAAGTGGAAAAGAAAAGCTATGATCAACTTGAACTTAGAAAGCTATGCAATTGACCAAGAACCTTCGCGCCAGGCAAAGCCACCGCCGCCCACCGGATTTGCTTAATAACAAAGCTATTTGGAAACAATTGCAAAAAATTACTAGTTTTCTCACACAACACTTCATTTGTGACCACAAAAAAAGCAAAAGAATAAATTTTGTATAGAAGTATATATATCAGTTGACAGTTGATATTATATTTCAACAACGATGCACAATTCTTTCTTTTAGTTTCAGAAAATATTTAGAGAAATTTTGAGTTACCCTCCACTTTTGATTATCCAAATTAAGGGTGCACCCCACAGTTTTACATTAATGAAGAAATGCCCCCACTTTGGACGGAAACCGTCTAGGACTAACGGTCAAAATCTTTGACCCAAAAAATTTGACGAAAATACCCTTCTTTCCTGTGTGTTGTCTCCCTCCTCCACCCCACCGCCACTGCCACATCATACCTTGTTGCGCTCGCCGCAGCCGCCGAGTCCACACGTCGACTTGGTGAGCTCCGACAGCCACCCGCGGCCAGCAAGGCGACGCCGACGCTGACCTCCCAGAACTGCCATGGTCGTCTCGACGAGCCTCCGACGCTGGATCCCTATAGATCCAGACCGCGCCTCTGCCCCCACCACTGGGTGGCGCTCCTCCTTCGACTAAGCCTCGCTCCGTCACCCTTTCCGGCGCCATCAACCCAGTACCTCCGCCTTCCGCCGAGTTGGCTCTGCGAGCAGCCGAACACCGGCCAACACCCCAGCTCGACCCCGCCGCCTCTGTTCGTCCGTCGACGACCAGATCTGGATACTCCATCCAGATCAACAGCAAGATCCGCCGCCTGGGTGGTGCCGTCTTCTTCCTCCCGTCGCCGAGCCGCCCGGTGCCCTCCGCGTGACCCCACCGTGCGCCGCGCCCGGCCTCGCAAAGACCGCCTCCGACGAGCGCCAGCGGCTCTGCCCCGTGCTCCGCCCCTTGAACCGGGCACCGGTCCCGACCATCGTACGCCGCCCCGAGCAAATCCGCCCGACCTCCGCAGATCTGGACGCCGCCCACCGCTCCGGGCTGTCCCCTCTCCCAGATCGGCCGCCCGCCGAGGCGCGCCCCAAGCGTCGGTCGCCGCCGCTGCTCCCAGCTCCGCCTCCGCCGCACGCGTTGGGAACACCCTTCCCCTCTCCTCGGTGAGCCCTCTTCCGCTCTCTCCTCTTCCGCTTTCCCTCTCTGACAAGGGTATTTTCGTCAAATTTTTTGGATCAAAGCTTTTGACCGTTAGCCCTAGACGGTTTCCGTCCAAAGTGGGGGCATTTCTTCATTAATGCAAAACTGTGGGGTGCACCCTTAATTTGGGTAATCAAAGTGGGGGGTAACTCAAAATTTTTCAAATATTTATTGTATTACAACTCACACACATCTACACTTTTTTAATGATTTGGGAATTCGAATTCTATTGGTCCTTCCTTATATTCGTACTGCTTCCACATGACCTATAATTTTGCTAGATATTTTCATAAAGTATGACACGTGTGTGCAGTAACACAGGCTACTTATGCAGTCCTATAATACTGTCGTCTCAAAGTCTAAATTCAAAATACTAGTTTCTTGTGTAAACGATCTTTACATAACTAGTTGCAATACAGAACTCGAATAGCTCTTGTGGTTATTAAGGAGCGGTATAAGATTCTGGTTGGATGGCGGAAGATTAGTGGATCGAGCCACGGTGTGTATTATTCCTTCCATTTATAATAATGATAAAAATTGGGGGTAGTGAAAGACATGCAATGCAGCATGCACAAAGACCCGAACGTATTGTCGGACATCTTTAAAAAAAACTAGATGCAATCATTAATAGAATCAATACTATTATGTAATAAAAAAAATTTAACGGTTTTTTTCGTAAAATTTTCAAGATTCTTAAATTGTCCTAATCTTAACTTACATTATTTAATTAGTTTACAAATATAATTACGAATGTAATAGTAATACCATTATTATCATTAATGTTCTTTACCATAACAAACCAATTATCCATTCTCATGTCTCTTTCCACAATTCTTTTTTTTATAAAAATATAATGGTATAAAAATAGGGCAAATTTATGAAATGCCCAAAAATTACAAAAGTTTTATTAAAAATCCACCGCAAAATAACATTTCATCGCGTGCCCAGAATTAGCAAAAATTATAAAGGGGGTTATGAGTGATCTTTTTGCCCTTCTAATTTATTGAAAACACCCCCCAACCCTACTCTTCAAAAAAAATATTTTGATACTTCCTCTTCTTCCATACACCGCTCAGTTTTGAATCTAGGTTTTCTCCTCCAAAATTTTCAAACCTTAGTTCAAAAACTCGTCGAAAAATTTCGGAAAGACGGACAAACAGTAAAACTGTTAAAACGGAGGTCCAAATATCATTTTTTTGCGATTCTAAAATTTTGGAAGATTGACTGACGAAAAAACTGTCAATATACGGCTCTTCGAAAATACGCTCCTTTTGCGACAAACCGGACCTCGTTTCGACCTCCCAGTCAAAAGTTATGGCCCTTCAAAGTTTCAACTGGTCATAAAATGCAGGAGAATAATCATTCTCCGTGGTAATATCACGGAGAATGGCCATTCTCCGTGCTAAAACCACGAAGCACGACTATTCTCCGTGTTAAAACTACGGAGAATGGCCATTCTCCTTACTAAATTGACAAAGAATAGACATTCTCCGTATTAGAATGACGGAGAATGGCGAGAATGGCCATTCTCCGTCAATTTAACAAAGAGAACGACCATTCTTCTTATTAAATTGACAAATAATAGCCATTCTCCGTGTTAAAATGACGGAGAATGGCCATTCTCTGTCAATTTAACAAGGAGAATGACCATTCTCCGTCATTTTAACACGGGGAATGACCATTCTCTGTCATTCTCCGTGTTGAAATAACGGAGAATGGCCATTCTCAGTCATTTTATCACGGAGCCATTCTCCGTCATTTTGACACGGAGAATGGTCATTCTCCGTGGTTTTAACACGGAGAATGACCATTCTCCGTCATTTTAACACGGAGAATGGTCATTCTTCGTCATTTTGACACGGAGAATGGCCATTCTCCATTATTTTGACATGGATAATGCGATTCTCCGTGGTTTTAGCATAGAGAATGGTCATTCTCTGTGATTTTTAACACCATTCTCCATCATTTTAACACGGAGAATGATCATTCTTCGCCATTTTGACACGGAGAATGGTCATTCTCCGTCATTTTGACATGGATAATGCCATTCTCCGTGGTTTTAGCACGGAGAATGGTCATTTTCTGTGATTTTTAACACCATTCTCCGTCATTTTAACACGGAGAATGGTCATCTCCGTGTTAAAATCACGAAGAATGATTGAGAAAAGTCAACAGAAATCTAAAACATAATTTTTTGTTTTTTTTTGTGGAAAAAAAATTTGTCAAGAACAAAAATTCAAGAGTTTTCGTTCTTCTTTCAAACGATGATAACTTTATGGAAAAGAAGAAGAAGATCTTCTCTCCACAGTTGATCTAATCGTGAGAAAACTTCAAATCTTTCCACGATGATGATGATGATGATGATGATGATGAGCGATGATCGGAGTTCGACTGAAGAAAAGCACAGTGAACTACGAACGATCTTTGAGATCTCTGCTGAAGATGAGAGGAATGGAATTCAGATCTCTCATGAAAAAGAAGAAAACGAAAATCGCAATCCAAATCTGAGTTTGTGCGAAGGGTAGTTATGGTATTATAAGATGACAATTTTGTAAATACAGAACATCTAAAGAGAATCTTGAAATATATATTTAACATGAAAATATATAATTCTGGACATTTCATAAAATCTATCATGCGGGTGGATTTTTCATACAAACCAACCCCGAAATTGGGTTTCTCAGCAATTTCCAGTAAAAAATATGTCTAAAAAACAAAAGTGAAAACTTTTCAAAAAAAAATTATAGATTAATATTCATTTTTCAAAAAGGAAAAAAAAAACATCGTAACAAAAGTTGATTTTTTCTTCCAAATAATTATAAATAACTTATTATGCACATCCCTTACAAAAATTTATTATGCACCAAATTTACAATATTATTATGAAAACCCGACAATATTTGAAGATTCCATTAAAACATTTTTCATCTACGATATAGCTGTTACTAAGCCAAGTACCATATTAATATATTTAGACTTTGTCCGAGTTCTCTAGCCTAGTGGTATTAGAGCGGACATCCGGAGGGGCCGGCAAGGTTCGAGCCCTCCAATTGTGTGCATGCGTGTGATTTCCAAAAAAAAAAAAAAAAAAAAAAAAAAAAAAAAATTTAGACTTTTCTTCGAATTTACCTGATAGATTTCCGTCCGTTATATATGTGTCCGCTCGCTCTGCTAGCGAAACCAACCGATATTACAACATTGACTATGTATAATTAAGAACTGAAGCCACCTTTGTGGCATGGGAACTCCATATCCACTTGTGTGAAACAGCAGTGCAGTGAATGGAGAAGGCTAGCTTCTTCTTAATTAATTACTAATTCGCACTGTGCCACCAAGATTTAGACATTTATCGGCTGTTGTGTAGTGCAACAGAATCTCGTTTTGTCGATGGAAATTCTTCAGAATTAACCAACATGCGCGCATGCATGCAGCTGCGCGCGCCCCTAACTAAGCTAGTTTTTTGAGCAGTCGCCTACTGTTCTGCATGCATGACTGCGATGCCGATCGCCATATCTGGTTCTGGTTCTGGTTCTAACTTTGGAGCCCTAGCTAGTAAGGAAGATGCTGCGATGTCGTAGTCATTTTGCCATGATCTTATCATCTTAGGCTATCGATTCCGTCCTAACCATCACTCAGAGACTGCAGGTCAGTAATGGTCACGTCCATATATAGCAGCGTCGATATGTGTATAAGACATAGGAAACCATGTGACACAAATCCAAGAAACGTAAATAGATAAACTTAATCTCGACCACAATTCTTGATATTTCAAAATGGATGCCACTCCCTTGTTGACCGAAACAAATAGGAAAGGAGGTTGGGGGAAGACTTGTGGGAATATAAGATCAGAGTTACGTGGAAGAGGGACATGCATAGAAGAATGAAATTTTGGAGGTACATATAATATTTTTTCTTTCAAAATTTATACCGATATTTGGGAAGATATTGCACCCAAATGTGCGAGTGAAATCCGCATACCGGCTGAAATAAGTAACATGCATCGAATGCACTTGATGTCATGGAAATGATCCTCAAAAAAGTTGGACCCGGTTACCGGATCTATCTCGTGTTCCAACCATGTCCCTCCCCTCTATGACACACGTGAGTTACATGTCATAGAGCAGGAGACAGGATTGAGACCCCGGATCATGGGCACATGTGTACGGTTCTAACAAGCACTAGAAAAAGCAGTTAATGGAGAAAGGCTTCTTCCATTACACACGTTGTACCAAGATTTAGACATCTGTCTATATATCAGCAGTGCAAGTGCAGAAATTCTTTCGAGTGTCCAAACTTGAGAGAGAGAGCCAACGTAGTAACGTACGTACAGCTGTGGCCAGTTGAATTCAACTAGCTAGCTCTAGTCACCTGTTCTGCATGACTATAAGACGTCGACAAGTACCATGCATGCATGCACCTTTCTATTTTCCTCGGATGAAAGTTTACGTACGCGCTTACAACTACACATACTGATGCCAACTGGGAGCCCTAGCTGGCTGAGCTCTTTAAATGATTGATAGATCCTTCTTTTCTTTATTATCGGTTTCTTAATTTCGGTATGTCTAGATGGGATGTAACCTACCTAGCTAGCTACCTAGGAAGGAATTCTGAAAAAGAAATTTCCGCGATATTTGTCGTAGATCGATACATATATACTTTCTCGTGATTACTATTACTTTGTTCGAAAATGACTTCCGTAGTCCTTAATAGCAAATAGTTTCTTGATAGTATTACGATCACGTACGATGTGTGAATATATATACACCCCAAAGGAGCGACGTAGCTAGTTGGTCCGGAGGGACCGTACCTGTACCCGTGCATTTTTTTAAGAAAAAGACGATATATATATAATTTTATTTTTTTGATATGTCCGGACATTCTCACTAACCCTGTCGACACCACCCAGCCAGGTTAGTGCAGGAGGGGGGGCTCGATCCCGGATCTCCCCGCCGGGAGCCCCT
This sequence comes from Iris pallida, assembly GCA_029216955.1. Taxonomy (NCBI): domain Eukaryota; kingdom Viridiplantae; phylum Streptophyta; class Magnoliopsida; order Asparagales; family Iridaceae; genus Iris; species Iris pallida. Next base: position 5,086,719 of record JANAVB010035817.1, on the reverse strand, counting down.
CTCTCGTGCCACTTGCATCTTGTACAAAGTATAATAGTAATGCTATGATTACGCACTGATGTACATAGTTTGTAGATCAATTATGCTATTTGGCTCCCAAAAATTTTGGGTGATGCCATCTTTCATTATGTGGCATCTGACATGACAGCTGACATGACAATTTTTAACCCAAAACATTAATTACCAATTTTTTTTAATGTTAATGTTAATATTAATATTAATGCTAATGTTAATGTTAATACTAATGTTAAGATTAATTTTAATTTTAATATTAATTTTAATTTAATGTTAATTTTAATATTAAAGTTAATTTTAATGTTAATTATCATATTAATTTATTATTAATATTAATTTTAATGTTAAATTTTGTCATGTCAGCAACTATATTATATGTCACATAATGAGAGATGACATCACCCAAATATTTTGGGAGCCAAATAGAGTTTTTGTTTGTAGATAGTCTCTGTTGGAGAAGATAAATGGATATCGTTCTGTTGACTCGAACTAGATAATACCGAAAGACGTGTACCATCGTTAGCGACGTATAAATTTTTTTTTTCAGAGTAAACGTTTGGGTCCCCACGAAAATCCTGACTAGCTACGCCACTTGCATATGATGGACCACAGGCTTTGGCAATTTTGTAAGATTTGACATATTTAGTGTGTGCGTGGGATGGGTCTCCATCTCTTCAGTAAATTTTCAACTTCCTTATAGACTATATAGTTTCTTGATAGTATAATTCCTAGGTTTTTTTTTTTTTTTTGCTCAGTTGTTTGCATTTCTCTTTATCATCTTTGATTAACTGGACCACAATCCAGTGCTACGAGACTCCCGCTAAGAAAAATTATTCTGCATGTTGCTCCGGCTAATTTTCCCTAAGAGACAGGTATGAATCAGTGACGGACTCACATGGCGGACACGGGGGCGGAACCCCCAGTAATTTTTTATATATATATTAATATTATACTAAAAAAAAACTTGAAAGCATTGTCTCCAAATCCTTCTATGATTTGGCCTTCAGTGAATTGTAATCATGGATCCGCCAATTGTATGAATTAAGAATGGAGAAATTGTTTCTCCACATCTAAAGTGTAGCTAAAACAAAATAAAGCAAAAGAGAGACATCACTTTGATCTTTTCCACACATGTTCCAGATCTGATAACCTTTAAGTTAAAGAATTCTTAATATTATTGTGAGTCAAGCTCGATCGAGCTCACAAATATTATTAGTTTGTTCATATTGTGCTTTTACGTTGAAGGAGAGCCTTCGGTGTGAAAAGAAGACATGCTATCAAGGAATCTGGTGGCGCGAGTTCGCCCCCTTTGTTAAGTTTGTCGACCGATGAATGGGAAAGATCGGCCAAGCAGGACCGGTCCAGAAGGTTGGATTGTCCTATCCAGAGATAATTTTGGTTGTCCCTTGATCTTTATTATAAACTGATCCTAGGGTATCATCCACGACCCACCTCTTGTAAGGTGGACACTGGAGGGTTGTCCTGAAAAGTGATTGTCCAAATCCGAAGTCTTATTTGGCTTATTCCTGAGTCTGCCAGTGCGGTCAAGTGACACAGATGATATAGCTTGGCCAAATATATATATCGACTTATGAACAACACTATGATCGATTTGTAGCCTCTGTTGCTTGTTGCTTCTTCCCTCCTACCATTCCATCTATGACTGTGAGTTTCTTGAAACCTGAAAGTGGATGTGAAGTTTTCTTACACAACAGCTGCTTTCAGGATAGTATTTTAGCACGTACAAGCTGCACGTACGATTGTACAGGATCTCAAAAATTAGAAATTTTTAAAAAATTTAACTTTCATATATATTAATAATGTGAAATCTATTTAGGTCTCCCTATTTTTAAGAAACTAGAGTACTAACATGTCATTTAAAATATCAAGGAAAAAAAAGTCTTTTTTTAGCGGAAACAATATTTGTCCGCGTTATGTGACCGCATGTCCACGTGGCAACCAACTATTGGTCCTCTACTAGCACCGGATCTCATTCCTTTAAAATTCGAACTAGGGGGCCAATGGGAGGCCGCCACGTGACGGCGGACTAGTGGTGCTCACAAAACTGTGGTTAAAAAAACAATGTCCTTTTTTTTAGAGTGATAAAAGATTATTTTTTAGTATTTATATAGTACTCCTTCATCCAGGATCGGAAATTAAATTGCTTGTACAATAGGTATTCAAATCAATTTGTATATTAATATAAATCGAAATCTGTGTTTAATACAGATCTATACAGTACTAGTTGTATTTGCACAAAGTAGTTAACGTGAATACAAATAGCTGAATACTTAGTATTTTTATCCGTATAAACAAATCCAGGTTTTGTATGAAATTTTAGGATACACAGGCACCCGCTCTTCCGTGGGATTGAACACATCCAGTCGGGAAGAATGCGCGCGTGCCTCCGCTCCCACCTCCCACCTGAACTATGAAATTTCTTGATACATGCGATACATATACTTGTATATTACTATATAATGTTAAGATTTTTGTGAAAATTTTCATTTCAAAAATATTTTTTATTATTATATATTTTTTACTAATTAAAATTGTTAATTAAATTTAATAGGTAATTATGTAAAAAAATAGAAAATGCTAAGTCTACAACCAAATGTTTACAACATTAATCTTACAACCTCTCTCTCCCACCCTACGTGGGTTCCACCGTGTCCCACCTCCCCTCTCGCTCACATGCTGCATGGACTCCACCCGACCCTACAACTTCTCCTTCCCTCTAATCGAAGTCCGACACGTGACAGTTGTAATGGAATTGTAAGCATTTGTTGTAGGCATAGCAAAGCTGGAAAAAAAAACAATGGATGAAGTTATTTGCTCATTCCAAATAGTATAAAAATACATATAAAACGTACACACACACATATATCTATTCTACTATATAATAAGAAAAGTTGGTGGTGAAACTTTTGAATTCCTAAAATACCCCTGAGTGTTTATAAACATGATATTATTATGTCAACTTACATGTTATATTTAAGAGTCAAAGCAATAAAGTTTGCATGGAAGTTTTCTTTTTTCCCAATGTTTTAAAAACCGGACCGATGATCGAACCGAAATTTTTTGGTATAGGCCGGACCGGGGTTCAACCGTGGTTCAACTGGGTTCAACTGGAGTTCAATAGACTTGATTTAGTTTGTTTCAAATAGGTAAAATATCCATATTTACTTCTTGATTTAGTTTGATTTGATCATAAGTATGTTAGTTCGGTTTAATTTTACAACTATAAGATCGATTAAAACCAAATAAAGAATCAAATTGTCCAAATTTCTCATAATAATTTATTTTGAATTTGTTTACAATGAAAAAATAACCAAAATTGACCGGTTCAATTGTGAACCGGTTCGGCCGGTTCACCGGTTGAACCTGGTTTTGACAAAAAACCGACGGTTCTTTAAAAGACCCGATTTTAGTCGAACCGGACCGATTTTTTGGCTTAAACCGGTTGGACCCGGTCCAACCGTCGGTCCGGTCCGATTTTTACAACATTGCTTTTTCCATACAACTCTTCATATTCCAATATTAATAAATTTTTCTGTCCATACCATTTTTCAAAGGCTATTATTCTCAATAGAATTTTTTTTAAAAAAAGTGTACTTCTAATCTCTTGGCATTGTTAAAAGAAAGCACACACATATGAATAGTCACCTAGAAAAGATGAAAAGACGACAACTGACTTTATGATATTCTAATTAAAATACGTATAAAACATGTATAAAACATATATATATATATATATATATATATATATATATATATATATATATATATATATATATATATATATATTATACAAAACACAAAGGTTTTTGAATCCTATGGCTGACTGTGCCAAGATAAAGAGTGGTTGGGATTTAATCTTGGTGAATCAACGGTTGTAAAATTTTATGGGGAATCCAAATTTGCACTCATAATGGTTGTGGATGAGCATTATTGAGAGTGGGGTTTTATGGAAAATCCAAAGAAAATTCACATCCAGCAGTGATTGGGATTTAATATTTTGATGGGGGCCTTATAATTATTATTGTTCGTTTAAAATTGGGGGTCCAAGATTTTGAGGAGGAATATCTTAAATGAACCATGCCCTATGGACACGGGTTATGACTAGTATATATATATATGAGTAATGCTACAGTTACAACCAAATGCTTACAACCCTCTTACAACCTTCATCCATTGCTGACATGTGGACCATAGCCCACATGTCAGCACATGGATGAGTGGTTGTAAAAAGATTGTAAGTATTTGATAGTAGACTTAGCATTATTGTATATATATATATACTAGTACTGTACACATAAGATCAGATTTCTTAGCCGTTGACATGTTGGGCCGTTGAAGTAATGCTTTTTGAAGATGTTGATATTGCTTCCGCGGCCGTTGACACACGTGCTACCAAGATTTGCACATCTTATCTGCAGCGCAACAAAATCTTTCAAGTGTCCAAACTTCAGAACCAACAGCTGTGCTCCCACTTGTTCAACTAGTCACGTGTTCTGCATGACTAGCTATGATGTCGATATTTAATGGCGGAACAAGAATTTGACCATCTGGTCGGTTTAAAAAATAGAAAGAATTCTTGCAACAATTCTTTATGGATACATACAATGTATATATAAAGAAAATTTTGGATACATAAAATATGTAACGAATAAGTGTTTATTTATCACACTCTTTATGTCGATGATCAACTTTTTGTACAAGGCCAGCCCACAAAGTTGGATTGTCTATGACTGTCTCGTTTGGTTTGCAAAATCATCGAGTTGGAAAAAAAATGATTATTTTTCTACATTTGGGTGTCAAAAAAATTAAGAAAGGAATGAAAGTGATTTCCAATGGAAGAAAAGTGATTACATCCATCGAAGCAATAAATCACTTACCCACATTGAAATATTCACTTTTCTTTCCAAATTCTTTGGCATTTCCAAACATCGGAAAGAAAAATCAATGTAAATTATAATTTTTCAAAGGAAAAGAAATGCCAGTAAATTGATTTCCTTTTCCTTCAATTCCGCGAACCAAACGAGGCCTAAGTGCTAATTTTGGTTTTTTTTTTTTTGCATTTATTGAAAAAATATATATAAGTGTAAGTTGGATTTGGACCGAACCGGCGAAATAACACCAAATTAATGATCTTGGGGGTTGTACTATAGAGGGAGGTTGTCCAAGCCTGAAGTCTTATCAGACTTATTTCTGGACCAACCGTGCAGCTGGATCGAATGAAGTTTACTTAGAGCATCATTAGTAAGGCCCATCCCATTTTCTAGATTCTATATTTAGAATGTATGAGCTCATTTTGTAGAATAGTAATTCTTATCCTTAGTCCTAATTTCTACAATTTCGTTCCCGTCCCATCCATAGGTGCTAGGGGTTAGGCCTTCCAATTTCTAGATTCTAGATTGTAGTAACTCGTTTGTAGAATAGTAAGTCCCAATTGAGTCCCTTTCTAGATTCTAGACTTTATATATTTTTTTTCTACATTAATTTTTAACCATATAATTTTTGGAATCATAGCTTACTTTATTATTTTCTACTATCTTATACAAATCTGCCACATTGGCATATTCTACATTTATTTATTTTTTAAATTTTATGCTCCAAATTATATTTGAGAGTTCCAACTACTAACGATGCTCTTATAACTGATGGGAACTTGGAAGCCTCTTTAGATGATTGATCCTTCTTTTCTTCTGATATGCCTATGTGTATGAAAATGGGATGTAATTCAAGATTTTTTCGGGCCGGTCCGGTCCGGCCCACGGTCCAATGGCTGCGGGCCAGACCGGGTTCGGGCCGGTCCAGGACCGGCCCAGTCTAATTTGCGGTCCGGGCCAAGTCCGGTCCGGTTTGGCAGTTCCCGACCCAGCCCGGCCCACTGGACCGGACCCAGTGAGGGCCGGTCCGGGCCTAGGTCGGTTCGGGCCGGTTCAGGCCGGGTGAACCGGATCGGCCCGGTTTTTTTAATATATTTTTTTTAACAGTTTTTTTTCTTTTTATTTGGTTTTTTAAACATTTTTCTTTTGTATTTTAATTTTAAAAATTTGTAACTTAATTTTAATTTAGGAATATGTTTTATTTTTGAAAAATTTTAATAAAATTTTTTAATACAAAAGTTTGTAATTTGAATAGTATAAGAGGAAAATGTTTATAAAATGTAATTTGAATAGTAATACAAAAATGTTTATAAAATGTTTATACAAAATATTTATATAAATGTTTATAATTTAGTAATACAAAAATGTTTATAATTTAGTAATAGTTTGTAATACAAATGTTTATACAAAAATGTTTATACAAATATATACAAATGTCTATAAAAAATTATAAAAATTAAAAAAAATATTTTTCCCTCTTCCTTTATCCGGGCTTGGGACCGGCAAATGCTTGTTGGCATAGGCAGAGTTAAAAATATTTTTTTTTAAAGTAAAAAATAGTTTTTGAAAGTACAAGTTAAAATTTGAATAGTATAAGTTAAAATTTAAAATTTGAATAGTATAAGTAAAAAATAAAAAATAGTTTTTGAAAGTATAAGTTAAAATTTAAAATTGAAATGTATAAGTTTAAATGTACATACCTAATACCTTGCACCGTAGCCTCATTATTGTTCGCCTTCATACAATGAAAGCGATTCCAAATCCAGCTCGTGGACGTCATGATCTTCTTCATCTTTCTGGTTTTGTGTTCTTCTATCGGCATTCATTCAATCTTGTACGCACACGATTGCTTCCAAAATATCGAACTTCAAGCGGCTCCTCCTATCGCTCAACATCCTCGAACTTGCACTAAAACATGACTCCGATGCTACCGTCGACACCGGAACCATCAGTAGATCACGTGCTATGTTAGAAAGCACAGAAAATCTCTTGTCGTGTCTCTTCCACCATTCTAAAACGGCGAAGTGATCTGGAGTCTCATCTTCGTCTTGATAAGAGTTAAGGTAAGCAGACAACTCTTGAGTAGGTTGGGAAGATTGCTTTTGTTTCTTCCTTTGTAGTATGCGACCAGCTGCTGATAGCTTAGACGCCAAGCCGGAGCTACTACTAGCCCCCCCTGAGTTGGTCGGGTCGATGTTGCTCCTTCTTCGTACAGTATAACTAACCTGTCCAAAGCAACTTTAACTTCTGCCTTCATGTCAGTAACGTCTATACCCATATATTCTCCATATCCATCTAATAAAACCTCTACGCCATCCAATTTGATTGTAGGATCAAATATGGAAGCCAAACAATATAAAAGAGGTACTTCACCCCAATATTTCTTGAATTTGGCTTCCATATTTCTCACCGCATATTCAAAATTTTGATAATCTCTATATTTAGAAAATAAATAAGACATGTTACAAAGTTCACGTAAAGCTAAGCAAGATGTGGGATAATAAACACCAGAAAGAGTTAATGTAGCATTGTAAAAAACTTCTAAAAATTCACAAACACTTTCAGCTGCTACCCAATCATCAGTAGTAACCTGATAGTCAAAGGTGACATCCGAAGTACAATAATATGTAATAGCACTCTTAAAAGAAATTGCAGATTTCAACATCAAGTAGGTGGAGTTCCACCTATTTGGTATATCCTTCACAAATCTTCTAAAAGTCATACCAAAATGTGCGCAAGTGCATGCAAAACTTTGTTGTCTACTTGGAGATGAGTTTAGGTGGAGCAAGCATTGTCGCAGAGTGTCTAAATGGGGTTCAAAAAATTTTAAACATTCTTTAACAACTAAGTTAATTATATGGCAAGCACACCTAACATGCATAAGTCTACCTTCTAAAATAGGCTGAAAAATTACTGACAAAGAAGACATAGCAGCATTATTGTTTGATGCATTGTCCAAAGAGATAAAAAAAAATTTAGGGTGAATATCATATTCACGCATGTGTCTTGAAATCTCACTTGAAATTACAGCGCCCGTGTGTGGACATTCTATAAGTTTAAGACAGATGATGCGTTTTTGCAACATCCATTGTGCATCTATATAGTGTGCAGTAATACAAATGTAAGCATAACTCCACTTAGTAGTCCAAATATCAGAAGTATTAGCCAACTTACTAACATTTTGAAAATCCGCTTTCAAAGCGGCTTTCTGCTCGTTAAAGAGACGAATAGTCTCCTTTCGAGCTTGTTGCCTACTCACTTTAGTAAAGGAGGGGTTTAGAGAAAGTGATACATAATCTCGTAAAGATTCGCTTTCACCCGTCGTGAAAGGAAGTTCGTCACGAATAATATATTTAGTTAATTCAGTTTTATGCCGAGCAGCTGAGTAAGTAAAGTTACCAATTGAAGAACCGGTGGCGCCGAAGCTTATTTGGGTTTGGGACGCTTGAAGTGTGTCCTTCCCGTAGCAAGTGTCGTAGCGTCTGGATATGGTCCCGGTGCCACCGCCCTTCTTCCATGCGTACTGGTTGCAACATTTCTTGCATTGCGCCTTGTACGGTTTCGGTTCACCCTTGGCATCTAAAACAAACGAACCATCAGGATTAGTTTCAAAAATCAAAGTAAAATAATTCCAATACTTAGGCCTTTTTTTCTTTTCAGGACGTTAGGTGGTACTAGCTACTTCCGGAGGAGATGGTTGGCACCCCTCCGGAATCGGATTGGTGGCTACTTGCTCAGGTGAAATTTCATTACTGTCAAAAAAATTACTAAAATATTGGTAAGTCTGTCCAGCAAGATCAGGTGGGTTTGAACCTTCACCAGCCATATATAAAATAGGCTTAATTGCTACTTGATACCCTCAACTATTACGCTTTTTCAAGTTGATACCCTAAACTTTTTTTTGTAACAACTTGATACCCAGATAATATTTTGGACAATAATGCCCTTACCCAAATTTTAAAACTACCACTCACCCCCCCTTCTACTCCAGGCCCCCGCCTCGCCTGCACCCTCCCCCTCCGCCGCCTCGCCTGCACCCTCCCCCTCCGCCTCCCCACCTGCACCCTCCCCCTCCGCCGCCCCGCCTGCACCCTCCCTCCCCCCCCGCTCCCCTCCACCCTCCGGCAACCCGCACCCCCTCCCTCCTCCCTCTCTCGCTGCCCTCCTCTCCTTTCCCGACTCCACCATCGCCGGAGAGGGAGGGGGGAGGTGGTCGCCAGAGAGGGAGAGGGGGAGGTGGTCACCGGAATGGGAGGGGGGGGAGGGGGGTTGCATGGGAGAGAGAAAGCCAGGGGCATTTTTGGGATTTTTTGTGTTTTAGGTATTAAGTTAAAAAAATAAAATAGTTGAGGTATCGAGTTGTTGAGTAAAAAAGTTTAGGGTATTAAGTTGAAAAACTGAAATAGTTGAGGGTATCAAAGTGCAATTAAGCCTATAAAATAAAATAAAGTAAACTACGTTAGACGAAAGTAAGGGATTGAGAGGAAGATCGGGAAGCCATAGAGCCGGAATGGAGTTGGAAGGGAGATCGGAAAGCCGTAGAGCATCGGGGAGGGAAAGTCGTAGAACACCAGAGCACCGGGGAGGGAAAGCAGTAGAGCACCAGAGCACCGTAGAAAAATGTAGAGAATTTGTGAGGAATGAGTTGTGTTTGAAAAATTGAATTTTTGGCCTATTTATAGAAATTTTTTGGGATTATTTTGGTAATTTTAGGCCAAAAATGACCAAAATACCCCTCCCAACGTTTTAATAACGGCTATATGGGAGGGGTATTTTGGTAAAAGAACCCCCCTCCAACGGTCAAAATCAGAAAAAAAAAATTCAAAATCTGGCCAACGGTCGGCTGGACCGGTCCCAGCGGGCCGGGCCGGGCCGGTCCAACCGGGCCAAATTCGGGTCGGGCCTCCTTTAAAAAAAAAAAAAAAAATTCGCAGCGGTCCGGGCCGGGCCAGGCTCGGGCTGGGGGGGAGAGGCCCGACCCGACCCGTTTGGGATTGGGGGCCGGGCCGGTTCGGGCTATGGGCGGTCCGGACCGGGCTTAATGGGGGGCGGGCCGGTCCGGGCCTGGGTCGGACTCGGGCTAAACCGGCCCACCCATCACCTTGAGACGTAATCTAATAGGAATTTTGAAAAGAAAATGCCGCGTGACGTGGTAGTAATGATTACTTTGTTGGGAAAAAAAAAAGCTTCCATAATCCTAACAGCAAGGCTCAAGGGTGCATAGGTTATGATTACTATGTATATATATGCACCAAAGTGGTAGATGACAAAGGGGGGTGAGCATTCGATTTATTCGGTCCGAATAACTGAAAATCGAATTGGACCAAAATCGAATAAGCAAAACCAAAATCGAATCGAATTGGTTAATAACTGAATCGAACCAAACCGAATTAAATCGGTTCGATTTTCGGTTTATTCGGTTTATGAATTTTTTTTTGTGCTTTTTTTTTGTTTATATATATATATATATATATATATATATATATATATATATATATATATATATATATATATATATATTTTGTTTTTTGTTTTTTACTTTTTTTATTTATTTTTTTTTGTTAGTATATATATATATATATATATATATATATATATATATATATATATTAAATTTTCTTATTATATTAAATTTTCTTATTCGGTTTTGGACCGAAACCGAAACTTAAAACCGAAACCGAATAAGAAAATTTAGTATTTTCAAAATCGAACCGATTTTTGTTAAAACCGAACCAAATATCTTATTCGGTTCGGTTCGATTTTCGGCCCAAAACCGAATAATGTTCACCCCCTAGATGACATAATTTTTTAGATAAATGGTATGTGTATCTCTAATGTCAAAATAAATTTAAAATTCTTCTAACTATCTAAAATCCTATAAGCATATATTATCTAAAATCCTACACATCCAAATTAAAGTATATTCAATTTTTAAATGATACTTAAACTAACTAGTATTATCTAAATATATATACAAAATTCTAAAAACATACAAAGAACAAAATTTAATTAAAATTATATTTAAACTATTTTAGCATAATTTAAATTCTTATCTAATTTATTTTAATAATATCCGAATCTTTTTTCGGTTTGGTACGTGCATCCTAGGTGAACAAGGATCGAGCCCACCCCAATTTTATTTTTGTTTCATATGTTTTTTTTTTTTTTTTTTGTGTGTTTTTTAACATATAAATAAGTCTAACATTCCAGTCCACCCCAGCTCATTCCAATCCATCCCAATTTAAATTTTTGGTTCCGTCCTTGCATGAACAAGACCAATGTAGTGAGTGTGTGCACGAGACGAGACAGTCTCTCGCTCTCTAACCGAGTAGCATATATTTTTTCAAGATAGCTATAACTATATAACTATATATATATATAGTTTTTTTTTACCCCTTCTTGATTGTACGTATTTCTTAAATTCCTTGTTTTTTGAACTCTCTCTTTGTTAACTTAATTAATTAATTGGTGGTTGCACTAAACCGCGTCCCCGCCAGAAGGCTCCTGCTAATTGCTAATGCAGGTTATGGCGGTTGCTCTGCCTTCCCATAAGAATATAGCTAAGAAGAATCGAGGAATGTCTAAAGTATAGTTAATACAAAGTAAAGCAAAAGAGACGTACACTTTGATATTTTTTTCACACATGCGCCAGACTGATGAGCGCTTTTAAGTTGAGGATTTTTAATATAATTGCGTGTCAGCTAGCAAATATTAGTTTTGTTCATTTGTGTTTCCATATTTTACACAGTGAAGGAGCGATACCGTAGTAGCATCTAAATGTGCAAATATAGTGGCAGAGATAGGGTCGCTCAATTAATCATCCGCAGGTACAATCGAAGTTACATATCCCTCTTTCGTGACAGTAATTCTTTCTCGTAAAGAATCCATTTATGTACTAAAGGTAGGTTGATAGCCCACTCCCGAAGGCATTCTCCCAATTAGACAGATACTTCTGATCCCGCTTGGACAAAAGATATTGTCGATGAATCGAAGTACGTCTTGTTTATTAACATCCCGAATTTGGTATGGAAAGAGGACATACGATCATGAAATCTAGAGGCTCCATCTGTACTTCTGATTCCGCTTGGACAGAAGATATTGTCGATGAATAGAAGTACGATGAATAGAAGTACGTATTGTTCATTGACATCCCGGATTTGGTATGGAAAGATGACATACGATCATGAAATCTAGAGGCTCCATCTGTACTTCGTTTGTTGGGTGATGGATGGGAAAGATCAGAGCCACACTGATGATATGATGCACATAAGCTCAATATTTCTGGCAGCACAATGATTTATTTGAGAGCACAATGATTCATTTGAGAAGGACTTCGCACAAGTGCGCGGCAGGAGGCTGCAGTTTGGCCAAATATAGTGTGACTTCTGAACCAACACTACGACTTCTGTTATCCCTCCCGCTCATCTCTTGTAACCTTGAAAGTGATGTGTGAAGGTTTCTTGTTTGTACATTCTGTTAGTTGCACAATGTAAGTAAAAAAAAAAAAACTTTCTAACTCTGTATTTTAGAAATCCGAAGTGCTACGTTATCCATGGACTTTGACCGCAGTCCTGGCCTGTGGGCCACGTATCGCTTCCTGATTGGTCGGGGGACTGGTGGGCCCGGAAGTTAGCAAGGGGAGGCCAATCGGGAGGCGACACATGGCCCGCGGGACAGGACTGCGGTCCAAGCTCGCGGGCAACGTAGCATTTTCGTTTAGAAATTGAGAATGGAATGTAAATAAATAAATAATATCTGACGAGACAGAGGTTTGAACTTGGTTCAATGTCTTTAAGACAATATTTGTCCCGTACAGTTGCTTACGGTTTAATATCGATTTAGTCTCCCGAGATACAACGGTACTTTTTTTCCGGTAGCTACACTTCACACCGTAAGAACTTGACGAAACAATGAAGATAGACTATCTCTCTCTCTCTCTCTCTGACCGAATGCTTGAGTATATGAATGATTTTTCAATTGAATACCGGGATCTAATCCTCATATGGCTTGAACGGCACGGCTGATCAAAATCCATCATATGTGAAAATAAATGGTATATTAGTACCCGTATTTGCACTAATTGGTTAATCCGTATAAATAGAGATATGAATATACATGTATCTGTATCCGTATTCGTATCCGTATTAATGAATCCAGATATCGTAGGAACCTAGTAAGAATATTTCATCGTGTTCCACGACATCTGGAATTTCATGATATATAGTTAAAAACCCCAAATCCAAGATACTTTGTAGGCTATCAATAATTGCACTAGCACAAATTTTAACACCAATGTAAAGATATTAGTATTCATATCCTTATAAAAGAATGCAGATTCCTAGCTACAAGGTATACACATCAAGTTCTACAACATCTAGGATTTCACTACAGTTAAATACCAAGGTTCAAAGTATTAGTATCGGAATGGGTATCCGATTCTTTCTGCCTATGAGTATCGGTATTGGCAATGTCGGTGGTTTCGGAATAACCAATTAATTCTGCTAAATCTTAGATAGTTGGAGACAGCGTGTAGATTCGGAGATCAGATTCGACCAAACATGTTGAGATTTGGATCATATGATGTGTCCCTTTCTCGCACAAGAGTCGACTATTAGCGTGTTTAGTATGCTCTTTTCTGTTATACTCTTGTCTGGCTTTGCTTCTTTGTAATGTCTTACAAATTAGTTTGATCAGTGGCGGAGCAGTCCTCTAAAATTGGGGAGGGCTGAACTTTAGTTATAATTTGAACGACACGAAGACACCTAGCATCGTGCCACTGGAAACGAGGTCGACTATGGTCTAGGTGGAGGAAGAAGCCACGACGCTAGAGGTTGCTGATAATGGCTCATGACGAAGAACACGGCATTGAAGGCTTGGCGAGGCTGCTGGGTTCGGTTCCTACGTATAGGCAGTGATGATGATGGTATCTAGTTGCGGATTTTCTGTGAGGCGGTATCAATGGTTGGATTGAGAGGCCAATAATAGTAGTTGTATGACGAGGCCAACGCTATCGTCGTCAGGTCAGCGTTAGAGCTGTCAAGTAGGCCATGCCGGGCCGGGCCGGTCCGGCCCGGCACGAAATTTGAGTGGGCCGGACCCGGGCCGGGCTATGGGTGGAAAAGCTAAGTCCGGTCCGGCACGTGACCCACGGCACGATGGACTTCGGGTTGGACCGGGCCGGGGCTTGATTGGCATGTGACAAATTTAGACATTCATATTCTTTATTCTCCTGAAATTTTTTGTATATTAAAACAACATGGACAGAGCACAATTTTTTTCCTGGGACATGTCAGTCTACTGCAACCAACTTAAAAAGGACCACACAACATATTTCCAGCAGACTGCCATCACTCAGTGCAAGCAATCTGCACACACATTTTCAATGGAAGAAAATAAGTGCTTCATTGCTCAGAGAGCTGTGTGCAACTAACTAATCAAAGATGCGCATTTAGAGAACCACTCTCCATGTTAAAAGTGCCTACATTGATATATTGCAATTCATAGAGGGGAGCAGTAGGCAGTAGCCTACTAATGGACATTGATCAACAATCCAAACAATAGTCTTCTCTCTCACAGTACTAATCATATTATGATTGGTGAGTGAATGGATCCTTAGATTTTACTGCAGTGGGTTGCACTAAAATAACATCAATCAAACAACATAATCATAGTCGTGCCGGGCAACGACTGGGATGAATGGCATACAAAACATCGGCATAGACAGAAGCATAGGCAAAGCTTAGAGTTTTATTATCTAATTGTGTGGGTCCAGCCTCGGCCCGGGCCGAGCCGGACCGAGTCGGGTCTATATTTTGGGCCAATATATATGGCCCGACACGACCCAATATACGGGACCAGGCCGGGTCGGCACATGGGCTAATTTTTCAGGCCGGACTCGTGTCGGGCTGGACCGGCCTGGCCCAATTGACAGGTCTAGTCAGCGTGGAGGCTCAAAGAGGGTGAAGTTCTGGTCGGATAACAAAGACGGACGGTGCTTGGCTCATTAGGGGTGAACATTATTTGGTTTTGGACCGAAAATCGAACCGAACCGAACCGAATAAGAGATTCGGTTCGGTTTCGGTTTTGAAATACTAAAATTTCTTATTCGGTTTCGACTTCGGTTTTGGGTTTCGGTTTCGGTCTAAAACCGAAAATCGAATAAGAAAATTTAGTTTATATATATATATATATATATATATATATATATATATATATATATATATATATATATATATAGATATATACTAATATATATAGGTATATACTATAGGTATATACTAAATATATCTAGGTATATTTAGTTATTATATATATTAACAAAAAAGCACAAATAAATCCAAAAACCGAATAAACCGAAAATCGAACCGATTTAATTCGGTTATTGACCAATTCGGTTCGGTTTCGATTTTACTTTTTCGGTTTCGGTCCAATTCGATTTTCGGTTATTCGGTTCGGTTGGAACCGAATAAACTGAATGCTCACCCCTATGGCTGATCGAGGAGGGACCATCATCAGGAAACATTAAATATTATAACCAAGAAAACATTAAAAAGGCCTCTCAAAAAAAAATTCAAAATTTTGGGGCGTGCCCAAGGGTAGCTCCGCCCCTGAGTTTGATGGAACTATATAACATATATGCATATATTACTTCGGTCCAAGTGAAAATAAATTAATAACTATGATCAACTTAATTAGAAGGCTCTGCATCACACCGAGAGCCTTCTTCGGCCTAGGCAAAGCCACTGGATTTGCTTAATTGCGAAGCTAATAGCCAACAAGTGCAAAATGTTCCAAGTTTTCTAATGGAGCACATCATTAATGAAAAAGAAAAACACCACAACATGCATAAAGAACAAATTTTCATGTATTATACTTGAACAATTGCGCATAAGAGCATCCACAGTGGGAACACTCTAAACAATACTCCAAACAATACTCTAAATCATACTTCAAACTACTTTTGGAGTGTCCATTTGATATTGACACACAATGGTACACTCCAAATAAAATTCCAAATTAACTTTCTTTTTTCTCTCCCTCTTTTCCCTCCTTTTTTTTTTCCCCTCCTTAACATTTCCTTCTTCGAGGTCAAGATATTTGGAGAGAGAAACATCTTATAAAATTAAATAGCAAACTTAACACGGAAGAAGAAAGAGTTTCGAAAATTAATTCCCTTCCAGGAAGCTGATCGGCAAAAGGATGAACATGAGAAGAGTCTCACTCCCAACATGTATTAAAAAAAAAATAGTTCTTAAATAGCTTGTAGTAGAAAGTATTTCTTTATTCTCAACACCCCATATTTTGCATTTCCTGATGAACGAATTTTCCACTTGCATGTGTTCGGACCTATTATTATTGAAGTTCTTTATGCTCATAGGCTAATAATATTGGTTATGTACAAAAACCAATAGTCACGAACAGAGCTTTCCGAACTATTAATATGATTGTACATAAAAAAAAATCCTCACAACTATTTTTCTTCTTTTTTTTCGTTCATCTTTTCTTTTCCCTTGCCTAATTTTTATACTTCATATTATAGTTTAATTTGTTTTTGATGGCTTGGAAAAGGAAAGAGAAGGGAAAAAGGAACGAGAGAGAGCTGGGGAAAAAATGATTTGGAGAGAAGAAGAAACATATGCTTGCGGTTTGTTTTTGTGGGCCCAAAATTTATTTTAGTCAAGTTATGAGACACTCCAAATTTGGAGTGTCCTTTGGCTTTCTATCATTTTTCAAGTGTGAACAAGTATCCATTGCATCATTCAAGTGCTACAAATTTTAGCTAAAATTAAAATGTAGCACTTGAAATCCCTTCCACTGTGAATGCTCTAAATTTATTTTAGTTTCAGAAAGTGTACTCTATATTTAAATACAGTCCTGGCCGCAAATTTTGAAGTGTAATTAAACTCAAAATATTAGTTTTTATGTATAGTCCTAGACATAGGTAATAATAATGTTGTGAAAGCGCAAAAATTTATTCAAGTGATAAATGAATACATAGATTTTGATCAACATATGAACTAAAACTAGAATTTTGAAAGATTCTGCTAAGTTATATTTTGTCCATTGTGCATGAACCCTTATATATTAAGTTCATACCTGTAGTGCCCCGTCCCGCAAAGTCAATCGGAGGAATCGAAACGCCGACGGCGTTCGGACTTAGCCTTACAACGGCGACTCGAAGACATCGCACAGGTGGGATAGTTTCGGTGAACTTGCCTCATCTTTGCCTTCACATAATAAAACGCATGTTTTCAACTTGCACAATAGGCTTGATAATAAAAGAGACGAATCCACATAGCTAAGGGAATAATTCCGACGGGTCGAAATGAGTTAGAACATGGAAAACGTTCCACGGTCGGCCTAGAGTTGGTGCACGGCGTGCTTTGAAAATGACACTGGGTCCTTCGTCTCGTGGCTTGGGAGAAGAAAAGTTGGTCTTCGACACAAAAGCTAAGAAATTGCCTAAGTCATAGGCGTTGCCCGCGTAAATGCTCGATAAAGCATGCACGCTTCCGAAATGCAAGGCTTGGCATAGCCTTTGCTCGTTCCTCGGGTTAAGTTGTAGGCTTGAGTAAGTTAGGCAAAGTTATGCCGGTCGACCTAAGTCATTCCGAGTGCTGTCCCGCTCATTCTGCGGTTGTCAAGTTAAATAGTCCCACGATCCCAAGGCCCGTCATATGAGGTATGACTTGGGCGATAGCGTCACGTAAAACGTAAGTCGGTTTGAGGCATGATACTCGGACTTAGCGTTAAGGCATGAACCACGGTCGACTTAATGAGTTTTTGGAGAAAGGATTATCGAATAGGCATTCCTGAGTTGAATAAAATGATACGATAACATGAAAAAAATGCTCGCGACCGTGGGTCGTCGAGGGGTCTCAAATGATGAAGTCTTGAATGTGGAACTCAAAAGATAGTAAAACAATGAAAGTAAAGAAAATCAAACGGTCCTAAAATGAAGAAGTGGGTCGAGTCTGCATGGTCATTGGACAACTTGTGTATCGGTGCACAAGGATTTAAGATTTGTTCCTCAGACGGTTGCCGCGGCCACGGGACCGATCTGGCCTAGGAGGAACCACGAGCCTACGGGACCCTTGGATGGTGTGCGACCTGACCCAAGGGGTGCGTCGTAGGACGGCTATTAGGGGAAAATCGGCGAGATCGTGCCTCGTTTGACGAACGTACCCTAATATCCAATGGAGGTCCAAGATAGCTTGTCGTGCTAGTGACCAAGTTCATATAGATGAGTCGGCACGGGCGGCAATCCGCGTGTGTGCCTTTGGATTGAGTTGAGTTGAATGTGTATGCAGTTAGAAGACATAATGTCTGGGCCTAATATTTGGCTACAGCGAAGGCGGCGTGCTTCGGCACGGGATATGGCATCGGGTGTTAGTTTGGCATAGAGTTGTATGTGTTAGGCTTGAACTGTTGCGAGTTAAGTCGAGAAGGGCCATAGGGCAAGCTGTGTGAAGTTACGTTGAGTTGCTGGGCACGACCTCGAAATACGAGACACGGCCGCGCTGTCACAATACAAGTGTAGGACGAGACTAAGCGAGGAGGCACTGCCTCGGAGATATGGAAGCACGAATCGAGTTATGGCACGACCGAGTCGTACGTCCCAAAGTTTGGCACAAAAGACAAGTATAAGTCGGTGCGTCGTTATGGAAGCACGGAATGGTCCTTAGACACAAGTATGCAAGGCGTCGGTCCTAAAACTGATCCTAAGGCAAGAATAGAAAGACAATCGTAAAAGTGTTTATGTTGCACAAAGTAAATGAAACGTGTAGGTTTTGTATGGGTGGGCGAGGAGCTCACTCCACCAGTACAGTTGAGTACTGACACCCACACAATATTTCATGTGCAGGCACAGGTAGAAGCTCGTGGCGTGGAGCTCGCTCGGATGCGTCGAGGCACGGAGTTTCTTGGCGATTTGAAGCGTGCGGCCGCGTGGAGTGAAGACTTATACAGGGCATAATGTATGGACATCGCCTTTCGAAGCTTCCGCTGGATTCAAGTATTGTATCGAGAGATGAGAGAGAGCAGAGTGACTTGTAAATGAGAGAAAAGTGAGCACGAGAGACTTGTAATTTGGCCTTGCGCCCACAAATGTAATCTTGTATTCAATATCAATAAAAGAGCTTCTTTGAATGACTTGTGTTCATGTGTTCTTGTTTCAAATTTCCGCTGCATATTCAATGAATCTGCTTGGGACTTCTGTGCGACGACCCCGTCGCCGCCGCTGTAATCGGCCGTTATGGAACCTGCCTTGCACGAGCGCAATCTAGGCTCGTGCGGTATCACGCCTTAGCGAGGACGATCGCTCCTACGGGAGCGGGGCGTGACAGTACCGAACCTATATAGGTTGCACTAAACCATGTCCCGGTGCCACAAGGCTTCTGCTAACGCAGATTCTGGTGACCACAGAAGATAGGTAGACTAGCCTCAACAGTAGAGTATAGCCAGGGCTGGCCCACGGGGTTGGGTTGTTCTATCCAGAGCATAGTTTTGGTTGTCCCTTGATCTTTATTGTAGGTTGATCCATAAGGTCACCCGCGATCTAGACCTCCATTGGGATCACGCTGAACCTGAGAGATGTCCTAAGTAGAGGGGATTGTCCAAATCCGAAGTCTTGTCTAACTTATCCAGTGCCGACCTTGAGTGTAGCTAAAAATAAAGTATAAAGCAAAAGATATATATACCTCTTCATCTTTTTTTCACAAGACTTGTAACCTTTTAAGTTAAGAATTGCTTATATTACTGCGGAGTCGACGGTGAAGGAGGGGTTTTGAATCTCCGGTGGTGGAAAACGACTTGCAATCATGGTAATCTAGCGGCTTTCGCCTATCTTGTTAGCTTGTCAGCCGGGTGATGGTGGGGATTACTTCGGAGCAACACTAGTAAAGCTCATCATCAATAGTTCAGCGTGAGAAGGACTTTGAGCAAATGCGCCACAATGGCCAAAGGACGCTGCTACTGTTATCAGAAATATTTCCAACTCTGTATTCAGACTCTGAAATCAAAATATAAATATAAATAAATAAATGATACCGAGTTTTGAACTTGGTTCAATGTCCTTAAGACAATATTCGTCCCGCACTGGTGCTTACGGTTTAATGGCGATTAGTCTCCCAGGATACAACGGTTGTTTCCTTCGGTAGCAGCACTTCACACCGTAGGAACTCGTCGAAGCAATGTTGGTTGTCTCTCTCTCTTAGACTAACTAATGCAATATGGATGAATTGAATGAATGCTTGAATGCTCCAAACATATTTGTATTTATAGAAATAAAGAGACACGATGGAAAGGGAACACCTTTCCAATAAACAGATTCGTACACCTTTTCCAATGAAAAGATTCGTACACCTTTTCATAGATTCGTTGATAAAAAAAATAATGATATTATTATTATAACAAATATACATTCACATTTTCCAACAGCTACTACATTGTTCGCTATTTGTGACCGCAGACGCGACTGCATGCCATATGGTATCTTTCCGTTGGCCCTCTGATCCGAATTTTAAGGGAGTAGGATCCGATGATAGCGAGAGGCCAATATTGGGTGTCAGTGAACATACGGTCACGTCCATGGTCACAAACCGCGAACAAAATATCATTTTTCATGGTCAAAATGTAGGAGGGGCTACAACTTTGCCAAATAAAGTGACTTGAATTCTGAACAACACTATTGTCATGAAATCTCGTAACAAGTCTATGAACCATGAAAGTGGAAAAAAAAAATACAAAAATACTATTTGGCTCCCAAAATATTTGGGTAATGCCATCTCTCATTATGTAATATATGACATGGTTGCTGACATGGCAGCTGACATGACAAAATTTAACATTAACATTAAAATTAACTAGCATATGTGCACGTGCTTTGCACATATTTTAACATTTCTTAATTAGTTTAGGAAGACCAAAGGGTAGTCTTCCTAATTACTAAGTTGTCCTTATTAAAATTAATGAACTATTTTTAATTAGTATAAGTATGTAAGGGTATTTTCGGAATTCAAAAGTTTCACCATCTAAGTTTTCCTATTATATAGTAGAATAGATATTAATATTAAAATTAATATTAAATTAACATGATAATTAACATTAATATTAATCTTAACATTAAAATTAACCTTAATATTAAAATTAACATTAATATTAATATTAAAATTAATCTTAACCTTAACATTAAAATTAAAATTAACATTAATATTAATATTAATATTAATATTAATATTAATATTAATATTAATATTAACTTTAAAAAAATTTGGATAATTAATGTTTTGTGTTAAAATTTATCATGTCAGCTGTTATGTCAGCTGTCATATAATGGAATATGCTATCATCTAAATTATTTGGGAGCCAAATAGCATAATTGAAAAAAAAAAATAGTGTAGCTCGTTGTAGAAATAGATGAGTATGAAAACCGCTAAAGCATAATGATCTGCTGAATAATAATAAAATATTAGAAACTTCTGTAGACTAAATAATATAGTGTTATTGTCTGCTGGGTAATATAAATCGATGCCTCAATGACGTTTTCGTCGATTCTTTATCGGAAATAGCAAATTCATTTTTTTTTTCAGAAAATTCCAAAAAAAGCATTAAAATTTAATATAATTGTAAAAAAAGCATTAAGTTTTTCTAAATTCTACTTTGAACATCCATTCGGCAATTCAATTGCCGTATGCTGATGTCAGCTATGTCAGCTTGGATTAACCGGTAACCCAGAGTAGATTAAAACAAAGGGGAGAGGATTAATCCCGAACGACAAATCTAAAGACGTTCGCTGATGTCAAATGACGTCAG
This sequence comes from Iris pallida, assembly GCA_029216955.1. Taxonomy (NCBI): domain Eukaryota; kingdom Viridiplantae; phylum Streptophyta; class Magnoliopsida; order Asparagales; family Iridaceae; genus Iris; species Iris pallida. Next base: position 5,065,000 of record JANAVB010035817.1, on the reverse strand, counting down.
CATACGACAATTCAATTGTCGTTTGTGTGTGTTTTTTTTTTTCTTTTTCTTTCTTGCGGCAATTGATGCCGTTTGGGTTTTTTATTTTTTATTATTCTTTTTTAACCTACTTGTGTGTCAGCTTGGAATTTTAATTGCCGTTTGTGTGTCAGCTTGGAATTTTAATGCTTTTTCTTGCGGCAATTCAATTGCCGTTTGGAAGTAGGTTAAAATTGTCGCAAGAAAGAAAAAAACAAAAAAAAAAACAAAACACAAACGGCAATTGAATTGTCGTATGATGACGTCATCTGACGTCAGCGAACGTATTTGGATTTGCCGTTCGGGATTAATCCTCTCCCCCTTGTTTTAATCCACTCTGGGTTACCGGTTAATCCAAGCTGACATAGCTGATATCAGCATACGGTAATTGAATTGTCGAATGGATGCTCAAAATAAAATTTAGAAAAATTTGATGCTTTTTCTACAATTATATTAAATTTTAATATTTTTTTTGGAATTTTCTGTTTTTTTTTAACCAATGGACTACTCGAACATGGATTTGAAATCCATTTGTAAAAAAGCTTCTATTGGCCAGAGAGTAAACTCTCAAATTTCTCACTCTTTTTCTCTCTCCTTTCTTCTAAAAGCACCAAGTGCTATAGCTTTCTTAGAGCATCTCCAATCCTACTGTGAGTTTAGAAAAAATGGTTGTCACATAGGAATGACAAGCATTTTTTTCAAAAATATTTCTCCAATGCAAATGTGAAATAAATTATGAAGTTGACATGACAATGACATGGCAAGGAGAATGTGAAGTTGGTTGTCTAGACCTAGACAATGCACTTCACAATGACTTTATATCCACATCATCAATTATATATATATATATATATATATATATATATATATATATATATATATATATATATATAAAGAAGTGAAAAAGTTGTCTTGGAAGTTGAAAAAACATAATTTTATTGTCTTCTCAAACTTTTGCATTGGAGAACACATTTTTATCAGATTGTCTTGCATGAATATCATCTTACCACATAGGAAAGATATTGTCTTGTGTCTTATGCCACATAGGATTCACAATACAAAACAAGACAATAGGGTTGGAGATGCTCTTATGTAGGGAGCAACTCATTGATCATTTATAATTGTCCACTAAAATTATGGACAAAAAAACTAAAGTGTAACTCCCTAATGAATAGTACAATTACTAACATAACCTCCCTAATGAATAGTGCAGTTACTAAACTGAATAGCCAATGGTTGCCTACAACGCATCTATCATGCATCCCTGCTCCTCGGCAGCCTGGCTGCACTGCTGTCCTTCAGCCCCGCTTCTCCGTAGCACCATTGTCCTACAGGCCCGTGCACTATGTAGCCCTGCCTCTTCATTGTCCAACTCAAATATGCGCCAGACGCACAAGGGCACACCTACTCTACGCCTGACACGTACATACGAAGTACAAATTTTGCCATCAAAATATCACTTTGCGCTCATCATTCATGCCAGAGTCCGAGTGGACCTAACTCCAAAGGAATTTCTTCCCAAAACAAAAACAAATGGTGTAGAATTTGAACCGTACCCACTACTAAAAACTCTATCATACCAACAACTTGAACAAATATCACCACATGTATACAAGTTAATAAATGGATGCTCAAATATTGAAATACAACACACACATACACTTGTGGCTTGTCTAAAAATAAAAAGGTGGGACCAGGTTACTAATGATAAAGTCGAATTTAACACCAACGACCTCTAGCATTCACTTCCTAAAAACCCTAACTATAGTCGGGTAGCAAAATATTTTTTATTTTGATTTGGGAAACCTTAAAAGTCGCTGACCACTTATGAAACTGGTAGGATATTTTGATTCGGGGTTACCGAAAAGATGTTCCTAAATATGTAACTAATAATAAATATCCCTAAGTTAGATATGTTACCCTAGAATAATATTTTTTTTAGTGATTATTAGGCATTTGTGAGGATTTTTAAAATTTATCAAGAATTTGTAACCTTAGGAAACCAATAACAGGCAAACAATAGAAATTATCCGGAAACCTTGCCTACAGGATGATCCTAAAATTTAACCACAACAACATTTAGGCCTAAACCGAGTCCCATAGTTTTTATAATAGTCTCTGACAAATTTTATTATTTTTAACAATTATAAATTTACTATGGAAATGCACGGCCTTAAAATTGTCCAAAACTTGGTATGTAGGCTTATATTATTATAAGAATTTTATACTAAATTTTGAAAATTTTATTTTATTTGAGAATTTTAGAAATTAAATAAGTGAAAAATTCACTAAAATAACACCAGCATAGAGGTGGGCCCGCATGTTAGCGGAATAGGCGGGTGTTGGCGGCCCACATGGAAGCGGCATCCGATCATGCAACCGCTAGGGTTTGCAAGCCTACTCGTTAGTAGCAACTGCACGAATAGGGTGGCCCACATGTCGATGCCGTATCCTCTTTGCACTTTCTATGTATATGATTTTAGTTTTCTAGGTTTTTCTTTTTGAGATTTTTGGAGAGTATTTTGTGTGAAATTATAAGGTTCTTTTCAAACTTCGGAGAAGGGTTTTGCATAACTCCATAATCCAAATTATTTCAATTTCTTTTTATAGCTTCCTCTACAAGTAATCTTTCCAAATTGTTACCAATGTTGACGTACATATAATTTTTGGTTTTTATATTTCTCTTTTACATAAATACCTTATGTATAAATTTTAAGATATAACATGCAATATTATATATACTTAGATTAAATTAAAAATAATTTGATTTTAAATTAAGGAGTAGATTAAATTTGATTTGATTGTGATAGGTTGATGTATTATTTGCTTAGACTAGATTAAAGTTAAAATTTAATTTAAATATTTAAATTGTGTATTTTACTATATGAAAGTTCATTTTGTTGACTATATAGCATTTAGGTAGAATATTGTTGAGGTATATTATAAATTATAAAGGTTGGGAATAAAATATTCAATCACAATAATTAAAAGTTTAATTATATGCTAGTTAATGAATAATATTATGTCAACTGTAATAATATACAATTTTATTATAAAGAAGACAAAGTACTTATTTTGATGCGTATTATTAATTTTGAAATATATTTTTTATGCATATCATTCTTGTAATTTTTACATACCCAAACAGTTTTCGGTTTATAAAACCAAATTCCAAACACAAAATCATAACCTACTTATGTTTGATTTATCAAAATTTTAGTTTAACGAAATTAAATTGTCGAAACTAGATTCCAAATGAATCCCAAAAGAAAATATGAAGCTTCCATAAATGAATCTTTTTCTTAATTTATAAAATGAACCTCAAAAAATAGCTAGAAGAAGAGTGTATCAACAAGATAGAAATAAATACAAGAATAAGTTAGTTTATTTCCTATTAAACATAAAGTTTGTTCTTGTTATATTGTTCACAATAACAATAAAGCAAAACATACTCCAAGTAAAAGTATCATTGAGTATATATTTTATTTTCTAAATATCTTATTAATACATAAACAATAAATTTTGCTAAAAAGAAAAGAAAAGAAAAGAAAAGAAATTCCAAACCCCCTTGCGAAGCAAAGATACAGAGAGATAAAAACCACCACCAGATCTACCCGCACCACAGCAGGGGGTACATAGCCATAAAAGAGGGGGTGAATTTAACACCCGCAAGCGGCAACAACGGCCTAGGCTAATCCTCTACTTCCCGACGAACGGAGAATTAGGTCGGGGCAGGAAAAGAAGAAGAAGAGATCAATGGCGTCAACGAAGGAGAGAGCGGAGCTTGCGAAGCTATGCGGCTCCCGCAACTGGTCCAAAGCCATCCGGCTCCTCGACTCCTTCCTCTCGAGCTCCGCCTCCACCAAGGACCTCTGGTACCGCTCCCACCCTCGCTCGACCACCTCTCTCTCTCTCTCTCTCTCTCTCTCTCTCTCTATGTTTCGTTTCGGTCTATTCTGTTGATTGAAGGAATTCGCGGGTTTCTTGTTGGCAGCAATCGAGCGTTCTGCTACAGCCAGCTGGAGCTCCACAAGCACGTCATCAAGGACTGCGATCGCGCTCTCGAGCTCGATCGGGGTCTGCTTCAAGCTTATATTCTCAAAGGTTTGCTTATTTGAAGGATTTTAGTGGCATTGTTTTGAAAATTGTAGTCACTTAGTTTATACGATGAGTGAGAATTATGTTGTATTAAGAGTAAGTTTCCTGTTGTGGTCAATGTGGAGTGATGTTTAGGTTGATGATATTGTGAATGATTGAGTAGTTGAGTTTGGGGATTCAGATTTCAGAGCCCCTTTATTTTTAAAAGAAAATAGAAATAAATTAATATTTAATTAAATTTGAATTTTCTTGCCTTTTGAGATGCAAATGTACCATTTTTTTTTTATAGTACATATTGTATAAAAATATGGACCCCCCCTTAAATCATAGGGCCCTAGGCACAAGCCTAAGTTGGTTCTAAGCCGGCTTTGTGGGGATTATAGTGGCATTTTGAGAGAGATGACATGATTTTGATCAGTTGGGGTACGTGTTGTAACCTAGGTTGCATGGACACATACAACATGGACAACACGACATGGATACAACATTGACTTTCGCTAGTCGTAGTTATTTTGTAGTGTTTATGTAACCGACACAACAACATGGACGCCAACGATTTTTGGTTGTGTGCATGCTTCCTAGGGTGTAGCCTTGTCAACTTACCTTTTCTGAAGCCGAACAATTTAGGGCTTAGAACGCCTTACTGTAACCAACTTCACTAATCCAGCCCAGAGATGTCCCTCTCTTTAGGGAATTATCCCTCTTGCCTCGTTTTTGTGACATGCTGAGTTTTCCTTCTCCATTCTCAAGTCAAGGGTGAATCCCATGCTCATTTGGATCTACCATCCCCTCCCCCCCACCCCCCACCCCCCACCCCCCACCCCCCACCACCCCCCCACCCCCCCCCCCCCACCCCCCCTTGCTTGATAAATTCTGGTGGCTGACTTTGCTGTAGTCCTCTCTTGCTTGCTGGCCATGCAAGTTTTTTGGTGGAATTTGGATAGAATGTCCCATTGTATATTGTTTCTTCAAACTTGGGAATATGAAGTTGGAATCACAAAATGAGGAAAAGGTCCGTTCTTTTGTCTTTGTGAGATAGTATAAAATAGTGGGCAATCATTAGGGGTGTGAGGAAGTACAAGTAATCCGATTAGGGTCCTATAATGAATCTAGTTTTTAATATTCATATAATTCCTAAAAGGGCATCCCCGTTCTACGAGGCTCCTGCTTACGCAGTGTCTGGGGAAGGTCAAGTTTGTATGCAACCTTACCCCCATATATATGGAAAGACTGTTCCCGTGACTCGAACTTGCATCCTCAAGAATGCTAGCAACAAGCCTTACCGTGGCACATGTTATTGTCTTCTGTACTTAAATTTCAAAATTCCTGAACAATGTCCTAATATTATTCTTAACTGTTAAGCCTGCGTGTTGGAATAGTTTCCTTTGTAATGTCCTAGTATTAGTCTATAATATCCAATCCATATCCTATTCCGAATCATGTCCCTTTATTCAAATTTCGACATTGATTCATGTCTGTTGCATGAGAACTAATATGACAAGACACTATGGACAAGACGACATGGATCATGGTAGTCAAAGGCGTGTCTCGCAGCAAGGCGCAACATCTGCGCCTCGCATCTCACTAGACGAGGCGCCTTTCTCCGGACGAACCCAAAGTCGCGTCTTAGGTTTGCCTTTCAGCAAGGCGCAACAAAGAAAAGGTGCGCCTAGACGCGCTTTATGTTTTTTTTTTATTTTTTACAAAAAAATTTGAGGCAGAGAGATAGCCGTTACCTCATACAAGTATGAGGGAGGTAGCTCTTTCTATGGTTGCCAAAGTTGGCTGCGGTTGAACTTGAAAAATAAAATCTATTAAAAGCGTGGTAGGGAGAATACAAATTCTTGTTAGTCCTATTGAGTGCTATTGTTGCTATGCTAGTTCACTTGGTTATGTTTTAATATATTTTTGTTGGTTTTAATATGTTATTTGGTTTAATTTTTTACATTAATAATTTATTTATTTATTTATGTATATTTTTATTATTTTTTATTTTGCAGCTCGTTTCGCTTGGGCGGGCGCCTTAAGTACGCCTTGCGCCTCGGACGATATGAACCATTTTCACCTCGAGTGCGCTTTGCGCCTTTGACTACATTGATATGGATACGACAATGATTTTGGAGTGTGTGTTGTGAATCATGTCCGATACATATATCTGACACGACATGACAATGGAACCAACATTAAGAATTTCCATGCTTCTTAGGTTCAAGTATTTGAATAATATCAACATGGTATGTTTATGCTCTACAAGAGAACAAATACAAACATGGTATTGGCTATATCGACTCTCCTTACACCCACTATCATATTTTCACTCTTATTCTTCACGTGAGTGTCACTTTGACTATATATTGTTAAATTGCCACGTTGTTGAGAAAGTTAACGATCTCCTTAGGTCCATTCATTATGTTCGTTCTATAGGGACGTCACATTAGAAATGTGCAGAAGTTTCTTATGCATAAAAAAGGATATGTTGATGTTCTGGAGTACTTCAAATGATGGACAAGGGATACCAAGTTTTCAGTATTTAGGATCAATTGTTTATTACGACAAAGATTGCGAAGGATATCGTGTATAGAATTAAAACTTGATAGTTGAAATAGAATAGTACTTCTCGGTACTTTGTGATCACATTGTACCTTTGAACTTGAAAGGAAAATTCTACACTACTATAAGACAAGCTACGTTTTATAGATCAACGTGTTGGGCAATTAAGGAGTATATCCAGAAAATTAGCATAGTTAATGCTAAGATGGATGGGTGATAATACATTAAAAGATAGGATAAGAAATGAGTGTTTTCGTGGGAGGATGGAGTAGTGCCAAGTGGGGAAAATATGAGAAAAAATCATCTTAGGTGCTTTGGACGTGCAACGCAATCAAAAGATGCGTCACTAAGGAGGAGCATAAGATAGTAGTTAAAGGAGCTGCTATTACTAGAGAGTAGAGACAAGCCTAAATGGACATGGATTAAAGTTTTAAAGAAGAATATGTTTTTGTTAGTGTTACAGAGGACATGCCTTTAACACAGCTGAATGGAGAAAAGGATTCAAAGAGCCAACCCCAAAATTTTGGTATAAAGGCTTTCTTGTTGTTGTTGCGGTTTTATCCAAAAACTGGACTTAGGCTATGATTTTTTTTTTCTGTGGAAGAAGCACAATTATGCATTTGTGACTGTGCATTAATTATATGAAACTCGTTATATATTTTATGCAGCGCCAACCTTGTCAATTGAAATTAAGGTAGTCTCTCAGGTTGGTTATGGATTATGTGTCTATGTGGAATGGTTAGTAGTTTACTTATATGGCATTGATGAAAAATTTCTTGTAGTTGGCATTAGATTATGCCTTCAGGTATTCTTTTCTTTAACAAATGCAAGTTTTATTTTTCTTGGGCATATTCACAAAACTAGTTAAATTGACTTGTGTTGTACATGTTGTGAAACTCTGTTTATTATTTTACTTAGGTATTTGGTGTCATCTACAACTATTAAATGGAAAAAAAAAACATTGTCTACTCATCTTGTTTTCCAACTTATGTTTAATGCAGTATCTTGTTATTAGGTAATGCTCTCTCAGCCTTGGGCAGGAAGGAGGAGGCCTTGCTTGTATTGGAGCAAGGGCATGAAAACGCAGTTCATGATTCAACAAATTTAAAACAGTTGCTGGAACTGGAGGAGCTGCTAGCATCTGCAAAACAAAACAAAGTGGTTTTCTCTGAAGATCATGCCATAGACTCCTCTAATAGGAAGAAGTCTACATCTGATACAAAAGCTATTGCCTGTGATGATCACCTTACAGATTCCTCTAGCTCTAGTACGTTAACCACCGATACAGAATTTGAAACTCAGAATAGATCGGATGATATTTCTGAAATTTTTGTCCGACCTTACGATACCACCAACATGTGCAATATATCTAAGGGATCTGTCAAAAACAATCGAAAACTCTTTGTGACCAAGTCAATAAGCTTGGATCTCCAGTTATCACGAGGAATTGCACAGGTATATAATATAATATTATCCCAATTCTTTTATTGACTCATGGATTAGTGTTATGAGGTAAAACTGCCATCCTTTTCTACTGTAACAAAGACTTTGTAAAATTATATTTGTCAACTACGATTATTTAACCGACTGAATTCATTGTTTAGTTTATCATGGAAAGATACTACAAATCTGTTACTTATGGTTGTTTGTATCGTTCCTCTTATGACGTTTTTTTTTTTTAAAATTTTGATACCATCATTCTAGATATAATACATCCGTTCTACATGATGTTTCAATCCTGATTGGGCAATGTGACATTCTATTTGTAACATGCAACTCTCATTGTGAGCTCTATATAGAACAATATAGAAGCCGATATACAGACACACATATAGAAGTCTATAAAAGGTTTGCAGTATCAGTATCGGACCATTTCTATGAGTATCGGTATCGGCGATATCGGTAGTATCGGCGGTTTCGGATCGGAGTATCGGATTTTTTGGTATCGGAAAACAAATAATTATTAATAAATTATTAACATTTAAAAAATATATTTTATACATTTAGGCATAACTTTTAAGTATTTTCAGTGTTGTTTCTTAGTATTTTTGAAATTAAATGAAAGAGTAGTCACCCTTACCGATTGGTTTACATGCAATAGATAAATTTTCTTCTTTTACATGCTTTTACAATATTATTATGCTTTAAACCCTTGCTGATTTGTCTTTTTCGTTCAATTTTTTTTGCTGAATTAAGCGGAAAAGAGAACCACAATGTCGGTATCGGTCAGTATCGGGTATCGGTCGGTATTGGATCGTGACATGCCAAACCATATCGGTATCGCCGTATCGGACCGGTATCGGCCGATACTGTAAACTATGGAGCCTATATGGCTGTGTAAGATATAATACATCATTCTAGATATAATACGTCCGTTCTACAAGAATTTGGAATTTGATCTTTTATTATATGTCTGCGTAGATACTAGATACCTATATACAGACACACATATAGAAGCCTATATTATGATTTCGGCGATTCACACTGGTGAAATCAAGATCCCCTTTGCTTTCCCTCTGTTACGTGCTTAGATGCTACATAGTTGACATATAGTTGTTGGTGTCAACTCTATTTCTAAAGTCCAAACTGATTAGTAGTATTTTTTTTTACATTTACATTTTTTTCATAATAATTTCTGACATCCAACCTATGGTTTTCTAATTCTGTGCAAATGTTGGTATGTATTTGAGATCATTTATTTATTGTTGTGGTCTATCCGACATGATATGTTGGAGTTAGCGGAGAAGTGTTAATGATGACCTGCTTCCTCCTATGAGTAGAACGTGCAGTGAGTGATTCTTAGAGTTTATACATAGTTCTTACTCTTTTTTTTTTTGTGTGTGTGTGTGTGTGTGTAAAAAGTTCTTTCTAAATAATTGCACAGATGAATGAAGAACTTAAATACACCTTAGAAGGCAGAATCTCCTAGGAGGCCAATGAATCAAAGAACCGCGATTCAGCGGTTCTTACTTAGGAGCGACTTGGGAGCTCGTTCCCCGGCGACGGGAGCGCGTTTCACATGAGCGCTTCAAATAATAAGACTAGACATAAATTTTGGGAAGAAAGTTAGAGAATTTTTAATACAACAAGAAACTAATGATTACTTACCTTGACATCATAAAAATCATCATGCGAATCATCTCTTTGTAACATTGAACTGAACTTTATAAATTCTAGTAAATATTAAGATATCTATAAATTTTGATAACAAGTTAATAAACATAGAAATTTATTAGCGCGTACTCCCATCACGCTTCCGACTTTAGACTCTTCTAAGTACCCGCTCCCGCTTCTGGCTTCTAAGAAATGCACTAATTTTTGACAATCTACAATACCAAATCATCATCTGATCCTTCTTAGCAGATGGGTCAGCTGTGGGGCATAGCTCTAAATAGCAGGCTTCACAAGGACGTTTACCAAATTTACAAGTTGTTAACCTGACATCAACCCTCCCCATTGGTGTTGAATTCTTCGTCAAGAAAATTATGGACAATAGAGAGGCTTTGCCATAAACCTAGAAAGCCAGTTGGTGCAGGGCAGTATATTTTTGGGTCATCCAATAAGCTCATGCAAAAATTTAAATATTTAACTTGGTTTCACTATTGCTGCGCTTACTAGTTTAATTGGTTTCTCTCCACTGTTGCTAGCTGTAAGATAAAGTGATAAACTTCTCCAACATGTAGATATTTGTAAATTATATTCATGTTTTTTGTTGCTTCCCCTTTCACATTTTGAGTTTCACTCCAAAACTCTGTTAACAAACTTTTGCAGGTAAATGAAGGGAAATACGACAATGCTATATCCATCTTTGACCAGGTTAATCTTGGCTTTGCTCAATTCACAAATGAAATATCTGCTATTAGACTATCCACAAACTAACTAAACATCATTTTATGTTCTTAAACACAGATACTGAGAGAAAATCCTACATATCCTGAAGCTTTAATTGGAAGAGGAACAGCTCATGCATTCCAAAGAGAACTTGAGAACGCTATTGCTGACTTCACTAAGGTATGAAGAACCTATGACCTAAGTGTAACCTACACCTGTTTTCCACAATTTACTGGAACTATTTTCTTGTACAGGCTATAGAATCAAATCGTTCATCTGGAGAGGCCTGGAAGCGGCGGGGGCAGGCTCGTGCTGCCTTGGGAGAATCTGTTGAGGTTTAGTGTTTTGTCTTCAAGTTCGAATTCATAGGGCTTTTTTGGGTCTCATTTCAGTTTTTCGGATAAATATCTTTGACATATAAACAGGAGGATTATATTCTGTGTTCTTATCTTCATGGCAGTCTTAAGAGATTCGTTTAGAGTGCCTGATCTTTACTGCACTGTGACCATAATGTCATATGTTTAATACTGTGTATTGGGTTATAAAATCATTATAGTAAATATACTTCAGCATAACATAATATGTATAATTTCAGATATTTGAGCGCTATAAACACTTATTTTTATTTCCCATTAAAATTGTTTGCGTGGATGTGCTGAAATGCCATTCAAGCTTTGAGTTAAATTTGCAGAATGCAGCACAAGATTTAATCAGCTAAAGGTCTTCCATATTGGTCAATAAAGCTCTATGGAGACCACACTAAAGCTTAGTGGCACTTCAGTTATAGTAGTAGAAGTATCTTGAGGATGCTAACTGTAACATGCTTCTTTGTAAACGAAACCATCAATCTATTGGTGTTTCCTCTTGCCTCACACATGAACCGCAATGTTAGAATGTTTCAGGGAACATGCGCGTGTACAATTACAATGCGAGTACGATAATTATCTGCACTTGCTAATACAAATATAATAGTAGTTTGCACTTGCTAAAGTTGATGCCCATTTTATCTCAGAATATGAGTATTTCAGTCTTTATATATAGGCTAATTTTCAATAAAAACCCTGAACTATCACGTTTTTCACTTCAATACCCTTAAAATTTTCAATTTAAACCTATGTTAGTCAATCGTCAGTCATGTACACAGTCTGTGCCGGAACATTGCCACAGGCCAGAGCGGACAGTGGGGTGGGGGCAGCGCTGCCCAGCGAAGGGAAAGCGTTAGGATTAGGATTAGGTTTTCTAGATGATTAGTTTTACCGTAAAAAGATTTTAAATAACGATATTTTTTGAAACAACGTGTAGGCAACTCTAGAGGGGGGTGAATAGAGTTTGTGTCGATAATCACCAAATAAAAATTAACTCTATATCACCTCCACAAAACAACTATCAAGATAGTAAATAAATCAGAGAGAAATGTGGAAGTAAATAAAGATCAGAAGAGCATACACAAACACAGCAGTTTTAACCTGGTTTCCCTCGTGGAGGACTAGTCCAGGCCTGAGAACTCTAGCTCAGGATTGAAATCCACTATTTGTGAAATAGTGTACAACCACGTGCCTTTACTCAGAAGAGCACGCCAACTTCTTACAGATTCGCAGGTGGCGAAACTTGGAATTGTCTAAGTGACTTTTCTTTTCAACTCTTGCACAAAAACTTCTAGCTGAATCGCACTTGAGCACCTTGGGGCTTAGAAAGTTTTGTGGCTAGTAGATTGGAAGAGTAAGGCTTAGGTAGTATAAGGCTTAGATGATTGAGAGTGAGAGATAGAAAGATGATGAAGAGATGAATGAAAATGGTTGAAATCATGTCCTATATATACTAGTCTGGAAGGCAGAATTCGGCCAGAATTCTGTCCTCAAAATTCAAAAATATGGCCGTTGTACCAGCTAGCAATTGGTAACCCTAGAAATCAGTTCCTGGAAATCAGGGGACAGAGTTCGGCCCGAACTCTGTGTGGGGGCAGAGTTCGGCCCGAACTCTGCCTCCTAGGTGGCAGAGTGGCCTTTGGGCTTTTGGGCTTTGTGGAGCTTGGGCTTGGTTCAGGAATTGGTCTGTTTGTATGGTAGAGCTTGGAGAGATATGTCTAGGGGTTGAGATGACTCAGTGCGACTCAACGTACACATTCTCCTAGACTTAATAAATTAAAGATTACAAACTTGGAACAAGTAGGAAAACCAAGAGCTCTTTGATGACGCATTTCTTCTGATATTTGAGCAGATCTGAAGACGCCTTTTTCCTTGACAGCAGTCGTACAAAGATAAACAGATCTGGAAATTTGAATACCTTTCGGGGGCTTCGCCCCCGAACCTTCGACGGGGGGCGCTGCCCCCTCGACCCATGTCCGCTGACCGGACAGCGGAACCCCCGATGCGAGGCCCCGGATAGGTCGCTAGGCGTTTCGGAGAAATCTCTTTGTATGACGCCGTCTTTGGTCCATCATTAATTCTTCATTGCCTATGTCCTGGTTTGATCATGCTTACTGCATGTCTACAAATACATGTTAGGCCAGCAAAATATGTTGCAGTACGATACAAGCATAGCAATATAATATAGGATAATTAGGACAATGCTAAGTTTAAGTAGCAACATGAAGTGAGTATATGAATATTAGTGACATCATTATGTTAAACTTAACTGGTTAGCCATATTCAAAAACACGATGTAATCATTGGGCCAACATTTTTGCCTTTTAATACTTTCAGTTCGGGTCAACTTGAAAAAGAGCTATAGTTCAGGGTATTTAAGTGAAAAAAATGAAGTTCTCGGTATCAACTAGATAATAAATTTGTTTACGATCCAACTTGAAAGAACATGATAGGTCATGGTATTTAAGTGAAAATTAGCCTTATTATTAATACTGCCAACTTCTATTTGGAAGCGTGAGTTAATAGTATTTGACATGTAATAAATTTTTGTTTACATATACATGCATATTGGTATTAGTAAAAGGTTGTGACAAAAAAATATGATGGATATTATATAAATTGTCTGCAACCTTCTGTTTTCTTAATCCATACATCTTATTTTTAGGCCATTCAAGATCTGACAAAAGCTTTGGAATTTGAGCCCAATTCATCAGATATTTTACATGAAAGGGGTTAGTGACTTAGTTCATCACTTTTCTATCCTTTCTGAAATTTAAATGTCTTATAAAAATGCTGTACCACTCTCTTCTTTTGTTGTAATGGCATACTTAGATTTTCTAAGACTTAGGATTATAATGGTGTCGTTAGACCCTGGTAACCTGACAATCTGATCTAGTTCAAACTAAATTCCATATCCCCAAAATTGATGTGTATGGATTAAAGATACATGTTCCAAATATAGATCCAGTTTGTACTAAATAGCTGATATGCAAAGTTTGACTGTGTAGAAGTCAAGAAGATGTACTTGGATCTATTAGCGGAAAGCTAGTGCAACTTTTGAGGAACTTTAGTTATTGGTAAATTGTTATTTGTATCATACGATGTTCCAGATTGTGGCAGCTAGGGCTAGTATACCTGCTGATATATGTGGGTTAGTGCACAACCTCGGGAAAGCATTTTGGACAATCAACTGAAACCTCTTTGTGGTGTGAATTTCACAAGTTCATTTTTGGCTTTACATATTGCAGACCCATAAAGTAAAATTTAATTGTGAAGCAAACAAGAACAGTGTACTGGAGTACTACCTTTCTATAGACCATAACAAAGAGATATTTTCCTACCACCAACTTTACCGTAAATAGTACAACTCACTTGTTGATATATATCAATAAAATTAATTAATTACTTTTGATGGAGTTATATTACAGGAATTGTTAATTTCAAGTTCAAGGATTATGCTGCTGCCGTGGATGACCTTTCTGCTTGTGTTCTGCGGGACAAGAAAAACAAATCTGCTTACACATACTTAGTAAGTAGAAGTTAATGTTTTGTTGATTACTAGCATGTTGTAGACTAAGCCCACATTTAACATATTTAAGATAAAAGTTAAAAAATGTTAAAATTCATTTATGTTTAAGAGATGAAAGGTTAAAGGTCAAACATAATCCTTTAGTTATTTATGTACTCTAGTTGAATAGTTGCGGATATCTATGGAGCTATGTTATTGTTATTCAATAATTTAAAAGTTTACTTATCATATATATGTTTGATTTTTTTTCAAAGCATGAAAATGGAAGCAGAAGCAAATTAAGTAATTGTGTTTGGCCAAATTTGTAAATTTCAAGAGAACTTTGTCATAGTCCAACTTTTGTGGGTAAGTTATTCAGGCCAGTTGTGGAAGTTTTCGGGAAGTACCAACTCGACAATTTCTATTCTAGGTTGTCAACTTGCATGTTGTTTGTGTAACATTTTACTTGTGGATCATATGGTACAATAACTCTTAGAGTTTAGGTCCGCACTTCTAAATTATAGGAACATGATTTAAAATAATTTGTTTCATCTTTAAAAGTCTATCATAGTTCCAGAATCCAGATTCTTAAGTATATACTATACGACTCAAGTAAAAAAGACGATACAATGATACTACCTATCATCCTATATGTATCGTTTCAGATCAACCTTTACGCAATGAAATGGTAGTGTATCGTGTCGTATCGTAAGATATGTATCGCGTATCGTAATATGCTAACTACATGGTGTATTCTATATATGCATATACACATAAGTTATGCATTAGACTTAATAATATCTATATTTATGCATGTTTTTGATAGTAAGTAGGTCTTAAAAAGTTCTAAAAGGATCCACCATTACTCTTTATCTCTATTATGTTCGGTACAATAATGACCATGCCAAATCACTTTCGACATATGTTCTATGAATATAGATCACCTATATGAATAAGGACACAATATTGATACTACAAACATATTCAAACGCAATTTGTAGTTACCTATGTTGCACGTATAGTCACAAATATAGATAAAAATATGATATGGATATGAACACCATTCTCCCTTATCCGGGCAATATAGCTATCAACCATGTTATGGTTCCCTTTGGAGCTCAAACATGTATCCGATACTTAGAAACCAGAAACTACTAGAAGGTAAACGAATCTCCGTAAGAACCTCGATTTGGCGGTTCTTACTTGGGAGCTCGTGGGGAGCTCGCTTCCCCGATAACGGGAGCTCGTTTCTCCGGCAAAGGAAGCGCTTTCTCCAACGACATGAGCGCTTTCCATAATATGACCATAATTTTAAAAGAGAACATAAATTTTGAAAATGAAGTTAGAATATTTTTAATACACATTTATCAAAGTACCAAGAAACTAAAGATTATTTACCTTGACATCATAAAAAATCAACATGCGAATAATCTCTATGTAACTTTGAACTGAACTTTATAAATTCTAACAAAAATTAAAATATTTATAAGTTTTGATAACAATAATAAATAAACATAATTTTTTATTAGCGCACGGCCCACGCTCCCAACTTTAGACTCTTCTAAGTAGTTGCGTTCCCCCGCTTCCGCTCCTGCCCCCGCTTCGGTCTCCGCTTTCGCTTCTGGCTTCTAAGATCCGACATAAGTGTCGAGGAAGTATTGTGCCGAGGACGTGTTAGATATGGATATGGACATGTATACGGTCTTCTAGAGGAGTACCCATGAAACCTAGAACCATGGTAAATTGGTAATGCAACACCTTGCTTAGGGTGACGCCCTAATCCAACATCTTTGTTCACTTAATGCTGTACCAAGATGGTGCAGATGCACTCCGTCACTATTAGGGGATGCTGGCATATATCTCACGAAAACAGATTTTTTTAGGTGATCCAACAAACATTTCTCTATAAGGGAGTAGGTCCAGCAAAGTAAAAGATAGCCCATTAAACACAATAAAACTGGAGCTAAAATCTTCTTGAAAAGTATTTTCAAACTTTGTAATTCTTATATTCTCATATAAATTGTGAACAAGTATGTAGTTTGTTTATTTTATTCAGCAAGCTCAGAAATATGTTACTTAAGCGAACATAGTTTTCTTGCATAATTTCTTTAAATTTTGATCTGTCTCAAATTTCTTAACCTTCTTTATGCCTTTGACTGTCTCATCTACTCTATACAATAAGGTACCTAATCGTTTCTCCTTTATAAATTGGTATCAAATAAATCTCCAAGTCTTTTCATTCTTAAATGATTTCATAATCTAGTTAAATGTTGAATTGCATGGCCTCTGTCAGTTTGTAATTTGTCATGTTCAATCCCCTTAAGCTTATGAATTATGATCTTCTTGAATAATGGTTTGGAACCACCGAGTGCATTAATAAAAATTCATTTTAATATTCCTTAATTAGTGTCCTCATCTAACCATTATATCAATTTCTACCAATTTTCCTTGCCCATTTTAACAGAGTAGTTTTTGACTCGTTCATTATTCCTGTAGTAACTATATGCCTACGTTTTCACAAATATAGCTCATTTTAAGCGTCCTTTCTGTCCATCTGTTAGATCCCTATTCATATTATCTAGTATTAGTATGCTAATGAAAAATATTTAAACGGTTTAGGGCCTGGCTCTAGCAGCAATTGGTGAGTACAAAAGAGCTGAAGAGGCACATCTGAAATCAATACAACTTGATCAAAATTTCCTCGAGGGGTGGGGCCATCTTGCACAGGTAGTTCCTCTACAAGCAATTTAGTCATTCAGTGAATTAGTCTCCTTTTTCTTTCGTATAAATTCTAGTTAACAAATTCATGTGTGATGTTTTCTTTCATTTCATCATTTTGTTTTTCTCAAAGCCGTTTCATAATGCATGAATCTTCTTTAAGTATTTGAATAGTCCTGACTCCTGGTGGGTATTGGAACTTCTCGTTATGATTTTATGTACGATATATTTTATCTTTCGGTCAAATGCTAAATGACGTCACTAAAAGTAATATGCACCAGATTTACTGTTTGGTTAGATTACTGATCGAGTTGAATACGGAAATTATCTAGCTTACGTACTAGTGTGTTGTGCTTACTGGCTTATGTCCCAAAACTAAATAAAAGAGGAGGGCTGTGTTAGTAAGCCAAAAGCCGGTGTAGATATTTGTCATATCTTGAAATTAACCCATTAAGAACATATGAAGAGTCTAGCCTAGGAGTTCTCATCCTTTATAAGTTTCAAATTGAGTACCTCTGTCTCAAGGTCAACTTCCCAATATCAGTTCCGATATTTGTACTATTCATACGTATTTATCAACTTGCCCATAGTTCTTTCTATCCATTTGATCTGTTTTATATCAGAAGTTATATTTACAACTTGTTATGTTGTAGAAAAGAAAACTTTATTTGTCAATCAAATCACTCGTGACCTTTGTATACTAGCAATCTCCTGTTCTACTAATCTCCTTTTCGATCTAATTTTCCCTTGTATCAAATCCCTTAAGGATATCAATATCCAATCACTATTATGCTTAGGCTGTCGAAGCATGCCCATTTTTTCTTCAAATTAATATATGCTTAAGACATTTTGAGTTTCGATCATATGCTAATAAAATGTAACAATAATCACCCCCACCACGTATCAACAAAATCTTTATCCAGTTTTTGTAGGTTCAGCTAAATGAGTTCTTTTCTTCCACCCAAGCTCTAGTAGTTGCCACAATGCTAATAAAATGCCCAACCCTTATTCTTCTCTCTTTTGCACTTGACTGATTCCACAAATTTTGGATGCTCAAACTGTATCTTTTATAATTTTAAATAGAAAGACTCATTATTACAATTTTTACCCTGATGAGTAAAACAAATAGTGTAAAGACTAACATGATCTGAAAGTAGTAATCAGTTCTGATACAGAACCTGTTATTCTTGGCAAACTGTATCGCTATACTGATGGCCATACTCAATATGGTTTAAACGACTCTAACCATTGAAATATTTTAAATTGTTCCACTGATAGTACCCACTTTCACTAATAAGATAACTTTCCCCCCAAAGAGAACTTAAGTGGTATAATATACTTTCAGTGGCAACTCTTCAATCTCATCCTGCACTTGTTGCATAAGCATACTTGAATTGTTCGATGATGGAGCTAATAATTGTGGAAAATGAGATAGTTAGGTTTCCTCAAAAAGTTGTCTTTAAAGTAGGAACATTCATCACATGTTATCCATCTCTCCATGGAACAACTCCCTGATGTACCATGTACGTCATTGTTTTTTGAGTCCCCACCAATTTACTCCCTGTGTTCCATACACATGCTATTGTCAGCAAACAATGGAACAAAGCTAAAGCAATATAGAAGTATCCTAGGCTATGAATTGAGAAATTACATGCTCTTGATTAACAAAATTGATCCATTTGAAGGTGGGTGCTTGGTTTTATCTATGTAGGATTCTGATCCACATGTCCACTTTTGAGGGTAAGATCATATTTTTTGTTATTTGGTCATCAACGTATGTAGCTTATATTATATGTTGTACTTATCATTCTTGTTATCTGATAACACGTTTAGGACGTCTCATTGTTACCAGGCCTAATGTGCTGTTCTATTTTTGCTGTTTATTGTGGTATGCTTATTAGGCTTGTGTTTCTATTCATTATGGTAGTAGATCAGATGAATGATCTCTTTTCATGAACTTGATGTTGATGAAGTTAAAATATTTGCGAAGCTAATACTATTAATTCTCGGAGAGCCTTTCTTTTCTATTGATAACATACAAAACTGTTTGTTGTCAGAAAATACATTTGTGCTTTCTTATTGGTTAATCACATTTTTGCAGTTCTATCTGGATTTGGCAAGTTCAGAGAAGGCCTTAAATTGCCTTCAACAACTTCTACAAGTTGATGGAAGGTAACATTTCTGTACATTATTGGTGTTACTGGTTTTTGTTCGGAGGATTCACTTGTATTTCAAAAGCTGTTTGATTATCATATTTACTTTCCTGGTATGTAGGTTTGCTAAGGCATATCACTTGCGCGGGTTACTTCACCACGGGATGGGCCTACACAGGTCATAATGTTACACCTTTCCAATTGCTTGTAGCAAGTGTTCCGAGGATCACTCAGATTTTGATCTTTTAGTGCCTATTTTGTATTTCCTGATTCTTGTTATGTTTCATCTCCTTAAAAGCAATTTATAGTATAAATATACATTAACTGTTCTGAAGAGGAATTATTTGACTTGAATATTTCAGGACTGCCATCAAAGATTTTTCCTTGGGTCTAAGTATTGAAAGCTCTAACATTGACTGCTTGTATTTGCGTGGCTCGTGCTACCATGCCGTCGGTGAATACGGAGATGCGGTATTTTGCTTTTATCTTTCTCATTATTTAGTACCTATCATTCTTCTTCTGTTGCAGATTTCTCCTCAATTTGTTATTGATGCCTTAACATAGGCCAATTACATAACATATTTAGGGGACATTAAACTGTTGTTGCTTTGTAAAATCTCCTTTCAAGTTTATTCTCTGTATTCCCTGTGCTTCTTAGCTTCAAAAGTTCAAAGCATGTTCTAGAAAATTTCAGGGACATCTGTTTGAACCATTCATTACAAGTGATATTTGCAAACAATTTGATTTAACAGGTACTTTGAACCACAGGTATTCTGTCTAAAATATGTTTTTGTTGAAACATTAAAGTTAGACCACGAGTTAGGTCGATGGGAATCTTTGTATTAGTGTGTTAGGTATCCTTATCTTTGCATATCCATATACCAGATATACTTGAAAATGGTGTTTGTGTGTGTGTGTACACACACACTCCGTATGTGAATGCCTCTGCAAGTGCCTTTTAACTCTTTTTGGTTGCACATTTCCTTTTTATGAGAAGACTCGGCAAGTCAACGACATGATTTTATTCCAGGTGAAAGATTATGATGCTGTTTTGGATTTGGAGCTTGATTCTGTGGATAAGTTTGTGCTTCAGTGTTCAGCTTTCTACCAGGTATGAACCGAGTTTGGTTTGATTTCAAGCACATTTTCAAAACTGCAAGCTTTGTCTAAGACAGAATCTCTTGTCATGGAAATATCTTGTTACTTATTACCAGTCTTGCATTAGTTTCCATTTTTCCGTAAGATTGGCCTAGCTATTTGTATATGTGAATTTGGAGACGTTATCCTGTTATATATTTTTGCTGGATTCTCACATTGTTTTTTTCTTCTTTTCTTTGTAGCTTGTGAGGCTTGTACGAGCAACTGACTAGTTTTATGCATGCTTGCTTTTGATTGTAACCTAATATCATGATATCGTTCAAACTTTTGTAACATCAGAACTAATTTCCATTCGTTCAAGGGATAGGATTGTGAACACCTGTTTTTGTGTATATCAAGTCTTGGAGATTATGCTTCACCCTATTGTAATTGCAATCTTGCAGAAAACTAAAATCTGTTTGAAGTAAATAGGTATAGCAAAGTGTTCACATTTCTTAATCAATATGATTTATAAGGTACCTATTTCGCTATTTTATTTCTGTCCTACTCTTGGATTAGTGGTGTTATATTTTCAATGAGATATTTCTTATTGGTTGCACTCATATTGTGTAGTACAATCATCAGTGAAAAACTCTACTTTTCATAAAAAAAGACGGTTTCTAGAACTTTCTGGATTTCTCATACTTGATTTTGAGTCTTTCCTAAATAAGGATTTGTACCCAAGCTTGAGTTTGCTACAAAACTATTAGTAAACAATTGCATATTATTATCGTGCTACAAAGGAAACCCAAGGGTATAGGGATGTGCCCCAAAGGAACATCATGGACCATCTGTAATAAGTATCAGTATACACATGCATGCATGCCACAAGATGAACCACATAGGCCTCTCTGTTATGGATCTTGTGACACAGACATATACAGACAATAAAGTTATGCCATTTATCCAAAGTTTCCAGTAAATGTATTTTTAGAATGTTGATGTATTGTTAAGATACCAATTTTTTTTAACGAGAGCAATCTAGAAGAGCTTAATTTGGATTAGTTAGCAATATGTCATATTGCTATTGAACTAAAATTAGAACCTCTGAAATTAAGGATGCTTTATAGAAATGAAAAAAAAGCCGTAGGCCTGATGATATTCTTATGAGGTTTGGAAATGTTTAGATGGAAAATGATTGATATGCTTACTAATTTATTCAACCAAATCGTAAGGACTAAGAAAATGTCCGATGAACGGAGAACTACTTTATACTACCCATATATAAAAGTAAGGGATATACATAGTTGTAAGAATTATCAAAGAATCAAGTTTATAAGCCATAGAATGAAGCTCTGGGAGAGAATAATTGAGCAAAAGTAGAATCGACGTGGAGATTTACTATGGAAGTGCTATACTTAGTAAGAAGATCAACGAAGATAGTTAGAGAGAAAATGAGGGATTTACATATAATTTTTATTGACTTAGAGAAAACTTATAATAGAGTTACTGGGGAGATAAAGTGGCGGGCTTTGGAGGAAAAAATAAGTTACTAGTAGCTGTGTAGAGAATATTAAGGATATTTATGGAGTTAAGATGACTATGCTAACCGTTGGAGGAAATGGTAATCAATTCTCTCTCATCGTTGCCTTCATGGAGGAGAAACATTAAATCTTACGTTTTTTTGCTGGTTATGGATGAATTATTGGGCATATCTAGTAGGAGACTCCATGGTGTATGATGTTTGCTGATGATATTACGTTGTTCGATGAAAGTAGTGAAGGTTTAGATGAAGTTTGAGGGAAACTTTTGAATATAACGAATTTAAAATTAGTAGGACTAAAACAAAGTATATGACATGTAACTTCATCCAAAAAGCAAAGGGAAGTGGTAGGAGAGTACATGTAGATGGACAAGAAATACTATGATACATAGATTCTGATCTCCGGGATCAATTATTCATCATGATAGAGAGATTGAGAAGGATGTCATACATATAATTAAAAAAATATGGTTGAAATGGAGAAAGTACTTCTAGAGTATTTTGTGATCAGAAGATACCTTTGAAGTTGAAAGAAATTTTTTATAAGATGGTTGTAAAACCAGCCATGATTTATGGATGAGAGAGTTGGGCAATAGAAACAACATGTCCACAAATTAATGTAGCATAAATGGGATGCTTAAGATTGATGAGTACAATACATTAAAAGACTTGAGCATATTCGAGGAAAGTTAGAGGTGGGCACCAATTGATGACAAGATGAGCTAAAATTGCCTTAGATGGTTTGGACATCTGCATGTAAACCAATAGATGCTCTAGTAAGGACTAAGGAGCGATAAGATAATAGTTAAAGGAGTGACTATAGGTAGGATGAAATGAACATGGATTGAAGTTTTAAAGAATAATATGGTTTTCTTAGTGTTACAAAAGATATGGCCTTTAATGAAACCGAATGGAAGAAAATGATTCAATCAACCAACCCAGAAATTTGGAATAAAGGCTTTGCTGTTGATAAGATTTCGTTTCTAAACTTTCTAGGACTAGGAGTATTGCTTGAAGGTTGTGAAAAAGGATGACTTTTGCTAATGTGTGTGTGAGAGAGAGGAGATGGCCCTTAAAATAGCTGAGTGGAACATAAGAATTCATTTACCTGACTACAAAAAAATTCAGGATAGAAGGTTTGTTTTTTAAGACTTTAAGGGCCAGTTCAGCTCTGTTATTGTTGTTGTTGCTGTTGTATATCCCTCTCACACACGTATACCAACACACAAGACATCCCCCACTTAAAAGAGACTCTCTGTCAGAATCTTCACCAAAGTTATTGAACTGCTAATATTTAGAAGAAGTCCTCGTATGTTGCACTTGCACCCTGTTTCATTTAAATTTATAAAATAACTTGCCATAAATGTTTCATATTGATAACATGGTCTTCTGATCAA
The DNA here is from genome assembly GCA_029216955.1 of Iris pallida. Taxonomy (NCBI): domain Eukaryota; kingdom Viridiplantae; phylum Streptophyta; class Magnoliopsida; order Asparagales; family Iridaceae; genus Iris; species Iris pallida. The sequence continues at coordinate 5,041,742 of JANAVB010035817.1, read as the reverse complement.
TAGGGACGAGGCTCTTAGTCTTTGTTGTTTGTGTGGCATCTAAAAATGTAGGGAAGTAGGTATAAGAAACATGTATCTCAGAACTAGACTTCTGTTGTTGGCATCATGGGTTTCATGACTGAAATTATCTCATTATTAAGCTTGTGAATAACTGGTGATGTCGTTAAGTTCACCTGGATCCTAACCTTATTTGAGGCTTGACGACTGTCTGAGTACTTGATTGAAATTCTGAAAATTGTGTTTTCCATACACTGGAAATGTAGAAGTTATCCTTTACAAGTTTCATGTCAGTATTTTTCTTGTTGAAGTCGTAACCTCCATCAAGCACATACATCACATCCACAGTCACAGACCACCTATCCCTAATAAGCCAGATCCACACAGTTGCGTACTTTTCCATTGGTTAAACGTTTTGCATCCTTGCAGATTGTTGCTTGATAGTTGAAAATTTTATTTTCTTTTGAACAAATATTGAATCCTGTTATTGTTATATATATTCTCTGATGATGTTTCCTTCTTTCTTATTTTGCCCCTTCACCATCTACTTCGTACTACTGTTTTCTTTATTTCTATGGACTCACTTTCCTCTTTTATGGTATCTGATGCAGAAGGAAATTGCTTTATACTCCGCATCAAAGTTCAATAGTGAATTTTGCTGGTTTGATATTGATCGTGATGTTGATCCCCTCTTTAAGGTATTTCTCTCTTTTAAGTATAAAAGTAGGCAGTGTAGCTCAATGTACATAAACAATATTTTCTGGCTACTCCACAAAGGTTATACGGTTATACCTTGAAAACAAACTTTACCTAATTATTCAGTAGTAATCTGATCACTAATAGGTTTACTAGAACCATATGTCTAATTAGAAAACTCAAACGTTTCTATAGAGTTTGGTAACCATACATAACCAAAGTGTTAACAGTTGCTATAGAATGTGACCAGCCCAAGTTTAAAAAGTTGCTGTAGAATGTGAGCAGCGCTAATTCTATATATACGATGATTGGTTCCTAACTGAGATGAGAATTGTATGCATCCACATGTTACATCAGACGCTCTTGTGTATAGCCACATTATTCAGAACAATATTATCTTTACTTGAGCACATTTACTGTTGAAATAATAATATTTATCCCTGAAACCTTGTTACAACTCTAGAGTTTTGGTGCAGTGAAATGTTAAAAGTCCCTACTATTTCATCAAAACTCTAGAGTTGTGATGTTGTGATGAGGGCTAAATATTTATATTATTCCAGCATGCCTCCCACAGTAATGCTCCTTCTAGGCAGGTTGATGACGCGGGACAGACTTATCAGGTTTGGGATATAGATTTCAGACCCGAAGTGTGTACTCTGTACGGGCGACGAAGAATCTATGGGCCACATATTCTTTGAGTGTCCGTTGACTTGGCACATCTGGTCTGAGCAGTGTATGCGATCGATGGGTGGAATTGGCAGTGCCAGAGATATCCGCGGGATCCTCAGCTGGATCAGAGACCGCCGAGACATAGACCCTGGTTGGGCCAAGATGGCTAGAGTTAGACTTGCAGCATCAGTTTGGCATGTCTGGAGGGAGCGCAACAGACGTATCTTCGAGGGACTGGCTACTCCGCCAGTAGGAATTCTACATAATATAGAATTCGATGTATCTGTAATGGCCCCTTAACTGGGGAGGGAGATGTAAGAATAGTATATTGTAATACCTTTACTGCGATTTGCGTGGAATAAAATTTACCCTTATCCCAAAATAATAATTATATATATATATATTTTTTTTGGAAAAAGGGTAAATTTTATTCCAAAATCAGTCAATACTCATACAACATATAGACAGGATGGTCGTCCACCCGTCAGTCGACCATTTGTTTTACATCAAACTCCAAATTATGGAGTATACCAACCGGAGGGGTGATAAGTCCCTCGAAAATGCGCCGATTCCTCTCCCGCCAAACATGCCAGACAGCGGCAGCTAGCCGAATCCTAGCCGTCTTGAACCATACCATGCCTCGCCCTCTGCAATCTCGAATGCCCGTAATAATAGCTCCAATCGACCTTCCAGAGATACCTCCGTCCAGTATACGATTTTGCTCAGACCATATAACCCATGCAATTCCACAGTCAAAAAATAGATGGGTCATCGATTCCTCCTCCAAATCACAGAGTGCACACTTCGGATTGGGGACCTGGATCCCAAAAGAGAGGAGTCTGTCCCTGGTCAAAAGCGACCAAGGAGCAGGCGATACATACATAGCTGCATTTTTCTGGCCAGATCCTTGCACCAAATGAAGTCATAGTCACCAATTGGTGGATTGGCACTACGCATTAGGTTGTAGCCACTCTGGAAGGTGAACTCCCTCGAAGTAGTGCCTCCAGTCACACCTTGCGGGTCCCAGACCCATATATCCTCAGGCTGGGAAGGGTCAATCTCGACCCCGTGAATAATCTCACTAAGCTCCTCAGTATGGCGGTATGACTCCGGACACCAAGCCCCATTCCTGATGATGTGCTGACAAGACTGACCTCTGCCCGCCTCCCTGTGAACACGATCGCCCATAATGTCCACCAGAGACTGGTGCTCTATCCAAGGGTCCAGCCAAAGATCAGTAGTAGCCCCATCACTCATGATCCTTCTGACAGACGATAGCAGAACATTTCTGTGTCTCAGAATTTGTTTGAAGGTCACAGAGTGGTTGTTATCCATCCCAACCCTCCAGAAGTTGTCATTCCTCACATAACGAGCCTGCATCCACTTCGCCCAGAGGGATCCCCCTTTGATGAACCGCCATGCCAGTTTCAGGACCGAGGCTTCCCTGATAGCCAACAGAGGACGGAGACCCACACCCCCTCCTTCTTAGGCCGACAAAGCTGTTCCCAAGATATCGCATGTAGGCCCCCCCTCCAGATGAAATCAGCACAAATCCTTTCAACTTTCTTGATGGTAGCCACGGGTAACAAAGTAGACTGCAGCCAGAACTGGGCCAAGGCAGAGATAACAGATCGGACCAGCTCGATACGCCCCCCAAATGATAACCCGGCAGCTTGCCAACCTTCAACTCTCCGCTGGACATACTCCACCAGACTATAGCAATCCTGGTCTCGGGCATAGTTGACTGTCAGAGGAACGCCCAGGTATTTCACCGGGAGCTCACTCCTCTCCACGCCAAGTGCAACCGCGCGCTCATCCTTCTGAAGACAGAGTGAACTGAAGTAGACCCTGCTCTTCTCTCTGTTCATCTGAAGCCCGAGTGAGATTCCAACTCGCCCATAATCTCAGATATCGTGTTCATACCCTCCAATGAAGGCTGTATGAACACCAGTAGGTCGTCTGCATAGATGAGGTGGGTAACCGGAGGCTGAACTCTCCTGTACAGCGGGACAATCATCCCAAAATGGACCGTCCTATCCATCAGGCAGGTAAAGTACTCCATGACAAGCGTGAACAGGTAAGGTGACAGGGGGTCACCTTGTCGTAGTCCACGGTTGTTTTTGAAGAACCAATGTGGAATACCCTGGATAAGGACCGAGAAGGTGGGAGACGAAATGCATTCCCGAATCAACGCAACCCAACGATCATCAAACCCCATAGCAGACAGAAGGTGGCATAAGAACTCTCTGTTGACCATGTCGTAGGCCTTTCTCAGATCCAGCTTTAAACATACCTTATTCCCACCAGGTTTGTTGAAGCCCCTCACCATCTCATGAGCTAGAAGGCTATGCTCAGCTATAGATCGCCCCTTGATGAACGTCGCCTGGTTCAGAGAGACAAGGTCCTGCATGATCCCCTCCATACGCCGGCACATGAGGTGCGTAATTATCTTATAAAGATAATTACAGCACGCAATAGGCCTAAAGTCCGCCAGCGAGGTCGTCCCCTCCTTCTTAGGAACCAGAGTCAAGAAAGTGTGGTTCAGCTCCTTCAGCAGCTTCCCCTTAGAGAAGAACTCCTGGACCGTCTCGAGAACCGGGACCTTCAGAATATTCCAATGGCGTTTGTAAAACCCACTGCTGAATCCATCCGGACCTGGAGCTTTATTGGGGTCTGCTTTCTTGATAATGGCCTCCACCTCCTCCATAGTGACAGGAGCAAGCAGGAGGCTATTCCCATATGGAGAACCAATCTCTTCGTGACTACTTCTGGGAACACAGAAGGATAGTCAGTCTGAAAGTATAACGCAGAGTAGTACCTGACCGCCTCTACAGAGATCTTAGACGGCTCCCCAATCAGATTGCCCTCGGTATCAAGAAGCTGAGAGATGGTGTTCCGATGTTGTCTGGTGCGAATGACATCATAGAAGAACTTGGTACATCGGTCGCCATTCATATAATTATATATATATATATATATATATATAAAATTTGTGCCGGAGGTTTTGATCATGGGTTGTCCTGATAAGTACCATGTTAAAGTCCCTTCCCGGTATATATGTATACTAGCAATCGTACATGTGCTTTGCACATATATTTTATGCTAATTTGTTGGATAATAACTTTTTTGATAGGATGTTGCATGATACGTTACTTATAAGTATTTGGAATTTTTTTTTTATATTTACCAACTTTTAATGTTATCTTTTTCCTTTTTCAAAAGTGAAATATTCACAATAAAATATGTTTTTGTGAAAAGTTTTCTTTTTAATTTTTTGTGAGAAAATAGATATTTGTAAATAACTGGTATTTATACCATTATATTTTATAAAATAAGAAATAGTGGTTGAAAGAGAGATGGTAATGGATACAAGTATTTATTATGGCAGTGAGTATTAATGATTGTAGTGGACATTAATAATGATTGTATTATAATTATAACTACACCCTTAATTATATTTCCAAACTAATTAAGTAATGTAAGCTAAGATAGGAGAATTTTAGGAATCTTAAAAGTTTCAAGGTGAAGCCTTTCATGTTTTCCTATTATATAGTAGTATAGAGTATTCTAACACGGTCCCGCACGTCGAAGGTCAACTGGATTCATGCATCGACATTTTTTTTTTGGTAAAATCTGCCTAAACTGCATGACATAGGACTCGAACTTGGGTTGCACAAAAATTCTAGAGTTGTGAATCTTGTGATGAGGGTTGAGGGTTAAATGTTAAAGTCTGAGCCACTGCACAAAAACTCTAGAGTTGTGATGAGGGCTGAGGGTTAAATTTTATACTATTCAACATTTACTTACTATATAATTCACCTTACGATATGGTGTTTAAGCTTTTCACCTTCATATCTTTTATAGTATAATGTTACTCTCCTATTTATGACATATGAACATTTTCTATTAATGATGTTTTCTTAGGACTTTTTACTATACAATAACTGTACCATGTGGTAAAGAGGTCATGTGTTCCCGAAACATCGCCACTTTTATTTCGTTAACATTCTTTCTTTTTTTTATATTTATATTCAATTTATTTTTTGATGCCCATATATGTTTAAATTTGAACTAAATGATTCAGAAATAGTAGGAAAGGATGGATATCTAGTCATATAATTGTCACATTACGGGAACGAAGCTAGGCTGTGAAACTTTTAACAGCTGGTCATTCGCATTGGTCCTGTAGTTGGACTGACTATGAAGCATGAAGGGAATGAGATGGGCCGAATTACTCGGAGGGGGTACTATATAAAAGGAATAAGATCCAAAATTAGGAAAGAATTTGGAAATCTAGAGTTTTGAATTGGGAAAAATCAGCCTTAAGAGTTTGTAGGAATTTGGGTTAATAGTTTTGGTGGCTAGGTTTTGAAAGGGTCCTGATGGCAATACTGTATTTTAACAGTGGCTATGTTTTACGGACACGGAAAAATGGTATCAATATCTTTATATTTTCCATACACGTATCCTTGTTCGTATTCGTGCAACATAGATGACTACTTTTTTTTTTATTATTCCGTATTTGTATCGTGTCCATACCCATATTCCTAGGTTGTCATCTCGTGATATCGATTTGCTTGTATATCTTATCGTGTATCATGTATCGCGTGGCGTATCGCGTATCGTATGATACAGTAACTCTAGGAGTTTATGTCTATACTTATTAATCCATATATTAACATGATTTAATTTTTTTTGGAGATTTCTATTTGTTTCATATTTACAAGTTTATCTAGATCCAGAAATCAGATTTTAAGTATACATCACATGACTCAAGTATAAAAAGATCGATCAGCCTATATATCATATCGGATAAACCGATACGTGACAAAAAGATAGTGTATCGTATCTTACGATACGTATCATGCATCGTAAGATACTAACAACATAACCATATTCCTGTCCATATTCGTGCCACATAGAACAGTGGTTAGGATTGCTGTTCCAGGGCTTTTATGGTAACATTTGGTGGGGATAGAGTGCACGAAGATTGATTGGTGGTTAAGTATAGGGTTGTTAGCTGTTTCAGAAGTGAATGGGGGTACTCGAAATGTCTGGTTCAAGAAATTAGGAAAGAAGGGCTAGGCGGGTTTATATTTCTAGTGCAGGTTTTAGATAGTTCAACTTTCGGATTTTGGATTATGCAGGTTTTAGATCTAGACAGAGGGTTTCTTTTGGACAAGAAAGTGGAAAACGAAGGTTTTGGGAGTAAAAATTGAAGAAAGGAAGCTAGGGGTTGGGAACTGGGAAGAAGGATACACCTCTTTTCAAGGGTTTCACACTCTTGCTTCACACAGATCCATGGAGAAGGATCTCTCTCTGAGCAATATTAATTAAACTGTCATTCACTCGTTTATTCTAAAAGAAGAGTACAATACCTTTATGCAGGCTCACCAATAATCTCTGAGCTTGTATTAACTCCTAATACTACAAGAAGTAGATATCCTAATACAAACGTTAAAATACTTTCATAAGAAATAAGACTCCCAAATCCTAATAAGAGTAGGAAAATTATTGAAGTAAGACATTATACACACACAAACACTTGGTTATTAGAAAAAACTTTGAAACAAGGAGATGGCCCGTGCCTTGTATAAGTGGGAGTGGGAGGGAGATACCCTTGCCACGGGATGTCAGAATATATGTATGTATATATACCGTAGTCTTCATTGGTAATTAGAAAAAACTTTGAAACAAGGAGATGGCCCTGGTCTTGTATAAGTGGGAGTGGGAGGGTATCCTTGCCACGGGATGTCAGAATGGCTACAATAAAGAAAATTATGAAGGGAAAATTAATGAATTAATGCCTAGGAGTGGGAAATCCATGGAGATCTGCATAAGTCATGACAAACTCTTCTTGGGAGATCCTAGGGAGAGTGATAGACTTTATTGCTGCTGTTGGAGTGAGCGTGAGTAGCCAGAGCATCCTCTGCCCGATTCACCTCTTTGAAGACAGACTATTTGAGTCTGTTCGCCTAGAAAACTCTGTAGCTGTTTGAAGAGGTAGGTATATCTCCACGGGATTTTAGCAAGTCCGCTGAGTAAAAAATACACCACCTTCGAGTTATCTCCACCTAATTAATGTTAATGTGTTGCTCTCTGCAAATGCGAAGGCCGACAAGAAGGGCATTTGCTTCTACCATTAAGCTGGTACCTCACCCGAACCTGTTTGCTTCTGCCATTAAGCTGGTATCGCACCCGAACCTGTTACTGAAATCAAGGGCAAACTGGCTATCCGTCCATCGAATCATTCCACCCGTAGTCAACTCATCAATAACCGAGCCATTCAGTATAGTTTGATCTTTTGTAAAACCTAATGAATTTAATCTTTTGTAAAACCTAATGAACTTAATATAATGACTCGAGTACTTAATAGATTCAATAAATTCGATTTCATAAATAGGTTTGATCCCATCAAAATGCAACTTTTGAAGGTTTGGGTCAAAGATTTAGAGTCCTTTTGAAAGAATCGCTGATCTCTTTATTTCCCTTCCTTTATGTGTTTGTATATTTGATCTTTTGTCGGCCATGACTCCATGTGCTCCCCTTGGCTTTTATGAGATTATGCGCTATAGTCCAAATTCTTCTTGATGTTTGGCTGCTTGGAATTATTTATCCGATAATTTTGCTTACTGTTTTCTGTTTCTTATTAAATTCATGTCCATATATGGAATCTTTTATAGGAATACTGGTGCAAAAAATTGCATCCAAAGTATGTATGTGAGAGAGTCTTCAGACAACCACCCTTGCGGGATTCACTGAAGAAGGGACGACTTAGGAAGCAAGAATTTGCTGTCACTAAGCAAAAGACAGTTCTTTTACAAGTAGCCGATTCTATTGGACAGAAGATACAATACAGCTGTCCAGGCTTCTTGCCCAATATACGTCAGGTAGTTTCATCTGTATGATATGTTTATACTATATGTTTAGCTTGTTCCTTCCTTTTCTTGAAACAAAACTTAAATAGGGCTTTGTGAAATTTCTGACTTGCATTTTTTTGGATATTTGATTTATAGTCAAAAATGTAGAAAGTAATTTGCACTACTGAAGCTGGGCCTGTTTGCTTAGTAGTTATAACTCACTTTTTTGAGTTATAACGTAAACAGCGCGATAAATAACGTTTGGCCAAAAGTTTTGAGATTGTACACTTCAAAAGTTTTCTCAGAACACAGTTCTTTAAATGCTGATTTCAGAGAACAGCCCAAAGTTGTTCTCTGAACAACATATTTTTACTTTTGGCACTGTTTGTGGCCCCCCCCCCCCCCCCCCCCCCCCCCCCCCCCCTACCAAACACCCCCTCCTCTCGATTCTCTCTCCTTGCCTCTCCTCTCTTACTATTCTGGTGGACACAGCAAGGAGATTTTTCTTGGTCAAGACCAAAGTACACTTCTCTTTCTCTCCCGGTGGACGACGGTGGACTTGGCGACGACGGCACGGGCGAGAGTTAGGTGTCGAGAACGACGGTGAGGAAAACGGTGGGGTTAGTGGTTGAGCTCGAGGACGAAGGTGGGGTCGATGGTTAGGGGCCGAGCTCGAGGACGACGGCAGGGATGTCGAGGGTTAGGGACGGCAGTGGGGTTGGGGGTCGAGCTCACGGACGGCGGCGAGGACGGCGGTAGGGTTAGGGGTCGAGCTCGAGGATGACAACGGGGTCGAGGGTTAGGCGTTGAGTTCGAGGACGACGGTGGGGTCGAGGGTTATGGACGGTGGTTGGGTTGCCGATGGGGTTAGGGGTCGAGCTTAAGGACGGTGGTGGGGTTGGCGATGACGGCGGAGTTGGGGGGTCAAACTCGAGGACGGGGACACATGGCTTGTATTGTGTCCGGTGTCAAGACATGTATTGTGTCCTCGGGGTCGTTTCTGCTATTTTTTTGTGTGCTTGTATCTGACACAGGAAATTGATGTGGACACGTCACGGTCGTACCCAAAGTCGGACACACGACTGACACAAATTTTTTTAGTGGACAGGAAGGATGCTAGAATTTTCTTAACATAATATTTCAAAAAAAAAATTATAGAAATATTTTGCCAAACACAATCTTTAACTTTTATTTCTAAAGTTATTTTTCAGATGAAAGTAACCAAACACAAATTCAGAATATCTATTTTAAAAAACAACTTTATAACTTACTTTCAGAAAACTGTTTTCAGAACCAAATTTCAGAAAACATATCCAAACGGACCCTTGGTTCTATCAACTTCTTCTTTCAATACTGTCAAAAAAAACTTGTTCTTCCAAAGTACCTTTTTTTTCCTAAGCCTTTTTTACAGTTATCTGAATAACATTGTAGCAGAATTACACATGAATCTTACTGCATCTTATACATAATATTATATAAGAAACAAAATAATCAACTTATATTGTTTTGTAACTTTTGTTCATGTCTTAACTTTTAGAGGAATCATTTGGTAAATCCTTCTTGGACAAGGTAGTGTCTCAATTTGAGTACAAGAAGTAAATGGTAATCTATGAAGAATGGATACAAGCGCAGGTCCATACTGTGTTAGAAGTTTAAAGATACTGTTGAACAGTTACACTATGGTATTGCATGGTTTATGAAGACATATTCCTGCACGCTAGAGCAGTATGCCAGTATGCATATGTATTCCACACAATGGCATCAAAATCCCAGACTGAACATTCACCAAGATCACAATTCCTAAAAAAAAATTCTAAAGATCAGCGAGTTTGTAAAGAACCTACTTTATTAATTAGAAAAATTATTTCTGCACACCCACCCATATTCTTCATTTTCTTAATACTTGTGTATTTCAATGTAGTACATACATTGAACTTGAATTCTTTGGTGAGTAACTGATACACTTGATTTGACTGTCAATCAGAAGTACAAATGCTTTCTGACATTGGTTGGATGCCATATGTTCTTTAGTTGCCTTAGCTAGCAGTTCCATCCAATTGGAGCATTAAGTACACTGTTTCTCTCTTCCTTTTCTTGTGTAATTTATATCTTAGGGGGCGTTTGGTATATGGAATACTATATAACCGGGAATTCTATATTCCCGGGAATCAAATTCCAAGGAATTAAATTCCCTGGAAAATTACATTCCCACGTTTGGTGACAATATAAATATTCCCGGGAAAAAATAAAAAATAATAATAACGAAAAAAAATGAACAAATAAAAAAAAAACGGTAACAACGACAAAAAATCGGTTAAAACGAAAAAATGGTAAAAACGACAAAAAATGGTAAAGACGACAAAATAACAAAAAACGATGAAAAACGACAAAAAATCGGTTAAAACGACAAAAATGACCAAAAAGCGACAAAAAATGTATAAACGACAAAAAATAACAAAAAAGGGTAAAAACGACAAAATAACCAAAATACGACAAAAACGACATAAATCGGTAAAAAACGACAAAAAAAAACAAAAATCGTTAAAACGACAAAAAAAATCGGTTAAAAACGACAAAAAATAACCAAAAAAAGCGACAAAAAAACGAAAATAATCGATAAAAACGACAAAAAAGGGACAAAAAATCGGTTAAAACGACATAAAATAACCAAAAACGACAAAAAATCGTTAAAAGCGACAAAAAAAGCGACAAAAATGACAAAAAAAAAACATAAAATCAGTAAAAATGACCAAAACAACAAAAAAAACGACTAAAAATCGGTAAAAACAACAAAAAAAGCTACAAAAAACGACAAAAAAAAATTGCTTAAATGACAAAAGTGACAAAAAAAGCGAAAAAAAGGACAAAAAGAGGGTAAAAACGACAAAAAAAATCAAAAAGTGACAAAAAGACAAAAAAATGGGTAAAAACGACAAAAAATTGCTTAAAACGACAAAAAATTGGTAAAAACGACAAAAAAATGACAAAAAAAACGATAAAAACGACAAAAAATAATCAAAAAGTGACAAAAAAAAGACAAAATGGGTAAAAACGACAAAAAAATCGCTTAAAAAGACAAAAAATGGGTAAAAACGACAAAAATGACAAAAAAGCGATAAAAACGACAAAAAAAATAAAAAAAATGTGTTCAAAACTAATCAAAATTGATCAAAAAAGAAGAAAAAAATTTAGACAATTTTTTTTTTGCCCGGGCAAAAAAAAAAATACCCACCTTTTCTCAAGGGATAGAATTCCCATGTTTTGTGGGTAAACTATTTACCCGGGTATTTACAATTCCCGGGAATAAACTTTTTATAAGCCAAACAAACGTGGTAATAGATTCCCATCTTAAATTTTCCTGGGAATAAAAAAAAATACCGCGTACCAAACGCCCCCTTAGGGTGAAAACAGTTTTCTAGAACGTTTAATGCATCCACAACTAGATATGTTTCCATTTCAGTTGCTTGAAAATAATTATCCTAATGATTGACCAATTGTCTCTATAGGGGCAGCTTCCTTCAAGCCTGTAAAATTCAATGGGAGATGCTACCTGCCTTAAAGATAATAAGTGAAACTATTGAGATCTGATGTAGGGATCCTTGTTTAGGCTTAACTTGCCTTGGTGCACTCGCTATTTTAAGCATTAGGATGTTCATACAACTCATTATCTGCTTTCGTACATGTTTTTATTGTTATTTTCTTTTTTGTAATTTTTTTGTTGCAACATGTGATGTCGGTAAATCTCTCTCTTTGTCGAGCATTCACAATGAGTTCTTGTTCATTCATCTTATTCAACTATGGCTCACCAATTGATTTTTTTCTCTCTCTAATATTTGTAGTATCGAATGGCTGGCTTAGCTGCAATTGAGATAGCTCAAAAGGTGATAAAGGCATGGCGTTCTATGAGAAGCACAAACAGAAATGGAAAGAAAGCTAGGAAGAAGGAAAACCTCAGTATGCTTAGCCAAAATAGAGGTGGTTCTTGCTGTACCACTAGCAGTTCAGAATGTTCAACCTCATATAGTTTCAGTGATCATAAATATACATCTGGACGTTTCCTTTGTTGGCAAGATATTTACAACATAGCTGTGAAATGGAGGCAAATCTCTGAACCTTGTGATTCAGTTGTTTGGATCAACAAACTAAGGTAGATTTCTTTAGTTCTGCTAGAAATTTGCATCTTTGTCTGTCTGCCACATGTTTCACCGCTAGAGCATATACTGTGCCTTTATATAGTTTTTTTACATTAATGTTCCAGAGGGATTTTTTTGTTAACTTTTTTAAATCTAATTTGAGGACTTTAAAGAGCATCCATTCAAAGGTATTCGACTTTTCTTTTACTTAACTTTCTTTTATTATCCCCTAGATTATGGACATCAATCAAGTTATGTTATGCTTTGATTATCGCCTTTGACATGGTTTACAGCCAGGTTTAAGAATTAGCCAAAAGGATAGATCTCATAATGGTTTGATCCAATCCTATTAACAAAATATGGGTCTTCTCCTGAATTTTGTGAGCATCTAAGTCCTAAATGCCAAATAGACCATCTTCTATCTTGATAAACTTTTTGGGTGTTCTGCTGATAAGCAGTCACCTACAATTCAGATGTTAATGGTGGCGGGTCCTACTCTTTATTTTCCCTAACATAGTCCTTTTGTTTTCTGTTCCTTTTTGGATTTTGTAGATGATCATACCTAAGCACAAATACTTCCCTAGGACTGTCTTACCTTTGAGTGGATCACATGCTAGCCCCAAGTTTTAGTTGCTAACTAAAACAAGCCAATTCTTGAAGCTACGGGATTTATTGCCATCAAACAAAGAGTTGATTGCTGCACTCAAAGGGATGCACCACCTATCTAGGATTATAGAGCCTCCCAAGTTTAAGGGTGCGACAGCCCTCTAACACCTTAACCCAGAATCTCTCTCTAACACTCTTATTTCTTTGATCTGGTGAATCACTTTCTTCTAGGAAACTTGCCTAAACAGAGTGGTTTTCATTTATAGTAGTGTGCTGATACCAATTCAGGTCTTACATAGTCAGAATATTTCTAGTTCCACATTCCGAGAATGTCACTTCTCCAATATACTTACTCCTTTGGTACACTGTTCGCAATCGCAATGTAATCAAATGAATTTTTTTATTTTTTTTCATTTGATTACACTACGATTACGATTACATTACAGTGAACCAAACGGGGTTAACTTTCCTTGGAATGCGTAACCACTCAATGAGTGAGCTGTTGGCATTGCCATTTAGTTTCTACAATCAGATCATGGACATGTCACGAAGAGTGGGTGTCCTTAGTTTTGGGCAAAGCCAAGCAATACATATTGATAGATGAAAGAAGTGGCATCAACCCCATTCCTGGCAGAAAACTAAAAGCAAATTCTGTGCTCAATAAATGTTAGGAGACATTCCTTTATCTCCCTGAATACAGGAGTTAGAAACACAACTCACAAACAGGTTGCTGCTCATTTAATTGTGGTGAACATGAAAGCTATTCCTATATGCAGATTGAAAATGTCCTTAACAAACTCCTTTTATGTTTATATTGCTTATAATATTCTATGTGAATTAGTTTAAAAGTGATATAGATGTTTAAATCTTAATTGAAACGAGAAATTAGTAAAATTGGAAATAGAAACTTAGTATTCAACTGGAAGATGGTATTTTGGTCGATTATCTGTATAATTAGATTCTAAGTTTTTTTCCTGTAAGTTATGTTCAATGTTATATCCAAATAGTTTCACAAGTTTTTCAAAATATTGTCATTATTTCTCTTATACCTTTCTCGTAAATTTCAGAAAAGCTCTACTTACTATTTTACTTTTCACCTCTGCTATAAATGTATAACCACAGAAAATTGTTCGTTGCCTGCCCCCATCACTTTCTTGCCTGTCTACCTGTATGGTGACATGTGGGCCCCAGCTTTATGTGGTCCCACTATCGAGCACCTGTCATTGAACGGATAAGGCGGCAGGTAGATGAAGTATTACTCATAACCATATTACGTTTCCCATACTTCCATAGGCCACATCCTGTTTCCATGGCCCGTCTCATATCCTGCCTTTTTTTTCTCTCCATATTACTAACTATGGTCCTAAGCCAATATGTTTTATCCAGAAATCAATAAAGGTTTGGCTAACATGTCCATCAGTTCCATGCACATTTGGAAACTTCATTTCTTCAATATATCCCTGAATATTGGACATTATCTTGTATACTAAATTTGAAATATATTGCTTGCCAGCAACAAACCAAATAATTGGCTAATATGTATGTCAAATATATCCTCAAAGTAACTGGTTGAAGACATAATTTGCTTCATTGTCTTGTTTATCTTTCTTTCACCATCCTTATTATAGTGCTGCATTTTTCTATTAAACACAGTGAAGAATTCAATTCTGGATTTGGCTCTCACACACCTATGCTTCTTGGCCAAGCAAAAGTTGTCCGCTACTTTCCATATTACCAAAGGTATAAACATCTATCTTACTTAAGAGACTGTTCTCTGAAAGGTTTGATGATATGATTCCTAATTACGCAGGACAATTGATTTGGCTAAATCTATAATGAAGGAGACAAAATATGCAAATAATTCAGAGGATAACATTATTGAGCTCTGTGATGCTGATAAGTTAGCAAAAGTGAGTTCTGCATGCCTATGGTGCCTATTGTGTTACAGCAACTTGTCTATATAGTACACAAGTTTTTTCATCCCGAAACAGCTGGGACTTTCCATGCTAGGTTAGCAATACATGTATGGAAATATATGCTACAAAAGAACTATGTCTCTTGTGATGATTTTACAGTTTATGTATATGGTTACATCATATTATTCTTATATTATTTATTCTGTACAACTGTATTATTTGTATTATGGTTCCAACTTCTAAACAATCTCCCTCTAATCATCATTAGATAGTGGATTTTCTAACCATTAGAATGGCTAAATCCTCTACAGATAAAGCAAGCAACTTCCTGTAATGACCTTTACAGTATCATTGGAGAGAACTTCTGGGTAGCTACCAATTGTGATAGTACAGCATTTGAGGGGTAAGTCTGAGTTAGTCTACTGCAATCCTTAATTGTGATGAGTGCATGAGGTCTTTAACAATGTTCAAAACCTTCTTGATTAGAACATAAATTAAGCTCATGAATGTTCCATTTTTCTGTACATGCTCCTTTGAACTGTAGGGTGGCTGCATTTGCCAGGAAGCGACTCGAAGGGACAAGAATTACTGTTCAAAAAATGTATTTGCCTCTATCAATCTCTCCTCTGCAGGAGGTATTCTGTTTTTCGTTTCTTACTTTCTCATTTGGTGGCCTGCAGGGACAAAAGAGGATTTGACTTTGCAATTAGAACACCTTGTACGCCTTCTAGATGGAACGATTATGAAGCAGAAATGGCTGTAGCATGGGAGGTATTGTTTAATGGAGAGCTGTACTTCAGCCTTTCTGGTCATTTTCAACATTTACATGCTTTTACAGTGATATCTGAAACAGTTGTTTAGTTTAAAATATAGCCATTTGATACCTACATAAGGATATCTTTTCACTCCAACATATTCAAATTTGAGGCATCATAGTCATCATTAACCTCCTACATAGAGTATGTTTGAATTCTAATGTTGTTCTAATGTTAGCATCTTTCTCTAAAACTAGAGGGGTGAAACCTAACTGACAACATATACATTGGTATAGTTGCCATGTTTTACATATATGTACTCAAGTTTCTAATTCTCGCAATAGCAAAATTTATGCTTTTATCTTAAATTTACATGGTGATCACGGAGGTTGTTAAGAATATAAGGATCCTTTTTTTGGCTGGTGTCACTTGTCGACGACTCCAGATGTTGTTAAGGTTGGTTGCAGGAATGACATTTCATTAGTTTCCTGCAAGCTTAAGGGCCTGAAATTATTACAATTTTAGTGTCCGCCTTTAGATTTTGGCTTCATTTAGGAAGACTGCAGAACTAAACCTGGACCAGGATGTATCCAAATTCCAAAGTCCAAAATTATCAAGTGTACTTGAACCGTAATCGTGGTTCTGATTTGACATGCTAAGCTATGCATACAATGGCATTTATGTGTCAACCTCAAGTAGTTAGCCTTCTTTGGGGGGTTGTAGACCCTGAAGGGAGGACTTTAAGGAACAGTGAACAATGAACATGGTCCAGGGTAAGAATCTTCTTTGCTGGCTTGTAGCTTGCTCCTTGTTCAAAATATTTATTCCATCACCATTCCTCTATTCTTATGTGTATAATTTGCTTCATCTTAGAGTATATGAATTCATTCATATTACTGATGGGACATTTTCACGGAAAGGTTTATATTTTTCATTGATTTATTTGTCAGGCCTTGTGCAATGCTTATTGTGGTGAAGCATATGGCTCAAGTGATTTGAGCATGCTTGAGAATGTGAAGGACTCTATCCTGAGAATGACATACTACTGGTAAATAACATCAGCCCTCATGTATCAATGGGGTCAACCATAATTATTTGTTTTTGTAATTTGAACATATATATTGAATTTCAGGTATAACTTCATGCCATTATCAAGGGGCTCCTCTGCAGTTGGTTACACTGTTCTACTTGGGTTATTTCTTGCAGCTAACATGGAGGTTACAAGAAACATCCCTTCAGGTATTCAGGTTGATTGGGAAGCCATTTTGTCTTCCAGCCCTGACACCTTTTCGGCAGCCATGAAGAGTTGGCTCTATCCGTCACTCAGAATCAGCATGGCGTGGAAAGACCACCCAGATGTGGCCTCAACATTTAGCACAACTGGATCAATTGTTGCTGCATTAAGTTCTTACAATACTTGAGGTGTGTAAATTAAAATACTACTTCCCTTACGACCGTTGAGGTTGATCTATTATTGTTTGGCAGTACTTTCAGCATAACAACCTGTCGAATACAAGGTCGAGTAGAATGCCTGACCGAATTTATTTGTTACGCAGATATACTCTTAGTACCGGCTAGCTGAACTCATAGACAGTGGAAAAAGTTCTCCATGTATGATGTATCCATATGTTATACCAGTTCTTAAAGATGTAGCGATTTCCCTATTCTTGTGGGATGACTTGATTAATTACAAATCATAATTTGTCTCAAATATCTCTTTGACCTCTGGACTTGAGATTAGTCTTAAGCAGCACAAGCACATAGGTCAAATGTAACATCGATGTATAAATTGGTATCTTGATTTGTACTATAGAATATAATTATATTATGATATTTTTTGCTTGTTTATTGTACTTGCATTCCTCCACATGATAAATGTGGGTTTAGAGTCGACATCTCCAGTATGGAAACATTTTGCTTCCAGCGGGAGGTCTTTCATTATTTATGGGAATGCGATGGTACTACTAAACCAATTAATAATCTGTTCCCACTGGACCGCTAAAAAAATGACGAAACCTGTTTTCTCCAACGTGTTGTTGTTATGGACCTTGTGGTCCATTAGTTTAATACCTCGTCATTGTCATTTTTAGTATCATGTTTCTCGCACCAAAGTTGGTCGGTTCGAAGTTTGCCTGCCGTTTTGTTCACCTATATTTTCACTCTCCCTTGTCGATTATAGATTATATTCTGACATGTGGTCCCATTTTTTCACTTGCTGTGGGCATGGTCAGATCCACTAATGTCAGTTTCTCCTGTCCTGTAATGCCAATATCTAAAGGGAAAAATTGAGATTGGTTGAGAAATTGTCAGTATCTCGTTTATTCTTCTATTTGTTTTGACATTACTGAACATTATTAGGGGTCCAAGTCCGTGGAGTTGTTCGCAGTTTGATTGTTGGAAGGTTGCTGGCTAATAGCCTGATAGAAGGAAATAAATACCGTGTCTAGTATTCACTTTATTGCCAATCGAATTTTGTTAACATGTGTCGTTAATATATTAATAAATACATATTTTATATGAGTGGTTTTACCAACACATTTATTACATTTTGGCTAAATTACAACTTTACCTTCAACTTTAATAGGTGCTAACTTGATATATTGAAATATTTTTTTGACAAAATTGTTCCTCCCCTCCACACCCCCCCCCCCCCCCAAACACCCCCCCTCCTGCTGCGATCCCCCCACCCCTCCCGCCAGTGACCTCCCCCTCCCCCTCCCCCGCTCGCCCCTGCGACCTCCCCTCCACCCCGTGTTGTGGGCCGTCCCGGAGCCGCGCGGGGTAGCGGATCGCCGGAGGGGGAAGTTGCAGCAGCCGGAGGCCGCGCGGGACGGCGGGACACGCTGCAGGAGGTGGGCGCGGGAGCGGGGGCTCGATGTGGGCCGGCTTGGAGCTACGCGGGACGGCGGGGTCGCGAGCGGGAGAAACAGCTGCAGCCGGAGGCGAGGGCACGGGACGGTGGGGTCAGGGATGCTGCTGGAGAAGGACGGGGAGAGGGTGTTGTGGATTAGGAAGGAGGAATAATTTTGTCTTTTTTAAAATGTTGGATATCAACATAAAAATTATTATATAGTTGTGGGTATTAAGTTAACACCTATCAAAGTTAAGGATGTCAAGTTGAACATTTTGGATAATTGAAGGTATCAAGCTGTAATTTAGCCTTACATTTTACATGGAAGGTGCATTAATAAATATAAGAAAAATGCTAAGTTTACTACCAAAAATTTACAACTTTTCTACAATCCACACCCACCTCCCTGCTAACATGGTCCCATCTGGTCCTCCCCTCCTCCAATCAAAGGATGCAACGTTGGCAGTTGTAAAGCTTACAACCAAATAAGCATAACATTTTCCTAAATAGGGAAAATTTATCAAATGTCCAAAAATCGCAAAAGTTTTATGAAAAATCCACCGTAAAATAATATTTTATCGCTTGCCCAGAATTAGCGAAAAATATATAAAAGGGTGCGAAATGACCTTTTTGCACTTCTAATTTATTGAAAACACCCACGAAGCCTACTCTTCAAAAAAAAAAAAAACGTTTCTATTCATCTTCTTCTTTCATATACAGCTCACTTTCGAATCTAGGTTTTCTCCTTCAAAATCTTCAAATCTTACTTCAAAAACTCGTTAGTGACTCTCCATTCGCAATCTTCACACCACGTTGTCATCATCAGTTCCCACTTCATCAACATCATCATCAGCATCAACTGGAACCCTACTTCATCATCATCAACTGGAACCCCACATCATCATCATCATCATCACCAGCATCAACTGGAACTCCAGTTAGAGAAGAGAGAGCTAATGTGAAAAAAATTAAGAGCTTTTTGTCATTC
The DNA here is from genome assembly GCA_029216955.1 of Iris pallida. Lineage (NCBI taxonomy): Eukaryota > Viridiplantae > Streptophyta > Magnoliopsida > Asparagales > Iridaceae > Iris > Iris pallida. Next base: position 5,022,271 of record JANAVB010035817.1, on the reverse strand, counting down.
TCCGTGTTAAAATTACGGATAATTAACATTCTTCGTGTTAAAAACACGAAGAATGGCCTTTTCCCGTGTTAAATTGGCGAATTGTCATTCTTCGTGTTAAAATGACGGATAATGACCATTCCTCGTGTTAAAATGCAGGAGAATGGTCATTCTCCGTGCTAAAATCACGGAGAATGGCTATTCTCCGTGTTAAAATCACGGAGAATGGCTATTCCCGTGTTAACATACAGGAGGATAGTCATTCTCCGTGTTAAAATCACGAAGAATGACCATTCTCCGTTGTAAAATCACGTAGAATGGCCATTCTCCGTGATAAGATCACGGAGAATGGCTATTACCGTGTTAACATGCATGAGAATAATCATTCTCCGTGTTAAAATTACGGAGAATGGCTGTTCTCCGTTGTAAAATCACGTAGAATGGGCATTTTTCGTGTTAGAATGCAGGAGAATAGCCATTCCCCGTGTTAAAACCACAGAGAATGACCATTCTTCGTGTTAAAATCACGGAGAATGACCATTCCCCGTGTTAAGATCACAGAGAATGATCTTTTTTCCTTTTTTAAAAGTATATATTGATTGATATCATACTTTTCATTGTTGTTTGTTTTATAATAGTGCAAACAACTGAGAAGTTCAAAGAGACAAATCAAAGGCTCATGAATGAGAAAAGCGAGCTTCAGAAACAAGTTGAATCGTTACAGAATGAAGCATTAAAAAGGACAAATTATATGGGCACATCAAAATATGATCATGGCTAGCCCGGATTCTGGCTAGCCCAAATTTTTTTGTTTTTCACAAGACTAGCCCAATTTTTTAATCTTGGCTATCCCAAATTTCCTCCCCCCTAAACCCATTATTTTTCCTTCATTTGCAAAATCCTTTCTCTCTCTTCCAAAACCCTCACCCCTCTCTTCTTGAGTTTTGAAGTTTTGAAGAAGAAATTACAAAATTCTAAGAACAAGAAAAATCCTCTTCTCCTCCACCATCCTCCTCTTATGAAGAAGAACGATGGCAACGAAGAATAGGCTAGCCATGATTAAATTTTGAGAAAATCTGAATCCCTAAAAATTATCCATTATTTCTAAAAAGACTCCCAGCCGAAACCCTAGAATTGTTTGTTTAAATGATCTCGTGTGCATTACATTTCATTCTTTGTTTCAATTGTAAGTATTTTAATGAAAATTAAAGTCTTTTAAATAAAAACCTAGCATTCACGAATTAAGAAAATCTGTGTCGACATGGACTGTCCAACCATCTGACAGTCCAGTCTGTATGGTGGACTGCCAGAAGAATGGGCAGTCCTAAGGCAGAGCCTGTTTAACAAAGGACTATCCATTCTTCTGGCAGTCCAACATACAGACTGGACTGCCAGATAGTTGGGCAGTCCAAAGTTACACATGTTTTGAGTTGGACTGCCAATTCTTCTGGCAGTCCAATATACAGTTAGGATTGCCAAAAAAATGGGCAGTCCTTTATTTCACATGTTGTGACTTAGGACTGCCTAGTTTTCTGGTAGTACATTCAGTTTGTAGGACTGCTAGAAAATTGGACAGTCCTTGTTTACACTAGTTGAACAACAATATTATGGTTTCCACCAATATTAGGGTTTGTGCATTATGAGGAGCCTTTGGGTGCCATCAAAATTGGAAATGAGAAAAAAATTAGGGTCTAATTTTTGGGTGTTTTCTTCTCATTTTCTTCTTCTCCGTCAATTGAAAATCAAAATTCGAAATGGGAAGAAAATTAGGGTTTAAACTCCATTATACTTGAAGATAGTGAGAATGAGTTGAGAAAGAAAATTAGGGTTTAAACCCCCATCAAATTTCTCATTTTTGTTGTTTTTTTCTTCTTCTTCTTCCTCTTCTTCTTTTTCTTGTTCTTCTTGGATGAGTTGAGGAAGAGAAGAGCAAAATTAGAAAAATTGACTTTTATACCAAAGAATGGGATAGCCATGATCACTTTTTTCAATGGCAAACTTGTAAATAAACCAAAGTTCAAAATGGGCTAGCCATGATCATATTTTGATGTGCCCATATAACTTGCCTTAAAAAGGACCTAATCGTCGGAAAACTTCAAATCTCTCCACAAAGATGATGATGATGAGCGACAATCGGAGTTCGACTGAAGAAAAGCACAGTGAACTACGAACGATCTTTGCGATCTCTGCTGAAGATGAGAGCAATGGAATTCAGATCTCTTAAAAGAAGACGAAAATCGCAATCAAAATATGAGTTTGTGAATTCAAATACATATATATGACCAAATTTGCGTGAAGGGGTAGCTATGATATTAGCAAAATGACAATTTTGTATACAGAGATCTAAAGGGAATCTTGAAATATTTAACGTGAAAATACATAATGTTGGGTATTTCATAAAACCCCCCCTGCGGGTGAGTTTTTCATAAACACCCACCCGAAAGTGGGTATCTCAGCAATTTCCAATCCTAAATATAACACTAATAGTACTCATATAAAATATTATTAATTTATTAACGTATATTTGCTACCATACATGTCATTGGGATTTAGGCCATGTCTGGTTCACATAATTATGCATTAGGAAATGAAAGTAATTCCTTTTTTTATCTTTGAATGTCAAAGAAAATGTTTGAAAAATGAAACTGATTCTCAAAAAAAAAAGAAAAATTAGAGAAAAAGTGGTTGTCACCCTCACTTTTCCAAGATAGGAGTAAAATGGTAATTTTCTATTTTTGAATATTTTGGGAATTTTATTTCATGAATGTTAATATTTAATGATTATAGGAGTCGGGTTCGAATTTCATCGCATTCCGACTTAGTTCGGGACTCCGGAAAATTTCGACTTGAGTTGTGTTTAACACATTAATTAGCCATGGCCCACCAAACTTAACATTTAGGTCTAGGAGTTTGGACTAATCTCACATGAGTGTTTAGGCCTAATTATGGTTTTTAATTGGTCTAAACTAACCCCCAAAACCCTAATAGGATTAAACCTTCATATGGAAGCAAAGGAGGGGCAAACTTGTAATTAGCCAAGGGCTCCACCCACCTTTATAGGGCCGGCCACTCCCTCCCCCTTTCTCCATTCATTCACTTCAAAATTCCCCATCTCCTTCTTCTCCAAGTATTCTTTCCAAAAGAAAGAGTAGAAACCCTTAGGAATCATCTCCAAATAAGTTTTCTTTTTCAAATCTTTTTCCATCCAACTCTCCCACTGCCCCAAGTGGAGCTTCTACAAGCTTTTGGGAGCAAGAAGTGAAGAGTTGTGTCCTAAACAATTCATTTCGTGTCGGAGCCGTGTCGGAGGATCTTAATTGGGATCCATCTCCCAATAGGTACAACCTATCCTCTATTTACATTTCTTCATCATATAATTTAGTTTGGACCAAGTAGGATTAATTCCCAAGGTTGTGTCCCTATTCGTGTCAAGTTTGAGTCCATTTGGTGTGTCCTAGGAGGAGTTTTGGTTTGTGGTTGTGTCCTAGAGTCTTCCCCCAATTTGGACACCCATAGAATATAGGTTTTGCCTCTAAATGGTTTAGGCACTTTAAACTTCATTTTGTGTTAGTGTTATGGAGTATTATTTATATAGAGTGTGTGTGTGTGTTTGTATCTATATATATATATATATATATGAGTGTGTCTCAATATATATATATATATGTGTGTGTGTGTTCATATATATATATATATATATATATATATATATATATATATATATATATATATATATATATATATATATATGTGTGTGTGTGTGTGTGTGTGTGTGTGTTTATATATATATGTGTGTGTGTTTATATGTATATGTGTGTGTGTTCATATATATATATATATATATATATATATATATATATATATATATATATATATATGTGTGTGTGTGTGTGTGTGTGTGTTTATATATATATGTGTGTGTTTATATATATATGTGTGTGTATTTATATATATAGAGAGGGGAATGAATGAGAATATTTATGAGTGTTTTTATATATATAGAGAGAGTTAGAGAAGAAGATTTATAGAGGAAGAATAGAGAGATTAGAAAGTGATTAGAGAGGAGAATAGAAGGAAAAATAGAGGAGAGAAGGAGGAGGAAAGGAAGAGCAACCACAGCAGCGGGGGGGGGGGGGGGGGGGGGAGGGGGGGGGGGGAATTGGAGCTGCTGCCCCCCCCCCCCCCCCCCCAAAAAAAAACAGCATGCAAAGTAGCAGCAGCAGCTGCAGGAGCAAGCAACAGCAGTGGCAGTAATAACAGCAGCAGCAGCAGCAGTTAGAGCAGCAGTAGCACCCCCAAATAGCCCCCCCCTATTTGACCCCCAATTAACCCCCCATAAGCCTATGTATATATACCTATATATATACATATATATACTCCTATATAATACCCTATATACTCCTATATATACCCACTAAATTAGCCCCAAACTAGTCCTATGTGAGAGTGTGAAGAGTGAGTTTTGAGAGTGTGTGTGAGTGGTTGTGTGAGGGCAAGTGAAGGAGAATTTTGAGATAGGAGTGTCGGAACACGTCCAAACTTGAATAGGACTTAGCTAATATAAAATAGAGTTTGTGGGTAGGCTCCTAAGTTAAAGTCAGGATTTCGTTTGGGATTTGGAGAAGGGTATCACGCGATATCATTGAGTATCCTACGATACTCAAGATAACGGGTAAACGAATAACATGGACCGTAAGATGGACTGGATGTCCACTTTACCTAGAGAACTTGGTAGGTAATGTTAGTATAGGCTAGTATCCTACTATCCTAGGAAGCCGGGAGTGAAACTCCTAAGGGAAAGCCACTTGGCTTTAATGTTAGAGTGGTTTAAGGGTATGTATATATAAAGGGTAATCGAGTAATTTCAAGTTACGGGATACGGGTAGTCGGTTTGACTTGAAACTTAGGTGACTTGATAGGTACACCCTACAAATGCTATATTTGAACCAATTTCGGCTCGGTTGACCCAGAGTTGACTTTTTATCCAAAAGTCAACAATTAGTCAACCCTTTGTCTAAATTTGACCAAATACAAACTAGAGTTGACCAGTTGACCAAAAGTCAACTGTTGGTCAACACTTGACCAGAGTTGACCAGGGTTGACCAGTTGGCTGAAAGTCATCTGTAAGTCGACTCTTGACCCCGTTTGACTTGTTTTAACTTATTTTGACTTGTTATGACCAGAATGACCTAGAGTTGACTTATTTTGACTTTGATTGACTTGACATGACTTAGTTTGACTTAGATTGACTTGACAGGACTTAGTGTGACTCAGTGAGACCTAGTTTGACCTAGATTTCATATCATGCATTAGAAATCATTCATAACTTTGTTAAACCTAAATTAACATGCAATATCTTATCTTTAGGTCTCTGATTACCACTCTGAGCATTGATATACCCTACAGCTCAGGACAGCAGGCGAGTACATTTACTGATAGTTTATATTGTCTTGATATCTGCTATATCCGATTCAGTTGTAGTGTCTTACTCGATTTCCAGTCACGATAGTCCACGGACTAGTATATGTTAGATCACGACATGAGATGTTGTTCCTAGATTTCTGGGTATATTGATACATTTTCTGTCTTGTTCCCTGTACTTGTATAGACACCGATTTCTAAAGGGACTTGCTATCCTCTTATGGAATCACGTGCCATGACGTGTCATGTCCAAATCCATTGTACTATTCAGGGATGAGAAATTATTAGGGGCTATGTGATCCAAGCCACCCTGTCACTATATTCTTGTGCTCGTGCCACTCTCCCCTCACGTAGGGTGTAGCGAGATCCTATTTTTCTTGTGCTTGCTATCCAGGTTGGCCGGCATGACCCTTTCCAGATTTTTTTGTGATTGTCGGGCCAAGTGGATAGTCTGCCCTGTAACATATCTCAAGCCGATCACATAACGCTCTAATAATTCAAGGCACATTTTATATTTACTTTATCTTATCTTATATCCTGCTCTGTTCTACATTCAGTACTTTCTCACCATGCTATGATATTCAGTTACTCACATGTTCTACATGCCTTTACGCTGTACCTTGATTGGAGACTAAGTTCTGCTCGGAAGAAGGGTTACAACCCCGGTCCTTGTTTGGTTTAAGGGTTGTAACTCAGCTCCCGAATGGTTCCCAAGTCTTCCTATATCTTTGTCTTGTATTTTATTATACTGTCTCTTATAGAATTTGTCAATTCACATGGAACTGCTATTAGTGCTTGTACTTGCTTATTTTCCTGACATAATATCGTTGATATATTACAGATGATTCTGAGACAGACTGCTAGACCTATTATGGGCTTGAGTTAGATGGAGTAGTCCAGGACCATGGCCTGATAGTAGAGCCACTAGACTTTGTTTTTCCAGAGTAGTGTAGCTTAGTTGGGTTTGCCTGGACTGCGATCCAGCTAGCATTATCAGACTGTAGCTTTCTATATTATATTTTGTGACCCTGTGATGTCGTGTATATATCTGGGCTTGTGTTGGATCTTGGACTTATTTCCTTTTCATCTATCATATATTTTTTTTCTGTGCTATCTACCTTAGTTTTATTCTGTGATTGAGACTGTATTGCCATGTCACCTCCCCTCGGAGTGTATATACTGTACAGGTATATTTATACTGTTAGTCATAGTATTTATAGACGTTATATACAGCATTCTACCGTCGATACTGCGACGTAGGCTGGACGTACCCACGTGCTCGTACCCCTCATAAGGGTGCGGGTTTTGACACGTATTTGTGGTGGCCTATGCAGGCCTGTGTCGCAATTAGTGCGATCTCGTAATGGTGCTCGACTTAGAGTACTAATTACGAGCCTGCAATTAGGACGTATGACCTAGGATATGATAGGAGTTTCTCAATCACACCTAGGAAAAATTTCCGATCTTTGATTATCATGATGACTCTCATTGTATTAAATTAACTGTCCTTCTTTGATAATATCTTCTCATGTGCCATATTGATCTCTTTGTTTCAATTCTTTTTCAGGATGACGAAGACGCATCCGCAGGCCACTGGATCGAGTAGCTTGTACGAGAGATCTGACCAGGCTGAGGAGGAGGTTCAGGAGACTGCCTCCAGTGTTTCCACTATCCCGGAGGCCGTGGCAGTTGTGCAGGGAGGTCTACCACCTCCTCCCCAGAGGGTTTCGGTCGTCGTTCCAGAGATGCTACCGCCACCACCTCCAATACCGACGGATACACACCACATGTTCCTTCTCCTTCAGCAGATGATGGAGACACAGCGAGCCCAGGCACAGACGTCGCAGCGCCAGACGGAGGCGTCACACCGCCAGACTGAGATGCTGAGGCAGAGCATGGAGAACTCGCATCAGCTTGCACTGGCAGCCATGGAAAGAGTGGCACCGGGTACGGTGCAGTGCCCTACTGGCCAGCAGCCATACCTGCAGCAGTCTAGGCCAGGGACAATATTAGATTTCAGGAAGATGAGCTCCAGGGACTTCATGGGCACGGAGGGCATCTTTTATGCAGACGATTGGCTAGAGGACGTGCAGCAGAGTATGGAGCTGGCAGAGCTTCCGAGAGGACTTTGGGTTTCAGCCGCAGCCAGCTGATTCTTCGACATCGTGCTGACATGGTACCGCACGGATCCTCGTACTTCGGTGAGAGGGTTGTCATAGAAGAACTTTCGGAGGCTCTTCAAGGAGAAGTTCTTCCCGGACGTAGCTCTTACATCGTTGGAGGGCCAGTTCGTAGATCTAGTGCAGGGGAACTCGTCGGTGAACGAGTATGCAACAGAGTTCTTCCACCTTAGCAGGTTCGCTTCCGATCTGATCCAGGATGAGGGGCAGAAGGCTCGTATGTTTCGTAGGGGACTTATTCATGCAGTGCACACCCGTACCTCGGGTCGCCGTGATGCGACGTTCGATCAGATATTGATGGACGCACAGATTACAGAGGAGGACTTCGGCCTCAAGCCGAAGAGGAGCGGTGATACCATGGGGGCAAGGTCCAGTGCGGGACCGGCCAAGCGCCCCTATTTTCAGCATCAGCAGAGGCCATTTCAGCAGCAGCCTCTGTTACAGATTCAGCAGGCACCAGCGCGTGTCCAGTAGCACCAGGGACAGGGCCAGAGACATGCTACTCCGTGCGGCTTCTGCGGGAAGCCGGGGCACACTAGAGAGGATTGTAGAAAAAGGTTGGGCGTCTATCTATACTGTGGGGCACCCGATCACCAGCTGAAGGATTGCCGCTTTCATGGAGTCCGAGGAGACCAGGACCGGGTGCAGCAGGCTAGAGGACCAGCAGTTCAGCAGAGAGGTCCTCCACTTCAGACCCAGTAGCAGCGCTTTGTACAGCACCAGAAGGGAGCACCTGTGGGCAGGGTGTTCGCTTTGACAGCAGAGGAGGAGGTAGAGCCAGTGAAAGATGTTGTGGCAGGTCATGTTCTCATTGATTCTTTCCCTGCTTTCGCCTTGTTTGATTCTGGTGCCACTCATAGTTTTGTATCTGTTTCCTTTGCTCTGAGATACAACATTATTGTTGAGTATATGGATTGGACTTGCAAGATTACGACTGGGGGAGGCATTATCCTGGTTAATAATATTTGTAAGGGGCGGAGAGTTACCCTGGGAGGCCGGGACTTGAGTGCGTGTCTGCTCGTAATGCCCCTTCCGAGGTATGATATGGTACTCGGTATGGATTGGTTGAGCATGCACCATGCTAGTATTGATTGTAGAGGAGGCATAGTTCTTTTTAGGCCGTCGGGAGAGCCAGAGATCGAGTTTGCTCGAGGAGCAGCAGAGCCGGAGGCTGGATTCTGTGGAGCTTTATTGGCGGGACAGGACTTGCCACATCCGTTGATAGCTGAGTTCTCGGATATTTTTCCCGAGGAGTTACCGGGGATGCCGCCAGACAGGGACATTGAGTTCTCTATAGACTTGGTGCCGGACGCCGAGCCCATTTCGCAGCACGTCTATAGGGTCAACAACAGCGAGTTGATAGAGCTGAAGAAGCAAGTCGACGAGCTGCAGGACAAGGGATTTATCAGATCCAGTTCTTCGTCTTGGGGAGCGCCAGTCCTGTTTGTGCCGAAGAAGGACGGTACGGCCCGCATGTGTATTGATTATCGGGCACTCAACAGCCTCACTATCAAGAATAGATACCCTTTGCCGAGGATCGACGATTTGTTCGATCAGCTGAGTGGGGCGAAGGTATTTTCAAAAATAGACTTGAGGTCCGAGTATCACCAGCTGAAGGTGAGGCGGGAGGACATTCCGAAGACGGTATTTCGGACTCGGTACGGCCAGTACGAGTTTACAGTGATGCCATTCGGGTTGACCAATGCTCCAGCGGTGTTCATGAACTTGATGAACAAGGTATTCCATCAGTACCTTGACAAGTTCGTGGTGGTCTTCATAGATGATATCTTGATCTATTCGAAGACACATGAGGAGCATGAGGAGCATTTAAGAGTTGTGTTAGAGACTCTGAGGAGCTCTACGGGAAGCTTTCGAAGTGCGAGTTCTTCTTGGACCAGGTCGAGTTCTTAGGTCATCTTGTGACCGAGCATGGGATCTCAGTGGACCAGAGGAAGATTTCAGCAGTAGAGTCTTGGTCTACGCCCAGTTCAGTTGCCGAGGTTCGAAGTTTTCTGGGTTTGGCTGGCTATTATCGGAAGTTCGTCTAGGACTTCTCGCGGATTGCAGAGCCGATGACTAGACTCACCAGAAAGGATGTGGAGTTCGTCTGGACTTATGAGTGTCAGGCTGCATTCGATGAGCTGAAGAAGAGGTTGACCTCAGCTCCGATCTTGACTTTGCCATCTGGGTTAGGTGGGTTCTCGATCTACATCGATGCTTCAGAGAAGGGCTTGGGTTGTGTTCTTCAGCAGCATGGGAAGGTAATTGCCTATGCATCTAGGCAGTTACGTCCTCATGAGAAGAACTATCCTACTCATGATCTGGAGTTGGCCGCGGTTATTTTTGTTTTGAAGTTATGGAAGCATTACCTGTACGGAGAGCGAGTTGAGATCTTCACAGATCACAAGAGCTTGAAGTACGTGTTCACTCAGAAGGAGCTGAACATGCGGCAGAGGCGGTGGTTAGAGCTGATGAAGGACTTCGATATATCACTGCAGTACCATCCGAGGAAGGCTAACGTAGTTGCAGATGCCTTGAGCAGGTATCCAGTAGCTATGTTCTTGATGACAGATCGTCATCTTTTGGCCGACCTGGATAGTTTGGGTATCGAGGTCATCATTCCGGGCGTAGAGATCCAGATGTGGGGTTTGCAGATTCAGTCTGACCTGATGGATAGAGTCAGGTCAGTACAGTATGATGATGTTGCCCTGAGAAGCATCAGGGAGCAGGTGCGGACGGGTTTGCTCGATGATTTCTCTTTAGCCGAAGATGGGTCGTTGCGGCACGGTACTAGGCTGTGCGTTACGCGTGGAGAGCTTCGGGAGGAGGTTCTTCAGGAGGCACATCGCTTTCAGTATTCTATGCATCCTGGAGCCAACAAGATGTATAGGGACCTGAGAGAGCACGTGTGGTGGTATGGCATGAAGCGCGAGGTAGCTCAGTTTGTATCTCGTTGCCTTGTATGTCAGCAGGTGAAGGCCGAGAGACAGAGACCAGGTGGATTGCTACAGCCGCTACCCATTTCCGAGTGGAAGTGGAAGCACATCACCATGGACTTTGTGTCTGGACTTCCATGATCGCCAGGAGGGAAGGACGTGGTTTGGGTCATCGTCGATAGATTGACCAAATTGGCCCACTTTTTGCCTTTCAAAGTGGGTTTATCTACGGAGAGGCTGGCAGAGCTGTATGTTCGTCAGATCGTGAGATTGTATGGGGTTCCGGTGAGCATAGTTTCAGACCGGAATAGTCGATTCACTTCCCACTTCTGGAGGAGCTTGCAGACTAGCTTGGGCACCTCGCTCAAGTTTAGTACCGCTTATCATCCCCAGACAGACGGACAGTCGGAGAGGACTATCCAGACCTTGGAGGATATGCTTCGCACGTGTGTGCTTGATCTCGGGGGTTCTTGGGAGGACCATCTTCACCTGGTAGAGTTTGCTTACAACAACAGCTACCAGGCCAGTATAGAGATGTCGCCATTCGAGGCTCTATATGGACGAAGATGTCGTACTCCTTTGTCTTGGGACGATGTCGACGAGAGGGCGCTTCTTGGGCCGAAGATGGTTGTGGATGCGGCCGAGAAGGTCAGGTTGATTAGAGACAGACTTCGGGTGGCTCAGGATAGGCAGCGGCATTGGGCCGATAGTCACCGGAGAACGTTAGAGTTCGAGGTTAGTTTCAGTTTCCTGTCGTATTTGCTTGTGATTGTTTGTTTGTTTAGTTATGTGCTGAGTTTGTCTTATGTCTAGGCTGGTGACATGGTGTTTCTGAGGATATCCTCGACACGTGGCATGATTCACTTTGGCGGCGGTGGAAAGCTTAGTCCGCGCTACATCGGACCCTTCACCATCATAGAGAGGATCGGTGCAGTAGCCTACCGACTGGACTTGCCGCCTAGGCTCGAGGGAGTGCACAACGTGTTTCATGTATCTCAGCTGAGGCGGTACGTGGCAGATCCTAGCCATATATTGGACCATTCAGCGATACAGGTGGGACCTACTCTCAGCTATCCAGAACAGCCAGTGGAGATTCTGGATCGCAGGGAGAAGGTGCTCCAGAACCAGGTCATACCCTTGGTTCAGGTTGCATGGAGACATCACTCTCCAGGTGAGTCTACTTGGGAGAGGGAGGACGACATGCGGGAGCGTTTCCCTTATCTTTTCGCGCCCTGAGGTATAAGTCCATTTCTTTTATTTTTTCTGTTGTAATTTTCCTGTGTTTGTTGTCTTCAATTTCGAGGACAATTTTTTTTAGGTGGATAGACTTGTCACCCTCACTTTTCCAAGATAGGGGTAAAATGGTAAGTTTCCATTTTTGAATATTTTAGGAATTTTATTTCATGAATGTTAATATTTAATGATTATAGGAGTCGGGGTTCGAATTTTATCGCATTTCGACTTAATTCGGGACTCCGAGAAATTTCGACTTGAGTTGTGTTTAACACATTAATTAGCCATGGTCCACCAAACTTAACATTTTGGTCTAGGAGTTTGGACTAATCCCACATGAGTGTTTAGGCCAAATTATGATTTTTAATTGGTTTAAACTAACCCCCAAAATCCTAATAGGATTAAACCTTTATATGGAAGCAAATGAGGGGCAAACTTGTAATTAGCCAAGGGCTCCACCCACCTTTATAGGGCCGGCCACTCCCTCCCCCTTTCTCCATTCATTTACTTCAAATTTCTCCATCTCCTTCTTCTCCAAGTATTCTTTCCAAAAGAAAGAGTAGAAACCCTTAGGAATCATCTCCAAATAAGTTTTATTTCTCTCCCTCTACACCAAGTGGAGCTTCTACAAGCTTTTGGGAGCAAGAAGTGAAGAGTTGTGTCCTAAACAATTCATTTCGTGTCGGAGCAGTGTCGGAGGATTTTAATTGGGATCCATCTCCCAATAGGTACAACCTATCCTCTATTTACATTTCTTCATCATATAATTTAATTTGGACCAAGTAGGATTAATCCGCAAGGTTGTGTCCCTATTCGTGTCAAGTTTGAGTCCATTTGGTGTGTCCTAGGAGGAGTTTTGGTTTGTGGTTGTGTCCTAGAGTCTTCCTCCAATTTGGACACCCCTAGAATATAGGTTTTGCCTCTAAGTGGTTTAGGCACTTTAAACTTCATTTTGTGTTAGTGTTATGGAGTATTATTTATATATAGTGTGTGTGTGTGTGTGTGTCTCTCTCTCTCTATATATATGAGTGTGTGTCAATATATATATATATATATATATATATATATATATATATATATATATATATATATATATATATATATATATATCTGTGTGTGTGTGTTAATATATATATATATATATATAAAATATATATATATATATATATATATATATATATATATATATATATATATATATATATATATATATATATATATATATATATATATATCTGTGTGTGCGTGTTAATATATATATATGTGTGTGTCTCTATATAAATTAGTGTGTGTATTTATATATATAGAGAAGGGAATGAATGCGAATATTTGTATGAGTGTTTTTATATATATATAGAGAGTTAGAGAAGAAGATTTATAGAGGAAGAATAGAGAGATTAGAAAGTGATTAGAGAGGAGAATTAGAGAGGAGAATAGAAGGAAAAATAGAGGAGAGAAGGAGGAGGAAAGGAAGAGCAACCACAGCAGCCAAGGGGGGAGGGAATTGGAGCTGCTGCCCTACCCCCCCCCCCCCCCAAACAGCATGCAAAGTAGCAGCAGTGGCAGTAATAACAGCAGCAGCAGCAGTTAGAGCAGCAGTAGCACCCCCAAATAGCCCCCAATTTGACCCCCAATTAACTCCCATATGCCTATGTATATATACCTATATATATACATATATATATTCCTATATAATACCATATATACTCCTATATATACCCACTAAATTAGCCCCAAACTAGTCCTATGTGAGAGTGTGAAGAGTGAGTTTTGAGAGTGTGTGTGAGTGGTTGTGTGAGGGCAAGTGAAGGGGGATTTTGAGATAGGAGTGTCGGAACGCGTCCAAACTTGAATAGGACTTAGCTAATATAAAATAGAGTTTGTGGGTAGGCTCCTAAGTTAAAGTCGGGGTTTCGTTTGGGATTTGGAGAAGGGTATCACGCGATATCATTGAGTATCCTACGATACTCAAGATAACGGGTAAACGAATAACATGGACCGTAAGATGGACTGGATGTCCACTTTACCTAGAGAACTTGGTAGGTAATGTTAGTATAGGCTAGTATTCTACTACCTTAGGAAGCCGGGAGTGAAACTCCTAAGGGAAAGCCACTTGGCTTTAATGTTAGAGTGGTTTAAGGGTATGTATATATAAAGGGTAATCGGATAATTTCAAGATACGGGATACGAGTAGTCGGTTTGACTTGAAACTTAGGTGACTTGATAGGTACACCCTACAAATGCCATATTTGAACCAATTTCGGCTCGGTTGACCTAGAGTTGACTTTTTACCCAAAAGTCAACAATGAGTCAACCTTTTGTCTAAATTTGACCAAATCCAAACTAGAGTTAACCAGTTGACCAAAAGTCAACTGCTGGTCAACACTTGACCAGAGTTGACCAGGGTTGACTAGTTGGCTGAAAGTCAACTGTAAGTCGACTCTTGACCCCGTTTGACTTGCTATGACTGGAATGACCTAGAGTTGTGTCACTTCCCGTTCCCAGAATACGTATTTATTTAATAGTTACCATGTATTATTCTGTATTTAAATTTCTGTAAATTTATGTTAGTTAATTAATCTGCCCTTTAAATTTTCATGTTAATTTATTTCCTGCAATTTTATTTCTGCACTTTATTTTCTGCTTTTATTCCTGCATTTATTTTCTGCTTTTACCTCTTTGCTTTGCTTTTGGGTTGGCCTTGGATGAACCCATTGGACCCGGCCCAATACTCCCACCTACCACCACCCCTTCATTTAAAGCCCAAAACCATTTCTCTCTCTTCATTACTTCTTTCCATTTCACTTCTTCTTCCTCATAACTCTCCCACCAACCTAGAAGAGATAGACAAGTGCCAACTTGCTTCTTGATGGATCCCCATTTTTATTGTTCCATCATCTTCCTCATTTGATTCTAAGTCTCTTTAGTACTTAGCATTTTCAATTTCCATGGCTTATTTGTTGTAGATCTAAGTTTGATACATTTTCGGATTTCTTAGGTTTTGGTCTAGTAAACTTTGTTATCTTCAAGTTTCGATGGTTCCATGTTGTAGAAAATTTCGTTCTACCCAATTTTGACCTATGGAAGTCCATATTTGGGCTTGGGATGAAGGATTTATGAAGCTTGGAAGCAATGGTTCCCATGGTTCTGTTCTCAGAAAAATTCGGAGAAGAAGAACCATCCCAGCCGCATGAAATCTTCATTCCTCAGCGCATGGAAATCTTTATTCCCACAGAAATCTTCATTCCATATCGCATCAAATCAGTCACTTCCCACAGCCAAGGCGCATGAATCTATTTATTTCCCAATCACTTCCCACAGCCAAGGCGCATGAATCTATTTTTCCCAATCACTTCCCACAGCCAAGGCGCATGAATCTATTTATTTCCCAATCACTTTCCACAGCCAAGGCGCATAAGTTATTTATTTTCCAATCACTTCCCACAGCCAAGGCGCATGAATCTATTTATTTCCCAATCACTTCCCACAGCCAAGGCGCATGAATCTATTTATTTCCCAATCACTTCCCACAGCCAAGGCGCATGAATCTATTTATTTCCCAATCACTTCCCACAGCCAAGGCGCATGAATCTATTTATTTCCCAATCACTTCCCACAGCCAAGGCGCATGAATCTATTTATTTCCCAATCACTTCCCACAGCCAAGGCGCATGAATCTATTTATTTCCCAATCACTTTCCACAGCCAAGGCGCATGAATCTATTTATTTCCCAATCACTTCCCACAGCCAAGGTGCATGAATCTATTTATTTCCCAATCACTTCCCACAGCCAAGGCGCATGAGATTATTTATTTCCCAATCTCATTCCTCAGGCGCATGGATTATTTATTTCTCAATCTTATTCCACAGCGCATGATATTTATTTTCCACAGCCGCATTCCTCAGGCGCATGAGATTATTTGTTTCCCAATCTCATTCCTCAGGCGCATGGATTATTTATTTCTCGATCTTATTCCACAGCGCATGATATTTATTTTCCAATCTTATTCCACAGCACATGATATTTATTTCCCACAGCCGCATTCCTCAGGCGCATGAGATTATTTGTTTCCCAATCTCATTCCTCAGGCGCATGAGATTATTTGTTTCCCAATCTCATTCCTCAGGCGCATGGATTATTTATTTCTCGATCTTATTCCATAGCGCATGATATTTATTTCCCAATCTTATTCCACAGCAAATAATATTTATTTCCCACAGCCGCATTCCTCAGGCGCATGGATTATTTATTTCCCAATCTTATTCCACAGCGCATGATATTTATTTCCCAATCTCATTCCTCAGGCGTATGGATTATTTATTTCTCAATCTTATTCCACAGCGCATGATATTTATTTCTCACAACCGCATTCCCACAGCGCATGAGTTTATTTATTTCCCAATCATTTCCCTCAGGCGCATGATATTATTTATTTTCCAACCTTTCCCACAGCGCATGAGATTCTTTATTTTTCAAACATTCCCCACAGTGCATGAGATTTATTTATTCCCCAATCATTTCCCACAGCGCATGAGATTCTTTATTTCCCAAACATTATTTATTTCCCAATATTTATTTTTCCGAATTTGGCATTAATTAACATTGATTGTTATCTTGATTAATTATTGATCATGCGTTCCTAGATGGAACTAAGAGACTGGCTAGTCGTCTTATTGAAATGAATGAATGAGACACGTTCATATTAAGTATGAACTACTATAATCGATTGGCCGATCCCGAATATTGACATACAGGCACACATGCAGGCTTCAATTTATTAATTTATTTATTTTACTATAAAAGAAGCATGTGTACTTTATGGTCAAGGCATGATTGTTCCGTGGTTAGTTTGGATTGTTGCATTACGCTATGTAAGACCTACAACCTAACCGCACAGGCATCGTTGTAGAGTTGTGCATATCGTACCCCGTACTAAAGTACTCATTCCGAATGACCATGATCCACGGCATGGGATTTCACTCAACGTAGAGACTATTAAGTTAAATAAAAATAATGATTGCATGGAGAGAATGGATTCCCGAGTTCCTACATGGCAGCCCTCTTGGGACTAGTAGTACCCGACAGGCCGGCTGGTCCCCACAGATACTGCAAACCTGCCACACGGGCATGGAGCGGTATCTGGTAATACTATTTATTGTATATTGATGACGGGCGTCCCGCTGGGACTCGTCTAATTCATGATTGGCGCAATTGATTGATTGGATCGACTAGCCTTGCTTGTCCATAGTAAGAACTGAGAAATCTTTATTACATAATTCCAGGATAACTTGGGACTCACAGTAGTAAGCCGTAGGAGTTGGATGGCCGTTTAAGTTGATTTGTTTGTGTACTGTACCTACTCTGTTACCTAACTGAGATGATCAGAGCATCAGGACATGACGGGCCAACTTCTGTCCTTGTTTGGTTGGGAGGTTGGTTCGAAGTGTCGTGATGTTATGTGAATCCCAGTAGCAAGCAGAGATCTATTATTATATTCTCTTATTTACTGGTTTAATGTCTCATATCGTGCTTCCTTGCGGTACTTGCTATTAGAGGTCTAACCTCTCTGGTTTTGCATGGCCAGATTTAGAGCCGGTTCCCGAGGACTCAACTTACTTCTACCTCCAAGATGGTCAACACTAGAGGGATGATCGCAGGAGGACTCGAGTGGGTTTCTTACTTCCCCGCTCGTTTTGTTATTTACTTTATACTTTGCCGTTTGGCACCGACATGTTAGTCGGATTGTCTTGCACTTACTTTTGCATAATTGTAATTAAGTCAGACTGCAGCTGATAACAATTATGTATATTTTTGCTACATCAGATCTGGCTATGTTTTGTAAAGCCAGATATCAAGAACATTTTGACAGAGCGTTTGGGACGCCTTACTGCTTTATCTTACATGTTCTCTATTACTGTTTCTTGTTCGAATGATTGAGACAATAGATGTGAAGTGACCCTAGTGAGACCTTTATGTAGTATGCACCCCCTCGTCTGGTTAGACAGCATTGATCGTATTATACGGTATTCATCTACCCGTAATACGTAGCTGGCTGAGTCATTCCCCCGCTCTCCAGTATTCTGGTTCTGGGGCGTGACAAGGTTTTAGTGGTGGCCCATGCAGGTCTGATTTCAGACTTGTGGAGTGTTTTAATTTATAGGATGTCTCAATCACACATGTTTCCCCTTGATCTCCTGATTCGTATTCTCGATTCTAGCTTGACATTCCGGTATCCTTTGACTTCATTGACCTTTCCTGTCCGACCGTTTGATTATCCTCTTGTCCCTTTTTCTTAGGGGTACCTCGTCCGCATCTGTCAGGATTGGGCAACAACAACAAGGGCAGCATGGGCAACCTGACCAGGTTGGTCAGCAACAAGAGCCAGTACAACCTCAAGAGGCTATTCAAGAAGAGGTGATAGTGGAACCAGCAGTTGGACCGCAGTATCCGGAGGTTCCAACACCACCAATAGTTCCACCTACCCCAGTGGAAGTGGACACACCAGCCCTTCTGGAGATCATGAGAGGGATGATGGCTACTCAGCAACATCAGATGTTGGCCCAGCAGCGCATGCACACTCAGTTGCAAGAGCAGAATGTGTTGCTCAACCAAGGATTGCAGACGGCTTTGGAAAGAGGAGTGAGAACAGATTCCGGAGCATCAGCCAGGTTTTGCAAGTACAACCCCCGCCGTTTCGAGGGCACGGAAGATGCCATTTCAGCAGATGCATGGCTTAAGGATATGGAGGCTATTCTGACAGCAGCTAAGGTGCCAGCAGAAGAACGTGTGGATCTAGTAAAGCTGTTACTTCAAGATCTCGCACGTGATTGGTGGGAATCAGAGGAGGTAGGCATCAGACGTCCTGTAGCTTGGGACGATTTTACAGCAAGATTCAAGACGAAGTACTATGGAGTTGTGGCGCAATTTGAGCTGCAACAGAAGTTTATCAACCTCAGACAGGCTGGCAAGACTGTAGATGCTTATGCAGCAGAGTTCTGCAGATTGAGTAGGTTCGCCCCAGAGATGGTAGCAACAGAGAGCCAGAGGGCTATGAGGTTTCAGCAAGGGTTTCATCTTGAACTTTTGCAATTGATAGAGGGGCACAATTACCAAACTTTTGATGAAGTATTGACAGCAACTCGAAGGCATGAGATCACTATTCAGAGGCTTGCGGCAAGGACTGGGGGTCAGAAGAGATCCCACAGTCAGATTGAAGGAGGAGGGGGAGCAGCACCCCGAACAACAACACCATCCACTGGCATTCGTATCCACGATGTGGCGATACGAGGACCAGTACCACCAAGGCAGCAACAACAGCATCAGAGGAAGAACCAGCAACCCCCAGCAGGCTGCACTTATTGCGGGTAGATAGGGCACACTAGAGATGTGTGTCGGACATTAAACGGGCTGTGTCTGATATGTGGAAATCCAGGTCATCGGGTTACCACATGTCCCATGAATTCGAGGTCAGGAGGACCAGTACAACAGTTTCCTGCTCTGCCAGCACCAGGGGCAGGGCAGTATCGAGGACCCGCAGTGGCAGTGAGACCATTGGCCCAGCGTCCGTTAATACCACAGGCTCAGATGTTTCGGCAGCAGGGACCGCCGATACAGCAACACCAGCATAGACCACCCCAGCATCACCAGGGCAGAGGCCAGCGGCAGCACCAGGCTAGGCCGCAGCATGGGAACCAGCAAGGAGATCTAGGGCAGGCATTCACTCTGTCCTTGGAAGAGGCATTAGCATCGGGAGATGTTGTGGCAGGTAACATTCTCGTCGCCTCTTATCCCGCAGTAGCATTGTTTGATTCGGGAGCATCGCACTCATTTATATCTGCACAATTTGCAACACGGCTAGGAATGGAATTCGAGGCATTGCCAGGGAGGTTAAATATACTCACTGGTAATGGGCTCGTAGGAGTTAGTAGAGTTATTCTAGCATGTAGCGTTGTAGTTTGCGGGCATTCCTTACCCGCCCGGTTGATAGAATTTCCTGTTGGAAATTTCGACGTTATCTTAGGCATGGACTGGCTGAAAGACAGTCATGCGACAATAGATTGTCGTAGAGGGAGTGTATCTTTTGATATTCCAGGCACGAAGCGGTTCACCTTAGTCAGATCAGTAGCAACTCAACAAGAGCAGGGAGTAGTGACGGCAATGGAAGAAGTTCAAGTTCCGAAGGTAGTTGAAGAGTTTTTAGACGTATTTCCTGAAGAACTTCCAGGTCTACCACCGGTTAGAGATATTGAGTTCAGCATAGAATTGGCACCTGGAACTAAACCGATATCAAATCGAGTTTACAGAATGGCGGACTCGGAGCAGGCTAAGGTATATCAACACATAGAGGAACTGAAGGAGAAGAAGTTCATCCAAGCTAGCGTGTCACCATGGGCAGCACCAGTGGTACTTGTAGGAAAGAAGGATGGGTCGTCCAGATTGTGCATTGATTACAGGAAGCTTAACGCGGCGACAGTAAAGAACAAGTACCCACTACCCAGGATCGACGACTTATTTGATCAGTTGAGCAGGGCCAGAGTTTTCTCCAAGATAGATCTTCGTTCAGGGTATCATCAAGTGAGGGTTCGGAAGGAAGACATTCCCAAGACAGCATTCAGGTCGAAGTATGGGCATTATGAATTCTTAGTAATGCCGTTTGGTTTGACCAATGCTCCAGCAATATTTATGGATTTGATGAACCTCATCTTTATGCCGTACCTGGATCAATTTGTCGTTGTGTTTCTCGACGACATTCTTGTATATTCAACTAGTGAAGAGGAGCATGAAGACCACCTCAGGAAAGTATTACAGGTTCTGAGAGAGAACCAGTTGTATGCCAAGCTCAGCAAATGTGAGTTTTGGTCGGATCACATTTCATTTCTGGGTCATATCATATCAGGAGCTGGAGTAGCAGTGGATCCCAAGAAGGTAGAAGCAGTAGAAAGTTGGCCAGTACCCAAGACCGTAGCAGATGTACGGAGTTTCTTGGGATTGGCAGGATATTACAGAAGGTTTGTATCAGACTTTGCAAGGCTTTCAGCACCCATGACTCGCTTGACACGGAAAGATGTGCCATTCGTCTGGTCGGCAGAATGCCAGGCATTATTTAAGAATTTGAAGCAGAAGTTGATATCAGCACCTATTCTTACATTACCAGTTGGACCCGGAGGTTTTACTGTTTATTGTGATACGTCAGGTAAAGGACTTGGATGTGTCCTCATGCAACATGGGAAGGTGATAACGTATGCATCTAGGCAGCTTCGAGACCACGAGAAGAATTATCCAACTCATGATTTGGAGTTGGCGGCAGTAGTATTCGCTTTGAAGCTATGGAGGCATTACTTATATGGTGACCGAGTGGAGATGTACACGGACCACAAAAGTCTGAAGTACATCTTTACTCAGAAGGAACTGAACATGAGGCAGAAAAGATGGTTGGAGTTGATCAAGGATTACGACGTGGAGCTTCAGTATCATCCAGGCAAGGCTAATGTGGTAGCAGACGCTCTTAGCAGGAGAGGCGGCGCATTTATGTTGACAACATAGAAGCACATTTTAGAAGACCTTCAAGAGATGGGCATCGAGGTTATACTTCCTAGTGATGTAGGCGTTCTGGCGAGTCTACAAGTTCAATCCGACTTGGTAGACAGAATCAAGGCAGCTCAGGCACAAGACCCAAGGATTCAGAAGCTTAGGACAGAGTGTGAGTCAGGACTCAGAAAGGAGATGCAAATTCATGAAGATGATACCCTTAGGTTTGGGGCACGCCTATGTGTGCCTAGTGGAGATATCAGACAGGAGGTTATGGCAGAAGCTCACAGTTCTCAGTACTCTATACACCCTGGAGGGACCAAGATGTACCAAGATATCAAGCAGCACTTCTGGTGGAACGGGATGAAGAGGGAGATAGCTAGATTCGTTTCCCGTTGCTTGGTATGTCAGCAAGTGAAGGTAGAGCAGCAGAGGCCAGCTGGATTATTGCAACCGCTTCCTATCCCGGAATGGAAGTGGGAGCATATTACAATGGACTTTGTGACCGGTTTACCGAGATCCCCAAGTGGTAAGGATGCTATTTGGGTAATCGTAGATCGGCTTACGAAGGTGGCACATTTTCTTCCTTTTAGAGTAGGTCAATCTACGGAGAAGTTGGCAGAATTATATATGCAGCAGATAGTCAGACACTATGGGGTCCCAGTCAGTATTGTGTCAGACAGAGATACCCGTTTTATATCACATTTTTGGAAGAGCTTACATCATAGCTTGGGTACCAAGTTAAGATTTAGCACGGCTTACCATCCACAGACGGATGGGCAATCAGAAAGAACAATTCAGACTTTAGAAGACATGTTGCGAGCTTGTACCCTAGATTTTGGAGGATCTTGGGAGAGCCACCTGCACTTAGTCGAGTTCTCGTACAATAACAGTTATCAAGCCAGTATCCAGATGGCGCCATTTGAAGCACTATATGGTAAGAAGTGTAGATCGCCACTAGCGTGGGACGATATTGGGGAGAGAAAGATGCTAGGCCCAGAATTGATTGTTCAGACGGTTGAAGTGGTTAAAGGAATTAGAGAGCGACTTCGAGTTGCGCAGGATCGGCATCGTCATTGGGCAGACCAGCATCGTAGGCCGTTAGAGTTTTCTGTTGGGGACCATGTATTCTTGCGGATCTCACCTACCCGTGGGGTCATTAGGTTTGGCGTTCGCGGGAAGTTGAGTCCGCGGTACGTGGGCCCATTTGTTATTCTTGAGAGGATAGGCGATGTTGCTTATCGTTTATCCCTTCCACCTTCGTTACGAAAGGTGCATGACGTATTTCATGTATCTCAGTTGCGAAGGTATGTATCGGACCCAAGCCATATCCTTGATCATTCTGAGCTGGTTGTTGGTACCAACCTGTCTTACGAGGAACAGCCTGTGTCTATTTTGGACCGAAGAGAGAAGATACTCAAGAACCGAACAATTAGCCTTGTCCGGGTTGCTTGGGGTCATCACTCTTTAGGGGAGTCAACGTGGGAACGTGAGGATGATATCCGATCACGGTATCCGCACCTGTTTGACTCACAAGGTATATCTCTTTCTGTATACCTTGATTGTCTTAACCCCTCATGCTTGTCACGTTGTAAGTAGAATTGCTTGGTGTCGTAGAATGTTCAGCATGGATATGTTTCTACTGTTAATATTGTAGAATGATTGCTTACTCTAATTGATCGTACTTAGATTAGTTTAGCTTCGATGTTTCTATCATGTTTGGATCTGAAATTCCGAGGACGGAATTTTTCTAAGGAGGGTAGAGATGTCACTTTCCGTTCCCAGAATACGTATTTATTTAATAGTTACCATGTATTATTCTGTATTTAAATTTCTATAAATTTATGTTAGTTAATTAATCTGCCCTTTAAATTTTCATGTTAATTTATTTCCTGCAATTTTATTTCTGCACTTTATTTTCTGCTTTTATTCCTGCATTTATTTTCTGCTTTTACCTCTTTGCTTTGCTTGCGGGTTGGCCTTGGATGAACCCATTGGACCCGGCCCAATACTCCCACCTACCACCACCCCTTCATTTAAAGCCCAAAACCATTTCTCTCTCTTCATTACTTCTTTCCATTTCACTTCTTCTTCCTCATAACTCTCCCACCAACCTAGAAGAGATAGGCAAGTGCCAACTTGCTTCTTGATGGATCCCCATTTTTATTGTTCCATCATCTTCCTCATTTGATTCTAAGTCTCTTTAGTACTTAGCATTTTCAATTTCCATGGCTTATTTGTTGTAGATCTAAGTTTGATACATTTTCGGATTTTTTAGGTTTTGGTCTAGTAAACTTTGTTATCTTCAAGTTTCGATGGTTCCATGTTGTAGAGAATTTCGTTCTACCCAATTTTGACCTATGGAAGTCCATATTTGGGCTTGGAATGAAGGATTTATGAAGCTTGGAAGCAATGGTTCCCATGGTTCTGTTCTCAGAAAAATTCGAAGAAGAAGAACCGTCCCAGCCGCATGAAATCTTCATTCCTTAGCGCATGGAAATCTTTATTCCCACAGAAATCTTCATTCCACAGCGCATCAAATCAGTCACTTCCCACAGCCAAGGCGCATGAATCTATTTATTTCCCAATCACTTCCCACAGCCAAGGCGCATGAATCTATTTATTTCCCAATCACTTCCCACAGCCAAGGCGCATGAATCTATTTATTTCCCAATCACTTTCCACAGCCAAGGCGCATGAATCTATTTATTTCCCAATCACTTCCCACAGCCAAGGCGCATGAATCTATTTATTTCCCAATCACTTCCCACAGCCAAGGCGCATGAGATTATTTATTTCCCAATCTCATTCCTCAGGCGCATGGATTATTTATTTCTCAATCTTATTCCACAGCGCATGATATTTATTTTCCACAGCCGCATTCCTCAGGCGCATGAGATTATTTGTTTCCCAATCTCATTCCTCAGGCGCATGGATTATTTATTTCTCGATCTTATTCCACAGCGCATGATATTTATTTTCCAATCTTATTCCACAGCACATGATATTTATTTCCCACAGCCGCATTCCTCAGGCGCATGAGATTATTTGTTTCCCAATCTCATTCCTCAGGCGCATGAGATTATTTGTTTCCCAATCTCATTCCTCAGGCGCATGGATTATTTATTTCTCGATCTTATTCCATAGCGCATGATATTTATTTCCCAATCTTATTCCACAGCAAATAATATTTATTTCCCACAGCCGCATTCCTCAGGCGCATGGATTATTTATTTCCCAATCTTATTCCACAGCGCATGATATTTATTTCCCAATCTCATTCCTCAGGCGTATGGATTATTTATTTCTCAATCTTATTCCACAGCGCATGATATTTATTTCTCACAACCGCATTCCCACAGCGCATGAGTTTATTTATTTCCCAATCATTTCCCTCAGGCGCATGATATTATTTATTTTCCAACCTTTCCCACAGCGCATGAGATTCTTTATTTTTCAAACATTCCCCACAGTGCATGAGATTTATTTATTCCCCAATCATTTCCCACAGCGCATGAGATTCTTTATTTCCCAAACATTATTTATTTCCCAATATTTATTTTTCCGAATTTGGCATTAATTAACATTGATTGTTATCTTGATTAATTATTGATCATGCGTTCCTAGATGGAACTAAGAGACTGGCTAGTCGTCTTATTGAAATGAATGAATGAGACACGTTCATATTAAGTATGAACTACTATAATCGATTGGCCGATCCCGAATATTGACATACAGGCACACATGCAGGCTTCAATTTATTAATTTATTTATTTTACTATAAAAGAAGCATGTGTACTTTATGGTCAAGGCATGATTGTTCCGTGGTTAGTTTGGATTGTTGCATTACGCTATGTAAGACCTACAACCTAACCGCACAGGCATCGTTGTAGAGTTGTGCATATCGTACCCCGTACTAAAGTACTCATTCCGAATGACCATGATCCACGGCATGGGATTTCACTCAACGTAGAGACTATTAAGTTAAATAAAAATAATGATTGCATGGAGAGAATGGATTCCCGAGTTCTTACATGGCAGCCCTCTTGGGACTAGTAGTACCCGACAGGCCGGCTGGTTCCCACAGATACTGCAAACCTGCCACACGGGCATGGAGCGGTATCTGGTAATACTATTTATTGTATATTGTATATTGATGACGGGCGTCCCGCTGGGACTCGTCTAATTCATGATTGGCGCAATTGATTGATTGGATCGACTAGCCTTGCTTGTCTATAGTAAGAACTGAGAAATCTTTATTGCATAATTCCAGGATAACTTGGGACTCACAGTAGTAAGCCGTAGGAGTTGGATGGCCGTTTAAGTTGATTTGTTTGTGTACTGTACCTACTCTGTTACCTAACTGAGATGATCAGAGCATCAGGACATGACGGGCCAACTTCTGTCCTTGTTTGGTTGGGAGGTTGGTTCGAAGTGTCGTGATGTTATGTGAATCCCAGTAGCAAGCAGAGATCTATTTTTATATTCTCTTATTTACTGGTTTAATGTCTCATATCGTGCTTCCTTGCGGTACTTGCTATTAGAGGTCTAACCTCTCTGGTTTTGCATGGCCAGATTTAGAGCCGGTTCCCGAGGACTCAACTTACTTCTACCTCCAAGATGGTCAACACTAGAGGGATGATCGCAGGAGGACTCGAGTGGGTTTCTTACTTCCCCGCTCGTTTTGTTATTTACTTTATACTTTGCCGTTTGGCACCGACATGTTAGTCGGATTGTCTTGCACTTACTTTTGCATAATTATAATTAAGTCAGACTGCAGCTGATAACAATTGTGTATATTTTTGCTACATCAGATCTGGCTATGTTTTGTAAAGCCAGATATCAAGAACATTTTGACAGAGCGTTTGGGACGCCTTACTGCTTTATCTTACATGTTCTCTATTACTGTTTCTTGTTCGAATGATTGAGACAATAGATGTGAAGTGACCCTAGTGAGACCTTTATGTAGTATGCACCCCCTCGTCTGGTTAGACAGCATTGATCGTATTATACGGTATTCATCTACCCGTAATACGTAGCTGGCTGAGTCATTCCCCCGCTCTCCAGTATTCTGGTTCTGGGGCGTGACAAGTTGACTTATTTTGACTTTGATTGACTTGACTTAGTTTGACTTAGATTGACTTGACAAGACTTAGTGTGACTCAGTGAGACATAGTTTGACCTAGATTTTATATCATGTATTAGAAATAATTCATAACTTTGTTAAACCTAAATTAACATACAATATCTCATCTTTAGGTCTCTGATTACCACTCTGAGCATTGATATACCCTACAGCTCAGGATAGCAGGCGAGTACATTCACTGAAAGTTTTCATTGTCTTGATATCTGCTATATCCGATTCAGTTGTAGTGTCTTACTCAATTTCCAGTCACGATAGTTCACGGACTAGTATATGTTGGATCACGACATGAGATGTTGTTCCTAGATTTTTGGGTATATTGGTACATTTCCTGTCTTGTTCCCTGTACTTGTATAGACACCAATTTCTAAGGGGACTTGCTACCCTCTAATGGAATCATGTGCCATGACGTGTCATGTCCAGATCCATTGTACTATTCAGGGATGGAGAATTATTAGGGGCTATGTGATCCAAGCCACCCTGTCACTATATTCTTGTGCTTGCGTCACTCTCCCCTCACGTAGGGTGTAGCGAGATCCTATTTTTCTTGTGCTTGCTATCCAAGTTGGCCGACATGACCCTTCCCAGATTTTTTTTGTGATTGTCGGACCAAGTGGATAGTCTGCCCTGTAACATATCCCAAGCCGATCACATAATGCTCTAATAATTCAAGGCACATTTTATATTTACTTTATCTTATCTTATATCCTGCTCTGTTCTACATTCAGTACTTTCTCACCATGCTATGATATTCAGTTACTCACATGTTCTACATGTCTTTACGCTGTACCTTGATTGGAGACTAAGTTCTGCTCGGGAGAAGGGTTACAACTCCGGTCCTTGTTTGGTTTAAGGGTTGTAACTCAGCTCCCGAACGGTTCCCAAGTCTTCCTATATCTTTGTCTTGTATTTCATTATACTGTCTCTTATAGAATTTGTCAATTCACATGGAACTGCTGTTAGTGCTTGTACTTGCTCATTTTCCTGACATGATACCGTTGATATATTACAGATGATTCTGAGACAGACTGCTCGACCTATTATGGGCTCGAGTTAGATGGAGTAGTCCAGGACCGTGGCCTGATAGTAGAGCCACTAGACTTTGTTCTCCCAGAGTAGTGTAGCTTAGTTGGGTTTGCCTGGATTGCGATCCAGCTAGCATTATCAGACTGTAGCTTTCTATATTATATTTTGTGACCCTGTGATGTCGTGTTTATATCTGGGCTTGTGTTGGATCTTGGACTTATTTCCTTTTCATCTATCATATATTTTCCTTCTGTGCTATCTACCTTAGTTTTATTCTGTGATTGAGACAGTATTGCTATGTCACCTCCACTCGGAGTGTATATACTGTACATGTACCTTTATACTGTTAGTCGTAGTATTTACAGATGTTATATACAGCGTTCTACCGTCGATACTGCGGCGTAGGCTGGACGTACCCACGTGCTCGTGCCCCTCATAAGGGTGCGGGTCGTGAAAGTTGTTCTTCCCATCCACTTAGAAATTCACTTTGCCACTTTAGAAATTTACTTTCCATCTCAATTTTTTTGATTTTTTCAAACAACGAAAAAAAATATAGATAAAAATTACAATTTTCAACGAAAAAATGAATAAAAAATTAATTAATTTTACTTTCCTTTCCTTTTCTTTCCTTTCTGAACCAAACGAGGCCTAAAGTCACCGATTTCTCTTCTACATTGATTTGGGGTGCAACTTGGCAGGCTAAACCCGAGTCCGATCGGGTAAACCCGTTAATAGGTTAGGTTAGGGTTGAAGATATTCGGGTTCGAGCTCGGATTTGGGTTCAAATATTTGAACCCGATCATAAATTGGGTTGGACTCGGGTTCATATGCCGGGTTACCCGAAGAACCCGAAATCCGAATTATATATATATATATATATATATATATATATATATATATATATATATATATATATATACTTTCCCCCTGGGGCAGTGTGCCCTACCTCGGGCTGAGTGCCCACACGCACCCCTAGGACCCCGCGTGTCAACGGTCCACCTTTTAAAATTATCGAATTACTGCAATTTCGATTTCGAATTGTTTTGAAATTTCGGGTTCCGAAATTTCGAAATGTCTGAGTTGCATTTCGAAATTTGGGTCCTCCGAAATCTCGAAATTTCGAATCCCTACCTTTATTATTTCTGACCTAGATTAATAGGGCCCTTTTGTTTCATTGCCCTGTACCAGTCTGTAAGGCTCCTCTTGAGCCCCCTTTTCCTTTTCAATAAAATGTCTGTTCAAATATATATATATATATATATATATATATATATATATATATATATATATATATATATATATATATATATATATATATATATATATATGTGGAGCGGATCAAAAGCCCCCCTTAGAAAATCCCCTAAAAATCCCCCTCACTCTAAATCGTAATATTAATGTTAATATTAATGTTAATATTAATGTTAATGTTAATATTAATGATAATGTTAATATTAATGTTAATATTAATGTTAATGTTAATATTAAGTTTAATGTTAATTTTAGTATTTAATGTTAATATTAACATTAATATTAATATTAACATTAATATTAACATTAAATTAACATTAATATTAACGTTAATATTAACATTAAATTACGGATTAGAGTGAGGAAATTTTTAGGGAATTTTCTAAGGGGAACTTTTGATCCGCTTCCATATATATATATATATATATATATATATATATATATATATATATATATATATATATATATATATATATATATATATATATATATATACTTCTTAAATAAAAGTTTAAATTCTAAACTTCTTCACCCAAACTCTTCAACTCCTTATCTTAAATCTTATTTCAGTTTGTATTTTGTAATGATCAAGACTTGATTGCTATTTAATTATGTGTTTAATATTACTTTTGTTTAAAATTGTTTCAATTAGTATATTAGAGTCCGATAAACCCGATCCAATCCGAGTTCAACCCGAGCCAAATCCGATCTTCCGGATTTGGTCTTGGACTTCATATGTTGAACCCGAGGTCGGGCCGGACTTGGGCTCGAACTAGACTTATAATTCATCAGATTGGATTCGGGTTGATCTCAAATTTGACCCAATCCGTCCAAGTTGCACCCCTAACATTGATCCTCGTGACCCCTCTCCCTCTCACTCTCTCACACCCACCTAGCTGTTGGTTGCAACAGTACATCACGTGGTGCACGTTTAATTATGCATCCGCAAATATGGACAACAATATTCTAGCGTTTCAGAGCTTTAGTCAGTCGGTCGATACACGACATCCGTCCACGTCACCTAAAAAATGAAGATAAAAAATAATAATAAATCCTCTCCTAAACGTTAATCATTCAAGTACTCAATCAATCACACACATTACGTACACAACTAATCCTTAAATCTTATCTTCAAAAGAAAAAAAAAAAAAAAAAACTCTTCAACGTTTCCTACAATTAGCAACACTGCCATTTCTTGGCTTCCTCAATATAAGGAGAGAAATTCCTCCAACCAACCAACCAATACAGGTTCAAGAGAAAAAAGAAATTAAAAAAAAAAAGACAATACCAACCAAAAATCCCATTCCAAGCAAAGATGAGCTGGTGGTGGGCCGGAGCGGTCGGCGCCGCGCGCAAGAAGCTCGACGATGGCAGCGGCGGCAACGACTCCTCCGCCGCCGCGACGAAGTTCCAGAGCGTCGGCCTGGTCGTCGGCGCCGCCTCCGCCGTCGGCGCCAGCCTCGCTGAGATCCTCCCCCTCTCCGACACCCCCGGTGGGCCGTGGAAGGTCTACACTCTCTCCCCTCCTCTTCTCAAGCAATCCGTCGAACACATAGAGTGCGAGTCCATCACGCACATCTTCTTCGTCGACGACGCCTCCGGTTCCAATCTCGAAACCCTCCGCTACGTGCTCTCCGAGATCCTCCCCTCGGCAAAGAGGCTGCAGCACGTCTGTCTCCAGACCGGGCGCGAGCACTACCTCGGCCACGACCCGCCGTTCCGGGAAGACCTCCCGCGAGCCGGCTCGAAGAACCCTTGTCATCTTCTCGAAGACGTACTGTTCGATCAACTCCACAAGAGGGGCGACGTCTCCTGGTCAGCCCACCGGCCGACCGTGATCTTCGGCTCCGTGGGCTTGGTCAAGAGCTTGTGCACCTATGCGGCGGTTTGCAGGAAGGAAGGGGCGCCGTTGCGGTGGCCGGGGAACAGGGCCCAGTGGGAGGGGTTCTTCGACGCTTCGGATGCGGACCTGGTAGCCGAGCAGCAAATCTGGGCTGCGGTCGATCCCTACGCCAAGGACGAGGCGTTTAACTGCAGCAATGGGGATGTGTTCAAGTGGAAGCACATGTGGAAGGTCTTGGCCGAGCAGTTCGGGGTGGAGTGGGTCGGGTACGAATCAGAGGACAGGAGCTTTAGGTTGAAGGATGCCATGGAGGGAAAGGGCGAGGTGTGGGAGGAAATTGTGAAGGAGAATGAGCTTATGCCGACGAAGTTGGGGGAGGTGGGGGATTGGGCTCTTGTGGATGAGGTGTTCAATGCGGAGATGTGTTGTCTCGATAGCATGAACAAGAGCAAGGAGCACGGGTTCTTGGGGTTCCGGAATTCAGTCTATTCGTTCACTTATTGGATCGATAAGGTCAAGGCTGCCAAGATCGTTCCGTGAGTTTGTCCATCTTTCTTCGTAGATATTTTGAAGTTATCACTCCTCTTTTTCGTTATTCGTATCGAGTCTAAGTTCTTACTTTGCTTTGGTTGCATAAAGTGAGAGATTGTTGTTGATTGTCAAACATATTTATGGTAGTATGATGTATGAATGTGTATAGAATATATGGGTTGAATGCTGTGAATGTTGTACTTCTTGCAACCCTAAATTGAACAGAAATTTTGGTAGGGAGGGAAGAAATTAGAGGTAATCCTATATAAAGGGAAAACTTTGGTGAAATATAAACAACAGGATGAATCGCCAACTTATTTGGCTAACAGAGAACATCCAGCCAAAAGAGTTGGCGAAATGTTGCACGTGGCCACCGTCTACAAGGGCCTGCAAGCGTTGGAGCCAAGTCAACAAGTTCTCCAGCCAAGTCACTTGGCGAAAGCAATTCCAAGCCAAGTGACTTGGCGAAAAATAAACCCGAGCCATGTCAGTTGGCGAAAATTACACGTCAGCCATCGAAAAGTACACGCCAACCATTTGACTTGGCGAAATATGAAGCAAAATCTGAGCCAAGTCAATTGGCGAAACTGGCAGGGTTGGAGACCGTGTAGGTCCAGGGGCGAGCCAATTCAATTGGCGAAAGTGTATTGGAGACTATGTAGGTCGGGTGTGGGTATAGCCAAGTAAGTCGGGTGTTGGTGTAGCCAAGTAAGTTGGCGAAATTATTTTCCAACCCATGACATCCCATTAAATTCTTAGCCAACTCACTTGGCGAAATGTGCTTCTAAGCCAAGTGAGTTGGCTAAAGCATAAATCTTAGCCAAGTCAATTGGCTAAATTTACTTTTAAGCCAAGTCACTCGGCTAAAACCTTTAGTCACTAGGCGAGAAAAAAAAAATTCGCGCTGCCCAACCAATTCAATTGGCGATCTATCCCGTGATTTGAAAATATTACAAAATTTTCCCTTTGCGTGTAATTTCGTACAAAAGTTTCCTCCTATATGAAAAAAACTGTAAATTGAACTTACTTTGATGTTATAATTTTGAGTATAATCTTGAGATATCTTTCTTGTTCTATAATGTGCAAATAATTTGTTTCTTGTTTATATTGAATATCTTGTGTGCTTGAAATGAGAGATGTCAGATAGTAGGGTTGATTCTTAACTGTACACTAGAGAAACAAATGGTTCATAAACGTTCTTTGACATATGATAAAAGCCTTAAAAAGTATAGATAAGAAGGTCCTCGTACGTGAAAATATTTTCGTTTACAACTTGGGGACCTCATTCAGGTCTTTGTAATCCAAATCTTGCACTTTCCTCTTTTCCAACTTCCCCGTAGACTTCCCATGGAAGTTTAAGTGCTTCTCGTGAAAACTAGTGGCGAGGAGCTTCTTTTTAATTGTATCTCCAGTACAGCTAACTCATACAATTACCTGTCAGAGGCAATCAAACTTCCAATTAACTCAACATCACTGATTTTTTTCTATCTTGCCCTTGATACATTAATCAAGCGTAACTGAAACCGACAGCTCCTGAGTTTCTTTGCCTTGCCTCTCTCGCAATCTTAAGACATCGGTATGCAGTTAAATCATTTCACCTGACTAACTTATCTACCAGTCTGCTTGTTCAGTTGTCAATTTCTCCTTTACCTCTATCTAATGATATGCCAACTGATTTAGGGAGTTGAATAAAAGGCATGTAGCATTGGAGATCTCCTGTAAAGTTTTGTTCTACTACTCCATTACCCAAACCCAGATTAATAACCATTATAAATAGTTAAATACAGTATGTATACCTCTTCCTTGTCGATTTTTTTCTTTTCTTTTCGAACTTCAGTTTCCAACTCTCTCCACAAACTGAAGCAAGTATGAAAGGTTTTGCAGGAGAAGCTAGGGATTAAGTGAGTTTACTATGAGTGGAGGAGAGGAAGTTAATAATGAATGATGTAATGGAGGGGAAGAATCAGTTGTAGGAAGAACTAAGGGAGTATGAACTTCTATTGACAATATTGACGGAGGCATGTTGTCCGGATAGCGGTGTTCAGTGTGGAGGTATGTGGTAGAGGTGTTCAGTGTGGAGGTATGTTGTCCGGATAGCACGAATGAGAGCAGTGAGCAAGGTTCTTGGCGTTTAAACTTGGCATATTCTTTTGACTTACTGGATTCTTAAGATCAGGGCTTACTAGATTGTTTCTTGAGTTACTTTCGTCCTGTTTTTACAGCTCATAGGTTTGTGTGCTTTTTGTTTACTTGGAAGTGTTAATTTCTCGAAGTTGCATAACAAGATGGTTGTCTGTTGCATGGTAGTTTTGTGTAGACTTTTTGTATATAAATTTCATCCAGGCAAAAGGTTATGCTTCTTTTGATCCTGGATTGAACTTCAACTCGGAGCTTTTGTTGTCCAAAGTAATTATTTTCTTGCCCATATTGCATGTCTTAGTTGGTTGAAGTCAGAGAAGTGAGATAATAAGGTTCTTGGATCTTAGCCAATCAGTAGATTTAAGTGGGACTTATATCTGAGTCTTTTTCATATCAACACTTGGCTTTTGGCTTATGCATGGGTTATAGTATAAGAGTTAATATTGCTCCATCTCTATGTAATTATATTTACTAATTTAATTGGTACCGTATTCTTTTTGAGGAATTAAATGATATTTTGAAATAATTAGTACTTCGCATGTACCAGGGGGGTACAACGGTTTGGGGTACCGGTCCGCAAGCCATGTAATGTGGTTTTAATTCGTTAGGAGAATAGGAGCTCTACTATTGGTTTTATGTAGTTAGAATAAGAGTTACCCCCTATGATTTGTGCGTATTTTGGTAACTGTCTCCGTTGTTTTAAAAACAAAAAACATTCCCTGGGTGCTTAATTTTTCACTCACTTTCTTCTATGCACCAGAAGGGTACAACTAATTAACTCTATAAATCAGGGGAGTGTTTTTTATTTTTAAAACAACGAAAACAGTTACCAAAATACGTACAAACCATAGGGAGTACAACTAATTAACTCTTAGAATAATGATAGCTAGCTATAGAATATTTATTCTGAAAGTTTCTTTGTTTTATCATGGTCCATTTAGTAGAGTTTATTTATAGTAGAAAATAAGCAGAATTTTCCATTTCAATTGGAATGTTAAAAAAAAACAATACTGACAATAGATGATCTTTGAAGCAGTATACTGAGCTTTCCACTTGTATGAAAGAGTTCAGTAGACCCCCACTAACCCACTTGTTGATGGCCACTGCCGGTGCTGGCATCTAAAGAAGCGTATTTGGTTTCCTTTTTTTTTTTTTTTTTTGGGAAGTTGTATTTGTGGCGAAATTCTGATGTGTGAACCTTGTAGGAGAAGATGCACTTGTGGAGAAATTTAATTATATGTGAACCATGCATATAGGGAGAGATTGGTTGATCTCTTGATGACGGATTAAAGCAATTGGCATTAGAGAGGAGCTTATCACCAGTGTCTATTTTCTAAAATACAATGACAAGTTAGCTAAGTAGTGAGAAAATAGGTTTTGTTCCCCTCATTGTCTAGCCTACAAAGTAGAAACCATATGTTCAATATGTGCAATACTTAATGTGTTCCCACTACACATCCTAACCTTATTGTTGAGTAATCATACTAGCTTTCATATATACATGTTAGTCCGGGCCATAATTTTTCGATAAAAAACTGAAAAATAAAACGATTGTAAAAATAACATTTCGAAGCAACACTTCAAAGAAGATGCACGACAGAGATCCTTGGAGGATTTTGGGTAACAAAAATCTAAAAAGATTTCGTAACAGCAGCAAACGAATGTAATGCTTCTAAAAAGAAGATACAAATGAATTGTTAGCATCAGCAGCGATTATCCACTGACAGTTTCTGATTAGATCAGAACTGTTCTCGTTCAGAACGAGTTGCAAGTGGAAGAAATAAGAGAATGGCCTGCTGGGGTGAATGATCAGCGGCGCTCAAAGCTTGATTCGCTCCACACGAACATCTTCCAGGAACCAGCAAGTTCGACGGAGAACTTCTGAACACTCCGCTCTTCTGACTCCTCGGATGGCTCGCGGACTCTGCTCTCAAAGGACCTCTCTTCTATGCTCTGAACTTAGAGAATTTCGTAAGAAAAGTTCTGATACTTGTGTACTCTTTCTGAGAGAGAAGAGAGGGACTTTATATAGGTGCATCCAGTAACTGCTCGGTATACAAAACGTTTAGGACGTGGAAAAAATCGCTCCGAACGTTCAGCAACCGTTCAAATCGTGCACAGACACGATTGAGCCAACTAGTGCACAGTGCGCGCCAATTAGCGCATAGCGCGCACGAACGGCGCACAGCGCGCGCAATCGTGCACCGCTGCGCCAACTGTGCACACGCGCACTACGCGCCAATTGCGTGCTATCTGGCAGCGCCATCAAGTAGCGCCAACTGGCGCGCCACTGGGCCGTGCCAATTGGTCAGGGCCAATTGGTCGCGCCATCTGACCGCGCGATCGGGCCACACGAACGGACGCGCGATCGGCTGCGCAGAGGCTCGCGGAACGAGCGCAACTTAGCGCATTATTTGCCTAGTGACGATGCTGTCGTGCTAAGTGCAAAGTGCGCCAACAAAATTTCATATTACGCCTCATGAGCCCATGAGCCCGAGTCCGAGTAGGAGTCGCTAAGCCCCTACGGGGCTTAGCTCCAATGGAAATTAATTTCCACGAGCAAAAAGCATTAAGCTTTAACATGGAGTCTTATCCTTACCTCTTAGTAAAATCACCCACATGATTTCCTCCTTAGGGTCACCACCTCATGTGCACATCTCTACAACATACCAAGTATATATAGAGATACTACTCATGGTGCTTTTCCAATGTGAGACTAAACTTCACTAGGCATGTGTTAAGAGTATTCTTCCTTCACATGTTAAAGAAAAAAGCTCCAACAATCTCCCACATATCTCGATATATGGAATTGAGTGTTCCCCACAGTAACTGTCCGTCATGCATTAGGAGAGATGTCGCTGACGACTTGAATCTTTCCGCATGGGTCAAACAACAAACTATAACACAAGAATGGACTAAGCCTTGAATTCTACATCATAGCTGAAATTTTTTCCACTTATATAATGTAGTTATATGTGCTTCTGGCTGCACATTAAAGGTCCTGTGCCAGCCTGATTTCAGTGTATAATTTTGGGCGTCTATAAGTTTATCCTCAAGAGACGGTCTGCTAACTCTGTCCATACACTATATGTGAGTTCTTTATTAAAGAGACATGGCATGAAGCCTTGCGCTTCCCTTGCGGTGCTACGCCGCTATGACATGGCATAAAGCCGAGGTATTACCCCTACCGAAAACCTCATCGTAGTGTCATACCACTGTAGTATGAGGTCACAGCCTCTTTGTAGTGCCATACTACCCAGCATGAAGCCTTAGGCTCCCTTGCGGTGTTACGCCGCAACGACATGGCCTGCAAGGCCGAGGCTTTACCCCTATCCAGGTACCTCATCGCGGTGTCGTGCCACTGTAACATGAGGAACACCTCCCCTTTGTAGCGTTGTCTACCCCTCTTTAATTTTATCATACAACATTAGGCTACCTGTTTATTTGCGGTGCTACGCCGCTGTGACTTGGCTCGCAGAACCGAGACATTACCCCTAACCCGGAACCTCATGGTGGAGTCACCCCACTGTAGCATAGAGTTACACTCCTTGTAGTGCTGCACTACCGTGCTTCCTGTAAAGTACACCAGGCATTCACTCTGCCTGAGAACTCATTAAGGCGTTTAAGCCAACCTCACCACAAGATCCATTTTCCGCAAAAAACATATAGTAGACAACATTAGTTGTAGGTCCGTAACATCTCCATGCCACAGAGGACATGTACCCACTGTTCCTGATATTTTTCCAGTTAATGGCCCTCCCTTGAACCAAAAGCTAGATGCGTAGTAGATTTCTCTTTGAACTAATAGCATAAAACTTTAGGATTGCAATAACATAATATCAGAATGTCTTCAAGTCTATTTTACTTGCTGTGTCATCGACCAGATGGCGCTTGAGGCCCTTGGTGAACGGATCCGCTAGGTTCTTATGACGCCGAACATCAATTACTGTAATAACACCTCTCTTGATGAGATCGTGTACTGCCATCTGCTTAAACCGGACAGTCCTTTTCTTTCCGTTGAAGAGGTCATTTGATGCCACCGCCGCAGTCGCCTGGTTGTCGCAGTATAAATTGTCGGTATTTGCGTCCTAACCACTAGAAGATCATACATGAGCTCCCGAAGCCATTGTGCTTCCTCCGCTGCAGTATCAAGTACAAAGAACTCATATTTCATGGAGGACCGCGAGAGCACAGTCTGCTTCTTCGACTTCCACGATATAGCAGCTCTACCCATTATAAAAATGAATCCACTTGTGTACCTCTTGTTTTCCAAATCTGAGCACCATCACCGAAGTCTTCCACTACCGGCTGATCTCCACTATAGTGCAGTGCATATGTCTGAGTCTTCTTGAGATAACTTATTACCCGTTTTACAGCTTTCTAGTGCTCAAGGTCTGGGTTGCTCGTGAAACGACTCAGCATTCCTACGGCGAAAGCTATGTCAGGCCTTGTGGCAGTAGTAGCATACATCAAACTTCCGATAACGCTTGCATACTCGCGCTACCTGACGCTTTTCCTCGAATTAGGCTTCAGCTTCAGATCACACCTATAAGGCGTATCGATCCCTGGAAGATCCTGATACCCGTAGCGTGTGATTATCTTCTCAATATAATAAGACCGTGACAGCGACAGTCCAGTATCTGTCTGAAATATCTTGATGCCCAAGATCACATCAGCTTCCCCCAAGTCCTTCATACTGAACTTGCTCGAGATGAATTTCTTTGTCTCCGTGACACAGTCCATATCCGTACATAGGATCAGCATGTCGTCTACGTATACAAACAAACGATTACACCTCTTCCATCAGCGAACTTTGTGTAAACATACTTGTCCGTCTCGCTGACCCTGTAGTCATTTGACCTTATTATAACCATGTCAAACTTCTCATGCCACATCTTGGGAGACTGTTTAAGACCGTACAAGGATTTCACCAACTTGTAGACTTTGTTTTCAAGACCCTTGACGATAAATCCCTCTAGTTGTTGCATGTAAATCTTTTCGATCAGCTTGCCATTTAGAAAAACCGTTTTCACATCCATCTGATGTATCACCAACTTATTT
Organism: Iris pallida; assembly: GCA_029216955.1. NCBI lineage: Eukaryota > Viridiplantae > Streptophyta > Magnoliopsida > Asparagales > Iridaceae > Iris > Iris pallida. The sequence goes on along the minus strand of JANAVB010035817.1, from coordinate 4,983,998 downwards.
ATCGCTGCTGTAGGCGCTCAAAATATCTGTCTCTCTTAGGTGCCTAACACTCTTAGGCGCCCATTGTCTCTTAGGCGCCTAACTCTCTTAGGCGCCTATTGTTTCTTAAGAGTTTTGTTCTCCTATGCCCCTTATGCATTCAGGCGCCCATCTCTCTGAGGCGCCCTGACCCATTTAGGTGCCTACTGCTACTAGGCGCTCAACATTTCTATGTGCCTACTTCCTTGGGCGCCTTTCTCAAAGTATTCAGTTCCCTGCTGACGTATTAATCTGCCATGCATACTGAACGTGGTGCACTACTCCGAATTTCCTGAAGAACGTGCCCATCACTTGGCCACGACCACGCACCTATTCGTATAGGCACCACATGTCAAAGGAGCCCTTGCTTAAAAATGGCGCCTAGTGGCTTAGGCGCCTATCCAGAAAAAAGGCGCCTACTTTGGATAACTGTCAGGTGGTTATATCTTGGCTCTATAAATAGAGCTCCACTCCCCCAACGTAGAGACACAGAGAGAAGGGGTATAGTTTGAGCACTCATCGTACTTCCATCTTCTGTAATCATCAATTCTCAAGAGCAAGTTCTTCAACCGTTAATCGAAGCCGAAATTCTGTCGATACTTCTACACGGTCGAGCCATACAGAAGATTTCTCGTCAACAGAAGCTCCGAGACACAGTAACAAGCTTACTTCCATCCATAATCGCCTCGTCAAAGGGACAAAGCGGTCGTCAATCAGACTGGACTCCTACAGTTGTATTTTTCTAGAATTCATTGTACTCGTGTACGATTCTTTAAAGTTTGTAGTAAAAACACTTTTTGTTTTTTGCAAACAAAATGGCGACTCTGCTGGGGACAACCTTCTCCTCTAACGAGAAGGTGACAACTTAAGACGATTCATCATCGATTGGCTCTAAGAAAGGAACGTTGGTCGTTAAATTCGACCAAACAGTGTTCGAAAACATGCTTAGTGCTCCTGGTGCTAAGCGCGCCCCTTTTCTGCAAACAGGGCGCGTACAGACGCTGTGACCAAAGCTAGGCGCACTGTACAAGTGCAGAACCACTCTCTGAAGCGGCACCTCGAATGGGTGCCTAAGCCTGCTGGTGCACCACAAGGAGATATGCGCTCACTTGAGGGCGTCCATTCTCTCAAGACTACTGATCCCACCTCTGTTGTGATGTCCAAATCTTTAGGCGCATCATCTGGAGATAGGCGTCCGCTTGAGGGCGCCCACTCTCAAATCTGCCTCTGCAGTGATGCCAAAATCTGTGGACGCATCATCTGGAGATAGGCACCCGCTTGAGGGCGCCCATTCTCTCAAATATACCATCCCTAGTTCTTCTGTGGAAGATGCGCCACAGAGAGATAGGCGCCCACTTGAGGGCGCCCATTCTCTTCCATCTATTTTGACAAATCCTGAATCTTTCAGTAAAGGCACCACGGCTGCTCAAAGGCGCCGTATCAGACGTACTGAGAGATTGCGTGCACAACAAAAGGGGATACTTCCTACCCCTCATTTGAATGAAAAACTTCCTAACATGCGCATAAGTCGTAATGCACGAGGAAAACTCCAAGTGCAACAGGCTGAAATGATGGTTGATACTGATATGTGCACCCATTTTAAAAGGCGCCAAGCCCAATTTAACCAGAATGTACGCCCCATTGCTGAACAAGCAATGGCACCTATAAGTTCTGGGCGCCCAAAATTCTCCTCTGCCAATGTGAATCCTATTCAAAGGGTGACACCTACTACTTCAAAGCGCCCAAGGATGAGTGCTAAAAATCTCCTCACTTATGCTACTCAATTAGGCGCTTTCTTATACCTTCAAGGAACCAACAAGGCCAGGAATAGGCCATATCTTTCCTCTTCTTCTACTAAAAAAATCGACCTCCGTGATCTAATTTCTAAAAAATGGAAGGCCGTATCCCCATCTCCACCAATAGTGCATCATTGTTGCTCACATGAGATTACAATCAGGTGCTGTTGCAAAGTAGCCAAACGGTCAGTTTTTGATCGTATTACTTTGACCCATCCTGTTTAGGTATCTTCAGAAGATGAGTCAGTATATGCCTCTATTAACATGACAACTCATCGCTCTCACGAGGCTGGGGGTAGCCCAAGACGTACTTTGTCTTGGACCCATACTCATAGACCCCCGGTTCGTACTCTTTGCACATTTGATGGGGTCTATCGACACACCAGATCAAGGAGTCGAGCTATAATCGGTCTAAAGGAATCTTCCCATTTCTTATCCTGGGGGTAGCTCTTTACACGATTTTGACGCCGCCAGCGAGAGTTCTTAGCGGACTATCTTTTCTTCAATAGCCGGAGAGGTGAGTGCGTACGCCATCACAGAATATCAGGATACTTCCAGTTCTGCTAGCTAGGAGCAACGAATCGTCGTGCTAGAAGACAAATTGAAAATGATGGCCGAAATGGTGGCAAGCATGCACACCATAATTGTGGCTCAACACACGGTTCCACCGGTTGTGAATACAACCCAAGAACCTATATCGGCATCTGCTCATGTCAATGTTAGTTTTGGGGTATAGTCTTCTCATATCGCCTCCATACCTGTGTAGGTTACTCCAAGTCAGTCTGGGGCTGGGGGTGGTACTTATCATGCAGTCCCTTCTCCTAACACATCCAATCAATCCACTACTCCGCAACTTTCGGAAGACACTAATGAGGCTGTGAAACTATTGCATTCTTAATTCGAAGCCTTCAAGCAAAAAGACGGCCTGCAGAAGCTTGGTATCAAACAATCATACCCTATTGAGTGGAAAGAGGTGCAGTTTCCACCCAAGTATAAGCCTTCTACTATAACGTTGTTTGATGGCAGTACATCTCTGAATCAATATCTCGATCACTTTGAGATAATGACCGACCAGCTTCAACCTAATGATGCTCTCCTCACAAGAGTCTTTGTTGGGTATTTGAAAGAAATAGCCTACGACTGGTATCACAGCCTGCCAGACGGGTGCATTACTTCTTTTGCAGTTCTGAAACAGATGTTCTTGGAGCGTTTCTACGAAAAACAAACGACATGACAATGTCGGTGTCACGACCCGCACCCTTATGAGGGACACGAGCATGTGGGTACGTCCAGCCTACGCCACAGTATCGGCGGTAGAACGCTGTATATAACGTCTGTAAATACTACGACTAACAGTATAAAGGTACATGTACAGTATATACTCTCCGAATGGAGGTGACATATTAATACAGTCTCAATCACAGAATAAAACTAAGGTAGATAGCTCAGAAAGAGAACATATGATAGATGAAAGAGTAAATAAGTCCAGAGTCCAATACAAGCCCAGATATATACAACATCACAGGGTCTCAAAATATAATGTAGAAGCTACAGTCTGATAAAGCTAGCTGGATCGCAGTCCAGTCAAACCTAGCTAATCTACACTACTCCGGGAGTACAAAATCTAGTGGCTCTACTATAAGGCCACGGTCCTGGACTACTCCATCTAACTCGAGCCCATAATAGGTCGAGCAGTCCGCATCAGAATCATCTGTAATATATCATAACGGTATCATGTCAGGAAAATGAGCAAGTACAAGCAGTAACAGCAGTTCCATGTGAATTGACAAATTCTATAAGAGACAGTATAATGAACTACAAGACAAAGATATTTGAAGACTTGGGAACCGTTCGGAAGCCGAGTTACAACCCTTAAACCAAACAAGGTTGTAACTCTTCTCCCGAGCAGAACTTAGTCTCCAATCAAGGTACAATGTAAAGGCATGTAGAGCATGTGAGTAACTGTATATCAGGCATGGAAAGGAAATACTGAATGTAGAACAGAGCAGAGCAGGATATACGATAAGATAAAGTAAATATAAAATGTGCCTCGAATATTATAGCCTAATGTGATCGGTATGGGTCAAGAATCAGGCTTCCAGCCGACCGGCTACAAGTACGTAGACTCGGCCCGGCCGGGATGGTAAGCTATGGAGCAAGTAGTAGCACAGGTCAGGCTACACCCATCGTGAGGTGAGGGTATAGCTATGATACAAGTAGTAACTCAAGGTGGACATTGATCACACTATCTATAAAATTCCCCATTCCCCGAATAGTATACGAATCCGGACATAGCACGTCATGACGCGGGATTCCCTAAGAGGGAAGCAAGTCCTCTTCAGGAATCGGCGTTAATACAAGTACAAGAATCAAGACCAAGCAAGTACCAGTATCCCAAGAAATCCAGGAATGACATCTCATGACAGGAATCCGACAATACTAGTCCGTGAACTATCGTGACTGAGAATCAAGTAAGACACTATGACTGAATCGGATATAGCAAATATCAAGACAATGAAAACTATCAGTGAATGTACTCGCCTGCTGTCCTGAGCTGTAGGGTATATCAATGCTCAGAGCGGTAATCAGAAACCTAAAGATGAGATACTGTATGTTAATTTAGGTTTAAACAAGTTTAAGAATGATTCACAATGAATAATATGCAATCTAGGTCAAACTAGGTCTCACTGAGTCACACTAAGTCCTGTCAAGTCAAATCTAGGTCAAATCAAGTTATATCAAGTCAATCTAAGTCAGACCAAGTCAACCCTAGGTCATACCAGTCATCACAGGTCAAAACAAGTCGAAGAAAGTTAAACGGGGTCAAGAGTTGGCCTACAGTTGACTTTTGGTCAACTGGTCAACTCTGGTCAACTATGGTCAACTCTAGGTCAACCCTAGGTCAAACTGGTCAAATGTTGACCAACAGTTAATTTTTGGTCAACTGGTCAACTCTGGTTTGGATTTGGTCAAACCTAGACAACGTGTTGACTCACGGTTGACTTTTGGATAAAAAGTCAACTCTGGGTCAACCGAGCCAAAATCGGCTCAAATATGACATTTGTAGGGTTTACCCAACATGCCACCCAAGTTTCAAGTCAATCCGAATACCCGAACTCCGTATCTCGAAATTACCCGATTACCCCTTAACATTTACCCTTAAACCGTTCTAACTTGCCGCCAAGTGGCCTTCCCTTATGAATTCCACTCCGTGCTTGCTAGGGTAGTAGGGTACTAGCCTATACAATCATTACCTACCAAGTTTCTTAGGGTAAGTGGACATCCAGTCCATCTTACGGTCCGTATCGCCCGTTTACCCGTTATCTTGAATATTTCAAGATACGGACTGGTGCGGCGCGATACCATCTCCCCAAGCCCACACGCAACCCTGATTCCAACTCCGAAGCCCACCCACAAAATCTAAATCACATTATCTAGGTCCCCTCCAAGTTTCGGCGCGTTCCGAATTACGGAACTCAAATTCACCCCTTAACCAAAATCCTAACTTAACATTTACTCACTCACTCAAACCCATTTTTCACACTCACTTAGGACTAACTTAGGGGGCTATTCTAGTGGGTTTTAGAGGGGCATATAGAGCTATATATATATAGGTATATATATGTATATATGGGTATATATATCGGGGTATATATGGGTTGGATTGGGGGGTTAAATGAGGGTGGTTTGGGGGGCTACTGCTGCTCTACTGCTGCTCTACTGCTGCTGCTATTGTTGGTACTGCTGCTGCCATTGCTGGTACAGCTGCTGCTGTGTTTTTGGGGGGGGGGGGGGGGCAGCAGCCCCTTTGGCACCCCCCTAGCTGCTGCTGTTTGCACTCTCCCTTTCTCCCCTCTTCTCCTCTCAAATTTCCCTCCAAAACTCTCTCAATTCCTCTCTATATTCTCTATTCTTCTTCTATAATTCTCCCTCTCTAACTCTCTAATATATATCACTCACACACACACAGCTAATTCTCATTCTCCCCTCTCTATATACAATTACACTCACACTAATATATATACATGATCACACACACACACAGATATATATATATATATATATATATATATATATATATATATATATATATATATATATATATATATATATCTCATGACACAACTATCACTCTCCTCTACACACACACAAATACATAAATAAATACACACACACAAATACACATGTATACCACTCTAAAAGGGGGTAAACCATAATAAATTTCTAAACTAGATTTTAAGGAAACCTACAAAATCTAGGATCAACTTGTAGAGAATGGTCTTCCCTATAATAAATGTGAAAGAATAAATGAATTATGAGAAGTTATGATGGGTTTTAAAGCATACCTAAGTTGTAGATTTGGAAGGAGAAGAAGAAGTTGGAAGAAAAGAAATGAAGAGAGAAGAAGAAGACTTAGTGATGAAGGAAGGAGAGGTGGAGGGGTGCCTTGTATGGCCGGCCATGTAAGGGAGGGTAGGGGCACTTGTAATTACAAGTTTGCCCCTCCCTAAGCCTACATGCAAAATAATCCAAAAATGGGTTTTGGAAATTGCTAAAATTAATTAAAAAATCATAATTAACTTAATTACCCATGGGGGACTAGTCCAAACTCCTAAACCTAGAAGTTTAGTGGGGTGGGCCATGGTTAAATAACATGCTAATTACAACTCAAGTCGAAATTCTCCGGGGTCCCGAATTAACTCGGAATGCGATGAAATTCGAACCCGACTCCTATAATAATTAAATATTAATATTCATGAAATAAAATTTCCAAAAATATTATAAAATAGAAAATTACCATTTTACCCCTAACTTGGAAAAGTGAGGGTGACAAGTCTATCCACCTTAAAAAAAAAAATTTTGTCCTCGAAATTGAAGACAATAAGCACAGGAAATCACAAACAGAAATAAAGGAAATAGATTTATACCTCAGGGCGTGAAAAGATAAGGGAAACGCTCCCGCATGTCGTCCTCCCTCTCCCAGGTAGACTCACCTGGAGAGTGATGTCTCCATGCAACCCGAACCAAGAGTATGACCTGGTTCCGGTGGTCTTCCCTATAATAAATGTGAAAGAATAAATGAATTATGAGAAGTTATGATGGGTTTTAAAGCATACCTAAGTTGTAGATTTGGAAGGAGAAGAAGAAGTTGGAAGAAAAGAAATGAAGAGAGAAGAAGAAGACTTAGTGATGAAGGAAGGAGAGGTGGAGGGGTGCCTTGTATGGCCGGCCATATAAGGGAGGGTAGGGGCACTTGTAATTACAAGTTTGCCCCTCCCTAAGCCTACATGCAAAATAATCCAAAAATGGGTTTTGAAAATTGCTAAAATTAATTAAAAAATCATAATTAACTTAATTACCCATGGGGGACTAGTCCAAACTCCTAAACCTAGAAGTTTAGTGGGGTGGACCATGGTTAAATAACATGCTAATTACAACTCAAGTCGAAATTCTCCGGGGTCCCGAATTAACTCGGAATACGATGAAATTCGAACCCGACTCCTATAATAATTAAATATTAATATTCATGAAATAAAATTTCCAAAAATATTATAAAATGGAAAATTACCATTTTACCCCTAACTTGGAAAAGTGAGGGTGACAAGTCTATCCACCTTAAAAAAAAAATTTGTCCTCGAAATTGAAGACAATAAGCACATGAAATCACAAACAGAAATAAAGGAAATAGATTTATACCTCAGGGCACGAAAAGATAAGGGAAACGCTCCCGCATGTCGTCCTCCCTCTCCCAGGTAGACTCACCTGGAGAGTGATGTCTCCATGCAACCCGAACCAAGAGTATGACCTGGTTCCGGAGCACCTTCTCCCTGCGATCCAGAATCTCCACCGGCTGTTCTGGATAGCTGAGAGTAGGTCCCACCTGTATCGCTGAATGGTCCAATACATGGCTAGGATCTGCCACGTACCTCCTCAGCTGCGATACATGAAACACGTTGTGCACTCCCTCGAGCCTGGTAGGCAAGTCCAGTCGGTAGGCTACTGCACCGATCCTCTCTAAGATGGTGAAAGGTCCGATGTAGCACGGACTGAGCTTCCCACCGCCGCTAAAGCGAATAGTGCCACGTGTCGGGGATATCCTCAGAAATACCATGTCACCAACCTAGATACAAGACAAAAACTCAACACACAACTAACAAACAATCACAACAAACACGACAAGAACTGAAACTAACCTCGAACTCTAACGGTCTCCGGTGACTATCGGCCCAATGCCGCTGCCTATCCTGAGCCACCCGAAGTCTGTCTCTAATCATCCTGACCTTCTCGGCCGCATCCACAACCATCTCCGGCCCAAGAAGCGTCCGCTCGCCGACATCGTCCCAAGACAAAGGAGTACGACATCTCCGTCCATATAGAGCCTCAAATGGTGACATCTCTATACTGGCCTGGTAGCTGTTGTTGTAAGCAAACTCTACCAGGTGAAGATGGTCCTCCCAAGAACCCTCGAGATCTAGCACACATGTGCAAAGCATATCCTCCAAAGTCTGGATGGTCCTCTCCGACTGCCCGTCTGTCTAAGGATGATAAGTAGTACTAAACTTGAGCGAGGTGCCCAAGCTAGCCTGCAAACTCCTCCAGAAGTAGAAAGTGAATCGGCTATCCCGATCTGAAACTATGCTCACTGGAACTCCGTGCAATCTCACGATCTGACGAACATACAGCTAAGCCAGCCTCTCCGTAGACAAACCCACTTTGAAAGGCAAAAAATGGGCCGATTTGGTCAATCTATCAACTATGACCCAAACCGCGTCCTTTCCACCTGGCCCATATGGCAAAGTCAGGATCGGAGCTGAAGTCAACCTCCACTTCAGCTCATCGAATGCAGCCTGACACTCAACAGTCCAGACGAACTCCACGTCCTTCCTGGTGAGTCTAGTCATCGGCTCTGCAATCCGCGAGAAGTCCTGGACGAACTTCCGGTAATAGCCAGCCAAACCCAGAAAGCTTCGAACCTCAACAACTGAACTGGGCGTAGACCAAGACTCCACTGCCGAAATCTTCCTCTGGTCCACTGAAATCCCGTGCTCGGTCACAACATGACCTAAGAACTCCACCTGGTCCAAGAAGAACTCACACTTCGAAAGCTTCCCGTAGAGTTGCTCCCTCCTCAGAGTCTCTAACACAACTCTCAAGTGCTCCTCATGCTCCTCCTACGTCTTCGAATAGATCAAGATATCGTCTATGAAGACCACCACGAACTTGTCAAGGTACTGATGGAATATCTTGTTCATCAAGTTTATGAACACTGTGGGAGCATTGGTCAACCCAAATGGCATCACTGTAAACTCGTACTGGCCGTACCGAGTCCGAAATACCGTCTTGGGAATGTTATCCCGCCTCACCTTCAGCTGGTGATACCCGGACCTCAAGTCTATCTTCGAAAGTACCTTCGCCCCACTCAGCTGATCGAACAAGTCGTCGATCCTCGGCAAAGGGTACCTATTCTTGATAGTGAGGTTGTTGAGCGCCCGGTAATCAATGCACATGCAGGACGTACCGTCCTTCTTCGGCACAAAAAGGACTGGCGCTCCCCAGGACGAAGAACTGGATCTGATGAACCCCTTGTCCTGCAGCTCGTCGACCTGCTTCTTCAGCTCTATCAACTCGCTGTTGTTCACCCTATAGACATGCTGTGAAATGGGCTCGGCGCCCGGCACCAAGTCTATAGAGAAATCAATATCCCTGTCTGGCGGCATCCCCGACAACTTCTCGGGAAAGACATCCGAGAACTCAGCAATCAACGGATGTGGCAAATCCTGCCCCGCCAACAAAGCTCCACAGAATCCAGCCTCCGGCTCCGCTGCTCCTCGAGCAAACTCGATCTCTGGCTCTCCCGGCGTCCTAAAAAGAACTCTGCCCCCTCTGCAATCAATGCTAGCATGGTACATGCTCAACCAATCCATACCGAGTACCATATCGTACCTCGGTAGGGGCATTACGAGCAGACACGCACTCAAGTTCCGGCCTCTCAGAGTGATTCTCCGCCCCTTGCAAGTATTATTAACCAGGATAATACCTCCCCCGGTCATAATCTTGCAAGTCCTACCCATATATTCAGCAATAATATTGTATCTCAGAGCAAAAGAAACAGACACAAAACTATGGGTCGCCCCAGAATCAAATAAGGCGAAAGCAGGAAAAGAATCTAGGAGAACATGACCTGCTACCACATCTCCTACCGACTCTGCCTCCTCCTCTGCTGCCAAAGCGAACACCCTGCCCGCGGGTGCTCCCCTCTGGTGCTGAATAAAGCGCTGCTGCTGGGTCTGAAGTGGAGGACCTCTATGCTGAACTGCTGGTCCTCTAGCCGGCTGCACCCTATCTTGGCCTCCCTTGGCTGCCCGAGTAGGGCAGCCCTTCAGCTGGTGGTCGGTCCCTCCGCAGAATAGGTGTCACGACCCGCTCCCGAATAATCGGACACGAGTCGGACACGCCCAGCCTTCGTCGTTAGACACGACGAAGTAAGCTGTACCAGAACTAGGGAAAATCTAACAAGTCAAGTAAATGAGAAGTAAAGTCACAGCATCTATAAACGAATCCCAGAATATCAAATACATGTCTAAGCATTTTATTATTACATTCATCCAGAAATGTACTAAAGTCTGACTAAAGTCTCAAAAGCAGGAAAGACAACTAAATGGAAGATAACTAGGCTTCTGCAGCCTCTATGTCACAAGCAGCTCCAGCTGGCTCAAGGAAAGCAGTATCCTGCCCATAGTATGTGTCACACAAAGCCTCCATCTCACCTATCATAACATATCCAGTCAGGAGCGGAGCAAAGCACAGTTCTAGGTAATGAACAATAACATAATGATATGGAAAGTAAATGCTGAAAGAACAGGATAAGAACAAGTATGTAAAGAACATGAAGATCATGAAATACTGCTATAAAGATACATGAAAGATCACGACAATGTAAGATGCAGTAAAGATCACGACTAATATCAAGATCAGGATCAAGAGAAACTAATGTAAGAACAATATCCTGAACATGTGTTTATATGTTTGAAATACTACTTAGATATGTGACCGGCTTGGGTAAGATCATGAAAGAACATGAAAAGATCCTGGAAGATCATGTGGGTACGGCTTAGGACCCGCGTGCACAGTGCGAGGCCTAAGCTAAAGATCATGAATAAGTAACCGGGTTTAGTCACATATCTAGAGTATTTCCCCATCCCAAGATACAAGTAAGAACATGAAAGAACAAGTAAGATCATGAACGTGTCGCAGTGTGTCAGCAATAAAGAACAAGGAAAATGCACTGAACAGAACCATAGAATGTACTTGCCTGGCTCCAGCAATATGGTAGGCAATCTAGCTGGATGTTCTCCTGTTAACAATAGTGATGTACAAGTTGGTTAATAAACTATGCTAGTTGCTTCTAGGTTAATAACTAAATCTTTATCTTGATTCTTCCCAAATAAGTTAGTCTTATTTGGAGGTTCACAAGTACTAGGTTAATTACTAACTTCTAGTTCTTTTGGGAAAAACAATGCTAAACACAACCCTTGGTTTTACGTGTTTAACACTAAAGTTTATAATTCAAAACTCATTATATATATACAGAGTTAGCATTTGCAACTTTTATATATATAACAGTGGTCTGTCTTATAAACTTAGTTTTTTTTTTTTTAAAAAAAATCATTTTAAGTAAAGAGTTAACTAATCAGCAGTAATTAAGAAAAGTTAACTAACTGTTTTTAGTTATAAAAAAATTGGTTTTAAGAGGATGTTTCCATCAACTCACAGCAATTGGAAAAAAATAATATTTTTATTTATTGAAAAAGGTTTTACAAAATTAACTACAGACAGTCCTGCCCAAAGGCAAAGTCCACAGGCCAGCCCACAGCCATTAGGCCCACTAGCCCAACAATCTGACACCCGGTCCAACCCAAACCAAGGATCAGTTCAGACCCACTTCTAACCAGCCCAAAAATAACTACTCAATTAAGCCCGGCCCAACATGGCCCAGCCAAGCCAGCCCACCAATCAATTAATTACAGTCATCCAGCTATAATTAATAATATTACAACACATCCAGTATGGTCCAGCCCATACTACAGCCCACAAAAGAATATACAAAATAAGCCCACTGAATAAACACCAACCCGGCCCAACAGATAAAGCCACAAACTGCCAAAGTCCACCGCCGGTCAGGTCCGAAATCCAAGGCCAGTCACATCAGGTCAGAAGTCACATCAGGTCAGAGTCACATCATCTCCTTGGTGTCCAACACGCACGTCGGACACGGGAAAGAGGACACGGCAACAGCAAGGTCCAGCAAGGTTCTAGCCACGAATCCGCGCCACTTCGTATCCGACACGAACATCGGATACGAACAGGTAGGTACAGTCCACAGTCCAGTCGGAACAGAGGTCCAACACCAGAAAATCCCTCAACAACAAATAACAAAAGAGAAGAAGAAGTTACCAATTAAAATCCATAAAATATACATGCAGTGTCGGACACGAGTGTGTCCGACTGAGATCTCAGTTCATCAAAAATGGAACTAACATCATATCCAAAATTATGGCATGCATGCAGTGTCAGACACGAAAGTGTTTAGACACCAGATCTCAGTCCCAAAAAGAATTCAGAACATCAGACCTTCTCCAAAAATCCACACAGAAATGGACAAGGAAAACTTCCCAAAAACAAACCCATTCTAGATCTAACGAACCGAGCAACCCTAGAGTCACCACTGGATTCGTTAGGTCTAGGCCAACCGACAGCATGCAAGAAAAGAAATAGATCCACTGGATCTCCACAGAAATCACCAACGAAAACCCACACTCAACAGATCTGGAACCACTACCAGATCTGGAGAAACTCCTCAGAAAAAATAATAACACAACCACAAAATAGTCACAGATCAACCGATCTCGAAGAATCAACTAGAAACATCACAGATCTAACATGCAAACCAAAATAACCACATGCAAGGGTCGATCTACAAGATCGGACCACAGAAACCCTAGATCCAACGGATCTGAACAGTTAGAACTGTTCAAGGAGAAAGACAACATCATCGATCTCGCACAACCACAGAAACCCTAGATCTCGTCACCGATCAAGAGATCTCAGAGTCTAGGCCATAGATCTGACCAGATCTGACCAACAGTAGAGTTTAGGGTTAGGGTTAGGGTTAGGGTTTACCCTCTGGAAGTCGAAGCCAAACTCGTCGAGGAAGAAGTCAGGAAGAAGACAGGAAGAAGACGAGCTCGAGTTACTGCCAAACTCCCAGAGTCGCCATCGTCAAAGCCATCATCATCGGGGTCGTCGCGCTCCTCAGATCTACGCCACCAGAGCCGCCATCATCATCCTCGTCGTCGTCGTCGTCATCAGAGTCGCCGTCGAAGTCGCCGTCGAAGCTGGGAACCCGAGGAGTCGGCGAAGGACTCGAGAGCGGTGGAAGACTCGAGAAGCTGGCGGAGAAATCGAAGGGTCGGCGGAGAGAACGAGAGAAGAGTGGAAGGCTCGAGAAATGAAACGGTGGAGAGAAGTGAATGGCTGCATTCTCTCTCTCCGACCGACGGTTAATATAAAATCGAAATGGAAAATTTACAATTTACCCCCCCCGCTTAATGGCCAATATGCAGAAAGCCCCCTTGCTGATTCATATTTGCCCGCGACGAAATTTAAATAGGAAAATTTGCAGATAAACCCTCTGCTGTTTCATATTTACATAAATCATTTTAAAAACAGTTTTTAATATAAGAAAAATATATAAAAATTGTTACAACCACTTCCAATTGTAAAATTGTCAAAAATGTAATTCAATAAAAATGCTCTCAATTAATAATAAGTATAGAAAATCAATTTTAAATTTTTATTTAGGAAAACAGGAAAGTGGAGTTACAAATCTCTCCCCCTTGAAAAATTTCGTCCTCGAAATTGGAATGCAACACAGGAAATCAAAAAGAGTGAATCCAAAGAGTTGTTTATTGAATTCAAAAATGCATACAATACAAGCACTCAAGTGAACAAACTAGGATATCGCTCACGCATCTCGTCCTCACGCTCCCATGTGGACTCTCCCGGAGAGTGGTGCCTCCACATGACGCGGACAAGAGGAATGGTCTGGTTCCGCAGACGCTTCTCCCTCCGGTCGAGGATCTCTACTGGCTGCTCCTCGTAAGTCAATCTCGGGCCCACCTCCAGCTCTGAATAGTCCACCACATGGCTCGGGTCTGGAATGTATCGTCGAAGCTGAGATACGTGGAAAACATCGTGCACTCCCTCCAACCTAGCTGGAAGCGCTAGTCGGTATGCCACCTCGCCAATCCGTGCTGTCACGTCGAATGGTCCAATGAATCTCGGACTGAGCTTCCCGCCTCTGCCGAACCGAATGACGCCTCTGGTCGGTGAGATCTTCAAGAACACTCTGTCTCCAACCTCGAACTCAAGTGGCCGTCTGGTGCTGTCCGCCCAATGCTTCTGCCGATCCTGTGCAACTCTAATACGCTCCCGGATCAGTCTGACTTTCTCTGCTGAGTCCACCACCATCTCTGGCCCAAGTAAAGCTCTCTCACCAACGTCGTCCCAAGATAGCGGCGTGCGACACCTCCGTCCGTACAGCGCCTCAAACGGGGTCATCTCAATGCTGGCCTGATAACTGTTGTTATAGGCAAATTCCACCAGGTGCAAATGGTCCTCCCACGATCCGCCGAAGTCGAGTGCGCAAACCCGCAGCATGTCCTCCAAAGTCTGAATGGTCCTCTCAGACTGTCCGTCCGTCTGTGGATGATAGGCCGTGCTGAACTTCAGCTGCGATCCCAAGCTCTGCTGTAGACTCCTCCAGAAGTGTGATGTGAAGCGGCTGTCTCGATCTGAAACGATGCTAACTGGCACCCCGTGAATCCTCACGATCTGACGCATGTAGAGGTCTGCAAGCTTCTCGGTCGACAGCCCAACCTTGAACGGAATGAAATGGGCAGACTTTGTCAATCTGTCCACGATCACCCAAATAGCGTCCTTGCCACTGGGAGTACGCGGCAATCCAGAGACAAAGTCCATAGTAATGTGCTCCCACTTCCATTCCGGAATAGGTAAAGGCTGGAGTAGTCCCGCTGGTCTCTGGCGCTCCGCCTTGACTTGCTGGCACACAAGGCATCTGGAAACAAATCTGGCGACCTCTCTCTTCATCCCATACCACCAAACATACTCACGCAAATCCTTGTACATCTTGGTAGATCCAGGATGTATAGAATATCGTGACTGGTGGGCCTCCTGCATCACCTCCTCCCGCAAGTCCTTGGGCACACACAGCTGACTCCCGTGCCGTAAGGATCCGTCCTCCGCAATGGTGAAATCATCGAGCAGACCTAACTCTGCCTGAGCTCTAAGACCCTGGATTCCCTCATCAAGCAACTGGGCCTCCTTGATCTTCTCTAGCAACCCCGACTGTATCTGCATATACATCATCTGACCTCCATACCCTGGGAGAACAATCTCAATCCCAAGACTCTCTAGATCCTCCAATAGATGCCGGTCCATGGTGAGATACATAGCAATAGGATATCGACTGAGGGCATCTGCAACCACATTCGCCTTCCCAGGATGATACTGCAGGCTGATGTCGAAGTCCTTCATGAGTTCCAGCCATCTGCGCTGCCTCATATTCAGCTCCTTCTGAGTAAAGACATACTTCAGGCTTTTATGGTCCGTGAAGATGTCCACTCTCTCCCCATATAGATAATGCTTCCACAGTTTCAAGGCAAATATGACTGCTGCAAGCTCCAAGTCATGTGTAGGATAATTCTTCTCATGGGGCCTCAACTGTCTAGAAGCATATGCTATAACCCTCTTGTTCTGCTCCAGCACACATCCCAAGCCTTTCCCCGAAGCATCACTGTAGATGACGAATCCTCCTGATCCCGATGGCAAAGCTAGAACTGGTGCAGTCGTCAGTCTTCTCTTCAATTCTTCAAAAGCTGTCTGGCAGGCGTCGCTCCATATGAACTCCTCGTCCTTCCGCGTAAGCTTCGTCATAGGCTCTGCTATCCTGGCGAAGTCCTTCACGAACTTCCTGTAGTATCCTGCTAGACCCAGGAAACTACGAATCTCTGCTACTGACTTGGGAGGTGCCCATGCTTCCACTGCCTCAATCTTCTTGGGATCCACAGAAATCCCCTCTCCAGTCACCACATGCCCTAGAAACTCCACTCTGTCCAAGAAAAACTCACATTTCGAGAGTTTCCCATACAGCTTCTCCTTCCGCAGAATCTCCAAAACAATCCGCAGGTGCTCAACATGCTCCTCCTCCGTCTTGGAATAGATCAGAATGTCGTCAATGAATACTACGACAAACTTATCCAAATACTTGTGGAAAACCTTATTCATCAGGTTCATGAAAACTGCGGGGGCATTGGTGAGTCCGAACGGCATCACCAGGAACTCATACTGGCCGTATCGGGTGTTGAAGGCTGTCTTCGGAATATCCTGCTCCCGAACCTTCATCTGGTGGTACCCCGACCGAAGATCGATCTTAGAAAAGACCTTCGCTCCACTAAGCTGGTCAAACAGCTCATCAATCCGCGGCAAAGGATATCTATTCTTGATGGTGATGTTGTTGAGTGCACGGTAGTCAATGCACATCCTCACCGTCCCATCCTTCTTGGGCACAAAAAGCACCGGTGCTCCCCAGGGTGAAGCACTGGAGCGAATAAATCCCTTGCCCTCAAGCTCATCAATCTGCGCCTTCAACTCCGCAGCTTCCTTCGGGTTGATCTTGTAACAGTGCTGGGACTTCGGTGCTGATCCGGGCAATAAGTCAATGCCAAACTCCACATCTCGATCCGGCGGCAATCCTGGAAGCTCCTCGGGGAAGACGTCGAGATACTCTGCAATCAGCGGGTGCGGCAACTTCTGATCTTCTGCAACTGCTCCGAAGTAGACTCCCTCTGGCCTCTCTGCAACTCGTCTGCTGATCTCGAATGGTGGAACTCCTGGCGGGCTGAAAATCACCTTCCCTTCATGGCAGTCAATTACGGCAAACTGCTCGCTCATCCAGTCGATACCAAGGACTACGTCGAATCCAGGCAGTGGCATCACTAGAAGTCGAGCTCGAATCTCTCTCCCAGCAATAGTGATAGGGCATTCCACCATCTCACTTACTGGAACTGATCCGCCTCCTGTCATGATCTGACAGTTCCGCCTAGTGGGCTTGGGTGTGAAGCCGTGTCTATGCAGAAACTCATACGACACAAAGCTATGGGTGGCTCCAGAATCAAATAATGCAATGGCAGGAAAAGAATGCAAGAATATAGAACCTGTGATCACATCTGGCACTGCCTCATCCTCCTCAACTGCAGCCATGACGTAAGCACGTCCCTGCTGAGCTCCTCCTCTCTGCTGCTGCTGATGCTGTGCAAACCTCTGCTGCTGGGGTGGCAAAGCTCCTCCTCTCTGGGGTGGTGCAGGTAATGCTCTGGGTGGTGCAGCTGGTGGTCCTCCTCCTCGTCCTCCTGCTAGTCTGGCTGTAGCCTGTGCGCAGTCCCTCATCTGGTGTGCATCGGATCCGCAGAAGAGGCAAAGTCCCAACCTCTTGCGGCACTCGTCGATATGATGTCCAGGGCGATGGCAATAGGCACAAGGAGTCGCTAGCTGCTGTCTCTGATGCTGATGTGCTGGAGCTCTGGCCTGTCGGTGATGCTGCTGCTGCTGAGGCCTCGTCTGGGTCTGAGTCTGAACCCTCTTCGCCGGTGCCTGGAAACTGCTGCTGGCCACATCCCGGTCCCTCTTCAGCTTGGGGTCCGCCTCCTTCTCAACTGCCTGGGCGATCTTGAGGATGCTGGAGTAGGTAGTCGCCTGGCTGATCGCCACCGCATGTCGCAGCTCCCTGTTGAGACCCTTCTTGAATCTCCATGCTCTGTCCTCTGGCTCTCTAACCAGTCTCTCAGCGAACCTGCTGAGCCTGGTAAACTCTGAAGTGTACTGCGCGACCGTCATCGTCCCCTGCTGCAGCGCCTCGAACTGCACCCTCAACTCATCACGCTCCACCTCTGGGAAGAATTTCTCCTTGAACAGTGTTTTGAAAACTGTCCAAGACACCCGGGGCTCCGCCAACTGGGGGTCCTCCCGGTACCAAGCTCTCGCCAAGTCAAAGAGTCGCATGCTAGCCACTGACACCTTCTGGTCCTCTGGAATGTTCGCCATGGTCAAAGTCCTCTCTGCATTCTCCAGCCATTCATCTGCATAGATGATCCCCTCGTCGCCCCAGAAGTCCATCGGGCTAAGGTGCTGGTACTCCTTCGCTGTCCCGGGTCTCGGTCCTCGCGGTGCTGGAGGTGCTACTGGTGCTGGTGCTGGTGCTGCCGGCTCCCTGGTCCTCAGCGCGTCAACGACAGTCGCTCGGAACTGCGTAGCCTGCTGGCTCTGGGCCTCCCTGAACTGTGCAGCCTGGTGGTTCTGGGCCTCCATGAACTGCTGAAACATCGCCATCACCTGGGAGCCGTCGAACATCATCGTCGGTGGCAGTGATGGGAAAATAGGAGGCGCTGGCGGAAGCTGATCTGCCTGGACGTCCGGTGCAGGCTGCTCTGTACCGCCTGCAACTCCAGAACTGCTCGCAACTCCAGTCTGATCTGCGGTCTTCCTTGTGGCCACCATCCTGCATAAAAAGAAAACTTCGTTGAACGACAAACCCTAAAACCTATCAAACAATGTTTTTATAATAATAAAACACCTGAAGAACATGAATAACCTGATATACCCTTATTTCCCGATTTTCCTATGCTGTGATCAAGTTTCCCTAGTGTAATCAAGTCCCCCAATAGTACACTATTGCCTATGTACTATTAGGCTCGACCTGCATGGGCCACCACTAAAAACATGTCACGACCCGCTCCCGAATAATCGGACACGAGTCGGACACGCCCAGCCTTCGTCGTTAGACACGACGAAGTAAGCTGTACCAGAACTAGGGAAAATCTAACAAGTCAAGTAAATGAGAAGTAAAGTCACAGCATCTATAAACGAATCCCAGAATATCAAATACATGTCTAAGCATTTTATTATTACATTCATCCAGAAATGTACTAAAGTCTGACTAAAGTCTCAAAAGCAGGAAAGACAACTAAATGGAAGATAACTAGGCTTCTGCAGCCTCTATGTCACAAGCAGCTCCAGCTGGCTCAAGGAAAGCAGTATCCTGCCCATAGTATGTGTCACACAAAGCCTCCATCTCACCTATCATAACATATCCAGTCAGGAGCGGAGCAAAGCACAGTTCTAGGTAATGAACAATAACATAATGATATGGAAAGTAAATGCTGAAAGAACAGGATAAGAACAAGTATGTAAAGAACATGAAGATCATGAAATACTGCTATAAAGATACATGAAAGATCACGACAATGTAAGATGCAGTAAAGATCACGACTAATATCAAGATCAGGATCAAGAGAAACTAATGTAAGAACAATATCCTGAACATGTGTTTATATGTTTGAAATACTACTTAGATATGTGACCGGCTTGGGTAAGATCATGAAAGAACATGAAAAGATCCTGGAAGATCATGTGGGTACGGCTTAGGACCCGCGTGCACAGTGCGAGGCCTAAGCTAAAGATCATGAATAAGTAACCGGGTTTAGTCACATATCTAGAGTATTTCCCCATCCCAAGATACAAGTAAGAACATGAAAGAACAAGTAAGATCATGAACGTGTCGCAGTGTGTCAGCAATAAAGAACAAGGAAAATGCACTGAACAGAACCATAGAATGTACTTGCCTGGCTCCAGCAATATGGTAGGCAATCTAGCTGGATGTTCTCCTGTTAACAATAGTGATGTACAAGTTGGTTAATAAACTATGCTAGTTGCTTCTAGGTTAATAACTAAATCTTTATCTTGATTCTTCCCAAATAAGTTAGTCTTATTTGGAGGTTCACAAGTACTAGGTTAATTACTAACTTCTAGTTCTTTTGGGAAAAACAATGCTAAACACAACCCTTGGTTTTACGTGTTTAACACTAAAGTTTATAATTCAAAACTCATTATATATATACAGAGTTAGCATTTGCAACTTTTATATATATAACAGTGGTCTGTCTTATAAACTTAGTTTTTTTTTTTTTAAAAAAAATCATTTTAAGTAAAGAGTTAACTAATCAGCAGTAATTAAGAAAAGTTAACTAACTATTTTTAGTTATAAAAAAATTGGTTTTAAGAGGATGTTTCCATCAACTCACAGCAATTGGAAAAAAATAATATTTTTATTTATTGAAAAAGGTTTTACAAAATTAACTACAGACAGTCCTGCCCAAAGGCAAAGTCCACAGGCCAGCCCACAGCCATTAGGCCCACTAGCCCAACAATCTGACACCCGGTCCAACCCAAACCAAGGATCAGTTCAGACCCACTTCTAACCAGCCCAAAAATAACTACTCAATTAAGCCCGGCCCAACATGGCCCAGCCAAGCCAGCCCACCAATCAATTAATTACAGTCATCCAGCTATAATTAATAATATTACAACACATCCAGTATGGTCCAGCCCATACTACAGCCCACAAAAGAATATACAAAATAAGCCCACTGAATAAACACCAACCCGGCCCAACAGATAAAGCCACAAACTGCCAAAGTCCACCGCCGGTCAGGTCCGAAATCCAAGGCCAGTCACATCAGGTCAGAAGTCACATCAGGTCAGAGTCACATCATCTCCTTGGTGTCCAACACGCACGTCGGACACGGGAAAGAGGACACGGCAACAGCAAGGTCCAGCAAGGTTCTAGCCACGAATCCGCGCCACTTCGTATCCGACACGAACATCGGATACGAACAGGTAGGTACAGTCCACAGTCCAGTCGGAACAGAGGTCCAACACCAGAAAATCCCTCAACAACAAATAACAAAAGAGAAGAAGAAGTTACCAATTAAAATCCATAAAATATACATGCAGTGTCGGACACGAGTGTGTCCGACTGAGATCTCAGTTCATCAAAAATGGAACTAACATCATATCCAAAATTATGGCATGCATGCAGTGTCAGACACGAAAGTGTTTAGACACCAGATCTCAGTCCCAAAAAGAATTCAGAACATCAGACCTTCTCCAAAAATCCACACAGAAATGGACAAGGAAAACTTCCCAAAAACAAACCCATTCTAGATCTAACGAACCGAGCAACCCTAGAGTCACCACTGGATTCGTTAGGTCTAGGCCAACCGACAGCATGCAAGAAAAGAAATAGATCCACTGGATCTCCACAGAAATCACCAACGAAAACCCACACTCAACA
Source organism: Iris pallida (assembly GCA_029216955.1). Lineage (NCBI taxonomy): Eukaryota > Viridiplantae > Streptophyta > Magnoliopsida > Asparagales > Iridaceae > Iris > Iris pallida. Next base: position 4,962,914 of record JANAVB010035817.1, on the reverse strand, counting down.
GATCTGGAACCACTACCAGATCTGGAGAAACTCCTCAGAAAAAAATAATAACACAACCACAAAATAGTCACAGATCAACCGATCTCGAAGAATCAACTAGAAACATCACAGATCTAACATGCAAACCAAAATAACCACATGCAAGGGTCGATCTACAAGATCGGACCACAGAAACCCTAGATCCAACGGATCTGAACAGTTAGAACTGTTCAAGGAGAAAGACAACATCATCGATCTCGCACAACCACAGAAACCCTAGATCTCGTCACCGATCAAGAGATCTCAGAGTCTAGGCCATAGATCTGACCAGATCTGACCAACAGTAGAGTTTAGGGTTAGGGTTAGGGTTAGGGTTTACCCTCTGGAAGTCGAAGCCAAACTCGTCGAGGAAGAAGTCAGGAAGAAGACAGGAAGAAGACGAGCTCGAGTTACTGCCAAACTCCCAGAGTCGCCATCGTCAAAGCCATCATCATCGGGGTCGTCGCGCTCCTCAGATCTACGCCACCAGAGCCGCCATCATCATCCTCGTCGTCGTCGTCGTCATCAGAGTCGCCGTCGAAGTCGCCGTCGAAGCTGGGAACCCGAGGAGTCGGCGAAGGACTCGAGAGCGGTGGAAGACTCGAGAAGCTGGCGGAGAAATCGAAGGGTCGGCGGAGAGAACGAGAGAAGAGTGGAAGGCTCGAGAAATGAAACGGTGGAGAGAAGTGAATGGCTGCATTCTCTCTCTCCGACCGACGGTTAATATAAAATCGAAATGGAAAATTTACAATTTACCCCCCCCGCTTAATGGCCAATATGCAGAAAGCCCCCTTGCTGATTCATATTTGCCCGCGACGAAATTTAAATAGGAAAATTTGCAGATAAACCCTCTGCTGTTTCATATTTACATAAATCATTTTAAAAACAGTTTTTAATATAAGAAAAATATATAAAAATTGTTACAACCACTTCCAATTGTAAAATTGTCAAAAATGTAATTCAATAAAAATGCTCTCAATTAATAATAAGTATAGAAAATCAATTTTAAATTTTTATTTAGGAAAACAGGAAAGTGGAGTTACAATAGGCAAGCGCCTAACCTCCTCCGGTATACGTCTCTGCTGTGCCCCATCTTTCTGCAGAAAGCACACTGCTGGGTCTGCCTCTGGCCCTGACCCTGATGCTGCTGGGCACGCGCCGGTGCCTGCTGAATCTGCAACAGAGGCTGCTGCTGAAACGGCCTCTGCTGCTGCTGAATGTGGGGGCGCTTGGCCGGTACCACACTGGAACTCGCCCCCATAGTATATTCGCTCCTCTTCGGCTTGAGGCCGAAGTCCTCCTCTGTAATCTGCGCATCCATCAATATCTGATCGAACGTCGCGTCACGGCGACCCGAGGTGCGGGTGCGCACTGCATGAATAAGTCCCCTACGGAACTTACGAGCCTTCTGCCCCTCATCCTGGATCATATCGGGAGCAAACCTGCTAAGGCGAAAGAACTCAGCTGCATACTCGTCCACCGACGAGTTCCCCTGCACTAGACCCACGAACTGGCCGTCCAATGCTGTAAGAGCCACGTCCGGGAAGAACTTCTCCTTGAAGAGCCTCCGAATGTTCTCCCATGTCAGCCCTCTCACCGACGCACGAGGATCCGTGTGGTACCATGTCAGCGCAATATCGAAGAATCGGCTGGCTGCGGCCGAAACCCAAAGTGCTCTAGGAAGCTCTGCCAGCTCCATGCTCCGCTGCACATCCTCTAGCCGGTCGTCTGCATAAAGGATGCCCTCTGTGCCCGTGAAGTCCCTGGAGCTCATCTTCCTAAAGTCTAATACTGTCCCCGGCCTAGACTGCTACTGGTACGGCTGTTGGCCGGTAGGGCCCTGCACCGTACCCGGTGCCACTCTCTCCACTGCTGCTAGTGCAAGCTGATGCGAGTTCTCCATACTCTGCCTCAGCATCTCGATCTAACGGTGTGACGCCTCCGACTGGCGCTGCGATGCCTCTGCCTGGGCCCGCTGTGTCTCCATCATCTGCTGAAGGAAAAGGAACATATGATGTGTATCCGTCGGTATCGGTGGTGGTGGCGGCAGTATCTCTGGAACAACGGTCGTAACCCTCTGGGGTAGAGGTGGTAGACCTCCCTGTGCAACTGCCAGGGCCTCTGGGATAGTGGAATCACTGGGGGCAGTCTCATGAACCTCCTTCTCAGCCTAATCAGATCTCTCGGGCAAGCTACTCGATCCAGTGGCCTGCGGGTGCGTCTTCGTCATCCTGGAGACGAATTGAAACAAAGAGATCAAGATGGCACATGAGTAGATTTATCAAAGAAGGACAGTTAATTTAATACAAGGTGAATAATCATGATAATCAAAAGATCGGAAATTCCTAGGTGTGATTGAGAAACTCCTATGACTCGTAATTTGTACTCTAAGTCGAGCGCCATTATGAGATTGCACTAATTGCGACACAGGACCTGCATGGGCCACCACAAAAACGTGTCATGACCCACACCTTTATGAGAGGCACGAGCACGTGGGTACGTCCAGCCTACGCCGCAGTATCGGCGGTAGAACGCTGTATATAACGTCTGTAAATACTACGACTAACAGTATAAAGGTACCTGTACAGTATATACTCTCCGAATGGAGGTGACATATCAATACAGTCTCAATCGCAGAATAAAACTAAGGTAGATAGCTCAGAAAGGGAACATATGATACATGAAAGAGTAAATAAGTCCAGAGTCCAATACAAGCCCAGATATATACAACATCACAGGGTCTCAAAATATAATGTAGAAGCTACAGTCTGATAAAGCTATCTGGATCGCAGTCCAGTCAAACCTAGCTAATCTACACTACTCCGGGAGTACAAAATCTAGTGGCTCTACTATAAGGCCACGGTCCTGGACTACTCCATCTAACTCGAGCCCATAATAGGTCGAGCAGTCCGCATCAGAATCATCTGTAATATATGATAACGGTATCCTGTCAGGAAAATGAGCAAGTACAAGCACTAACAGCAGTTCCATATGAATTGACAAATTCTATAAGAGTCAGTATAATGAACTACAAGACAAAGATATATGAAGACTTGGGAACCGTTTGAAAGCCGAGTTACAACCCTTAAACCAAATAAGGACCGGGGTTGTAACTCTTCTCCCGAGCAGAACTTAGTCTCCAATTAAGGTACAATGTAAACGCATGTAGAGCATGTGAGTAACTGTATATCAGACATGGAAAGGAAATACTGAATGTAGAACAGAGCAGGATATACGATAAGATAAAGTAAATATAAAATGTGCCTCGAATATTATAGCCTAATGTGATCGGTATGGGTCAAGAATCAGGCTTCCAGCCGACCGGCTACAAGTACGTGGACTTGGCCCGGCCGGGATGGTAAGCTATGGAGCAAGTAGTAGCACAGGTCAGGCTATACCCATCGTGAGGTGAGGGTATAGCTATGATACAAGTAGTAACTCAAGGTGGGCATTGATCACACTATCTATAAAATTCCCCATTCCCCGAATAGTATACGAATCCGGACATAGCAAGTCATGACGCGGGATTCCCTAAGAGGAAAGCATGTCCTCTTCAGGAATCGGCGTCAATACAAGTACAAGAATCAAGACCAAGCAAGTACCAGTATCCCAAGAAATCCAGGAATGACATCTCATGACAGGAATCCGACAATACTATTCCGTGAACTATCGTGACTGAGAATCAAGTAAGACACTATGACTGAATCGGATATAGCAAATATCAAGACAATAAAAACTATCAGTGAATGTACTCGCCTGCTGTCCTGAGCTGTAGGGTATATCAATGCTCAGAGCGGTAATCAGAAACCTAAAGATGAGATACTGTATGTTAATTTAGATTTAAACAAGTTTAAGAATGATTCACAATGAATGATATACAATCTAGGTCAAACTAGGTCTCACTGAGTCACACTAAGTCCTGTCAAGTCAAATCTAGGTCAAATCAAGTTATATCAAGTCAATCTAAGTCAGACCAAGTCAACCCTAGGTCATACCAGTCATCACAGGTCAAAACAAGTCGAAGAAAGTCAAACGGGGTCAAGAGTTGGCCTACAGTTGACTTTTGGTCAACTGGTCAACCCTGGTCAACTCTGGTCAACTCTAGGTCAACCCTAGGTCAAACTGGTCAAATGTTGACCAACAGTTGACTTTTGGTCAACTGGTCAATTCTGGTTTGGATTTGGTCAAACCTAGACAAAGTGTTGACTCACAGTTGACTTTTGGATAAAAAGTCAACTCTGGGTCAACCGAGCCAAAATCGACTCAAATATGACATTTGTAGGGTTTATCCAACATGCCACCCAAGTTTCAAGTCAATCCGAATACCCGAACTCCGTATCTCGAAATTACCCGATTACCCCTTAACATTTACCCTTAAACCGTTCTAACTTGCCGCCAAGTGGCCTTCCCTTAGAAATTCCACTCCGTGCTTCCTAGGGTAGTAGGGTACTAGCCTATAAAATCATTACCTACCAAGTTTCCTAGGGTAAGTGGACATCCAGTCCATCTTACGGTCCGTATCGCCCGTTTACCCGTTATCTTGAATATTTCAAGATACGGAATGGTGCAGCGCGATACCATCTCCCCAAGCCCACACGCAACCCCGATTCCAACTCCGAAGCCTACCCACAAAATCTAAATCACATTATCTAGGTCCCCTCCATGTTTCGGCGCGTTCCGAATTACGGAACTCAAATTCACCCCTTAACCAAAATCCTAACTTAACATTTACTCACTCAAATCCATTTTTCACACTCACTTAGGACTAACTTTGTCACGACCCGCACCCGCTTTTCGAACGCGATCTCGTGAGCAAGCCAGCTACGTATCGAGCGGACTCCAGCCCGACTCGAGTACGTATAAGCTGTCCAGGGCAATGTATCATGTCCAATCTAAACAATATCTCAATCCACGTGTATCATATAAAACAGGAATGAACAAGTATGGGTCATGGTCTGCAGCCCATTAGCATATTGTCCGATTAGACTCCAAGAATAATATGAGTCTATAAAGTAAGCAGAATATATCATGGTGTGGAATATAAGCACGAGAAGATAATAAAGAAGTAACACAAGCAAATACCTGTATCATATATCGCAATCCTCTACCATCCTGCTCTGCTAACTAACTCCATACAGTCGCTAAACCTGAAGAGATCATCAGGTCCTCAAAGGACTAGCAAGATACAGGAAGAATATGCCGCGCTACAGTATAATATGCATAAAGAAAATGATAGAAAATAGAACACTGTACTTCTACACGAAATACCTGACAATGCAACATCAAAGACAATGTTCGACACTTGGGCTAACAGACAGGGGTACCATGACAATTGTAGCTCATCCGAAACTAACGACCAACAGAATAATCACAATCGCATCTCCTCCGAGAATAACGACCAACAAAATATCACAACCGTAGCACGAAACTAACGGCCAACAGAATAATCAATACAACCGATGCTCATCCGAACTACCGGCCAACAGAAACTATCATATAGCCCGCATGCCTAGTAATTGTCCTCTATGTCACAAGGAACTATACAGGTGTCCAGTCAAGTCGAATGAAGTCAAGTACAACTAACAGGTCAAGACAGGTCAAGTGAATATGACTCAGGACAAGGCAATACTATCAGGACCTATACATGGAGTAGTAGTGATATACTGGATAAAGAAAATAATGTACGTGCACGTAAATGAGAAAAATATCACTGACATGAACATAAGAAGCAGGTAATGAAATCTGACAGAAAGAAACTGCAATATAGAAAAATGCATAAAAATACTGTAGAGTGGGCAAGGTATACTTGCATGGGGGTTGCACGAAGAACCAACAATGTATCGCCAATCACCAAGTCAGAAAGTCCAAGTCATTTCAAGTGTCTCCGAAAGCTGAAATAAATGTTACCAACATTCTCAGAATAGTCAAATTAGCTAGGATTGCCTGTCCTTAAGTCCAATTCTGGACACAGGGGCAAAACGGTAATTTCGGGCAAAAACGATGTCCGTCGTTGGATCCGCTTTTTACCGAAAAGCGTGCCAGAGTCAATGGTCTCTAAAGTTGTCAAACTATATGTCTACGGATCCGGTTTTCCGATACGAACCCAACCGTATGTCCAAAGTTGGATTCCGGCGGGCCGTGCACAAAATCACCCGTTGAGTCGGACCGGGGGCCCGCGATACGACAATTTTATCAACTGTCTCAGAATCTGACCAAACTTGGCATACAGGACCAGAAAAATGATACGGTCCTGATGGCGCAAGTTTCGTCTCGATCCGACGAGCGTGCACAAAGTAATTGGAAAATTTGCACAGAGGCCGATACGGTGAATTTCGACGGATACACATCAAATTCGTCGCGCACACGCGACCAATTTGAATTCCATCAAAGCCCACACGACCACGAAGCTGTTACGCAGCTTTCGATGCCTTCGGTTCACGACCACGTCGCCCGGAATGGCGGGACGCACGTCGTGTGGAAGAATTTTCTAGTTTTTCGAAAAAAGAAATTCATATTTTTCCTCATTTTCAAATCAGTTTAACTGGATGTATATTAGATGGATTCCAAATCTAAAAACAGCATTTAGAAACCATATAGGTTGTCGTTAAACCCCTTCAAGTAGTTTTTCTAAACTGTCGAGGAATCGACATATATTTGCCTTCCAAATCCGATGTTGGGACTGTCATATATGTCCTGTTTTGACAGGATTTTCACTCGACTTCGAGTTGATTTCCTGGATTGGTCGTGCGATTTTAACAGAATATAATCAAAGGGGTTTGAAGGTGGTTGTGTTGGCTTTCCAAACTAATTTACGGTTCGCGAAAATATGGAGTATTGGGATCGAAATCTCACCGGGAAGTCGGTGGTTGCAACTGCTATTGCTGCTGCTTCCGCTCGGTTCCAGGCCCCACGTGCGCGGTTTCCGGTGCGGCCGCGCGCGCTCCGGCGGTCGTTGCGGCGGCGGGCGGCGCGTCCAGGGTCGGGGTCGGCGTTGGGGATGTGGGAGTTTGTATTAGGGTTTCGATGATCCCCCTCTCCGCTGCTCTCTCTTGGCCTCTATATGTATGCTGTGTGTACGCATATATACATAGGTTTTGTGAAACAGAGGCTCGGGCTGGGCTTCTTAGCTGCGGGTGAGGGTTTAAATATATACATGAGAAAACAAAGGTAGCTCGGTTTGCTACCATTGGGGCTGTGGGCTTCTCATGCTGGGCTCGGAAAGCTTTTGGGTTTTTATTATCCTTTTCTTTTTCTATTTCATTCCTTTAATATATATATATATATATATATATATATATATATATATATATATATATATATATATATATATATACATATATACGTATACATTTTATATATATTCATATATACACACAAATACATATTTAGATATTCATACACTTATACACATATACGTATTTATTTTATCTATATGTATACATGCGCTCATATATAATATATATTTATACATATACACTCATAAGTACCTATGTATATATATATATATATATATATATATATATATATATATATATATATATATATATATATATATATATATATATATATATATATATACCTATATTTATAATATATATTTATATACAAATGCCCGTATACAATATATTTATATTCGTATATAAATACACATACGCACATCTACATTTATGTATATATATATATATATATATATATATATATATATATATATATATATATATATAAATACACACATACAATATATACATATATATTTATTTATCTACTCAATATATATATATATATATATATATATATATATATATATATATATATATATATATATATATATATATATATATATATATATATATATATATATATATATATATATATACACTTTAAATTACTAATTCTCTTTCTATATTCATTTGCTAAAAGACGGGGAAAAAATAAGTAATAACTATATATTTATATATACGATTAATAGCAATAATAATAATAACAGAAATAAAATACTTAATATGCAATATTAAATATTCCGCTATATAATTGATCACTAGGCTATAAAATGGACTGCCAATACGTATATACACTTCTGTCTACCTACATGGACATTTTTGGTCTCACTATATGCCTGCTTGGGCTTGAGCTCGGTTCGGGTCCGGCTTGACTAGTTCGGTACGACCGGGTCACCTAGACGTCAAATAATATTAATAATAAATAAATTAAACTATTTATAATGGTCATGCTATAGCTTGGCCTGGTTTTCCTAGTTAGGACACACCGATGGCCCGGCATTCCCCTACCATGGCTAAACACTAGTCAAGGCACGCCACTGCACTATCCGTGCCATGATTCCTAGTCGTCTGGTACTTCAAAACTCAACCATGGCTAAAGTCTTCTACCGTAATAACTAACGAAATAAAATTATTTATAAAAAATCGTAAAATCCTCATTTAAATCAAATAAATAAATAAAAAATATATTTCAAAATTTTTTTTTCGGGAAGGGGAGCTACAAATCTACCTACCTTAAAAATAATTTCGTCCTCGGAATTCTAACTCACAACCATGCCTAATATTCAAAATAAAAATAAAAAGAGTAAATCCATTATTACCACGATCTTCTCAAATTTACTTCCTCAAAATATTTTATGGCCTTCTCTAGTCATTTGGTAACTCCGAATACTTGATGACTTCTACCCACCTTTGGTCATACTACTCCTCGAAACACGGTCACTAAAGTCTTATGGTCTTCTAACTAATTGCTAATAATTTTACCGGCAAATATCTAGGCATATGACATCTATAATCCTTATATCTATAAACAACCAAAACTTAATAATCATGCAATATTATACTATAATTTAAGAATTTCTAGTGAATTCTAGACAGTACGATCGTTCGTCACCCCGAAATAGGAAGGGACGAGATTCAATGGTACGGAAAACAAGGAAGTATAATCGAGAGCGAATATGGAGTTTTCAAGGACGTAGAGAATTTCTATGAGAATTTTCAAGGAAGAGTGGATTGAGATTTCTAAGGGTTTAGTCAGTTGCGCAGGCTCGTACCAGTACAGTTACGTAACCGGTACGATATGCTCTGACCTGCATGGGCCACCACAAAAACTTGTCACGACCCGCACCCGCTTTTCGGACGCGAGCTCGTGAGCAAGCCAGCTACGTATCGAGCGGACTCCAGCCCGACTCGAGTACGTATAAGCTGTCCAGGGCAAGGTATCATGTCTAATGTAAACTATATCTCAATCCACATGTATCATATAAAATATGAATGAACAAGTATGGGTCATGGTCTGCAGCCTATTAGCATATTGTCCGATTAGACTCCAAGAATAATATGAGTCTATAAAGTAAGCAGAATATATCATGGTGTGGAATATAAGCACGAGAAGATAATAAAGAAGTAACACAAGCAAATACCTGTATCATATATCGCAATCCTCTACCATCCTGCTCTGCTAACTAACTCCATGCAGTCGCTAAACCTGAAGAGATCATCAGGTCCTCAGAGGACTAGCAAGATACAGGAAGAACATGCCACGCTACAGTATAATATGCATAAAGAAAATGACAGAAAATAGAACACTGTACTTCTACACGAAATACCTGACAATGCAACATCAAAGACAATGTTCGACACTTGGGCTAACAGACAGGGGTACCATGACAATCGTAGCTCATCCGAAACTAACGACCAACAGAATAATCACAATCGCATCTCCTCCGAGAATAACGACCAACAGAATATCACTACCGTAGCACGAAACTAACGGCCAACAGAATAATCAATACAACCGATGCTCATCCGAACTACCGGCCAACAGAAACTATCATATAGCCCGCATGCCTAGTAATTGTCCTCTATGTCACAAGGAACTATACAGGTGTCCAGTCAAGTCGAAGAAGTCAAGTACAACTAACAGGTCAAGACAGGTTAAGTGAATATGACTCAGGACAAGGCAATACTATTAGGACCTATACATGGAGTAGCAGTGATATACTGGATAAAGAAAATAATGTACGTGCACGTAACTGAGGAAAATATCACTGACATGAACATAAGAAGCAGGTAATTAAATCTGACAGAAAGAAACTGTAATATAGAAAAATGCATAAAAATACTGTAGAGTGGGCAAGGTATACTTGCCTGGGGGTTGCACGAAGAACCAACAATGTATCGCCAATCAACAAGTCAGAAAGTCAAAGTCATCTCAAGTGTCTCCGAAAGCTGAAATAAATGTTACCAACATTCTCAGAATAGTCAAATTAGCTAGGATTGCCTGTCCTTAAGTCCAATTCTGGATACAGGGGCAAAACGGTAATTTTGGGCAAAAACGATGTCCGTCGTAGGACCCGCTTTTCACCGAAAAGCGTGCCAGAGTCAATGGTCTCTAAAGTCGTCAAACTATATTTCTACGGATCCGATTTTTCGATACGAACCCAACCGTATGTCCAAAGTTGGATTCCGGCGGGCCGTGCACAAAATCACCCGTTGAGTCGGACCGGGGGCCCGCGATACGTCGATTTTATCAACTATCTCAGAATCTGACCAAACTTGGCATACAGGACCAGAAAAATGATACGGTCCTGATGGCGCAAGTTTCGTCTCGATCCGACGAGCGTGCACAGAGTAATTGAAAAATTTGCACAGAGGCCGATACGATAAATTTTGACGGATACGCATCAAATTCGTCGCGCACACGCGACCAATTTGAATTCCGTCAAAGCCCACATGACCACGAAGCTGTTACGCAGATTTCGATGCCTTCGGTTCGCGACCACGTCGCCCGGAATGGCGGGACGCACGTCGTGTGGAAGGATTTTCTAGTTTTTCGAAAACAGAAATTTATATTTTTTCTCATTTTCAAATCAGTTTAACTGGATGTATATTAGATGGATTCCAAATCTAAAAATAGCATTTAGAAACCCTATAGGTTGTCGTTAAACCCCTTCAAGTAGTTTTTCTAAATTGTCGAGGAATCGGCATATATTTGCCTTCCAAATCCGATGTTGGGACTGTCATATATGTCATGTTTTGACAGGATTTTCACTCGACTTCGAGTCGATTTCCAGGATTGGTCGCGCGATTTTAACAGAATATAATCAAAGGGGTTTGAAGGTGGTTGTGTTGGCTTTCCAAACTAATTTACGGTTTGCAAAAATATGGAGTATTGGGATCGAAATCTCACCGGGAAGTCGGTGGTTGCAACTGCTATTGCTGCTGCTTCCGCTCTGTTCCAGGCCCCGCGTGCGCGGTTTCCGGCACGGCCGCGCGCGCTCCGGCGGTCGTTGCGGCGGCGGGCGGCGCGTCCAGGGTCGGGGTCGGCGTTGGGGATGTAGGAGTTTGTATTAGGGTTTCGATGATCCCCCTCTCCGCTGCTCTCTCTTGGCCTCTATATGTATGCTGTGTGTACGCATATATACATAGGTTTTGTGAAACAGAGGCTCGGGCTGGGCTTCTTAGCTGCGGGTGAGGGTTTATATATATACATGAGAAAACAAAGGTAGCTCGGTTTGCTACCATTGGGGCTGTGGGCTTCTCATGCTGGGCTCGGAAAGCTTTTGGGTTTTTATTATCCTTTTCTTTATCTATTTCATTCCTTTAATATATATATATATATATATATATATATATATATATATATATATATATATATATATATACATATATACGTATACATTTTATATATATTCATATATACACACAAATACATATTTAGATATTCATATACTTATACACATATACGTATTTATTTTATCTATATTTATACATGCACTCATATATAATATATATTTATACATATACACTCATAAGTACCTATGTGTATATATACATATATATATATACACACTTATACCTATATTTATAATATATATTTATATAAAAATACCCGTATACAATATATTTATATTCGTATATAAATACAAATACGCACATCTACATTTATATATATATATATATATATATATATATATATATATATATATATATATATATATATATATATACTTTAAATTACTAATTCTCTTTCTATATTCATTTGCTAAAAGACGGGGAAACAGCTAGTAATAACTATATATTTATATATACAATTAATAGCAATAATAATAATAACAGAAATAAAATACTTAATATGCAATATTAAATATTCCGCTATATAATTGATCACTAGGCTATAAAATGGACTGCCAATACGTATATACACTTCTGTCTACCTACATGGACGTTTTTGGTCTCACTATATGCCTGCTTGGGCTTGAGCTCGGTTCGGGTCCGGCTTGACTAGTTCGGTACGACCGAGTCACCTAGACGTCAAATAATATTAATAATAAATAAATTAAACTATTTATAATGGTCATGCTATAGCTTGGCATGGATTTCCTAGTTAGGACACACCGATGGCTCGGCATTCCCCTACCATGGCTAAACACTAGTCAAGGCACGCCACTGCACTATCCGTGCCATGATTCCTAGTCGTCTGGTACTTCAAAACTCAACCATGGTTAAAGTCTTCTACCGTAATAACTAACGAAATAAAATTATTTATAAAAAATCGTTAAATCCTCATTTAAATCAAATAAATAAATGGAAAATATATTTCAAAATTTTTTTTTCGGGAAGGGGAGCTACAAACTTAGGGGGCTATTCTAGTGGGTTTTATAGGGGCATATAGAGCTATATATATAGGTATATATATGTATATATATGGGTATATATAGGGGTATATATGGGTTGGATTGGGGGGTTAAATGAGGGTGGTTTGGGGGGCTACTGCTACTCTACTGCTGCTGCTATTGTTGGTACTGCTGCTGCCATTGCTGGTACAGCTGCTGCTGTGTTTGGGGGGGACAGCAGCCCCTTTGGCCCCCCTAGCTGCTGCTGTTTGCACTCTCCCTTTCTTCCCTCTTCTCCTCTCAAATTTCCCTCCAAAACTCTCTCAATTCCTCTCTATATTATCTATTCTTCTTCTATAATTCTCCCTCTCTAACTCTCTAATATATATCACTCACACACACACAACTAATTCTCATTCTCCCCTCTCTATATACAATTACACTCACACTAATATATATACATGATCACACACACACACACACACACACACACACACACACACACACACACACATATATATATATATATATATATATATATATATATATATTTATTAACACACACATAGGCACACTCTCACCCACACATGGACACACTCTCACCCACACATGGACACACTCTCATGACACAACTATCACTCTCCTCTACACACACACAAATACATAAATAAATACACACACACACAAATACACATGTATATATATATATATATATATATATATATATATATATATATATATATATATATATATATATATATATATATATATATATATATATATATATATATATACACCACTCTAAAAGGGGATAAACCATTATAAATTCCTAAACTAGATTTTAAGAAAACCTACAAAATCTAGGGTCAACTTGTAGAGAATTGTCTTCCCTATAATAAATGTGAAAGAATAAATGAATTATGAGAAGTTATGACGGGTTTTAAAGCATACCTAAGTTGTAGATTTGGAAGGAGAAGAAGAAGTTGGAAGAAAAGAAATGAAGAGAGAAGAAGAAGACTTAGTGATGAAGGAAGGAGAGGTGGAGGGGTGCCTTGTATGGCCGGCCATGTAAGGGAGGGTAGGGACACTTGTAATTACAAGTTTGCCCCTCTCTAAGCCTACATGCAAAATAATCCAAAAATGGGTTTTAGAAATTGCTAAAATTAATTAAAAAATCATAATTAACTTAATTACTCATGGGGGACTAGTCCAAACTCCTAAACCTAGAAGTTTAGTGGGGTGGGCCATGGTTAAATAACATGCTAATTACGACTCAAGTCGAAATTCCCCGGGGTTCCGAATTAACTCGGAATGCGATGAAATTCGAACCCGACTCCTATAATAATTAAATATTAATATTCATGAAATAAAATTTCCAAAAATATTATAAAATAGAAAATTACTATTTTACCCCTAACTTGAAAAAGTGAGGGTGACAGTCGGCTTTGATCAAGATCAAGCAAAGGTCCAACGAAACCGTGGATCGTTTTATTGAGCGTTACCGTCGCGAAGCACTCAAAATGCCTTTGGAAACTCCGGATGCATTAGTTATAGATACATGCATATCAAACTTATTACCTATAGTTAGCATGTGGACGAGTTTCACTCAATTTCAAGATTGGCCTTCCTTTATAATAAGTGCTAGAGCAGCCGAGGAAAGTGCTGACAAATTCAAACAGTTAGGCATCCAGATGCCTAATCTCGAAAAAGATAAACAACAAACAACCAGCAGCGCAGGTCGCCAGAACAACTGCAAAGACAAAGAGACTTTGGCTATCAATCTCAAAGGAAAAGAAGCTCTGGCCGTCAACATAAGTCAGCCAACGCCTACCCCAACAATACCACCACCGAGGGTACCACGTCCGAAAGAAGAATATTCCTTCGACGAGGATGATATCATAAGCATCTTCGATTGCCTAATCCAAACCAATAAACTTCAGTTGCCGGATGCAAAATGGCCAGAGAAAGTCGGTAAGACTGACCATCCTAAATATTATATCTATCACAGGTTTATTGGACATCCGACTCAAGCATGCTACGTGCTCAAAGGAAAGACCCAAGAGATGGTCAATTCTGGTGTAATCACTCTCCAGCAGGACAAAAAGATTGTGACGGCTAATGTCGTCTCTCTACAATTTGGCAATTTTCCTGCTCAATTTGTATAGGATGGTATAGTCCCTATTCCGAGAACTACTACGGAGATTGTAAATCTTCCACTTGCACGAACTGATGGCCTGGTTCCTCTTTCTACTGAGAAAGGAGAAATCATGTGGATCCATCCAAACTTGGTGTCGACTTTGAAGCACCATCTTCCTCCACAAAGTCCAAGAAAGCAACCAAGTATAAGTCATGTCATATGATTTCATTGGATGAACATTGCCTTCCACCCTTAACTGCTACCTTCTTCTCGGTGGCAGATTCTTCTTCTTCCTCCTATTCTGAGATAGCACTGCCAAAGCCAGAAGCCTAATATCAACCAGCTTTCTATATGTATAGTCCACGGTCTCATGAACTATTGACAAATATGGGATATGACTTACAAAGGCCCCCATCTTGAATAATGGAAAGGGATCTCCAGTACTTCTTTCTCTATGTCTTTCACATAACCAATCTCGTGTCGGCTTAGGTTTTTGGACGAACTCTTTATCCTCCTAGAAGAAACGTTCTAAAACCAAAATCCATACGAAGAATTGTAACATGGTGTCCTTTGAACCTGTCTCCGAAGAAGAAGCTTTAATCGGTACCAGATCTGGGAGAATCTACTTGCGAGATTACTCAGAAGGTCAAGAGAACTCTGCTCCATTTTTGGAGACTATTCCAGCATCATCTTCTTCCCCTGTCACGAATGTTCCGTCTGCTTCATCACCTTCAGTGGAACAGACTCTTCCCAAACCAATAGTAGCAGAAAAGGGAAAACAGCTAGTCCGCTTCGATAAGGTATTGAAGAAGACTCCATCCATTGGGCTGGAGAAGCCATATAACTTTGATATGTTGTCTCAACTAGCTAATACTTCAGCAAGACTGTCAATCTTTGAACTCTTACGTCTCTCAAAAGAAACTCGAGAAACATTGAGTGAAGCTTTGATACAAGCTGATACTTATCTGGCACTCCTTAAAAAGCTGAAAGAAGAACCTGCCACATATTTACATTGTTATAACGTATTAGAGCTGATACCCAACATCACCTTTACGCAAGATGACATGCTGTTAGAAGACAATCGTCATGATCGTCCTCTCTATTTTGCAGGATATGTCGATACTATGAAGGTTGATCGCATCTTGATCGACCCAGGGTCTACACTCAGTATCACGCCAAAGACTCTGCTGGATGCTCTGAAGATCCCTGTACACAATCTGTCCACAACTATCACGACAATCCTGGGATTTAATTTCGGCAGAAGCAAACCCTTGGGAAAGATTCGTCTGAAACTTTAAATAGGTAACCTTCGCACAAAGTGTCATGCCCCGATCACGTCCCGATCCCGCAGAGTCCTTTTGTCCTTACTTCAGACTCTGTGAGACCGTTCGTTCTTATTTGGACGTGATACAGTGCAAGCCTAAGTTGCGCTTGCACAAGACCAAGACCTGTAACAAAACAAGATAGACAAGGTAGACAATATGCAGCGGAACATATTGCAGATATTTGAAGCAGCAGCGGACAGATTGTATAATATAATTAAACACAATGGCAACAAGAAATAATTATCTTTATTGATTTCATTTGAACAGATTACAAGCTCTCAATTCTTTCTGATACAATGCTTATATTCTCTAAGAACTTTATAGATTACAATGATCCCGTTTTCATACATTACATCCCTTTATATGTAAAACCAACTCTTGGCAACAGATGTCCTTTTCTTGGCATCACTTCTGATTTATGGCTCCTGAGAAAGAGGCTCGGGCTATCACTTTGGACTATCCTTCTCGATGCGTCTTGTACCTGCATGCAGACTGATGGTGAGTTAGTATATCAGCATACTGGTGATTGTGAACAAAGAGCTACATTTGTCTGAAATGATCATTGTTCATTTAGTGAGAAAATATTTCTTGTGATGTAATCTTGCTACTTTTTACCTACATTTATTTCATGTGCACAGAGTCAGTATACATCTCTTTTAAAAACATCTTTAAAAAGCCATAATTCATTTCATTTCAATTCAAGCATACAAGGGACTGTTCAATTCAAACATGATGACTATTCATTTCATGTGCAGTGCGCAGCGTGTTTCATGAATTACATTATTTCTCTTCTTCAAGCCACTCTTAGGGACGATTACAAGCATGATATCACATCTTTTCTTTTGTGGGACATAACATTTCTTTGTAATAGATTAATCTCTTCAAGCAATTTATATAGAAAACTTAAGCAACACATATGTATCACTTTTTCAGTGATTCTTACCCATAGTCGACAGTCCGTCCCTGCACAAGACAAGGATTAGCATAAACATGTTAAAACCAACATTGTTCTTTGTTCGTCTCTACATCGTTAGCTTTTAGCAAAAGGTTCTTGACACATGCAGACTCGATTGTTCGCTGTGACCCTCCGGTTCAGCTCTGCACCAGTCAATACTTATCTATATGATGGCCCCATGATTAGTCGCTGTGACTCTTTGGTTCAGCTCGTCGCTAAGGACTCAGATATCGGCTACCCATTTAACATGAGGTCTCTTTTTCCTCAGGATGCTCTTAATCTCTCCTAGGCAGAGTGGTTCCAGGCACCCAAGATACCACCCAAGAGACAAATTTTATTTATGCACAAGTTGTCTGAGACCAATGCATGCTCTATCATTTCTATCAGATGAAATAGATTTTGATCAGATCTTTCAAATATATGACACGTTCATTTCGTGCCTTAATATATATGCAATACGTTCATTTTATGCCTTAACAGATGTACGATACGTTCATTTCGTGCCTTTCTTCTTTTCGGATCACATAGCCAATAGCTTCTTTCTTTTCTTATCAAGCATGACAATGAGTCATATTCAGAAAAATATCTATATTAGCATGGCAACATCTTCTTTGATATAACATAGCAAACATTTATTTTTTTTTATCAGGCAACAATCTTTCTTTAGCATACAGGATCAGTTCGTTTCTTATTAGTAGGCAACAATTCTTCTTAGCATACAAGTTATCTCTTTTCTTGTTCTTAGCATGGCAGCATGTGGATTCTCTTATAAGCATACTCAATGATTACAATCTTGTTATTATCAATAACATTCAATCAAAAACTCAGATTCTTATTAGACGTAAATGAATTATAAAATGAGACTTTGTCCACTCACCCAGATCAATCGTCTTTTGTTGCAGAGCTAGCAATCTGATCTTTCTGTTTATCTAGTATCTTCGCGGAGCGGGGCACTACACAAAGGTGACCTTCTACGTGATTGATAATCATGGCTCCTACAATGCTTTGCTCGGAAGACCATTCCTGCAAGAGCATAACATTGTACCATCCACTCTCCACCAATGGTTTAAGTACGTGGATGTCTGTCACTCCCGTTTCCCGTTATACGTATTTTTGTATGCGTATACGAGATTTCTGGCATTTATCAGGTGGACCGTAGTTAGATTTTTTTGCTTAGCCGAGTCTTGGTTTAATCTTGACTTGGTTTATTTGATTGGTTTGGTTCAATTTGACTTGGTTTGGCTTGGCTTGAGATGGAGAGGGTTGATATATAACCCAACTCCTTCTCTCTCTCTCTCCCCATTCACTTCTTCATTTACTTCTTCATCTTCTTCATTTACTCCTCCCAACTACCAAGTCCTAGGCAAGTGCAACTTGCTTCATGATGGATCTCAAGTTTTATTGTTCCATTCTCTTCCTTACTTGATTTTAAGCCTCTTTAGAACTTGATATTTTTGTGTTTGATGGATGGATTTTTGTAGATCTTAGTTTATAGCATTTTCGATTTTTTTGGGTTTTGATCTACCAAACTTTATTATTTTCAAGTTTTGATTGTTCTATGTTGTAGAGAATTCAATTTTACCTAAAATGGACCTTTGCAAAGTTAGATTTTGACTTGTTTTGAGGAAGTTATGGCCAAAATAAGATTTGGACATTTTTTAATTCATCTGTCCTGAATCTGGCAGGGACGATAAATAGTGTCGCAGAAATGAATAGTGCCATATGGCTTGCATAGTGCCGCATGGATGAATAATGCCGCAGGAATAAATAGTGCCGCAAGGATGAATAATGTCGCAGGATTGAATAGTGCCGCAAGAATGAATAGTACCGCAGGAATGAATAGTGCCGCATGGCTTACATAGTGCCGCATGGATGCATAGTGCCGCAGGAATGAATTGTGCCGCATGGATGAATAGTGCCACAGGAATGAATAGTGCCACATGGCTTGCATAGTGCTGCATAGTGCATATTTTGGCTATTTTATGTCATATTTGGCTGAATTGTGGCCAGAATTTCTTCCAACTTCCAACATAAAAGTTGTAGATATTTTTCTTGGCTTCAAGAATATGATACTAGCTATTTTATGCAAGTTTCTCTCACTCATGATAATATAAGGATTGAACATGATAGTGGCATGTTAAGGCGCACTCTTACCAAGTAACAAGTAACATGACATGATAGTGGCCCGCCGTGGTGCACTCTTGACAAGCAATATTGGCATGATGATAGTGGCCCGCCGTGGTGCACTCTTGACAAGCAACATTGGCATGATAATAGTGGCTCGTCGTGGCGTACTCTTGATAAGTAAACCTAACATAAAAATCTTGATATGCTGTTGTGACGGCTATCTTGACTTGCTAAGTAACTCTTGTCTTGACACCGTGGGTGTTTGTACTTGGGTAAGCTACATGTCTTGTCTTGCATCATGTCTAGGATATGAATTCCTGATTACCACGGTCAGTAATTTATACTGAATCGGACTAGGTTAATGACTAGATTGATCAGGTAGTTCATATAGAGAGGTATTCCGGCTACAAGCAATCCCGTTATCTGGGTGCCTTCTCTGATGGACTTGTAGCCTGCCGACGAGTAGGGCACATTTCCAGCTCACTGTCATGTGGGGCACTTCATAAAACGATTACTATGCATACTGACATGTGTTGCACTCAAGTCACCTAACAAGTCATAATAACTCTTAGCATGAACCTTGCATCTGGATAACCTGGATAGTCTGCAGGGCTTGTAGTCGTAGGGATACCTCATTGCATCTTGCTAGTAACCAGGCTTGTGATAACCCTAGTTAGTTAAATATCAAGCCGTAGTCTTGTTTGGCCGTGAATATTGGATGGAGTCCCATCTTGTCTAGTCTTGCCTAGATCCAGTACATGGCTATCTCGGAACAGGCTTGTGTATGCTTTACTTTATTGATAATTGTTTAGAGATTAAGTTCTGTTCAGGTGAAGGGTTACAACCCCGATCCTTATTTGGTTTACGGGTTGTAACTTGGTTACCGAAATAGTCCTTTAGTTATCTTATCGTTTATCACCCTGTTTTTTCTAACTCATGGCTTTTGTTATTTCATCTATGTCCTTATGTGCTAATATGCTGGTTTTAGTTCTTAAGTGAAGCCTCCTTTATGGCACTTGCTCTTTCTGGGGTCTGACCCAGCTGGTTTTGTATGGCCAAATTTTGGAGCAGCTTTCGAGGATCTTCCAGCTTCCTGCCAGGTGGTAACCACTAGAAGAAATCCTGGCAACGAGTGGATTTTATTTTACTCTCCCACTCTATTGTAAAATTATTCTTTTGAGGCGTTTAGTCGCCGAGCAAGTGTTAGCTCGTGTTGAATTTATATTCCTGTCTGCCTAAGGGCTGTAACATGATTGACATATCCTAGGGTTGATCATGTATGACTTAAACTCTTGCTAGTCTTCGCATTTTGTATGACTAGCTTTATGATCATCTGAATATATAATGTTTGGGATGTCTTACTTTGTATGTTTGATGATCTACCATCTTGTTAAATTTACTTGCTTGCTTGAGATTGAGACACTAGGCTTGTTCTTGACCCTAAGAGACTAATGGCTTGTAGTAAACCCTCATGCATCTAGACAGCCGTGACAGTATTGCGAGGTGGTATTCACTTTATTGTACGTAGCTGGCTATGTCTGTCCTCCGCTCTCCAGCATTCTGGTCCTGGGGCGTGACACGGTTTAAGTGGTGGCCCATGCAGGTCTTGTAAATCAAGATGTGCGAGGGTTTCACTGAATAGATGTCTCAATCAGCACTCATCCTTGATCTCTACTCGTGTCTTCTAATCTTTTCGAAATCTTGACCTGATCACATGTTTATATCCTCGATCTATCATGGTCCTTTCTTATTGTTCTCCATGTCGTTTATTCAGCGGCATTGTTCCTGGTCCTACCGATCAGCAAGACAGAGCACCTCCCGTGGACCAGCAGCAACCTGGAGACCAAGCCCAACACTTTGGAGCGGCCTCCCGAGTCATGCATTTCGGGGATCCAGAGCCTCCAGTTCAGCCAGTCCAGCCTGCAGAGCCTGACAATGAAACCCTGGTGGATCTCATCAGGGAATTACTTACATCTCAAGATCGTCGAGGCAATGTCCTGTACCAGACAGTAAAAGATGCCATTGGCTGTGTTGGTTACCAAGGGAACAACGCGGCCAACAGTTTCAAGCGCCTTACCCTCCCTTCTTCGACGGTAGTGAAGACGCTATTGCAGCTGATGCGTGGCTTCAGGACATCAAGATTATCTTGGATGCAGCCAAGACTCCAAAAGGAGAGAAGGTAGCTGTAGTACGCCTACAGTTATTGGACCTAGCCCGCACCCGGTGGGCGATGTTAGCAGTTGGATTGGCGACGCTTGTCCCATGGGCGATATTCAGTGACAAGTTTCAGATCAAGTACTTCGATGCTGTAGCTCGACACGACCTACAGACGAGGTTCACCAATCTCAGGCAGATGAGCAGGACGGTCGATGGATATGCGGCCGAGTTTTCAAGACTGAGTCGATTCGCTCCTACTTTGGTGGCAACCGAGTTTGATCGAGAATAGCGGTTCCAGCAGGGACTCCACCTAGAGATCATTCTAGCAGTGGAGCAGTTTGAGCATCAGACTTTTGATGCTGTTTTGCGAGCAACTAGGAGGCATGAGTATACCTCCCAGAGAATAGTAGACAGAACTGGAGGACAGAAGCGGTCCCATGGTCAGATGACCCAGTCCTCAGCCCCAGCCCCGGCAGCTAGGGCCTTGACTATTGGAGCTCCGAAGAGGGCGACATCAGTTACGTCGGTTCAGCATTCGACTCCGACGTACCCTCAGCAGCAGAAGTGGAGGCAGTCTTCCGCAATGGGCTGCACTCATTGTGGGAAGCCGGGGCATGTAGTATCAAAATGTCGCAGAGCACAAGGATTGTGTTTGGCTTGTGGGGCATCGGACCACGTGATAGGTTCCTGCCCACAAAGAGCCGGTTCCTCCTCATCGGCCCAGACTAGTCCCTCAGTGAGGGTACCAGCACCAGTACAACAGCAGCAGTACCAGCCTTCGAGGCCATTGCCGCCTCAGGCCCAAGCATTTTAGCAGCAGAGGTCGCAGCAGTATGCCCAGGTCCAAGTTCAGATTCAGAACCGCCAAAGAGGTTTCCAGCAGAGGGGACCAGCACACAAAGGGCAAGGTCACGCGATGGCTTTGACCGTAGAGGAGGATTTGGCATCAGGTGAGGTGGTGGCAGGTACCATTCTCGTCAACTCTTTTTCTGTATCAGTATTATTTGATTCGGGTGCATCGCATTCATTTATGTCTGCACGATTCGCAACACGGATAGGACTGAAGCCCGATTCATTATCAGTAAGGCTCAATATACTTACTAGTAACGGTCTTGTGAGAGTAGATAGAGTATTTTTCTCGTGTCGAATCGTAGTTAGAGGTAGAGAGTTTTTCGCTAGGTTGATAGAATTTACGATGGCCGATTATGATGTGGTCCTAGGAATGGATTGGTTGAAGGAGCAATACGCAAGAATAGACTGCCATATTGGCAGGATTATTCTTGGTATTCCCGGTGAAACGAAGTTTTCATTTTCCAGGAGCGAAGTAGAACCTTCTTTCCCAGTATTACGGATGGCAGTAGTAGTGGCAGTTCAGTTTTCCAGAGTAGTAGAAGAGTTTCCTGATGTATTTTCCAAATAGCTTCCAGGCATGCCCCCAGAGAGAGATAGAGTTCACCATCGACTTAATTCCAGGGACGACATCAGTATCGGAGAGAGTCTACAGGATGGCACCTTCAGAGTTGGAAATCTTGTACAAGATGATTGAAGAACTCAGAACCAAGGGATTTATTCATGCCAGTGGATCGCCTTGGGGAGCCCCGATGGTTCTTGTGCAGAAAAAGGATGGTACGTTAAGATTATGTATTGATTATCGTACCTTGAACTCTGTAACAATCAAGAACAATTATCTTCTACCAAGAATAGATGACTTATTTGATCAGCTCAAGGGAGCGGCTGTATTCTCGAAGATTGACTTGCGGTCAGGGTACCATCAGATCGGAGTCAGAGAGCAAGACATCCCGAAGACAGCATTCAGATCCAGATATGGGTATTGGGAGTTCCTTGTTATGCCATTTGGAGCGACCAATACGCCAGCCGTATTCATGGACCTCATGAATCGTATCTTCATGATCTATTTGGACCAGTTCGTGATAGTATTTATAGACGACATCTTAGTCTATAGCAAGAATGAGGCAGAGCATGAGCAGCATCTTCGTGTAGTTCTTCAGATTCTCAGAGAGCACCAGTTGTACGCGAAGTTCAGTAAGTACGAGTTTTGGCTTGATCGTATCTCATACTTAGGTCACATCATCACCAGAGGTGGAGTGGAAGTAGACCCCCAGAAGATAGTGGCCATAGAGACATGTCCAGTACCTAGCACCGGCGCAGAAGTTCAGAGTTTCCTAGGATTGGCCGACTATTACCATCGGTTTGTGTCAGACTTTGCTCGAATTTCAGCGCCATTGATGCAGTTGACCCACAAGGATGTGCAGTTTTCTTGGACGACAGAGTGTCAGAGTTCATTCGAGAAGTTGAAGCGAATATTGATGACGGCTCTCATTCTCACGCTTCCAGATGGTACTGGAGGATTTTCAGTTATTGTGATGCTTCTGACAGAGGATTGGGATGTGTCTTGATGCAGCATGATAAGGTAGTAGCTTATGCGTCACGTCAGCTTCGTGATCATGAGAGAAATTATCCAACCCATGACTTGGAATTGGCCGTGGTGGTTTTTGCACTTAAGCTTTGGTGGCATTATTTATATGGAGATCGGGTGGAGATTTTTACCGACCACAAGAGTCTTAAGTATGTGTTTACCCAGAAGGATCTTAATATGTGTCAGAGAAGATGGCTAGAGTTACTTGTGGATTATGACATCAACTTGCAGTATCATCCTGGGAAGGCCAACGTTGTAGCAGATGAGTTGAGCAGAAGATCGGGAGCTTATTTTCTAACAGCACAGCCAGAATTGTTAGCCGATCTTCAGAAGATGGGAATAGAAGTAGTTCTTCCTACCAATGTGGCATTGATGTCCAGCATACAAGTTCAGTCCAGCATAGTTGAGAGGATCAAGATGGCTCAGTCAGCAAATTCTAAGCTTCAGCGGCTTAGGGCAGAATGTGTAGCAGGACGGAGAGCAGAGTTGTACATTCACGAAGATGGTACTCTCCGACATGGGAGACGTCTTTGTGTATCCAATGGTGATATCAGACGAGAGATCATAGCAGAGGCTTACAGTTCTCATTATTCAATTCATCCCGTTGGCACGAAGATGTACCGAGATATCCGTCAGCATTTCTGGTGGAATGGTACGAAGAGGGAGATAGTCCGGTTTGTCTCTCGTTGTTTAGTTTGTCAGTAAGTTAAGGCTGAACATCAGAGACCAGCTGGACTTCTTCAACCTTTGCCGATCCCAGAATAAAAATGGGAGCACATTACCATAGATTTTGTAACTGGGTTACCTAAATCTCTAGCTAGGAGAGATGCTATCTGGGTTATAGTTGATCGTCTCACGAAGGTAGCTCATTCTCTCCCCTTTAGAATTGGTCAGTCGACGGATCAGCTAGCAGAGATATACCTTAGGCAGATAGTCAGATTGTATGGAGTGTAGGTTAGTATCATATCAGACAGAGACTTAAGATATACATCGCACTTTTGGCGGAGTCTTCAAGAGAGTTTGGGAACTCGTCTCAAGTTCAGTTCAGCATATCATCTGCAGACAGATGGTCAGTCAGAACACACGATCCAGACTCTTGAAGATATGTTGTTGTCATGTACACTCGCCTTCGATGGTTCGTGGGAAGATCACCTGCATCTCGTAGAATTCTCCTATAAAAATAGTTTATAGGCTAGTATCCAGATGGCACCCTTTGAAGCACTGTATGGTAGGAAGTTCAGATCACCTTTAGCTTGGAATAATGTCGGCGAGAGACAGATACTTGGTCCAGGGATGATTACGCAGACAATTGAGGTGGTCAGACAAGTCAGAGATCATCTTCGAGTTGCCCAAGATCGCCAGCGCCATTAGGCCGATTCTTATCGACGTCCCCTTGAGTTCTCAGTCGGCGACCACGTGTTCCTTAGGATCTCGCCTACCCGTGGCGACATTCATTTTGGCGCACGAGAAAAGCTCAGTCCAAGGTATATAGGACCGTTTGATATTCTGGAGCGAGTAGGTGATGTGTCCTATCATCTCGCTCTTCCACCGTCGTTAAGTGAGGTACATAATATTTTCCATGTATCCCAATTGCGACGGTATATCCCGGATCCGAGTCATGTCCTTGATCATTCGGAATTGGTTGTTGGTACCAACCTTTCGTATGAGGAAAGACCTGTATCCATATTGGACCGAAGAGAGAAGGTGCTCAAGGACAAGACTATTAGTTTATTCCGCGTTGCTTGGGGTCATCACTTTTTGGGCGAGTCAACGTGGGAGCGTGAGGATGATATTTGCTCGCGATATCCACACATGTTTGACTCATAAGGTATAATGTCTTCCTTATGCCTTGTGCTTATGGTTAATATAGCTTGTCCCGACATCTCTAGCCTCTTGATTAAATTTTGAGGACGAAATTTTTTTAAGGTGGGTAGAGTTGTCCCTCCCATTTTCCGTTATACGTATTTTCGTATGCGTATACGAGATTTCTGGCATTTATCAGGTGGACCGTAGTTAGACTTGTTTTGCTTAGCCTAGTCTTGGTTTAATTTTGACTTGGTTTATTTGATTGGTTTGGTTCAATTTGACTTGGTTTGGCTTGGCTTAAGATGGAGAGGGTTGATATATAACCCAACTCCTTCTCTCTCTCCTCATTCACTTCTTCATTTACTTCTTCATCTTCTTCATTTACTCCTCCCACCTACCAAGTCCTAGGCAAGTGCAACTTGCTTTATGATGGATCTTAAGTTTTATTATTCTATTCTCTTTCTTACTTGATTTTAAGCCTCTTTAGAACTTGACATTTTTGGGTTTGATGGATGGATTTTTGTAGATCTAAGTTTATAGCATTTTCAGTTTTCTGGAGTTTTGATCTAACAAACTTCATTATTTTCAAGTTTTAATTGTTCTATGTTGTAGAGAATTCAATTTTACCCAAAATAGACCTTTGATAAGTTAGATTTCGACATGTTTTGAGAAGTTATGGCCAAAATAAGATTTGGACATTTTTTAGTTCATCTGTCCTGAATCTGGCAGGGACGATGAATAGTGCCACAGAAATGAATAGTACCACATGGCTTGCATAGCGTCGCATGGATGAATAGTACCACAAGAATGAATAGTACCGCATGGATGAATAGTGCCACAGGAATGAATAGTACCGTATGGCTTGCATAGTGCCGCATGGATGCATAGTACTGCAGGATTGAATAGTATCGTAGGAATGAATAGTACCGCATGGCTTGTATAGTGCTGCATGGATGCATAGTGTTGCAGGAATGAATAGTGCCGTATGTCTTGCATAGTGCCGCATTGATGTATAGTACCGCAGGAATGAATAGTACCGCATGGATGAATAGCGCCGTAGGAATGAATAGTGTCGCATAGCTTGCATAGTACCGCATAGTGCCTATTTTGGCTGTTTTTGGCTATTTTATGTCCTATTTGGATGAATTGTGGCCATAATTTCTTCCAACTCCAACATGAAAGTTGTAGATCTTTTTCTTGGCTTCAAGAATAAGATACTAGCTATTTTATGCAAGTTTTCTCACTCATGATAATGTAAGGATAGAACACGATAGTGGACTGTTAAGGTGCACTCTTACCAAGTAACAAGTAACATGACATGATAGTGGCTGGCCGTGGCGCACTCTTGACAAGCAGCATTAGCATGATGATAGTGGTCCATCGTGGCGCACTCTTGACAAGCAACATTGGCATGATAATAGTGGCCCGTCGTGGCGCACTCTTGATAAGTAAACCAAACATGAAAATCTTGATATGCTGTTGTGACGGCTATCTTGACTTGCTAAGTATCTCTTGTCTTGACACCGTGGGTGTTTGAGCTTGGGTAAGCTACATGTCTCGTCTTACTTCATGTCTAGGATATGAATTCCTGATTACCACGGTCAGGGATTCATACTGAATCGGACTAGGTTAATGACTAGACTGATCAGGTAGTTCATATAAAGAGGTATTCCGGCTACAAGTAATCCCGTTATCTGGGCGTCTTCTCTGATGGACTTGTAGCATGCCGACGAGTTGGGCACATTTCCAGCTCACTGTCATGTGGGGCACTTCATGAAACGATTACTATGCACACTGTCTTGTGTTGCACTCAAGTCACCTAACAAGTCATGATAACTCTTAGCATGAACCTTGCGTCTGGATAACCTGGATAGTCTGCAGGGCTTGTGGCCGTAGGGATACCTTATTGCATCTTGCTAATAACTAGACTTGTGATAACCCTAGTTAGTTAAATATCAAGCCGTACTCTTACTTGGCCGTGAATGTTGGATGGAGTCCCATCTTGTCTAGTCTTGCCTAGATCCAGTACATGGCTATCTCAGGACATGCTTGTGTATGCTTTACTTTATCGATAATTGCTTAGAGACTAAGTTCTGTTCAGGTGAAGGGTTACAACCCCGGTCCTTATTTGGTTTACGGGTTGTAACTTGGTTACCGGAATAGTCCTTTGTTTCACTTAACAAAATGCCAGGAAAAATTGGTTTTTGAAAATAAAACGAGAAAAAGTACAAGAAGTACAAATTTGATTCTGGGAAAGTATTGCTATGGAAGTCTGATCTGTAAATGATCACTTTGTTCCTTGGACCATATGATGATGATGAAGATCGCTGCTTGAAGTTGAACAACCGGAAGAATTAAGTCACCAGAAAGGTATCGACGCACTTGGGCACTGATGGCGAGGCCGAATGCTTTTCTGCTTTGCTTCACTCTGTTCTAGAAGAAAGGTTGAAGAAGAATGCTCTCGAAAATTAAAATCTCTAAGTTCTGATCTCTGTATTCTCTCCTGTCTCTGTCTGTGTCTCACTCTCTGTCTGTGTGTGTGTTTCTTGCTTTGAGAAAGATAAGTCCATTTATAGACTTGGGCTCTTGTGCGTAAAAACTCAGCAAAAGTTCCGTCTTTACGCCAACAACCGCCACCCACGACCAAAGTCATCCTCTGTATACGTTAATACGTGTCCCATCATTTCATTAAGAATAGGATGCACGTGCACACGTTCTTCGAGATGTGTGGCATGAAAGCCATGTAGGCAAACCACGTTCCAAGCTGGTCAGAAAGAATAGGGCGTAAAACTAGCCCCAATGTACTCTGAGCGTAAAGCAGTAGACTAGGCGTAAAATAGCCCCGACATAGACTTCCCGCGTAAAGTGGTTGTTAAATAACCTTGAGCGTAAAAGTAGTTCAAATAGACTTTACGCACACGTCAACTGTTGAGCGTAAAAGCTCGTATAGTCTTCATGCGTAAAAGAAGCCATAGTATGAGCGTAAAGTAGCTCAATCCACATACTAAACGACAACATTAGTTTCTGTGTAAAAACAAATCCCTTTGAATTCTGTGATATATGTCATCATTAATATCTCCATGTCAGAGTTTGCATTAAATACGAGATTTGACAGCTTTGTCCAGCGTAAAAGTGGCTGATCTGTCCTTGGCGTAAAACCATGGGTGTAGACCCGAGCGTAAAATGATCTGCCTACTTTAGGCGTAAAGTGATTAGCCTTGTCTTGGGCGTAAAGTATTTAGCCTCTCTGCGGCGTAAAGTAGATCAATTTGAGTGGAATGATCTATCACTTTGACTCTTTCTTTGAAGCACTTTTTACGCTCCTACAAGACCCCCTTCAAAGTTTTCAAATATCTCCAAAATTTGGAACACTTTGAACAGAAGCGTAAAAATTAAGTTTTGACCAGTCAGCGTAAAATTCAGGATACGCAACAGTCATCCGCGTAAAAGCGGGGTCATCCAACAGTCGACGTAATTTCCAATGACGTTCCTTTGTACGGCCAATCACCAGATGTAGATTCATCCACTATTAGAGCCAAACCATTTGACCTAAGTGGTAAGTCTGATCGTAAGCAATTATCTGCCTTTGAAGTTTCTGAAGTACTGGTGTAAAAGCCTTGCTGAATAGTGGTACACCTGAAGCACTGGCGTAAAAGGCCTTGCTGAAGCACTAGCGTAAAAGCCTTGCTGAAGCACTAGCGTAAAAGCCTTTGCTGAATAGTGGAATACCTGAGACACTGGCGTAAAATGCCTTGTAGTCCGTTGAAGATAAGACAAGACGCATGAGCATCTGTTTTTAATTAGCGTCTCATATGCATCTGATGGTACTTCTATTTAAAACACTTCTTGTTTGTTGTTTTCTGCAGAATTTTGGCTAAAGAGCTTTTCCAGAACCGGCATTGGTGACTTTGACGCTGTGAAGAGCGTGCTTCTGGCATCAACATCAGGGAGCTCATGTGCTTTTGACGCGCAAATCAGACAACTCAGAACTCTTCGTGAGATAGAAGGGTCTTCCTCTGTTGGTTGAAAGAGCCTTTATACACGGAGAGTTGGATGGTGGAGTCAACTCTATCCCGAGAAATCGGGTAGTAGAGTTCCTTTCACGGCAGGACTAGGAATTGTATCCCAATGCTGGATACATTCCCATCTTCTCTGAAAGGCCGCCCCTACTCCACCAGTTGTATTGGCAGCAACACGTCTTCGGGCTGCCATACTCTGGGATTCTCCTCTCGTCTGAGAGAGAAGACCAGAGTTTGATTCCTACTGCTCTGGTCGCAACAAAGGCTCGGACAGCAAGGAATTGACACCAACAACGAATCCGACGAAGAAAATCCAAAGAAGAAATAGATCTCCATTAGGTTATCGTTGTGTGTATAGAATGAAAATCCAAGATGTAATAGATTTCCATTATGATTTGTAAGAAAGTCTAAGAAATGTAATAGACTTTTTATGATATGAGAATGAAAATGATAATTCTTCTATGCTCAATGATTTGTATCTATCTAGATGTAATATGGACATGATAGATAAATGAAATCTTATTTTCTGTTTTAGAGTATATAATACTATCAGAGGTAATATGGACATAATAGTATATATGAACTCAAAAGAAAATTAGATTAATATCTATGCAGAGGTCAAATAGAAATGATAGATAGGAAAAGTAAGTAGATTTGGTATTTATTCAGAGGTCATGGAAACATGATAAATAACGAATTCCACTTTCTAATCAATTGATAAAATAGAAGATATAAAATCCCTTTCCCAGGAGACAAGAAATCAGCTTAACTAAACCTTGGTAGCTGGGGAATAACGAGACAGATGTCATGAGCATATAGGTCCATATCAATGTATGAATGAATCAACATAACTTTCAAAAAAAAGAAAACATTGATTTAATTCCATAATTAAATGAATTAACCTGATAGAACGAACGGACAGGTCTTTTCGGGAATGAAAGGTTGTTCTCAATTTCAAAGACCGGTTCATTTATAGTCCTCTTCTATAAATAGGTGAGAACTGCTTGTAACATTTCATTCTTATTTCTCCTCCTCTATTAGAAATGTCTTCCGAGGATGTACAGCAAAAGAATGAAGTCTCCAGGAAAATTGAGGACATCATTGAGACGTGCCCCGTTGAACCCACTGTATCAGGCCCAACCGAAATAGGTGGAAGCTCTTCTATGCCCAAGCCACCCCAAAAGATCCTTGCTTTCTTAGTAGAGCCAGGAAAAACTCCTGAAGAAGAAGCATCGAGGATGGTTGTCTGCAAATTCTTCATGAGTTCAGGAAACGATGCCTTCTATGCATTGGCTGACTATATATTCAATAGGGAAGGGAGTGGCCCTCGTCCTTAATCTTTTGTTTTAAACAAAAATAAATATAAAAGAAACTTTATTTTCATTCTGTCTTCTTTTTTTTATACATAGTATTTCTTAAGAAATTTGCCATTGATTGGCATCATGAGTAGATCTCCATTAGGCTTTGATAACCGATAGGCGCCATTGGAAAACACAGTCTCAATTACATAAGGGCCTTTCCATTTTGCTTGGAATTTTCTTTTGCTTTTATGAGTCATTACCATCGGTCTTCGAACAGCTAATACCAGTTCGCCAATCTTGAATACCCTCTCTTTAACTTTACGATTGAAAGTTCGAGATATACGGGCTTGATATAGCTCAATATGCTGTTGTGCTTGAAGACGCTTCTCATCCAATCCTTCAAGTTCTTGGAGTCGTAAGCGATCATTATTCTCTGTAGCTAGCTCATTAGCAATAGCTATTCAAAGGGATGGAATCTGGATTTCCAATGGAAGGACAGCTTTACATCCATAAACCAATGAGAATGGTGTAAAACCAGTAGGAGTTCGGACTGTTGTTCGATAAGCCCATAAACATTCTCCAAGTTTCTCATTCCAATCACGTTTATTAGAAGAGACAAACTTTTTGAGAAGTTTGATGATCGTCTTATTGAAAGCTTCGGCTAAACCATTAGCAGCTGGATTATAAGCCGTAGAAGCCAGATTCTGAATTCGATTCTTATCACAGAACCGATAAAATGCTTGACTGGCAAATTGCGGACCATTATCATGAATTATTCGTCGAGGAATCCCGAAACGATAAATGACATGGTGCTTGATGAAGTTGATCACATTAGATGTTTTCACTTCAGCAAGGGGAACTGCTTTTGCCCACTTAGAAAAGTAATCGATTATAGCTAATATGAATCGATGTCCCTTGACAGAAGGAGGGTTAATAGGACCAATGATATCCATACCCCAAGCTTCGAAGGGCCAAGAGGCTGCTGTAGGATGTAGAAATTCAGACGGCTGATGAATAAAATCAGCATGAATCTGACATGCTTTACATCTTCTGGTATAGTCTACAGCATCTGCTATCATAGAGGACCAATAATACCCCATTCTTCGAATGCGGTCTTGTAATTTAGGACCCGGTTGATGAGCACCACAAATACCATCATGAGCTTCTCGCAGCGTTTGTTTGGCTTCACTTTCTGAGAGACAGCGCAGCAAGAGTCCATCATATGAACGACGGTATAGCATATGCAAAGACGAATCATAATAGAATCTAAACGATCGTCTCTTGATTGATGCAGCTTCTTTAGGATCTTCAGGCAAAATCTCATGAACTGCATAATCAATGAATGGAGTTCTCCAATCCTTCTGTTGGGAACTTGACTCTGTGACATAACTTTGTTCAATATGTAGATTATTCTTCACACAGAACAAGTCTCGGTCCAACAAAGTAATTGTATTTTGCCTTCGGATTGGGACAGCCAAGTCTGTAGCTAAGCTAGCAAGAGCATTAGCCTCCACATTCTGAGAACGTGGTACAAATTCAATGAAGAATCGTTTGAATGAAAGGTCCAACTCGACTACCACCTGATGATAAGGAATGAGATCAGGATTTTTGACTTCATAAGTCCCTCTAAATTGATTAACGATCAATTGAGAATCTCCATAAGCTTCTAGGAATTCAATATCCAATTGTTTTGCTACTTGGAGACCGATCAATAAAGCATTATATTCTGCTACATTGTTGGAGCATGGCTCATTAAGAGAATAGGCACGGTATATGACCATTTTGTCAGGAGAAACCAAGACGATTCCTATCCCAGAGACAATATTGCCTTTAGGTCCCACTCGTGACGCTCCATCAAAATATAATTGCCATATGTCATTCTTCAAAGTCATGTTACAATCCACGACTTCATCTGGAATGTCCTCATATAACTTCGATGTTTCCGGTATAGGGTGAGCAGCTAAGAAATCAGCTAATGCTTGACCCTTTACTGATTTTTGAGGTATATAAACTATGTCATAAGGAGTAAGCAATATCGCCCAGGTGGCTAACCTGCAGTTAAGAATGCTTGGTTTTCTCATCAATACCCGAATGGAATTTATTCTGGAGATGACATGAATAGTCTGTCCTGTCACATAATGTCTTATCTTTTGGACGGCAAAAACCAAGGCTAGACATTCCTTTTCCACAAGAGTATACCTGTGTTCAGCTCCGACCATCATTCTGCTCAGATAATATATTGCTTGTTCATGACCCATATCACTTTTCTGTGCAAAAAGACCGCCAAGTGAATGATCCAAGGCTCGAACATATAACAAAAATGGTCTTCCTACTACTGGAGGTACCAGAACAGGTGGATTTGTAAGGTATTGTTTAATATCATTGAAGGCTTTCTGACACGCTTCATCCCAAACAAATGATACACCTTTCTTCAATAAACGGAAGAAAGGTTGGCATCTCCCAGATAGATTGGATATAAATCTTCTGATATAAGCAATCCGACCCTGAAAGCCACGGAGTTCTTTCAGATTACGAGGAGGACGCATTTCAAGAATTGCTTTAACCTTATCAGGATCAACATGGATACCCTGAGAGGTAATGACAAATCCTAAAAACTTGCCACTAGAAACCCCTAAGAAAGACTTAGTAGGGTTCATTTTCAATTGATGCTGGCGCATCAATTCAAATACTGTCCTCAAGTCCTGAATGTGATCATTCTTTGATCGACTTTTAACAGCAATGTCATCTACGTAGCATTCAACTATTTTCCGTAGATGTTTTTGAAAGATATTGCTCATAGCCCGTTGATACGTAGCGCCGGTATTTTTAAGGCCAAACGGCATAACCGTATAGCAATAAACCCCAAGGGGTGTACGAAAAACAGTATGCTTCTCATCTTCTGGATGCATTTTGATCTGATTGTATCCTGAGAATCCGTCCATGAAAGACATGCGTTCAAAACCACATGTATTGTCTATCATGACGTCAGTAATTGAAAGTAGAAATTCGTCCTTTGGACAAGCTGCATTAAGATCTCGATAATCTATACAAACTCGGACCTTTCCGTTCCTCTTTATAACAGAAACAATATTGGCAACCCAATCCGGGTGTTGCTCTTCACGAACAAACCCGTAATCAACTTTTTGACTTCTGCTTCAATTGCATCCATCATATCTGGTCTAAAATACCGTTGCTGTTGTTTTACAGGCTTGACATTGGGCAAAATATTGAGTTTATGAGTAGCAACTTTAGGATCTAACCCTGGCATATCCTCATAACTCCATGCGAAGATGTTAATATATTCTTTGATAAGCTTTATCAACTCTTTCTTTTCAACTTCGGAAAGATGCTTACTGATGAATATTGGTTTGGACGTAGTTCCATCTCCAACATCAATCTGGATAACCTCATCTTCTGTAGGTGGCTGTCGCTGTTCAAAACGGAGTTCCCACTGAGTATCCATCTGTTGAGCCCAAGGATCATTCTCAAATGGCTCTGATTCACCATCAATTTGAACCATATTGACTGAGAATATTTGTCTAGATTCATCATATGAGGAATGAGACATATCGGATTCGACGAATTGGATTTCTTCCAAATCTGATGACTGCGAAGAGCTAGAAGAGAATTCTTCTTGTATATCGTCATTAAACATATGTGATGGATCATATCCCAATCCATGACGAGCCTTCTGGTAAAACGGATCACCACATAATGGTAGTCGTCTACCTTTGCCTTGATTAAGACCTTGCATAGTCTTCAAATCATATCCCATGTTCTGGATAATCTTGATAGATTGTTGACTATACTTGTCAATTCGGATTCTTCCTTTGTCTTTATCTTTCATCTCATCTGCCTGAGCAACAGGGATATTTCTAGCCAGACCAAACACGATTTGGCACTTGTTTTTCTTATTAGACGGAACCACGAAATAAGATTCTTCGTGACGTCTAAAAGTTACGCAGGCTTGTGATGAAGCGGCTACAGGTAGAAGATAGAGAGAAGATGTCAGGAACCTTTGAGCATAAGGTCCAACATCTACATGAGGAGGAAAAGAATTTTCCTTATGATCAATGTATAAAGTTTTTTCTGGCTCTATGTCGCCTTTATATTGATGACTTTGCTTATCCGAAGATAAAGTCATTCTTTCAATAAACTTGACAGCCATATACTCGAAAAGGAAATCTTCATTGATATCAAAGAGTACAGAATGATCAATATTTACATCATTTACAATCTGATTACTACGCTTCGGATTAATCAACAGTGGACCATTATCCATCTTCTGCGTAGATTTGCCAAGATTGACAATCAATGGTGGTTGTGGATCATTCGTACAAGAAGTACGCCCTTTGACCTTGATCATAAAAGGTTGAACTTGGTTCTTAGCAGGAATATTTATTGATTCCTCGGATGAAGTTTGAGTTCTTCCTTTAACCTTGATTATCAAAGGTTGATCATTGACAGGTTGGGATTGGATTCGTACCTTGACTATGATCTTCAAAGGTTGCTCTTCTGGCGGATCTTCATCAAGAGACTGATCCTCAGTAGATGATTGATCCTCAACTATGTCTGATATCTCTTTCATATGCTCTTGTTTATAAAGCCTTGAATTAGAAAAATAGGCTTCGACACCCTTGAAAGGATTGATATCAGCAAACTCAGTTTTCACAACTCCTTGTGAATCCACATACTTAAAGCATTGGTGGAGAGTTGAAGGCACGATATTATGCTCATGTAACCATGGCCTTCCAAGAAGGATATTGTAGGATACGTCTGAGTTGATAATATAGAAGGTTACCATAGTTCGGAGATCGCCAATCTGAATCTGCAGACGAATCTTTCCCAGTGGTTTACTCTTGCCAGAGTTAAAACCGACTATTGTAGTACTAGTGTAAGTCAAATCACTAGTAGGAATCCTCAGGGGTCTTAGCATACTCTGAAGAATTATGCTAATTGAAGACCCAGGATCAATGTAGATCCTGTCAATTTCAGTAGATCCAATATACCCAGTATAACACTGTCATGCCCCAGAACCAGAATACTGGAGAGCGGAGGCAGACATAGCCAGCTGCGTATATTAAAATAGAATACATCTCAACTATACGGTCACGGCTGTCTAGATATGAGGGTTTACTACAAGCCAACAGTCTCTTAAGGTCAAGCCTATTGTCTCAATCTCAAGCAATTAACAGAGTTATAAGATATTAGAGCATCAAATATATATATATAAGGCGTCCCAAATATTACATATTGGATGATCATGAAGCTAGTCGTACAAAATGATAGGACTAGCAAGAGTTCAGTCATACATGATCAACCCTAGGATTTGTTAATCATGTTTACAGCCCGTAGGCAGACAGTAAGTAAATGTGCATCGAGCTAACAGGTGCTCGTCGGCAAACGCCTCAAAAGAATAAATTTACATATAAGTGGGTGAATCAAAAAGGGAAAACCCACTCGTAGCCCTGGTTCCTTCTAGTGTTCACCATTGGGCTGGAAGCTTGGTAGATCCTCGGGAGCTGCTCCGAAATCTGGCCACACAAAACCAGCTGGGTCAAACCCCAGAAAGAGCAAGTGCCACAAGGAGGCCACAAATAAGAACAAAAGCCAGCATATCAGAACATAAAGAATAAAAGGAAAGTACAAGTAATAAAAGTACACAGAGCGATAAACGACTAGGGACGTGGAACCATTCCGGGAGCCAGGTTACAATCCTTAAACCAGACAAGGACCGGGGTTGTAATCCTTCGCCTGAATAGCTCATTGTCTCTACTCATTTATCATTAAGATAAGGAAAACAAACATGCTCAGGAGATAGCAGGTACTGGAGCTAGACAAGACTTAGACAAGGCTGGACATCATGCATTCACAAGCGGCCAAGCAATTACTATGGCTTACTACTTTAACTAACTAGGGTTATCACAGGCCTAATTACTAACAAGATACAGTGAGATTGTTCCACAGCCACAAGCCCTGCAGACCATCCAGGCTACCCAGGACAAAAATTAGGGGTTGAATTCAGGTGGGTACATCGCCCGGGAGACAAATGTACCCTTAGGTGACTTAGAGGGTGCAACACTCGACGGTGCGCTGGAAATGTGCCCTACTCGACGGCAGGCTACAGATCCCAAGAGCGCCCAGGTAACGGGATTGCCTGTAGCTGTGTCATCTCTTCATGACTACTGTGTTATTCTAGTTATTAACCTTAATCCATTTTAGTAGGAGCTCCTGACCGTGGTATTCAGGAGTCCCATCCTAGACATGATGCAAGACTGGACAAGTAGATTGTACAAGCAAGCAAGCAGGAACACCCACGGTGTTAAGTTGATTATACGAGTCAAGTTACAAGTTACAAGTCAAGTCAAGTCAGGAGTGCGCCGTCACGGGCCACTGTCATGTCAGGTTGGTCATGTCAGGAGTGCACCACTACGGGTCACTGTCGTGTTATGCTAGTTCCTTGTCATACCATGCCATGGACATAAAATATCTAATAAAATACCAATATATATAGGACTATAGAAGAGCCAAGCTTAAAGAAA
This sequence comes from Iris pallida, assembly GCA_029216955.1. Classification (NCBI taxonomy): domain Eukaryota; kingdom Viridiplantae; phylum Streptophyta; class Magnoliopsida; order Asparagales; family Iridaceae; genus Iris; species Iris pallida. The sequence continues at coordinate 4,925,474 of JANAVB010035817.1, read as the reverse complement.
TAACAATTTATTATAGACAAGTAGGTTGTGCAAGGGGGTCAGGGGTTGGGCTGCGCAGGGTATGTACTGCACATGGAAGAGCTGCGCAAGAGTTGCCTTGCGCAAGGGTTACCTTGCGCAAGGGTAGACTACGCAGGGGTCAAGGGGCACAGGGTTAAAGGGGCACAGGGGATGCCTTGTGCATCAATTGGATTGCGCAAGGGAGGATTACGCAAGGGTAGACTGCGCAATGGTCGAGTGCGCAGGGGTTACTTTACGCATGGCTGGCTTACGCATGGCTAGCTTGCGCCAGCGCAATCCAGCGCAGCGCAAAGCACTGGCTGAGCCTATGCGCAATCGGCCATGCGCTAAAGAGCACAGGCCGGGGTGCGCAAACGGTCAAGTGCTAAAGAGCACTGGCCGAGAGCCTTCACCAAGGCTGAGATGAACTCCTCAAGAACACCAAAAACTTCAAATCTTCATAACTTAGCCAAATCAAAACTAAATCTAGATTTTCAAAGTTCTAACTTGAGTAAAATTGAATTCTCTTCCACATGGAAGCATCAAAACATGCAAAAATTAAAGTTTAATAGATCAAAACCAAGGATTTTCGAAAATGGTTAAAACCTAGATCTAGAAAAATGAAAGCTCCAAATCACAAAATGTCAAGTTTTAAAGTTGTTCTCCATGGTCTAATCTAGTTAATGGACAAATAAAAAGTGGTGCTTATTTGATGGCAAGGTGCACTTGCCTATGGGTTGGGGAGTTGTGTGGAAGAAGGAAGAAGAAGAAGTTGTAAGAAATTAATGGAGTTATGGAGGAGAGAGAAAAGGTTGGTAGGTTTTAATGAGGGTGGTTGTAATGGAATGGAGGTGGAGAATAGGCTAAGGTGTTCCACTCATGGTAAACCAAACCAAACCAAACCAACTCCACAAAATAAAACCAAGCCATGGTCCAAAACCCATTTACTAGAAACTAAATCCACAAGTCGAGAAAATAAAATACGTGCCAAAATCAATTACGAGTACAAATACGAAATACAGGAAATGGGGGTGACAAACACAGAGGCCTGTCATGTTTGTTATGCTTCAACAGCATATCTTCTTGTGTAAAGGTGATGTTGGGAATTGCTTCCATCACACTATGACATTGCGGACATGAAACTGGAGTATTATCAGGACTCTTGAGTTGAGCCAAGCATGAATCTGCTTGCAGTAAAGCTTCACTCAAAGTCTCTCTGCTTTCTCTAGAAAGGCGAAGCAGTTCAAATATAGATAGTCTAGTCGGAGTATTAGCCAACTGAACTAGAATATCAAACTTGTAAGGCTTCATCACCACCCCCTGACTGAAAACAGACTTCAATGGGACGTCGAAGCGTACTGCTTTCTGTTTTCCCTTTTCAACCACAGAAGGTTTAGCCGGAACAGGAGAAGGTTGAGCTGGTAGTGTTTCCACTACATCTTCTGCTTCCTTGGAAGATCCTTCATAATCTTTGTGGTACTCTTTCCCAGATCTTGTACCAGCAAAAGTTTCTTCCTCAGACTCAGAAGAAGGAAGTACCATATTACAGGATTTAGTCTTCCCTCTCTTAGCCTTCTTCTTGTAAGGAGCTTCAGAACCCAATCCAACAGTAGAATTTTGATTTTGAATTTGTAAAGGAAGTCGTATTCCTTTATCATAATTCAAACCTTCTGCCTTCTGAAAGTCATAATCCATTTTCTTCGTAAGAATGACAGATTGCTGACTGTACAAATGAGTGGGCAGCGGACTTTTAGCAAATGGTTCCACAGAGGAAGAAGAAGAGATCCCTGTATCCACAGGAGAATGAGGAATATATGTCTCTGTAACTACAGGAGGAGAAGGATTCAGGATACGAGAAAAAATCCATGTAGAAGCTTTTTCATAAGTAGCGAAGACTTGTTGCGCCCGGTATAAGGGAATACTATTCATGGCTAGCCACTGCTGATGAGTAAGCTTGAGCTTGGTAGGAGAAGCTAGACTTGGAGGACAGATGTTCAGTCCTCTCAATCTATCTTCTAAAGAAAAGCCATCCCATAGCCGATCCAAGTCATCAGGATCTGGAATATCATGAGAAATCATGTTGCAGGTTTTGACTTTCTTACCCTTCTTAGATTTTGATGTTTTACCTTCATTTTTCAACTCAGGCACTAAGTCAGGATGTACCCACATGATTTCACTATTCTTTAGTGTGAGTGGCAGCAATCCTGCATTTTCTTCTCTGGCAGGCGGGATATTCACGATCTTCATTGTCGCCTTCAGAATTGGGATAATTCCATCTGGGACTTGCTGTGGAGGAAAATCTCCGAACTGAAGAGAAACTATATTGGTCGTAACCGTATGGTCATCATTAGTTAAGGCGATAGCACCGCCATTTATCAGCTCCTGGATTTTCTTCTTCAGGACATAGCAAGCACTGGTAGGGTGATTGATATATCTATGATAGATACAATATTTGGGATTATCAGTCAGATTCACCTCATTAGGTCTCTTGGGCTTCGAAATCTGAAGTTTGCCACTCTTCACCAGACACTGAAATATCCCTGGGATATCACTTTCGTCAAAAGAGTATTCTTCTTTTGGCCTGGAAGATTCTTGATTATTCTGCGTCATTTTGTTTCTGGAAAGATTGACCATAAGAGTATCTTTTTCTTTCACATTACGATTGCCAGAATTATTACCAGGATTACTTTTCTTCCCTTTTATCTTCTGAAGCGAAAATTATTCCATGCTCACGAGCCAACCTACCATTGGTCTCGGCAGAAACTGCTGCTATGATGAACGAAGTCCAATCTGTGAATTGGGACCCCGTAAAAACAGCGATGGATGGTCGCAGATTCATCTTGCATATATCAATCAATGTTGAATCTGGCATACCAGGAGGCATCTTTAGAGTGGCCTGTCGGAAATGTTCGATGAACGTCCGAGTATCTTCTTTCTCCTTTTGTTTGATTTCTATCAAGGAGGACATGTTCATGTCCATACCTCCTTCATAGAAGCGGGAGAGAAACATTGCCTTGAATTCGTCAAAAGATGAAATAGAATTATCGGGTAAGCTACGATACCAGTCGTAAGCTGAACCCGTCAGGCACCCGATGAACACTCGAATGAGAAGAGCATCATTTTTCTGCAAGTGCACAGTCATAATATCAAAGTAATTGATATATTGACTGGGAGATGCTTTTCCATCGAACAACACCATTGATTGTGGCTTGAATTTCGGTGGAAAGGGTACATCATTCCAATGAGGAGAATAAGGTTGCTTAATCCCTAACCTCTGGAGTTGATCCTTGTGCCTCAAGACTTCAAACTGTTCTTTGAGTTCACGCACTGCTTGAATGGCCTCACTAGTTTACGGAAGCACATTTGATTGAATGGTTGTTGGATGTACCGTAACCCCCACTGGAGGTGGTACGTCTTCAGAAATGATGGGATCTGGAGATGCAGAATTTTGATTAACAGCAGGCTCTTGAATATTCAAAGGTATTTCAGCCCCTTGACTATCTTGAGTTGATGCTGCTACTGGTACCGGTGTTACTACTGTCGGCTGAGCAGTTTGCTGATTCAAAATTATCTGGTACATGCTTTGCACCATGTTAAGCATGTCTTTCAGTGATTGCTCCACGGCAGTGAGACGTTGTTCCGTATTAGCAGATGACGTCTCTGGTTCATCTCCAACAGCGTAGGATTCAACCTCTCTTGAAGATATAGAAGGATTAGTATAGAAGTATAAATCCACACTATCGGTATCAGACTCAAAGGATTGAGTACCCCCAGCTTCTGAATCAGAAGTCTACAATTGTCTTTGTCTTCTTGATCGAGTATTCTGATATACCCCCTCAAAAGAATCAAGAAGTCTGTTGAACTATTGCTGACCTGGGGTTTGGGACGTATTCCGTCTTGGACGTCGTCCTCTGTTAGTATGAGATGCCATGTTGACTGATGCATATGACAGCTCATGTTCTTGGTCTTCAGCTTGATGTTGAGGCGAATTAAAAATCGATCAAAAACTGACTGTTTTGAAGCCGAACAACAACAATTGATCACAACCTGGTGATAATCACAATGATGTTTTTCTTGGGGAAATGTCACCGGAGGTTGTCTATTCTTACGCTTTTGCATTAGCAATTCACGTAAGTCAGAAGGAGTGGAGGGAGTAGTCTTCTTTATTACATTAGGGGTAGAAAAACGTTTAGTACCCTATGTATAAAGAAGATTACTGGCAGCATTCGCAGAACCAAATTGTACATTTCTACGCGTTTGGAGTTGTGTGCGTAAATCTTGAGATTTTTTAGCACGAAGGACTCCATTTTTATTGCGTATAATTTGTAGATTTGGTACTTTGCGTAGAGCAGTATAAGAAGGCTGTTGGTGTAGAACTGAAGTTTTACCAACATGATTTTTACGCTGCACACGTTTAGGTACATTCACATTAGATGTGTAAACATCTTTGCGAATTTTATCTACACTGTCACAGACAGGAGACTTATCTTCACGCGTAGAGCGTAAAAATTGGTTATCTACCATGTCACAGACGGGAGATTTTTTCTTACACTCAGAAGCATTAGAGTCTGCCACATTACAAATGGGAGACTCATCTTTATGTACTGAGCGTAAAAGTTGGTTTTTACCCACTGAGCGTAAAACCTGGTTCTTACGCAGTGGGCGTGAAACCTGATTATCTTTACCGTTACAAACGGGAGATAAATCGTCACACTTTGAGTGCAACTCTGAAGTAAGGACTGCCTCGTTACGAACGGGAGCCCCTACGACAGGAGTGGGAAGAATTCCCTTGCCACTAGCAGTAACAAAGAGATCAGAAGCTATTTTGGATTTAGGAATCCAAACTTTTTGTGCTTTGCGAGATTTTTGAACATTGGAGTAGCGAAAACCACCCCCAGTTCGGAGCATTTCTTCATAGGTAGTCTCGTCGAAGTGCACAACCAGAGTCTTATTGGTCGAACCGACCGAAACATCATCATATTGAGCAATTGCCTTCTCGTCAGAGGAGAAGGTAGTCCCCGGCAGAGTCGCCATTTTGTTTCACTTAACAAAATGCCAGGAAAAATTGGCTTTTGAAAATAAAACGAAAAAAAGTACAAGAAGTACAAATTTGATTCTGGGAAAGTATTGCTATGGAAGTCTGATCTGTAAATGATCACTTTGTTCCTTGGACCATATGATGATGATGAAGATCGCTGCTTGAAGTTGAACAACCGGAAGAACTAAGTCACCAGAAAGGTATCGACGCACTTGGGCACTGATGGCGAGGCCGAATGCTTTCCTGCTTTGCTTCACTCTGTTCTAGAAGAAAGGTTGAAGAAGAATGCTCTCGAAAATCAAAATCTCTAAGTTCTGATCTCTGTATTCTCTCCTGTCTCTGTCTGTGTCTTACTCTCTGTCTGTGTGTGTGTCTGTCGCTTTGAGAAAAATAAGTCCATTTATAGACTTAGGCTCTTGTGCGTAAAAACTCAGCGAAAGTTCCGTCTTTACGCCAACAACCGCCACCCACGACCAAAATCATCCTCTGTATACGTTGACACGTGTCCCATCATTTTATTAAGAATAGGATGCACGTACACACGTTCTTCGGGATGTGTGGCATGAAAGCCATGTAGGCAAACCACGTTCCAAGCTGGTCAGAAAGAATAGGGCGTAAAACTAGCCCCAATGTACTCTGAGCATAAAGCAGTAGACTAGGCGTAAAATAGCCCCGACATAGACTTCCCGCGTAAAGTGGTTGTTAAATAACCTTGAGCGTAAAAGTAACTCAAACAGACTTTACGCACACATCAACTGTTGAGCGTAAAAGCTCGTATAGTCTTCATGCGTAAAAGAAGCCATAGTGTGAGCGTAAAGTAGCTCAATCCACATACTAAACGACAACATTGGCCTCTGTGTAAAAATAAATTCCTTTGAATTCTGTGATATATGCCATCATTAATATCTCCATGTCAGAGTTTGCATTAAATGCGAGATTTGACAGCTTTGTCCAGCGTAAAAGTGGCTGATCTGTCCTTGGCGTAAAACCATGGGTGTAGACCCGAGCGTAAAATGATCTGCCTACTTTAGGCGTAAAGTGATTAGCCTTGTCTTGGGCGTAAAGTATTTAGCCTCTCTGCGGCGTAAAGTAGATCAATTTGAGTGGTATGATCTATCACTTTGACTCTTTCTTTGAAGCACTTTTTACGCTCCTATATCCTTTAGTTATCTTATCGTTTATCATCATGTTTTCTCTAACTCATGTCTTTTGTTATTTCATCTATGACCTTATGTGCTAATATGCTGGTTTTAGTTCTTAAGTGAAGCCTCATTTGTGGCACTTGCTCTTTCTGGGGTCTGACCCAGCTAGTTTTGTATGGCCAGATTTTGGAGCAGCTTCCGAGGATCTTCCAGCCTTCCTGCCAGATGGTGACCACTAGAAGAAACTCTGGCAACGAGTGGGTTTTATTTTGCTCTCCCACTCTATTGTAAAATTATTTTTTTGAGACGTTTAGCCGTCGAGCAAGTGTTAGCTCGTGTTGAATTTACATTCCTGTCTGCCTAAGGACTATAACATGATTGACATATCCTAGGGTTGATCATGTATGACTTAAACTCTTGCTAGTCTTCGCATTTTGTATGACTAGCTTCATGATCATCTGAATATGTAATGTTTGGGACGCCTTACTTTGTATGTCTGATGATCTACCATGTTGTTACATTTACTTGCTTGCTTGAGATTGAGACACTAGGCTTGTTCTTGACCCTAAGAGACTAATGGCTTGTAGTAAACCCTCATGCATCTAGACAACCGTGACCGTATTGCGAGGTGGGATTCACTTCAATATACGTAGCTGGCTGTGTTTGTCCCCTGCTCTCCAGTATTCTGGTTCTGGGACGTGACACAGTTTAAGTGGTAGCCCATGCAGTTCTTGTAAATCAAGATGTGTGAGGGTTTCACTGAATAGATGTCTCAATCAGCACTCGCCTTTGCGTACATCAGGAGATTCATTTCAAATCTCTCTGGACGCTGTAGACCGTTCACACAATAGATCATTCATTGGGTGCATTACTAGCCCAGAAGAATAAAGAGGGTCATGAGTAGGCTATCTATTATTTCAGCCGTACGATGATCGGAGCTGAACATCGTTATAGTCCGGTAGAAAAAGAATGTTTAGCCTTGATGTTCGTTGTTCAAAAGACACGACATTATATCGCAGGCCAAACCATTCATGTCATCTTTCGAGTCAACCCTCTCCGAGTTTTGATGAGAAAGCCCAGTACGCTCAATTCTAGGCTCGCTACATGGTCCATATTATTTGCACAGTACGATATGGTGTATGTTCCCCAAAAGTCTGTTAAAGGTCAAGCCCTCGCTGACTTCCTAGCGGCTCATCCAATTCCTTAGACGTCTAAACTCTATGATAAAATTCCTAACGAAATCCTGAAATCTAACATGATTTCGGAAGAATTTTTTACTTGGCGTCTATTCTTTGATGGAGCATCCAGAATCGGACCCAAAGGCACCATCGTCGCTGGAGTCGGAATTAGCCTCCTATCACTCGATGGATTGACTATTCAAAGAGCTTATTCTTTGGACGAATCGTGCTCTAACAACGTTGCAGAGTACAATGCTTTGCTTATTGGTCTCCAACTAGCTAAACAGTTGGATATTGAATATCTTGAGGTTTACGAAGACTCTAAACTGATCGTCAATCAGGTCAGAGGAACGTATGAAGTTCGACATCAGGATCTTGTCCCATATCACGAGGCAGCAGTTAGAATGGCTACATCATTCAAAGGCTTCTTCATTAAGCATATACGACGAGTATGCAATATAGAACTGATGCACTAGCTAATCTTGTTGCAATATTAGCAATTCCAGTCGGAAGACAGCAGATGGTTGTTGTCACTAACAGAGAATTGTTTGCATCGAGAATAATTCCAACATTGAATTCAGCAATTCAACAGAAATCAATGCCATCAGTGAAGACTGGAGAGCTCCTTTCATTGACTTCGTGGTACATGACATCTTACCTGAAGATCCTAAAGAAGCTACAACTATCCGTCAGTGATCTCTCCAATTCTATTACAATCATATCACCAAGACTCTCTATCGGCGAATGTTTGATGGTCTTCCTACGTTGTCTGGCGGGAGCCGAAGCAAAACAAATACTACGTGAGGCTTACGATGGTTTTTGTGAAGCACATCAGCCCGGTCCTAAGCTACATGATCGTATCCGACATATGGGTTACTATTGGCCCACTATAGTATCAGATGCCATTGAATATGCAAGGAAATGCCGAGCTTGTCAAATCCATGTAGGCTTCATTCATCAACTATCAAAAATTTTCTATCCGACTGCCGCATCATGGCCCTTTGAAGCTTGGGGCATGGATGTCATTGGTCCTATTAACCCACCATCATCTAGAGGACATCATTTTATATTGGCTATAACCGATTAATTCTCGAAGTGGACTGAAGCTATACCTTTGGCCAAAGTTAAGACCAGCAGCGTCATCAACTTCATCAAACATCATGTAATATACGGATTCGGTGTCCCTCGACGAATCATTCATGATAATGGACCACAGTTCATCAGCCAGAAATTTACTCGGTTCTGCGACGACAACAGAATCGACAATGTCGCTTCCACGGCCTACAATCCTGCAGCTAATGGCTTGGCAGAGGCATTCAACAAGACCATCATTAAACTTCTCAAAAAGTTTGTTTCTATTAACAAACGTAACTGGAGTGAGAAGCTCGGAGAATGTCTATGGGCTTATCGCACTACCGTGCGCAATCCTACCGGTTGTACACCTTTGTTCTTGGTGTATGGGTGTGAAGCTGTATTACCATTGGAAATTCAAATTCCATCCCAGAGAATTGTAATTGCCAATGAACTCACGACCGAGAATAATGATCATCTTCGGCTTCAGGAGCTTAAAGCGCTGGACAAGAAACGGTTACTAGCTCAACAACATATTGAGCTAGATCAAGCTCGTATCTCTAAAGCTTTCAACCGAAAGATCAAAGTACGAAAATTTTGAAAAGACGAATTAGTCCTTACTGTCAGACGTCCTATGACTATGACACATATGAGCAAGGGCAAATTCGAAGTAAAGTTTTCTCAAACGGAGCTTATCAAACTGCGTACTACCCATCGGGATAGTAGGGCGATAGAAGGTAGTGGAAGCTCAAAACCCTCAAATGTAGGTGGATCAACCGTTCGGTGTTGCGTGCTTTGAACTATCTGAAAAACAAAAAACTGTTAAAATGACCTAGACCAAAAAACAACAAGTGTTTATAAAATAATAATATATCCGATGTACCCGATTTTCTATGCTGTGATCAAGTTTTTCTAGTTTAATCAAGTCTTCCAATAGTACACTAATACCTAGGTACTATTAGGATAGACCTGCATAGGCCACCACTAAAAATATGTCATGACCCGCTCCCGAATAATCGGACACGAGTCGGACACGTCCAGCCTTCGTCGTTAGACACGACGAAGTAAGCTGTACCAAACTAGGGAAATATAACCAGATAAACATAAATGTGCACAATCACAACATCTATACACGATCCTAGAAAGATTACCATAATCCACAAATCCATATATCATAAAGGTACCAGAGTCAACAGGAATAAAATACACTATGAATACTAAAAACATATCTAGGAGTAAAGCTAAACAGTCTAAACCTGAAGCCTCTAGCTAAGTCATGTCTCCATCCTGCTTAGCTAAGATCCCGAGATCTGGCCCATAAGGTAGAACAATATCCTGCAAGTATACCTGTAAAATATCCAGTCAGGAGCGGAGCAAAGTACAATTCTAGGTAATGAACAAGAACATCATGATATGAAATGAGTACAGGAGAACATAAAATATAAAGTACAGAAAAAGAACATGAAAGTAAGGAACGTAAGTACAGAAAATAAAGTACAGGAATGTAACCATGAACCTGAAGTACAAGACATGACATGTGCACAATATTTTAAATACAACTAGCCTATGTGACCGGCTGGGGTGAGTACAGGAATATGTACAGGAGTACATGAATATCGGTACGGCTTAGGACCCGCGTGCACGATGCGAGGCCTAATTTATGTACATAAATTTTAGAATTGGGGTTTGGTCACATAGCTAGTGTATTTCCCCTCCCTGACACAAGTAAGTACAAGAACAGGAAGTACAAGGGTACAAGATATCGTGTCACATCGTGTCATCATGAGAAGTACAAGATATGTAAATGCACAAGACCATAGAATGTACTTGCCTTGCTCCGAGTGATCAAGGGTAAAATGTAGAGCTGAATGTCCTCCTGGAGAAATGATTTTTACAAGTTGATTAATGATATAAATATTTACACTTAATTGGTTTTACTGACTAATCTCTATTCATAACACTAAACTAATTTACTACCACTTTTTATTATTAGCTATTACTAACTATCTATGATTTTCACATAGATAACCAATCTAGTAGTAATTCATAACTAGTCATTATACTACTAACTAGTTAAGCACTTACCAAAACGTACTTATTCAATAGTTAAAATATATTAAGCATACCCACAGAATATGCCCAAGTTAATTATTAACTAACCCAGCCCGACTTTAGACATATGCTCCACAATTATCATCCATAAATAAGACTAGTAGCTCCTGAACAACCAAACCTAATAAAGCATATAGCATTCGAAAACCCAATCTTGCCGTTCTAAATTTAGTAAATCAAATAGTAAGGCAAAATCAATATGGCCTTGTGTTGCCATTAACTACTAAATCCACAATAGTGAGCAACAAGCCTATTAGTAGCTGGCAGTAGTTAACCTGCTATCAATTTAAACAAGAACGCAACATACATAAATTGGTTCAAAAAGTCTTCTTTCAAAGACAACATCAAAGAAACCAATTTATATTGTCCTGCCCTCAATGAATCCATCTAACCATACCAATCATAAGTTCCGTAACAACCAAACCAGGATAATCAAAGAGAATCAAGGTTCCAAGCTTAAAATCAAAATACAGATAGAACAATCAAATCGAGTATGCAATCGAATATGCAGACCCCAAGCTTGGTATAGACTTCATCAATCCATATCTACGCCAACACCCATTGTTAACATAGTTCAGAAAGAACATGGTTTATACAGAAATCTCAATTAAACATAGGAATTACAGAAGCTAAATTTGAGTAAGCAAGGTTCTGATAACTCCCAATCTGAGCGACCTACTGCAAAATATGCGAACACCAAACAGGGTTCGGACATGAACTACGGTTGGATACGATCCCAAGTTTGGACACGAACACGCGCAACTAGGTCAAACGTTCAGTGAATGCTTGAACAAATCTTGCCAAGAAATGACATTATATCCTTCCATTCCCTCTAGGCCGTCCTCGGACACGCACATAGTCACCGGACACGAACAACACCAATCACGATCAAGACACGAACTCGCAAGGCACGACACCACCATCCAGGACACGAACACGGACACAATCTAACGCCACATAAGAGCGGACACGAACACACATAAAATACCATAATACTGGAATTACGACCCAAACAAATCGTATAAACTGAGTAACAGAGATCTGAAAAAAATTTACCTAGAGAATCTGACTCGATGGTGCAATCCAATCCACAAGGTCGCCACAACCCACCGTATCTGAACGTATCCGGGATTACCAAAGACCCGATCCCAAATCGTACTACCAACTCAACCTGCCGATCAAATGAGGGATTAGGAAGAGAACAATACTTCACAGAAGAATGAATCGAGCTCACCTGTGCTGAAGACGACGAGATTGCCATGGAGAACTCGACGTCGCCGGAGAGAGGAATCTGCCGAGGACGAGACTTCACGTGCACCGCTGGTGGAAGAGACGACGCCTAGTTGCTGTTCGCGATGGTGATGTCGAAGAGGGAAAGGAGTTGTCGAGATCGATTCGTCGATCTGCCGCTCGATGGGATGAACCGCACCACCGTCGACGAGGAAGCTTGCGAGTCACCGGGAAGCCATCACTGTGGTGCGTCGCCACGGTCCTATAGCTGGAGAAGGAGACGTGTAGTGAGCTCTCGACGAAGGTCATTGGCGATCATTGTGGTGGTCACGTGCCAAGACGGTCGAAGCGTCGCCGAGGATCCCGCAGTCGTTCGTCAAAGTGGTGATCCGCACGCCGTGTGCCGCCGTTGAGAAGAAGTGTAGCCGCCATCATCGATCGCCTGGCTAGGGGACCATCGCCGCTCGTCGGCGAACCAGAAATTAGGGTTAGAGTTTGAGAGGAGATTTGGGGAAGGAAATGGAAAGAGAGGCTCGACTGATTTTGCTGAGGAAATAAAGAAATTCTCTCTCTTGTTCAGTTATCCAAGTGAAGCCAATTTTACAAAAAAACCCTTCAATAAATGTACAGCTAAATTTTACAGGAACCCCCCCCCCCCCCCCCCCCACGCAAAAGCCTTTAAGCAAAGAAACGCCCCCCCTTTTCACATATTAGAAAATGAAAACAAAATTAGTTAGAAGAATTGTTAAAAAAAAGTTACAAATGGTGGGGGCCACAATTGTTGTTACAACTAACTTTTGAATTTGAAAATCCTACTATTAAGCCAATTTTCCTCCAAAGTATAATCAAAATATTTATTCGAAGATATTTAATGAAACGTTGTCAATATTCAATACTACTTAAATCAAACTTGTTATTATTATTCGAAACTTTAGAGTTTTCAAAAAATGGGAAAATGTAGTTACAGGCAGAAAGATCAAATAGTCTATCTTGAGAACTGAAAGGATTTCTCCTTGAAAAGATGTGATCGTTCAGTCATTCATCGAATTTATTCACCTTGTGAATCGACCCACCGGTTAACAAGTGTCTCTCAATAAATTATCCAGTGGAATACAATTCAAACTCTCTCGTGGAAAGTCACTACACAAACATTCCATCATCAAACATCGTCCCCTTTTTAAAAGCCCAATTGCTTTAAAAAGGATCTTATGTCTGATCGCCATGATAAAGTTCATGTCCATCATACCTCTGAAACTTTATCTTCGCCAATTTATCTTTGGAAATATTTTCTTGATTATATATTCTCGTAAGAATGAATCGTTTATATAAGTTCTTATCACGTCCAAAAACACCTCTGATAAGCACACTTAAACAGACGATACTCTTTCCTCATCTGGTTCATATATCAAATAAATGCTATTTTGATGATAAATTCGGACATACATCAAAAGTTCTACTCACTGTTCAAGTTATGAATATCCATGTGGGTACGAAAATACAAAGTCCCGGTGACGCATCTCCACAAAACCATAAATATTTCTTCAAAAATTATCCTTTATTTTGCTCTTTCTCTACAAAAAGATGTTTACATTTTAATGAAAATCTATTACATCTTGGATTTTATTCTAATGTAACAACAAAGACCTAATGGAAATCTATTACATCTTTGGATTTTTTCATCTGGTCGTGTTGTTGGTCGCAATTCCTTGTTGTCCCGACCCTCAGTGGTAGGCAGGGCAACGGAATCACTCCTGGTCTTCTCTCTCAGAAAGACGAGAGAGAAAATGGAGGCAGAATGATGGCTTCCACCAAAGGTAGTGTTTGCAAAAACAAAAAGTGTTGTTCTATTATAAACTTTTGAAAAATAGTATAAGAGTACAATTTGAATTCTGGGGAAGTAAAACTGTAGGAATCTGATCAGAAGACGATCACTTTATCCCTTGGACTATGTGAACTTGAAGACTAGAGCCTCTGGAGAATGCAGTAGCAATTTTGCAAGAGTTCTTGATCTCTGTGCGTGATCCTTTAACAATGATTGGAAACTCTATTTATAGAGTTCTGGAAATAACTGTTTAACAGTTATTCTGATGTACGCGAGGCTGGGTTGCGCCACATTGGGTTACGCCAACCTCATGTTGCATCAACTTTTATTCAGTTATCAGTCGTGTACTAACTGTATTTAGACGCGTGGTATCATGTGATTGAGATGTGCATGGTCGTGTACAGGATAGTAGACACGTCTTGAGAGTTTAGAGGCATGTGCGCTACGTCATCCTACTTTAGAAATAAAAATTGTCTCAACTTTATCAGGTTACGCGAGCTTCAGTCAACAAGTTGAATTGTGCCTGATTAGACCACGCCTAGACATGTGGCAGGTTTTTGAGAAGAAATCATTCAGATTGCGCCTAGGCACAACTAAGAAAATTGCTTAGATTGCGCCTAGGTGCAACTCATAAGATGTGCAGGACAGCTGTCAGTCCAATCTCCTCGAGCGGCACAATTCGAGGGATTCGAAGAGATTTCCCTCGTTTTCTGTTTTATTAGTTGTCAGTGTTGTCAGGTAATGATGACCATTAAATGTCAGATGCCACATAGACTTTGGCGTAATGTGACTGGACACAGTCTGATATATGGCGCAACCTGATCCTCAGCGCAGTTTGATCTCTAGGCTTCAAAATAGTGGCACAGCTTGATTTTTGGGGGACAACATGATTACTGAGTAGTAGATACATGGCGCAATTTGATTTTTAGGCCCTACAAGACCCCCTTCAAAGTTTTTAAAACTTAAAAATATTTCAAAGTTTTGAAATACTTTGAATTTATAAAAGTTTTGACTGAGTCAAGTTGCGCCAGTCAACGCCCGGTCATCTCAATTAAATTTCTTACTCGAAAACACTCAATATCCTCTTCGTCTTCTCGAGTTTCATTGATGATTTTCAATTTTCCATGAGGAATATGAAAGGTCAGTTTGGTGATATATATATGTAGGGGTTGATCTTCATACTTTATTCTTCACTTCTGTAATTTCGATGGCATCTAAGAAGGAGATGGAGGCCAATGCTGTCACCAAAATCAGGTCTCCTAAAACGAAACCTAACGTCACGCCTTCGACTTATTTGTTGGAGGCTGACCCGGCACTGAGGGCGGCGAACTTTCTAGACTGCTTCGGGTTAAACCCAACCATTTTTAATCGCTCGAGTGGTGGGCCATCCTCTGAAGAGCGCGGCAATTCAGAGGAATTTTTTAATCTGATGCGTCGCTCGGGAATCCGTAACATGCAAGAATTGGACGCCGTAGTTCGTCAGACCGATGAAGACAAGAAAAAAGAATAATGTTTAAGCATGACAACTTTTATTCTTTTTTATTTTGTCTTTGTCTGTAGGGGTCCACCCATCTTTTATGCAATAAAATCGAAAATTTCTGATATATTGTGTGGCTGTGATTTCAAATGGCGCATGTAGATGCATTCCTTTGGCTAATTCAATGCTTACTGTTTCATTGAGGGACACATGGCAGTCATCATATGGCTTCAATCGCCTATTGTTTAGTTCTTTTCTAAAAATAGACTCCTAGAATGACGCGCCTGCTTCATCTTCAATACTTTTAAAAGGAAAACCAAAAACGAAAGAGTCATTCATACTTTCTCAAAACGAATGGCTTCTCACAAGCTCTTACTATTCATAAGTTCACTTGCGCCACTTCGTCCCGATGCTATTCGTTTGCATGCTGTGCCTTCAAAAAATGGTAAGTCTCAATAAAGGATCAATGGTATGAGTATTTTTTTTATGCCACTTTTGAAGTTAGATACTGATCTTCATGTTGTAGACACCATTGATATGCGCTAACTATTTATGAGAATAGGTGCGCACTGTGGTCTAGTGCTTAGCTTCGATCATAGGTGCGCACTGCTGATATGCGCCTGTTGATCGACATACAGTATTGATATGTGCCAATTTGATCAGCGTATTATTTTGACATGCGCCTGTTTATCAGCGCACACTGTTGAGATACGCCTGTTGATCAGTACGCTGTTTTGATATGCGCCAGTTGATCACCGCATACTGTTGAGATGCGCCTGTGCTTCTGAGAATAGGCGCACATTGCTGATAGGTGCCTGTTGATCAGCACATACTGTTGATGCACGCGCAGTTTTGATTTTACTGAATTTTCTTTTCTTTTTTCATATTTGTAGAAGTTTGGTTGGCAAGCTTCTTCAAAACTGGCATCGGTGACCTGGATGCTATGAAGAGCATTTTTTTGACACCCACATCAGACAGGTCATGTGATTCTGACACTCAAATCAGACAGCTCGGGACTCTCTGTATTCCAGAATGGTCTTTCTCAGATAGTAGGAAGAGCCTTTATACATGAGAGTTGGAAGGTGGAGAGACGGAATTAGGAATCGTATCACAAGAGTGGTCGCATTCCTAGTTCTCCTGGTGGGCCGTCTTCTCTCCACCAGTTTTATTGACAGCAGCTTATCTTTGAGCTGCTGTACTCTATGGTTCTCCTCTCGTATTTCTGAGAGAGAAGACCAGAGTTGATTCCATTGTCTGGCTCGTTGCTTCAGGTCGAGACGACAAGGAACTGGCACCAACAAATAAGAAGATTCAAAGATGTAATAGACCTTCATATTATATTTGGAATAAAAATTCGAGATGTAATAGATTTCCATTAAAATATATCTATGTTTTTAAAGAAGGAATAAAGAATGATTTTCTCTTATTTGTGATCTGATTTTGATGTGGTGATAATAAAAATATAATTAAGAAGAAATATGGAGGTGACAAGTTGCTGGTGTAAATAAACAGAATTCAGAAGCATGGAGAATGTGAACTCTCGTTATGAAAAGTGAACAGTCACTTCTATTTTCGAGAAAAGGACGCTGAATGAATAAACAATCACTTCAACTCTCGAAGAAGAGAATAAATGAATGAACAATCACGTTGTTTTTTTTGAAGAAAGAACAATGAATGGTCAGTTATAAATGAATGAACAGTTATAAATGAACGAACAGTTGTACTTCTTTCCAAAAGTTGCATCAGTTCTCGAGATTGACTATCTAGTTGTTTTGTCTATAAATAGAACAAAACTTTCTTAGATATCTTCAATCTCTTTCCTTTCTGTACAAAATGTCTTCCAAAGATTTGCTCATTCCGAAGCTTAAAGGAAAGACCGAGACGCCACCTGCTGAGCCTCCAGTACCTCCTCAGAAAGAAAGGGGTGAAGGCTCAACTGCTCCTGTACCAGGAGAGGACTTGATTTCCAAGCTAGTAGAGCCTGGAAAGACTGCCGAAGAAGAGGCATTGAGAATGGCTACCTGCAAGTTTTTTGTGAGTTCAGACAATGAGATGTTTGAACTATTGACGAACTATGTATTTAATCATGAAGGATCGGGACCTCCTCCCCGTCCGTAATATTATGTAATTCCATTCTGCTTTTGAATAAAATAAACTTTTATATACATCATGTCTCTGAAATAAAGTACATTTTGCTTTTATACATAATATTTCTTGAGAAATTTGTCATTGATAGGCATCATGGCCACTCTGCCATCCATATCTGTTAATTGATAGGCTCCATTTGAGAAGACTTTATTTACCACATACGGCCCTTCCCATTTTGCCGCGAACTTGCCTTTGGTCATATGTGTCATAGTCCTATGACGTCTGACTGTAAGAACTAACTCGCCTTTCTGAAATGTTCGCACTCTGACTTTGCGATTGAAGGCTTTTGAAATCTTGGCTTGATAAAGTTCGATGTGCTGTTGAGTTAATAACATTTTCTTGTCGAGCGCCTCCAATTCTTGAAGCCGAAGATGATCATTATTTCTGTAGTAAGCTCGTTAGCAATGGCAATTCTCAATGAAGGAATTTGAATTTCCAGAGGTAGGACTGCTTCACATCCATATACTAGAGAAATGGTGTGCAACCTGTGGGGTTACGGACAGTAGTGCGATATGCCCATAGACACTCTCCAAGTTTATCACTCCAATTACGTTTGTTAATAGAGACAAACTTCTTAAGAAGTTTGATAATGGTCTTATTGAATGCTTCAGCCGACCCGTTAGCCGCAGGATTATAGGCTGTAGAGGCAACATTATTGATTCTGTTGTCATCACAGAATCTATTAAACTTCTGGCTGATAAATTGTGGCCCATTATCATTGATGATTAGGCGAGGAACACCAAATCTGTATATCACATAATGTTTGATGAAGTTGATGACACTACTAGTTTTTACTTCAGCCAAAGGTATAGCTTCTGTCCACTTGGAGAAATAATCGGTTATAGCCAAGATGAACCGATGTCCTTTAGATGAAGGAGGATTGATAGGGCCAATTATATCCATGCCCCAAGCTTCAAAAGGCCATGAGGCAGTAGTCGGATGAAAAAATTTCGGCGGTTGGTGAATGAAATCTGTATGAATTTGACATGCACGGCATTTCCTTTCATAGTCAATAGCATCTGATACCATAATGGGCCAGTAATAGCCCATACGTCGAATACGATCCTGTAGTTTAAGACCAGGCTGATGTGCTCCACAAACACCATCATGAGCTTCGCATAATATCTGCTTTGCTTTATCACCAGCAAGACATCTCAAAAGTAATCCATCAAAAGTTATTCGATAGAGAGTTTTAGTAGTATGATTACAGTAGAATCGAAGCGATCGGCGACGAATACTTGTAGCTTCCCTAGGGTCTTCTAGCAATATGTCATATACTGTAAAATCAATGAAAGGTGCTCTCCAGTCCTCGCTAATGACATTGACTTCAGTTAGATTGCTGATTTCAATGTTGTGGTTGTTTTCAACACAAAATAGTTCTATTAGAGATAACAACCATTTGTTGTCTTTTGACTGGAATTGCCAATACCGCAGCTAGGTTAGCTAAGGCATCAGCTTCTGTATTGCATGCGCGACGTACATGTTCGATGAAGAACCCTTTGAACGAAGAAGCTATTCTGATTGCTGCTTCATGGTATGGTACCAGATCTTGATGTCGAACTTCATATATGCTTCTAACCTGATTAACAATCATCTTAGAGTCACCATATACTTCGAGATATTCAATATCCAATTGTTTGGCTAATTGGAGTCCAATGAGCAAGGTATTGTATTCTGCCATATTGTTAGAGCACGACTCGTCCAAAGAATAAGCCTTTTGAATAGCTAATCCATCGGGTAAAACAAGAACAATTTCTACTCCAGCAACAAGGGTACCTCCAGGTCCAATTCTAGAAGCTCTATCGAAGAACAACCGCCAAGTAGGAAACTCTTCTGAGATCATATTTGATTCCAATGTTTCGTCTGGAATCTCGTCATAGAGTTTAGATGTTTCAGGGACAGGATGAGCTGCTAAGAAGTCAGCAAGTGCTTGGCCTTTCACAGACTTTTGAGGAACATAAACCATATCATATTGTGCTAATAATATGGCCAATGTAGCAAGCCTAGAATTGAGTGTACTTGGCTTCTTCACTAAGACTCGAAGAGGATTGACCCGGGATATGACATGAATAGTTTGGCCTATGATATAATGTCTTGTCTTCTGAATGGCAAACATTAAGGCTAAACATTCTTTCTCCACCGGACTAGAACGATGTTCAGCTCCAATCATCGTTCGACTAAGGTAGTAGATGGCTTGTTCATGACCTTCCTTGTTCTTCTGAGCCAGCAAATCTCCCAATGAATGGTCCATTGCCCGAACATACATTAAGAAGGGTATTCCTGAGATCGGTAGTATAAGAATCGGTGGGCTCATTAAATACAGCTTTATGTCATCAAATGCTCATTGACATTCTTCAGTCCAAACGAAAGATACATCTTTCTTCATTAGCAGTCACCGTCTTCTCGTCCTGCTGAAGAGTAATTGCTCCAGAGTTGACCAACTCTTGGATTTTGCCCTTGAGCACATAATATGCTCTAGTTGGATGCCCTATAGATCTGTGATAAATACAGTATTTAGGGTGATCGGTTTTACCCACTTCTTTCGGCCGTTTTGCCTCTGGCAGTTGAAGCTTATTGCTTTTGATCAAGCAATCGAAGATGCTCAAAGTATCATCTTCATCGAAAGAATACTCTTCTTTTGGACGAGTTATTTTCGGCGGTGGTGCTGATGGAGTGGATGCCATCTGAGTAACATTGACAGCCAAAGACTCTTTGCCTTTGAGATTGATGGCCAGTGTTTCTTTATCCTTACGGTTATTCTGGCGATTATTACCATCAGGTGTAGAATGTTCGTCTTGATTATGATGAGTCATCTGAACTCCTAACTGTTTGAACTTTTCGGCACTGACCTCTGCCGCCTTGGCATTCACAATAAAAGAAGGCCAATCCTGGAATTGTGTAGATCCTGTCCACATACTGATAATAGACAACAAATTTGATTTCCAAGTGTCTATTGTTACAGCAGATAGAGTTCCTAAAGGCATTTTGAGTGCCTCTCGACGGAATCTTTCAATAAAACTCTCCGTAGATTTATTGTGCCTTTGTTTAATCTTAATGAGGGCAGACATTGTCATGTCGTTGACCCCCTCATAAAACTGTTCCAAGAACATTTGCTTGAAACCAGCAAAAGAAGTTATGCAGCCATCAGGCAAGCTACGATACCAGTCGTATGTTGTGCCGGCTAAACAACCGACGAACACTCTGGTAAGGAGAGCATCATTTGGCTGTAATAGGTCAGTCATCACTTCAAAGTGATTAATGTACTGACTTAGAGAAGTGCTGCCATCAAACAGCATAATAGTCGGAAGCTTGTATTTATGAGGAAATTTAACCTCCTTCCACTCTGTAGGATATGGTTTCTTTATGCCCAATCTTTGTAGACCATCTTTCTGTTTGAAGGCCTCAAACTGAGTGCGTAAGAGTTTTACAGCTTTATTAGCATCCCCTGATGTTTGGGAATTGATGGGCTAGTTAGAAGTGTTAGGAGGAGGAACAGCGTGGTAATTACCACCCAAAGCACCAGACTGACTGGGATCAGCTTAAATTGGCACAGAAGCAACCTGAGGAGGTGGTACCCCCAGACTAACAGGTACAGAAGATGCTATAAGCTCAGGATTTGTAGCAGGGTTTATAATCGGTGGCACTGTATGTTGAGCCACGATTATTGTATGCATACTTGCAACCATTTCTGCCATGGTCTTCAATTTGTCTTCTAGTACAACAATTCGTTACTCCTGACTGGTTGAAGTAGAGGCATCTTGATCTTCCGTAATGGTATATGCCGTCACTTCTCTTGCTGCTATTGATGAGATAGTTTGTTTAGAACTTTCACTATCTGTATCAAATTCAGAAAAAAGAGTCCTCTCCTACATGAGCGATGGGAAGATCTTCTTGATTAAAGATACATTGGTTCAAATTTTGATTTCTTGATCTCGTGTATTGAAAGACACCTTCACTGGATGCATGAATCCGATCCAAGTATTGCTGACTGGGATTACGGGATACATTACGTCTTGAACGTTTTCCACCTCCAGTTCCTTGAGAAGTCATATTGACAAAAGCATATAATAGCCCGTCTTCATCTTCTATTACATGTTCGGGAGTTGAAGCATAGTTCAAACGATCGAAGACAGATCGTCGAGCCGATTGGCAACAACAGTTGATGACGACTTCATGAAGGCAGTGGCGATCTAAAGAGTGATTTAGAGGTGAGGGAGACATCCCTGTAATCTCCCATCTTTTTGTAAGACGTTGCCGAAGATCAATTACCACTACAGGACGAGAAGAAGTTGGAGGAACATATTCCTTAATGATGTTAGGAACATGTCTCTGATTCTTTAGATGTTTAGTTTCCTGAGTGTACAAAGATGTACTCAACTCATTAGCATAAGTGGTTGGGTCCTTCTTTTCAAACTTTGGCTTCTGGTACAAATTGGCCTTTGGTATAGGGTTCTTACGTTTCACCAAAGTTGATATTGGTTGACGCCTATTGAGATAAGCGCGTAAATTAGAAAATTCTGCTCCAGGTGTCTCTGTTTGTGATACTCTCAATTTTTCTTGCTTAGAACTTGAAATTTGCAAGGTGGAAAGATCTTGACCAGGCCCCATAGGGGTAGGCAAGATGTCTCTCTGATCAGTATTCTCTCCGATATCAGAGATCCGAAGACCTCTGTTTAAAGGAATAGAATCTGATATATCTTCCTCTAAGTCATAGACCAGAAAAGTTTGAGAAAAGACCAAAGGGTGCTTTCCTTTATTTTGTAGAGGGTTAGCTAAGAAGCATTCTCCTATGTTCTGTTGTGGGACCACTTTAGGCACAGGTTGTGCTAGTTGACGAAATGTCAAAGGACTCTTTCCTTTATTCTGTCTAGTTTTGGCACTAGAACATTGTTTCTCCAAGTTCAGAATTAGAGAATTGGAAGAGGGAATAGCCAAAAGACTAGTTCCTTTGGGTTGTGCCAGAGCAGCAGACCGTGCCTGAGTCACTGATTGCTTGGGTTGCGCCATAGCAGTACGGGCTACTGGTTGCACCCTAGTAATATAGGCTACTGGTGGCGACTTGGCAGCAACATGGGTAGACTGTGCCTCAGCAACGGCCTGAACAGACTGTGCCTTGACAGTAAAGAGAGTAGTGGACTGCGCACGGATAACAGGAATAGTGGATTGCACCCTGGTAATATAAGCAGGATGTGCCTGAGCCACTGAGGCAGATTGCGCCTTGGCCATTGAGCACTCAAGTTGCGCCTGGACGACAGCAACTGCAGGAGACTTAGGAGTCCACATAGTCCTGTTCTTGGCGATAGCCACAGTGCGCTTGTTGCTCTTGGTGTTAATCATATTCTCGTAGGCTGTCTGGTTGACCTAAACAACCAGAGTCTTCTGTATTTTTCCGATCGACGCAGTATCACATTGAGTTGTCACCTTTTCATCAAAGGAGAAAGTCGTCCCCAGCAGAGTCGCCATTTTATTTACAAAACAAAAAGTGTTGTTCTGTTACAAACTTTTGAAAAAGAGTACAAGAGTACAATTTGAATTCTGGAGAAGTGCAACTGTAGGAATCTGATCAGAAGACGATCACTTTATCCCTTGGACTATGTGAACTTGAAGACTAGAGCCTCTGGAGAATACAACAGCAATTTTGTAAGAGTTCTTGATCTCTGTGCGTGATCCTTTAACAATGATTAGAAACTCTATTTATAGAGTTCTGGAAATAACTGTTTTAGCAGTTATTCTGATGTGCGCGAGGCTGGGTTGTGCCACATTGGGTTGCGCCAACCTCAAGTTGCGTCAAATTTTATTCAGTTATCAGTCGTGTACTAACTGTATTTAGATGTCTGGCATCATGTGATTGAGATACGCGTGGTCGTGTATAGGATAGTAGACACGTCTTGAGAGATTAGTGGCATGTGTGCCACGTCATCCTGCTCTGGAAATGAAAATTGTCTCAACTTTATCAGGTTGCGCGAGCTTCAGTCAACAAGTTGAATTGCGCCTGATTAGACTGTACCTAGACATGTGGCAGGTTTTTGAGAAGAAATCATTTAGATTGCGCCTAGGCGCAACTAAGAAAATTGTTTAGATTGCGCCTAGGCGTAACTCATAAGATGTGCAGGACTGCTGTCAGTCCAATCTCCTCGAGCGGCACAATTCGAGAGATTCGAAGAGATTTCCTTCGTTCCCTGTGTTGTCAGTTGTCAGTGTTGTTAGGTAATGACGACCATTAAATGTCAGACTCCACGTAGACTTTGGCACAATGTGACTGGACGCAGTCTGATATATGGCGCAACCTGATCCTCAGCGCAGTTTGATCTCTGGGCTTCAAAATAGTGGCGCAGCTTGATTTTTGGGGTGCAACTTGATCACTGAGTCGTAGATACATGGTGCAACTTGATTTTTAGGCCCTACAGGTAGGAATACGTTCACTCTTGTGATACAATTCCTAATTTTGCCGTCAAAGGAACCCTTCTACCCAAATACTCAAGTTAGAGTTCACTCCACCATCTAACTCTCCATGTATAAAGGCCCTTCCTTCCATCGGAGGAAGGCCCTTCTGAAACATGGGGAGTTCTGAGCTGTCTAATGTGTGTCAGATCAATTCATCTTCACGACATCCAAAATCATCGATATCGATTATGGGAAAACTGTCAACTGGTTCCCTGCAAGTATTAAAAGGGAGAAAGTTAGCAAATTAATCAGATAAATATATTCAACTGGCACATTCTTCTCAAAAGTTAGGCGCCCATCTTCAACAGGCGCCCCTTCTCGAAGTCAGGCGCTTGCCTTCAACAGGCACCCCCTTCTCGAAGTAAGACTCCTGTTTTCAATAGGCACCCTCTTCCTCAAAGTTAAGCGCTTGCCTTCAACGGGCGCCTCCTTCTCGAAGTCAGGCGCCCTCCTTCCACAGGTGCCTCCATCTCGAAGTGGGGCGCTCGTCTCCAATGAGCAGATAGGCGCCCATATTTAGGTGCCTTCAGGCGCTCAAACAAGCACCTCCTTCTTTAAATTCGGTGCTCATGATTAAAGGCTACTATATTCGTCTCCTAAAAATTTACTGTCAAGATTACATATATCGATGGTCGTCGATAATATACACAGCGGCCTAATACTCAGCGAAGTGATGTGTGATGGGACGGCAGCACGCTGTGGTGGCGTAGATAAGCTCATAAGCGTCTGATCCTTCTCGACAGCCAAGATCCTGCGGAGAGCCATCGTCGGAGAAGAAAGAATGGCAGAGGAGTTTGGAAGATGAGAGTACAGTGGATTCTTTCTTTCTCTCCTCGCAGCCATTTATAAGCAATTGAAGCTGAAACGACATGCCGCTTCCTTAGGCGCATATTTCGGGAAAGATAAAACGCAAAAGATTTAAAATCACATATGAATTGCCACATGTCTTACAGAAAAGGCTAGACATTAAATCAGTCAGATTTGGTGCTATCCACTAGAACCAATAAAGTTTGGACGTTTGTTTTTGTCAAATAGTTACACAGCAAAATTAAAGGCGCTAAGATCCAATAAAGACAAATTTTTCATTGCATAACGAAAAGAAGACAGACCCTACAGACTTAGGTGCTATGGTTATTTTTGGAAAGTAAACTAAGGTGCCTTTATATTACATCACTTCTTCTCTTCGTCATCGGTTTGACGTAACGCGCCCAATTCTTCCATGTTGCGAATCCCCGAATGACACATCAAACGAAGGAATCCCTCTATCTGTTCCAAATTGCCACGCTCTTCAGAGGAAGACGATGGCCTACCATTCGAGTGATCGAAGACTTCCGGGGTCAGGCCAAAGCAATTTAGGAGATTCTTTGCTCTCAGAAATGGGTCAGCCTCCAACAAGTAAGCCATAGACGCAACATTAGGTCCCCCCCCCCTCAGGAACTTTGTCATCGAAAATGAACCAAGCATTTAATGCGCACAAGTCCTCCTCCTCCTTCTCCTTCTTCTTGCTTCCCTTGGATGCCATGAGGGTAAACAAGGGTGAAGGCTGTGCAAAAGTCCATTATCATATATATAGTCAAAATCAATCCCGTCGGTGCCTCACATTCCTCATGAAAAGCCGAGTATCAATAATAAAAGCTTAAAAGGAGGAAGAAGAAGAGTCATTTTGGAAAAGAGTACCTCTCCATATATAGGTTCATCGTCGAAAATGAACTAAGCATTTAATGCGCACCGTCATTCAAAGTATTCCAAACATTTGGGCGCCCAAGTTTGAAAACTTTAAAGGGGGTCTTTTAGGCACTCAAAATATCTCTTTCTCCTAAGCGCCTAACACTCTTAGGCGCCCATTATCACTTAGGCGCCTAACTCTCTTAGGCACCCATTGTTTCTTAAGAGTTCTGTTCTCCTAGGCTCCTTATGCATTCAGGCGCCCTGACCCATTTAGGCGCCTACTGCTACTAGGCGCTCAACGTTTCTAGGCGCTTACTTCCTTGGACGCCTTTTTCAAAGTATTCAGTTCTCTGCTGACGTATTAATCTGCCATGCATACTGAACGTGGTGCACTACTCCGAATTTCCTGAAGAACGTGCCCATCACTTGGCTACGACCATGCGTCTATTCCATATAGGCGCCACATGTCAAAGGTACCCCTGCTTAAAAATGGTGCCTATTGGCTTAGGCGCCTATCCAAAAAAAAAGGCGCCTACTTTGGATAACTGTGAGGTGGTTATCTCACGGCTCTATAAATAGAGCTCCACTCCCCCAACGTAGAGACGCAAAGAGGAGGGGTATAGTTTGAGCACTCATCGCACTTCCATCTTCTGCAATCATCAATTCTCAATAGCAAGTTCTTCAACCGTTAATCGAAGCCGAAGTTCTGTCGATACTTCTACACGACTGAGCCATACAGAAGATTTCTCGTCAACAGAAGCTCCGAGACACAGTGACAAGCTTGCTTCCATCCATATTCGCCTCGTCAAAGGGACAAAGCGGTCGTCAATCAGACCAGACTCCTACAGTTGTACTTCTCCAGAATTTATTATACTCGTGTACGATTCTTTAAAGTTTGTAATAAAAATACTTTTTATTTTTTACAAACAAAATGGCAACTCTGCTAGGGACGACCTTCTCCTCCAACGAGAAGGTGACAACTCAAGGCGATTCATCATCTATTGGCTCTAAGAAAGGTACGTTGGTCGTTAAATTTGACCAAACAGCGTTCGAAAAGAGGCTAAGTGCTCCTGGTACTAAGCGCGCTCCTTTTCTGCAAATATGGCACGTACAGACACTGTGACCAAAGCTAGGTGCACTGTACAAGTACAGAACCACTTTCTGAAGAGGCACCTCGAATGGGTGCCTAAGCCTGCTGGTGCACCACAAGGAGATAGGCGCCCATTTGAGGGCACATATTCTCTCAAGACCACTGATCCCACTTCTGCTATGATGCCCAAATCTTTGGGCGCATCATTTGGAGATAGGCGTCCACTTGAGGGCGTCCATTCTCTCAAATCTGCCTCTACAATGATGCCAAAATCTGTGGGCGCATCATCTGGAGATAGGTGCCCGCTTGAGGGCGCCTATTCTGTCAAATCTACCATCCCTAGTTCTTCTGTAGGAGATGCTCCACAGAGAGATTGGCGCCCACTTGAGGGCGCCCATTCTCTTCCATCTATTTTGCCAAACCCCGAATCTTTCACCAAAGGTACCACGGCTGCTCAAAGGTGCCGTATCAGACGCACTGAGAGATAGCACGCACAACAAAAAATGATACTTCCTACCCCTCATTTGAATGAAAATCTTCCTAACATGCGCATAAGTCGTAATGCACGAGGAAAACTCCAAGTGCAACAGACTGAAATGATGGTTGATACTGATATACGCACCCATCTTAACAGGCGCCAAGCCCAACTTAACCAAAATGTGCCCCCGATTGATGAACAAGTAATGGCGCCTATAAGTTCTCGGCACCCAAAATTCTCCTCTGCCAATATAAATCATGTTCAAAGGGTGACACCTACTACTTCAAAGCGCCCAATGATGAGTGCTAAAAATCTCCTCACTTATCTACTGAATTAGGCGCTTCCTTATACCTTCAAGTAACCAACAAGGCCAGGAACATGCCACATCTTCCCTCTTATTCTACTAAAAAAATTGACCTCCGTGTTTGAAGTTGCATGTGGCACTCTATTTAGAATAAAAATGGCCATCAATGCAGCTTATTTCCAGTAGCATTTTGGAAGATCCGCAGTCAACAACATTGAGTTAATTATTTCTGTCAACGTTATGTTCTTCCTCTCTGCTACTCAGTTTGATTGAGGAGAGTACGGAGTAGTGGTCTCGTTGACAATTCCATATTCTTTACAAAATGATGCGAATTCATGAGACCGATACTCTCCACCTCGATCACTTCTTATTCTCTTAAATCGTTGTCCAGTCTGCCGTTCAGCCTCGGCCCTGAACTCTTTGAACTTCTCAAATGCTTCGTTTTTGGCCTTCGGCATGTAGACGAACATATACTTTGAGAAGTCATCGATGAAGGTTATGAAATACTTCATTCCGACCTTTGTAGAGAATTGTTTAAAGTCACAGATATTGGAGTGTACCAACTCCAGAAGATCTATGCTTCGATTAACCCGAGAAAAGAGTTTCCTTATGATCTTCGTCTGAGCATAAACTTTACATTTCTCTACCTTACCTCCACACTTGGAGATAAGTCCTAGACTTGACATTTTGTTTATTCTTTTACAATGAACGTGTCCTAGTCTATTATGCCACAACTCAAGAGTATAAGCTAATGAGTGATTGCTTTAATAGTTATTATGCCACAACTCAAGAGTATAAGCAGAATGAGTGATTGTATTAATTACATTGGACTGATATACAAGCTGAATTTTGAACATTCCTTCGATATAACAAGCTTTTTCGAAGTATATTCCCTTTATGGATATCACCATCTGGCCAGCATTGATGTCCATCCTTAGGCCTGCATTATAGAGTAGTTCTCTCGAAATCAAGTTCTTTGCGATAGCAGGTACATGCTTCACACCTTGAAGCATCAGAGACCTCCCAGAAGTCATCTTTAATACCACCGTCCCGATCCCTTGCACTTCAGCTTGTCCCTGTTCGCCACCATACCAACTTCAGAAGTTGGTGTATAGGTGGTGAACCACTCCTTGCATGAGTAGACATGACAGGTGGCACAAATGACTACCCACCAGTCAGAGTCAGCCCCCACTGTATTGACCTGAGCAACCATGGCAACAACATCAGTGATTACTGAAACCTTACTAGGCTCACCTTGTTCTGATTGCTTGGTCTTTAACTTGCATTCAATCTTGAAGTGACCCTTCTTGCCATACTTGAAACAAGGCATCTGAGATTTTGCCTTTTGATGTTTGAAGGAAGTCTCCTTAACATTCAGATTATTGGGGTCTTTCTTTTTGTTGTAGGAAGCTGTCTGCTTTCCCTTATGTTCCTTGGTGTAAACCAAATTGGCATTAGCCAATTGTTTGGACAGTGCATCCACCTTCAGTTGAGACCTCATTTGGTTCTCAACATAGATTTTTTGTAGGAGATCTTCCAGACTGATCTTCAACTTCTTCCTATGCATGTTTGCATAGAACTTACTCCACCCAGCCAGCAGCTTTGAGATAATTCCTCCAACAACAAACTTATCGGGGAGGGGCATCACCTTATCTTTCAACTTCCGTCGCAGCTTCAAAAACTCCTTCACCTGCGGCAGCATTGGCTTCTCGTATCTTGTGATATTTCTCAACGATAAATATCTTAATCCTATTTTTGTCATCTTCGTACAGTTTTTCTAGAGACTCCCATATCTATCTGGAAATTGTCTTCATGGAATATGATTCCGCAAGGGAGTCCTCCATGGCATTTAGGATTAATAGCCTACAGATGCTATACTCCCTACGCCATTTAGCCTGACTTTTAGTAGCAGTAGTTATCGCGGCTGCAGACCCAGATTCTGGAACAATAGGTTCTTCCTCAATAAGCACGTGGTCAACTTCGAAAAGTTGAAGAGTGAGAGTAACCTTCCTCTTCCAGATTTGATAGTGCTCTCCATAAAATTGCTCTAACTTGGTGAAGTTAGGATTGATTTGTGAAGCATTTAAGTTTTCCATCGTGTGAAAATCAAACTTTGAGATTGTTAGTCCCGGGGCATAATTTTTCAATAAAAAACTAAGAAATGAAACGATTGTAAAAAATAACGTTTCAAAGCAACACTTCAAAGAAGGTGCATGACAGAGATCCTTGGAGGATTCTGGATAACGAAAATTTAAAGTGATTTCGTAACAGCAGCAAACGAATGTAATGCTTCTAAAAAGAAGATACAAATGAATTGTTAGCAGCAGCAGCAATTGTCCACTAACAATTTCTGATTAGATCAAAACTGTTCTCGTTCAAAACGAGATACAAGTGGAAGGAATAAAAGAATGGCTTGCTGGGATGAATGATCATCGACGTTCAAAGCTTGATTCGCTCCACACGAATAGCTTCCAGGAACCAGCAAGTTCGACGGAGAACTTCGGAACACTCCGCTCTTCTGACTCCTCGGATGGCGTGCCGACTCTGCTCTCAAAGTACCTCTCTTCTCTGCTCTGAACTTAGAGAATTTTGTAAGAAAAATTCTGATACTTATGTACTCTTTCAGAGAGAGAAGAGAGGGACTTTATATAGGTGCGTCCAATAACTGTTTGGTATACAGAACGTTCAGGACGTGGAAAAAATTGCTCCGAATGTTCAGCAACCGCTCAAATCGTGCACAGACATGATTGAGCCAACTAGCGCACGGTGTGCGCCAATTAGCGCATAACACGCGCGAACGGCACACAGCGGGCGCAATCGTGCATCGCTGTGCCAACTGCACACACGCGCACTACACGCCAACTGGAGCGCCATTGGTCAGCGCCAATTGGTCACGCTTCAGCAACCGCTCAAATCGTGCACAGACACGATTGAGCCAACTGGCGCACAGTGCGCGCCAATTAGCGCATAGCACACACGAACGGCACACACAATCGCGCACCGATGCGCACACTCGCACTACGTGCCAACTGCGCGCTATCTGGAAGCGCCAACAGACAGCGTGCGATCGGCTGCGCAGAGGCTCGCGCAGCTTAAGCGCACTATGCGCCTAGCGACGATGTTGTCGTTCAAAGTGTAAAGTGCGCCAACAAAATGCCACATTACGCCACATGAGCCCGAGTTGCCTACGGGGCTTAGATCCATTGAAAATTAATTCCCAAGAACAAAAATCATCAAGCTTTGACATGGAGTCTTATCCTTACCTCCTAGTAAAATCACCCACGTGATTCCCTCCTTAGGGTCTCCACCCCATGTGCACATCTCTAAAACATACCAAGTATATATATATATAGAGAGGTACTACTCATGGTACTTTTCCAATGTGGGTCTAAACTTCACTAGGCATGTGTTGAGAGCCGGCTCTCTTCACATGTTAAAGGAAAAGCTCCAACAATACATACTATAGGATGCCATTTTATTTCTGCGCTGCTCTGTATTCATTTTAAAATACTCAAATCTCGCAAGAATGTGTTCACCTCATTGCATGTGAAGAGTACAACCAATTATAGCCTTGCTTCTCGGTCATGTATCATTGATATATAGGCTCTTATATTGGATGATTGGCCCTTCAAATTGCCCAAATTAAAAGTTTGTTTTGGTATATTTACTGAGGCTTTCATTAAAAAAATTCTCCTTTACGTATCATCTTCTTGTTATTACAGATTCCAGCAAATCTTATTTATATTTTTTCCCCTTCAATGTAGATTTTCTTTCCCATAACTTACAATGGCTTTTTTCATTTAGATTATCTGCAAAGCAATCTGCGTATCTTCACTATTCCTCGTGTTTCTATAGAACCTATGATACCTTCCTGCATCATTAGAACAAATTATGTGCCCATTTCCGGTTGTTTTACTTTGATTATGACCCTTCTGAGAATGTTCTTCTGAGTTCAGATATGCAACCGTGAGTCTTCCATGTTTTTGGAAGTTTTTGGGGTCAGTTACATGATTTTTATTTTTTTTCCTACTTCCAGCTCTACATTTTAAATTTGTGCCATCTCAATTTCGTTAGCACCCACCGTATCTGTGTACTGCTTTTCTGGGGTAGGTTTTGAGAATCTGATCTACCCTTGATGACAAGTTATCTTTGCCAATGGTGAGTTGCTAGGATCCTAATATAAAGTGTCCACTCAGTGACACTGATACTTAAGTCTGTCCATTTTTACTTCATGTGGTTGTTGACTATTTCATTAAATAACTTATTTGGTGAGGATCATATGATAGTGGCTTTATAATCTTCTTATGTATCCTTTCACTTGGGAATTGATTTTCTTTCCCACTCATTTTCTTTGCACCAAAACACAGAAAATGAATGAATTTTCTTTTCCAAGATCCTGATTCCTCGAACCAAACGTGGCATTAGTGACTTTCCTTCCCCTTTATATATATCTTCCATTATGGTATGCTTGGTAGTAGAGAAGAGGGTGTAAATGTGGTGATGGAAACATTACGAACTGGTACTTAAAATTCGATCTTTAATTAGGACTATCTCAAATAAAACACTTAAAATCTTTCACTGCATTTATTGTCAAAATCAAGATAAATTTGTGCGAACTGTCCATATTACTTACTATTGCTATGTTCTAAGCCCAAATAATGCATGATGAGAAAAATGGTATCTTATATAAAGAATAAAGCCTCTAAACTCAAAAAGTTTGTGTATTTTTCTACTTTTGGACACGTGAAGCCTCTAAAGTCAAAAAGTTTGTGTATTTTTCAACTTTTGGACACGTGAAGGCTCTAAACTCAAAAAATTATTGTTGGTAACCGTCCCATTTAATAGGAAAGGGTAAATTGCAAAAAAATCATCGTTAGATTTTCGTCTTTTGTATAGAAAGACATATTAGCCAAAATTAGCAAATAAAGACCCCCGCAATATACGACTTGCTTAAAAATGTCCATACCGTCTGATGGACGTTAGAAATGGTTGTTAATGAAGTTTTAAAAATAAAACAAAAAAAACCTAAACTACCCTCCTCCCTTCCCTACCAGCCCCCCCTCCCAACCCTCCCCCCTTCCGTTGGCCAGCCCCCCCTCTCCTCCCTCCGGCTAGCCCCCCCCCCCCCCCCCCCCCCCCCCCTCCGTCTCCTCCCCGCCCCCTCCTCCTCCTCCCCGCGTTCCCCTCCTCCTCCCCGCCCCCTCCTCCTCCTCCTCCTCCTCCTCCCCGCGTCTCCTCCTCCCCGCCCCCTCCTCCTCCTCCCCGAACCACTAGAGAGAGAGGGGGCGGGGAGTCCTTCTCGCGTCTCCTCCCCGCCCCCTCCTTCTCCCCGCCCCCCTCCTCCTCATCCCCGCACCACCGGAGAGAGAGGGATGGGAGAGAGTGGGGGAGGGGTAAAATGGTTATTACATATCCGACTTAACACCAGTTAACAGAAAGGGGGCATAATGAGCAGATTTTATACTTTAATAAATTTTAAGAGCATGGGATCTTTTTATGCAAAAGTCAAAAATCTAACGAAATTTTTTTTGCACTTTACCCAATAGGAAATTATCTTCGATCTTTCGTCCATGTATTTAGTAGGCTGTTAGCAATTTTAGGGGATTGCTCCAATATTTAAGTAGCTGCTCCACTCCGACCGAGTGTGAGACACAATATAATTCCAAGGAAGAGAAGAAGAGAGTTTCATCTCAAACAGGGACGAAACATACTTAAGGCCAAAAAGGGCCCACCCCCCCCCCCCCCCCCCCCCCCCAGACACACACCACCCCCACCCCTCTTTAAAATTGAAAAACTCTAAACAAAAACAAAAAAAAAAACTTTCTACCAGCCCATGTAGGCCCATACCCATTCATAAGTGAATGATCGACCTAAGGCCTTGGCTGACTCCTCCTCCAATTAGGTCTCCAGACTCAAACGTTTAATTTGGTCATGGCCAAAATTTGGAGCCTAAGCCGCTGTTGTGAGCTTCGACAACAAAACCCTCGCATTCTTCTACTTTTTATCCTCAACTCTGAATCTCTAATGGCGATGAGTACAGAGTACTGAAGACCAAAGCTTCACAACACCGTCGATGCACCAACATTTTTACCGGTGGTGACGGACCTGGCGGCAACATCTAACATTGAAGACTCAATATCTAAGAATCCAAGTCTAGAACCTCCACCACCATTTTTGAGAATCCTCCAGGACCTCCAAATCCATCAGGACCATCAAGATTTGAAAAAAAATTGGAAGCAATGAGATTGACATCAGTTCCTTGGAGCGCGATCCTGGACTACGCAAACAAATTTGTGATTGTCATGTTAACGAACGTGATCAGATTCGACGTGTCTATATTAGGTTTGGTCCATACCAACCTATACAGAATAGTTACCAAAAATCTTGAGTAGAACATCATCGCCGTAGCTTTCAATCTACATGGTTTAAGGTATTCCCTTCATCAGGGACGAGCCCTGCACCCCCCAACCCCTTAAAATTAAAAATATCTATAAAAAAAAAATAACTTTCCACCCGGGCATGTAGGCCTATACCCATTCAAAAGTGAATGATTCACCTAAGGCCTTGGTTGACTCCTCCTACAATTAGGTCTCCAGACTCAAATGTTTAATTTGGTCATGGCCAAAATTTGGAGCCCGAGTCGCTGCTTCGACAACAAAACCCTCGCATTCCTTTACTGTTTATCCTCAACTCCGAATCTCCGATGACGACGAGTGCAGAGGATTTTGATGAGTCAGTCTCAACATATCCAAAGAGTGGTTGGCAATTTTACTTATGAACAAATTAAAAACAACAAATTCAAATTGAAGGTGTCAATTGATATAGTTCGGTGGCTTACATTTCAAGGTTGTGCTTTTCGAGGTCGTGATGAAAGTTTAAGCTCGATCAATCGTGAAAATTTTCTTGAGATGTTAAGCTTGTTGTGTTCTTATAATGAAAAGGGGGCTGATGTCGTAGGCAAAGCTCCTAAGAATGCCTCTTGCACATCATCAATGATACAAAAGGAAATTTTGCATGTATATTCAATTAGA
Source organism: Iris pallida (assembly GCA_029216955.1). Classification (NCBI taxonomy): domain Eukaryota; kingdom Viridiplantae; phylum Streptophyta; class Magnoliopsida; order Asparagales; family Iridaceae; genus Iris; species Iris pallida. Next base: position 4,891,241 of record JANAVB010035817.1, on the reverse strand, counting down.
GTGAAGAATGCAATTCGTAAAAAAATTGGAGATGGAAAGTATTGTGTAATTGTGGATGAAGCTCGGGACTGAGTCAAAAAAGGAACAGATGTATATAGTTTTGAGATTTGTAGATGGAGATGGTTTTGTACGGGAACGTTTTTTTAGCCTTGTTCATGTCTCTGATACTAAAGCATTGACTTTGAAACATGCCTTATATTTTGCACTATCTTATCACAACCTAGATATATTCGAGAGCAAGGATATGATGGTGCAAGTAATATGTGGGGTGAGTTTAATGGTTTGCAATCTTTGATTTTGGGTAATTGTCCATATGCTTACTACGTTCATTGTTTCGCACATCACTTGCAGTTGGCATTGGTAGCATCATCGAAAGAAATTGTCTTCATCAATCAATTATTTGTTAAATTGGTTTCTATTGCCAATATTGTCGGTGCTTCTTGTAAGCGACATGATCTATAGCAAGCTGCTCAAGCTAGTGACATTGCATATATGATTTCCATTGATGAGCTTGAGAGTGGAAGGGGACTGAATCAAATTGGTACTTTACAACGAGCTGGGGATACTCGTTGGAGTTCTCATTTGAAATCTATTTCTAGCTTGATAGAGTTATTTAGTGCGACATGTCAAGTTTTACTTACCATTATTGATGATAAATGAGCTACTTCTACACAAAAAGGAGATGCGGATACATGTTATGAAACATTGATTTCATTTGAATTATTTTTCACATTGCATCTTATGACATCAATTATGGAACACACTAATCTTCTTTGTCAAGCTTTACAGCGTCAAGCTCAAGATATTGTAAATGTCGTGCAACTTGCTTCATCAACTAAAGCACTTCTTCAAAAATTCAGAGAGGACAATAGATTCTCAGCTGCAGCAATTAAATGATCGATTTAGTGAGCATGCTATGGAGCTATTGATTCTTAGCTCCTCAATAAATCCACAAGATTCTTCAAGCTCATTCAGAGTTGATGATATTTGTTTGTTGGTGGACAAGTTTTATCTGCATGACTTTTCAGAGTTCAATAAAATACAATTGAGAACCCAGCTTCAACATTATGAGCACAATGTTATTCTTACCTAGAGTAAAAAAAATTCCCAAGTATTCTAGAACTATGTCAATGGTTGGTAAGAACCAAAAGATCGACAACGTACCATCTTGCTTATAGAGTGATTACTCTTGTACTTACTCTTTCGGTCTCTACAGTAACAACAGAAAGGTCGTTCTCTGCCACGCATATTGTCAAGACTAGACTTCGAAATAAAATCAATGATGGGTTTCTTGAAGATTCTTTGATTGTGAATATAGAGAAGGAAATTGCCAAAATTATTAGTACAACTACATTTATGGAAGACTTTCGCTATTTGAAAGAACGCCGAGTTCCACTTTGATTTGGTTTTAGGATATCTCTGATCCGATTTTGCAGTGTCAATACTCGGGTAATTAGTTTTAGGACATCTCTTATATGGTTTTATATGAATGTGATATTGTATTTTCAGTGTTTAAAGGTGTGAACTAATTATAATCAATCAATCTTGATGCCTTTTTGTTTAGTGGCCTGGAGATATGTAGAACTCCAATAGACTTTGCAGTATATTGATATTTCTTATGCTCTTTTGACCTTGCTTATTCATTGTTTGTGATGTGTAGTTATGGAGAGATGGACTTACATGGTCGTTTTGATGCAAATGACCAAAATTTTGCCAAGTTTCGCCTGAATTTTGAAGTTAACTTAAATAGAATAATGGAGGGTACTGGAGCTTGTTCCAGAAATATGTTGTGTTTTGTTTATTGGTTGTTTCAGTTTTGAAGGTTGGTTTTATTCATTTTGTTGTAAGAGGCGAATACTTCTCTGTTATGTTTCTCTTTTATTTTTTTCAAAATTGTTGCTACATAAACATAAATGACTTAGTATGGAGATATTTTGTGACATCATTAACCTATGATCAGGGCCGGGCCGGAACATTTTGATGCCCAGGACGAAATACAAAATGATGCCCCTTCTTAAAAAATAAAATAGAAATAGAAATAAAATATTTTTTTTTTTGCATGATACAATAAACCGAAGTGAACCCTTTTAAATTGATGTCTATTCATACCAGCTAACCTTAAATTTTGCATCAAGAATATATCCTGGCAAATGGTAATACTACTTTTGTAGTTAAAAAAACATTCTTCAATGCAATATATTATTTAACATTTCTTGTTTATGTTTTTTCAGTATTAGGATTGAGATATATGTGCTTGTTTGCCTAATTTATCAACAATAGAGAAACTCAAGAAACATAAAAAAAAATCAAAATCAGGAGGAATAAAAGTTACAAGAGGAACAAAAGCTACAAAACATTTCAGTTTGAAAACCAAATCATTGTGAAATCTTAAGTGCAAAGATTACGAAAAGATATTCAACACTAGAAACAACGTATAATTTTAAGTGTGAAATCTTAAGTGCAAAGATAAACGAAAAGACTCATCGTCATCGGCTCATCGGTATTCAACACTAACGTGGGATCAATTATAATTTACAACACGTAGTGAGCTAAATACATTACAGAAGCTCATTGAAACTTAGTTACTATAAAAATGTGCATAAATAGAGATATTACGAAGGATGACCGAAGATCTAATACAAACAATATGTATCCTAATTTTTAAAAGATGCAAAATTTTAAGTCTGTGCAAAGTAAATTATATGTAAATATAACTTGAAACTTTCGAAAACTAAACTACATCAATATAACTCCTCATTGAAAAGACGGCGGGCTAAGAGATGTTGTCCTCAATCATTAACAACAGAAGGAACTCAATTAACAACAGAAGGAACTCAAAAAACTTAATAAAGCCAAAATCACGAGGAACAAAAGTTAAAAAATATTTCAATTCTAAAAATGAAAGTCTTGCTAAAATATCAGGTTCACATTGATACCTCTATCTCACTTTTTCGTCTCCTCTTCAGATCAAGGCTCAAGTAGAGGCCATAGAGAGAGAGAGAGAGAAAGAGAGAGGGAGAGAGAGAGAGAGAGTGTCTGCAGTCGTGGCCTTCTTCGCGTAGTCTTACATCGCGGAATCCTTTTTAAGGATTCTAGGAGAAGAAATTGAAGAAAATTAGAAATTTTGTGTTTATAAGCAAAAGAGAGAATGAATAGAGAATTAAAATGAATAATTAAAAAAAACTTATTGCTGGTCATCTGGAATCGGAAGTGACGTGAAGAATTTTTTTTCTCTGAAATGCAAAAAGAAATTTGAAGCAATGGAAAGGCTAGTTTTTTCTTTGAAATTAAAGAGTTAGACGGCTATCTAATTCCCAAGTGCCATGTCCTATTTGTTGAATTGCTATAATGATTTTCTTCGGACTTTGCACTTTGAAGAATAAATCAAAATAACAATATTGTTGTGGACAATTAGCTCAACCTCTCTTTATATCAATATATGTCAATATCTTTCTACAAGCCATCCCAACCTCTCTTTATATAGAAAGAGAGAGGCTGGGAGTTACAAAGTGAAAAGTCACTTGGGAGTTACAAAGGTGAAGAGTCACCATGATGATGAAGTCACTTGGGAGTTACAAAGGTGAAGAGTCACCATGATGATGAATTACAACACTCCCCCTTGGCTCTTCACAAACTCTGCTTGTAAATACCTCTGAGCTTCTTTGTCGGTCTGTAGCTTGCAGATTCAAAAATGACCACCTACTTGTGCCTCGTTAAAACCTTGCCAAAGAAAACCCAGTGGGAAAAAAACTTTGGTCGAAGGACAAAAGAGTACACACAGGTCAGTGTGATGGGGTAAACTTAACCATTGCAAAGGTGCCTCGTCAAAAACCTTGTCAGGGAAAACCCAGTGGGAAAAACCGCTGATCGAAGGACAAAAGAGTACACGATGGTTTAGAGGTATACACTGGATACTCCCCCTGATCACAATAGTCCTTAGTGAATAAGAGATTTGAAATGTGTCTCGTTAAAAACCTTGCCAAGGAAAACCCAATGGGAAAAAACTTGGTCTAAGGGAAAAAGAGTACACAAGCATACATCAGGATGCTCCCCTCTTCACTCGCACTCGACAGGGCACGGGATATACGCACAACAGGGCATTTGGGGGCGCTCGTTGGGGCGCTCCCCCTCACATGCACACAACAGGGTGCGGGAAACATGTTTCACTTAGGCTAGCTCTGAAAGCTTCCTAAGTCCAATCGCTCTGACATGTTTCTGGAACGAGTGTTTTGGCAGTGACTTGGTGAACAAGTCTGCACGGTTATTCTCCGATCCAATGTGTTACACATCAATCTTCTGAAGCGCTTGTTGTTCATGTGTAAAGAACAACTTGGGCGATATGTGCTTGGTAGCATCCCCTTTGATGTAACCATGTTTCGCTTGATCAATAACAGCGGTATTGTCCTCATAGACGACAACAGGTTCATCTGGGTCATATGGAAGATCACATGTACTTCGAATATGGCCAATAACAGCTCGAAGCCATACACACTCTCTAGTCGCCTCATAGAGCGCGAGTAGCTTAGAGTGGTTCGTTGAAGTAGCCACTAAGGTCTGTTTGCGAGACCTCCAAGAAATCGCCGTGTTCCCAATGGTAAAGACATAACCAGATTGGGAACGCCCCTTGTGCGGATCAGATAAGTATCCCGCATCGGCGTAGCCAACAAGGGTCGCGTTGCTTCGAGTGCCAAGAGCGTTGGACTCACTCAAAACCGCGTAGGGATAGAACAAGCCCAAGTCCGTAGTACCCTTAAGGTAGCGGAAAATGTCTTTTACGCCATTCCAATGGCGGCGTGTTGGCGCGGTGCTGTGTCGAGCTAGACAATTCACAGCAAACGAGATGTCCGGTCTAGTATATTGGGCCAAGTACAATAAAGCGCCTATTGCACCTAGATAAGAGCACTCAGGACTCAATATCTCTTCGTCGTCGTCCTTTGGACGAAATGGGTCCTTAGTAATGTCTAGAGAGCGGACGACCATGGGAGTAGCGGACGGCTTAACGTCAAAATGACTAAAGCGTCTCAACACCTTTTGGGTGTAGTTCGCTTAATGGACAAGAATTCCATCTTTACGGTGCTCGATCTGCAGGCCGAGGCAAAACCGTGTCTTCCCAAGATCCTTCATCTCGAATTCCCTCTTCAGGATATCAGCAGTTTCTGACAAGTCTTTTTCGGTTCCTATGAGATTCATGTCATCTACATAGACCGCGATGATTGCGTATCCTGAAGTGGATTTCTTTATGAACACGCATGGGCAAAGTTCGTTATTAACGTATCCCAAACCGATCAAGTATTCGCTTAGGCGGTTATACCACATTCGCCCGGATTGTTTCAATCCATATAGCGAACGTCTCAGTCTAATCGAGAACGCGTTCCGTGGTCGGGAACTACTTGATTCAGGCATCTTTAGTCCTTCAGGGACTTTCATATATATCTCTGTGTCTAGATCCCCATAGAGATAGGCTGTGACCACATCCATGAGCTGCATATTCAGTTTTTCGGAAACTACTAAACTGATTAAATAGCGGAACGTTATGATGTCCATTACGGGAGAATTCGTCTCCTCGTAATCAATTCCAGGGCGTTGTGAGAAGCCTTGCGCCACAAGGCGAGCCTTGTATCGTACAATCTCATTTCTCTCATTACGCTTCCTTAGGAAAACCCATTTGTGACCAACTGGTTTAACATTGGGTGGTGTTGGAACAACGGGTCCAAACACACTTCTTTTCGCTAAGGAGTCTAGTTCAGCCTGGATTGCTTGTTTCCATTGTGACCAGTCCGTTCGTCGTTGACACTCGGCAACACTACGAGGTTCCATGTCATCATTGTTCATAATGTCAGTGGCCACTGAGTATATGAACACATCATCGATGACAGTTTCATTTCGCTTCAAAATATCGTCTAAGCTAGCATACTCGACGGATATTTCGAGATTATCGGCATGATTAGGAATAGGCGTTTCATCTGGAACGTACTCTTCTAATACATCGCCGTGATCCTTAATGATCTCATGAGGCAAAACGCTTTTAACAAGATTTCTCCGCTTTCGGGGCAGAACATCTTTGGAACCAACCGGTCTTCCCTTCTTCTTGGGAATAGCGGCGGACTGGACGGCCGATGGCAGCGTCCTTTGCTCGGCGGGTTCGACCGACGCAACATGTTTCACAGGAACATGGCGTCTCTCAGGGACGTCTATCCTTGCAGGCACATTTGCAGCAGGTATAATTGATCTCGTGACTTTTGCTAGGTCGCTAAATGCGTCTGGCATTTGATTTGCAATATCTTGCAGACCTAGAATCTTCTGCACTTCCTTATCACTATGTGCAGAGGGGGGGTCATGATGAGCAAAAGCGGGCACATGCCACGCTAATTCACGTCGTTCCTCATCAACGTTAGCGTGCATTTCTCCCCCTAACGACGGGAAGATTGCCTCATCAAAGTCACAATCCGCGTGTCTCGCGGTAAAGAGATCGCCTATCAAGGGCTCTAAATAGCGAATGATGGACGGGGAGTTATAACCGACATATATTCCCCGTCGCTTCTGAGGTCCAAATTTTGAACGCCTTATCGGCTCAATTGGAACATTGACTAGGCACCCAAACACGCGTAAATATGAGATATCAGGCTCACATCCAGTAATCAGCTGGTACGCTGAAAGTGGTTGGGTGGCCATGGGCCTCAGACGGACCAAATTTGCAGCATGCAAAATTGCATAGCCCCATACAGATAGTGGGAGTTTGGTGCGCATAACCAAGGTCCTCGCTATCACTTGCAGTCGCTTTATAAAAGCTTCCGCTAGGCCGTTTTGGGTATGAACATAAGCAACAGGATGTTCAAGATTTATTCCCAAAGTCATGCAATAATCATCGAAAGTCTTCGATGTAAACTCCACGGCATTATCAAGTCTAATAGACTTTATCGGATAATCCGGATGGTGAGCCCTTAACTTAATGATCTGGGCAAGGAGTTTAGGAAACGCTGCATTTCGGGTGGACAACAACACTACTTGTGACCATCTAGTCGATGCATCAACCAAAACCATGAAGTATTTAAATGGTCCGCATGTTGGTTGGATTGGTCCACAAATATCTCCATGAATTCTCTCAAGGAATTATGAAACCAATCTCGTAGGTTTCACATGGAGTGGCTTGAGATTCGTCTTCCCAATCGAGCAAGCTTGGCATAGGCTTTTCGGATTTATAACGAAATTCTTTCCTCCAAGAGGATGCCCATGTGATGCATTCATAGTACGAAGCATCGTATTTTGACCCGGATGACCCAGCCGGTCATGCCATAGCATAAAAGTCCTCTCATCAACTGGCGCTCGGCGAATGATGAGATTACTCTCGATGTGTTGTATCGTAGTGAGATACAAATCACTTGAAAGACATTTCAACTTCTCCAAGATACGCTTTTGGCCGTACTGAGTGGAGGTAATGAAAAGATACTCGAAACCATGTTCTCGAGCAGTTTCGACATGAAATCCGTTTTCCTCGAATATCCTTAAAACTCAATAAGGTACGACTGGACCTTGGAGAATATAAGGCCTCTGATACTTCAACGGAAGTACCATTGGACAACGAAAAACGGGCTTTGCCAAAACCTTGAACAAGGGTTGAGGGTCCCGAAATGGTTGTCACTGAGGTTACTTTAGGCGTATAGGAGATAAAGTATGATTTATCTCTCAAGATAGTATGAGTTGTTCCACTATCAACCAGACAATCCACTGCCCCGTGGTCCATGCCTATAAGTAAAAAAAATTAAAGTTTGTCACACGTTTGAGGAAAGTGCTCGAAATAGAACTTTAATTTTATCGAGAAAACAGAAAATACAAACCACCAAAAGTTTCATGACTTAAATCAAACATAGATAGAAAATGAAGATTTATTCTTCCATTTCTGCTACAAAATCGGGGGTCTCAAGATTTAGATTTTTGCATTCGTTGACCAGATTTGCTTCGGCCCGGCGTCCCTTGTGATAGTTATTAACTTCTTGGGGGGTCGTCCTGCAAGTTCGTTGCATATGACCATAAGCACCACATTTATAGCAGAGAGTAGGCGCTTGGCCTTCCACTCTCGCTTTGGGACGACTGGCCCGTTGGTTCTTACCATGAGACTGCCTAGGAGTCAAAGGTCCTTGGTTCTTGTTAGAACCTCGCTTTGGGTGGCGAGACTTAAACTCGCCTCTGTTCCTTGGCTGGGACGACTGGCCCTTGTCTCGTTTCCACCGTGGATTTGGTCCACGGAGAGCGTTTGCATCAGGCATTGGAATTGCCTTTGTTCCAGCAGGACGAGAATTGTTGTTTCTCATTAAAATGAGACTGTTCTTCTCGTCTAGTAAAAGCTAGGTGATGAGCTCGGGAAACTTGGTGAACTTAGACTGACGGTATTGCTTCTGGAGCAAGTTGTCAGTGGAAGGAAATGTGGTGTATGTTTTCTCCAATAGATCACTGTCGGTTAATATCTCACCGCAGTATTGGAGAAGTGATCTAATCCTGCAGACTTTATTGTTGTAATCAGTTACACTTTTGAAGTCTTGAAAGCGCAGGTTCAACCAGTCATGGCGTGCTTCATGTAGCCATATGGTCTTCTGGTGGTCGAAGCGCTCTTTCAGAGAGTCCCATAGCGTCTTCGGCGAGGAGATTTCAATGAACTCCGCCTTCATGGCGTCAGATAAATGCCTGCGGAATAGAATCATCGCTTTGGCGTTCATTAAGCGAGTGACTTCCACTTCACGCTCTTCCTCGTTATAGATGACGTCCAAGAGGCCCTGCGCATCTAGATGGTTCTGGATGTCTTGCGTCCAGTCCAAGTAGTTCTTGCCAGAGGCTTCAAGGATTGGAAAATCAATCTTGATCGACATTTTTCTACAACAGGAGAAAAAAATCTTGATCAGTCAACATATAAAACGACAGGTTTATATGGATTTGGTTTGTATAAGCAACAACAAACAATCGAAAATAAAAACAACGGTTTTGAAAAAAAACGATTTTTGTTTAGAAAATTATCTTATATCGATCGACGGGCCGATATAGAGAGGTCAATAAGTTTCTTGCAAAAAAATGCATAATTATAAATACAATTTGAGCAAAAAATAATATTCGGTCAACCCCTTTCAGTAGCTCTACGTGAATATGATCAGGCGGGAAAATGGGGGAGGAGGGTCACCGGGGACCTCTTAAGAACCAAGCCCCAAGTTCTTTCTGACATCATACCCAAGTAGATGAGCCTATTCGGAGAGACTTCATAAAATTTTTGTCAAATGTAAGAATAAATAAGATTTTTCAAGAAATTCACGCTATTTGCGAATTGTGCAAAATAGGTGACAATTTAGTGCGTGCTCAAAATGAGCGTTGCCTTTGAAAAATTATTAGCCAAAAAAGTTAATTTTGGGAGGCCCAAATTTGGCGGTGCCAGAATTTTTTTATATAGCCAAAACCAAATTTTCAATTTTTAAGCCATTACGCTAAAAAAACGTACAACATAAGCAAGCAACAGCACACAAAAGAATTGGTGCCTAAGCAAGCGGCACCAAAAAAATATCAACTATTTTTTCGACGTCTAATGAAGCGACGCCAAAAAAATAGCGAGAAAAAAAATACAATTTTTTTTTACTATCCATCTGTTACAATAATTCACTGAGTAACATAAAAAAAATGCTACTGAGGTGCTCGGCAGGGCACAGATGGCACTGAGGTGCTCGTCGGGGCTCTCCAAATCTATCATTACCAAAAAATGTTAGCATATAAAATTTCTCTTTTTCAACATGAAAATTTTCTATCAAAATTTATTTCATCAGAAATTAACTAACAATTTTTTTTTAATAATAATAAAATAACTAGAGTACTAAAAACATCGATACTGTAGAATAGATTACTATTATCAAACACTTAAGAAACAGAGCCTACAAAGAGATGGGTCATAGGCACTTAAGACAATTCTTCAAATTTTCTATTATTAAACCATATGTGATATCAGTCTATTATCAATTTGACATATCTTTGCAGTAGTAAAAATTTACTATTATCAACAATTCTTCAAAGTATGAAATTATGCGTACAAAAGTTGACATTTCATAACATAGATGTTTGACATATAAGCAGATGGCACTGTTATCAAGATTGAAAACAATAATTCGAACTATTTGATAAACACGCCAAAGTATAAAAAAAAATTTCAACAAAATATTGTGTGGCTGTCTCATATGCAGAAATACCACAAAGTTTGTTTAAAGATGAGATCATATAAAAGTAAACGTTATACTTGATGTGACTACCTACGGTTTTTTGCATATTATATAAGGATGAATGATACATGGATCAAAGATATGCAATTTTGATGGAATACAAACAATGTCAATATCAATATATGATCTCATTATCAATTCGTGCTGAATGTCAATAATTCGTGCTGATAACGTGTTGTGGACAATTAGCTCAACCTCTCTTTATATCAATATATGTCAATATCTTTCTACAAGCCATCCCAACCTCTCTTTATATAGGAAGAGAGAGGTTGGGAGTTACAAAGTGAAAAGTCACTTGGGAGTTACAAAGGTGAAGAGTCACCATGATGATGAAGTCACTTGGGAGTTACAAAGGTGAAGAGTCACCATGATGATGAATTACAACAAATATTTTATTATTTATTACTATTACTAATTTAAAAAAATTGGGGCCCCTTTGGATTTGGGGCCCAGGGCACAAGCCCTGTCTGCCCCTCCTCCGGGCCGCCCCTGCCTATGATTAGAGCATTGTCAATTCGAAATATCTTGTTAACCTCGTCTCTAGGTTATCCGTGCTCATTTCAACCTTTTGAACTTGTAAAGAAATTGTCACAATATTTATGAATGTCTTTGAGAACCAGATGTAAATTATTCATATTTCAATGTAACTTCACATAGGAGGGATCATGAATATTTTTTAATATATTATGTTTTCCTTTCTCATACCAATTTTGCCTTTGAAACATAACAGAGTTCTTGCAACTATTTGCTTGAAACGTTTCTACTTCTGTCAGTGTTGCAGCAAAATGGTGCACAAGAAGCCTGGAGTTTTTTAGGAGGTCCAGATACTTTCCGTAGGTACAATATAGTTTTGTTATAAAATATTTGAACTTGCATTGCATTCTCTAATCTGTGTTTATATATATATATATATATATATATATATATATATATATATATATATATATATATATATGAAGCGGATCAAAAAACCCCCTTAGAAAACCCCATAAAAAAATTCCTCACTCTAATCCGTAATTTAATGTTAATATTAATGTTAATGTTAATATTAATGTTAATATTAACATTAAATACTAAAATTAACATTAAACTTAACATTAAAATTAATATTAACATTAACATTAACATTAATATTAATATTAACATTAACATTAATATTAACATTAATATTAACATTAACATTAATATCAACATTAATATTACGAATTAGAGTGAGGGGGTTTTTAGGAGGTTTTCTAAGGGGGACTTTTAATCCGCTCTCATATATATATATATATATATATATATATATATATATATATATATATATATATATGAACCTAAAAAAATAAAAATAAAAATAAAAATAATATATATATATATATATATATATATATATATATATATATATATATATATATATATATATATATATATATATATATGAACCTACATTCTCTACAAATTTGATATCACTAAAAACATTGGCTCTGGTCCGACTTTTATGATGTGATTATTGTTATTTTGCTCTCGCCCCGGTCCAGTTGGAGTCCTGGCTCCGTCCATGTCCTCAAGGAGAAGTTTTTTTTTGCATTAGTGCTACGCGCTAATCCAAGAGTCCAGTAACACCTTCGTGCTGGTCCTCGAAAGTAGGTGACAAAGATTATTCAAAAGTTTTTTTGAACTTGCTAGTTCATGGAAATAGATAAATTGAGAAGGTCGAATCTCGCTTTGAACAACGTTGGTTCTGACCACCCTAGCAAACCGTTCCATCCTTCTAGAGCTCTGCTCTATCTTCAATAACTTCGTTGTTAGATTTCAAACAGTTTCGACTGCTACTAAGTAGGGTTTTTTTTAAGCAGCTCTCGTACACTTTACTAGCGATTTCAATCATTTTTCATTTCTCCTAACGCGCGAGCCTAATGGGATCTTAAACTACAAAACTACTCAAAACATATGATTCTTATCCACCATTATATGCTTCTTATTAGGTTTAGACCATCGAAGCAGGGGCGGAGCTAGGATTATGAATTGGGGTGGGCTAATTAAATCGGGATGATCTGACTATAGAGAAACTCATATAAAACAATTAACCAAAAAAAATGAAAAAAAAAAATTGTTTTTAGGGGGGCTATAGCCCACCCCATCCTATATGTGCCTGCATCGAAGTCACGGGGAAATTTATGATTGCAAGTCTGCAAGGTTGATCTCTTAAAAGGATTAGTATTTTGCATAAGCAGCATCAAGAAGGGGTCGTGCTTGAATAAAATCTGTTAAATTTTTTTTTTTTGAAGAGATTGGTACATGTTTGCTATATATCCTCAAGGCTTAGACTTAAAAGTGTATCACAAGTAATGGCTTCTACATATATGTTTTGTTTTTCCTTTTTCTTTTCTTTCTTTCCAATGGCTTCTACATATGAGAAGAGTGAAGAAGTAATAGCGAGAAATGAGAGAGAGAGAGAGAGAGATGAGCAGCTTTGCATGTGAATTGTACGTTCAGCTAAGAAGAAGACATGCAGTAACATTAATATTGATCAATTGAATTCTCACATGCTCATGTTGGATCTTTTCCTACAAACAAACCTTGATCAGCTCAGTCAATTTTGGGTGGGGTAGTCCATGCATGCATGCATCCTCATTGGTTGGCACATCAAGAAAGCGATGCTTCGTAGGGTTTGTGGTCCGAGTAGTGAAAGGCCACCAGAAATTTATATTGGTCGTTTGGGTCCCCTCCCCTTACTCCCATGCAAATTGGAAGAGAACACTATATTGCCCGCGGTCCTTGCCACCTTCGGTGAAATCAATGAAAGAGTGCCACGTGAACTGCAGGCCAATAATACAGTCCACGTAGCATCTATGACAATAATTATATATACACAAATTATAACATGGTGGCTCACAACCTTTTTTTGCTTGACCTTTTTCATGCATAGTTAACACTCATTAGTATATATCATCTATGAGAATAATGTCAATATCACCTATGTTATTTACCTAATTTAGTTTTACGTTTAAACATTATCGCCTTTTAAAGGTTTATCGTTCACATATGGTCAACATGTGGAGACATAGCACATCGTGGCTAAATGTGTTCGATCTTATAGAAAAACAGATTATTCCTTCCAATTATAACTAGAGTTAAAAAAAAATTACATCGTGCCTTGATTATTATTCATCTCTTGTTATTATTGCATAAACATTTATCAATTCTTGTAGGGAACACACTATTCTTGGTCAGAAATGTGTTTTATTATTGTCTTGAAATACTGGAAGATGGTCTTTGATGCAGAATAGAGTAATGCCACTAGCTATTTATTTGGATTAAATGAGGGTAATACATGTAGTTTGCTGAGGTCAAAAGTTTTCACATTGGTAATTTTCTTCATAACCTATTGGTTCTTTTTAACTTTGGCTGCTACAGAAGAGATCATTTCGGAGTTACATAAGCTGCGTCAAGGAGCCGGGACTACTGTGTTCTGAGCAGTTATGTGCCTCGATTTTCCTTTTTCTCTTTCAATCCTAATTGGAGATGGCACACACCAAGACTCGTTCTCCGGAATGAGAATTTTTTTTGAAGTTTCGAACCCGATTTTAAAGATTTCGAACTTCAGAAATCGACAAAGTCCCGTTTGTTATTAGGACTGCCAAAATCCACACAGTTCTCAATAGCTCTTGCGATACAAAGATCTAGGGGTAAGCATTATTCGGTTTTGAACCGAAAATCGAACCGAACCGAGCCGAATAAGAGATTCGGTTCGGTTTTGAAAAAAATCGGTTCGGTTTCGGTTTTGAAAATACTAAATTTTCTTATTCGGTTTCGGTTTCGGTTTTGGGTTCGGTTTCGGTCCAAAACTGAAAACCGAATAAAAAATTTTAGTTTTTATATATATATATTATATATATATATATATATATATATATATATATATATATATATATATATATATATATATTAATTATAGGTATATACTATATATATATATATATAATAATATATATATATATATATATATATATATATATATATATATATATATATATATATATATATATATATATATATATATATATAATTAATACCTATATATATTTAGTATATACCTATAATTAATACCTATATATATATATATATATATATATATATATTATATATATATATATATATATATATATATATATATATATATATATATATAATTAATACCTATATATATATATATATATATATATGTATATATATATATATATCTAGGTATATTTAGTTATTATATATATTAACAAAAAAACACAAATAAACCAAAAAAATCGAATAAACCGAAAACCGAACCGATTTAATTCGGTTCGGTTCGGTTATTGACCAATTCGGTTCGGTTTCGGTTTTGTTTATTCGGTTTCGATCGAATTCGGTTTTCGGTTATTCGGTTCGGTTGGAACCGAATAAATCGAATACTCACCCCTACAAAGATCTAATATGTTAATGCTTAAAGATAAAAAGAGTACCGAACTCGAGTGGCTCTTGTGGTTATCGATGAGAGATAAGACCCCGGCTGGGTGGCGGAAGATTAGTGGATCAAGCCACGGGGCGTATTATTCCTTCCATTTATTTGGTAGGAGGTACAGTGGACCCAACATGCATGCAATGCAGCGTGCACAAAATTTCTTGTATATCGTCGGACATCTCAAAACAAAATAATAATAATAATAATAATAATAAATAAAATAAATAAAGATAATGTGAGTTGTTTGGTATATATCCTCTGATGATAGTACAGATAGATCAGATGGTTACTTGGATCTAATCTACATAGAAATAAGAAATAGGAAAATGTTAACTTGTCCACAGGCTGACTGACCCGCCCACCTGCGTGGACGAACCCTATTGCCCCCCCACCCCTCCCCCCCCCCCCCCCCCCCCCCTCCCCCCCCCACGTCGCTTGACTTGCCAATTGAACGGCGCGACGTGGCGGGCGGGCTAGCCCGCAGCGGACAAGCTAGCAGCGCCCTAAGAAATATATATATCAAATTATTTGCAAATGTATAGAAACAGATTGGAACGTGGTAATATAAATTGTTTGCACTTTTCATTCTAAAACTAGTTCCTGAGAGTGTAACTACATCCAGTTGCCCCTGCTGATGGTGAGCAGAACATATTAATGCTTATGGTTGGCCATTGTCGGACCTGAAGTTCCATAGTTTGTCTATTATCTATCTTAACAAAATGCCAAGGCATTTGTGAAAGCAACATTTTTAATGTCCAGTTTTTGTAAGTAGAATGTTATGTGAAGCCTGGTCTACCTTTTGCATGGCATGGTTAACATTTTTAATTTCTTCTAATATGTTTGTTTTTTCGATTGACATCAAAGGAAAGGAGCAGAGGCAGACGTACGCAGGTCACGTGAAGGTGCCCTTCTTTGAAGGGTGGATGGGTGAGTTGAGGGCTCGGATTTTCTGACTCTTAATGGTTATGTTACTAGTAGGGCCGGTCCACGAAATTAGGTTGTTCTATTTGGAGTTAATTTTGGTTGTCCATGTTAGAAATTTTATTGTGCCCTGTCGATTCATGAGATGAAGAACATAAATTAAATTGATTGCGGAAGCGTACCTGAATCCATTGCTTGGCTTGATGAATGTTGAAGCGATCGTCTCTTTATTGGGTTCGATCTTCCAACTTGCTACGACCCTTAATGACAAAGGTGAATCTGAATCCTTTGTCCCTCTCTTTCTGTTGATGGGGATGCAGAAGAGAAAAAGAGAGAACCTTCTCTTTGGTGGCCGTATAAGTTGGGGACCATAACCTTAATGAATACACATATATATATACATGTGTTTTGATATTTCTAATTTTGCCCCTCATCAAATTAGAATTATCTCCGGTATCTACACATTAATTCCATGACAATTATACCCTTAAACCAATTTTCCAATAGACCACTTTAATTTGGCTTAATTATTTAGATAGCCCAAACACAATTAATTTTACATGTGTGGCCCCTTAATTATTGAATAATTCCAACAATCTTCCACTGGGCCACATATATAACATTATAATTGTGTTAACCTTAGTGAGCTCATAAATCTTAATTCTTAGGGTATATCCGGACAATCTCGTCCATTAACCATATCAACATAGGATCAAAGCGGCCTTCGTCACATATAGCGTAACTAAACCATCAATGGTCACATATACCAATATATCTAAACGACATAGAACAATCATGGATGCATAGCATAGAAATTACACGCAATGTGATCAATACATGTCTATTTCCAACTGGTCCTCCTTAACTTTAGTGAGATCAATACTTTAACATAATGAAAACAGAATGAACTGAATTTCCATATATCTGATCAGATAAATATCCAAAATACTTTAATATACAAATGTGTCCAAAACCAAATAGCACCCAAATACATAAAATACAAACTCCCACTGTATTGCCATATTTTTCATTAAGATAACACCCATATGAGCAGTATGCTCATGAAAGATCATAGGTGATAATACTTTTGTAAGCGGATCCGCTAATCATGGAGTTTGTCCTAATGTGCTATATTGACACTTAAACCATTCTGAATTCTTTCCTTCACAACTAGAAACTTTATGTCAATATCCTTTGACTTATACAAGTTTCTGTTGTTATTAGAATACAGTATTACTAATTCATTGTCACACCGTAATTTGAGTGGTCTTTCAACACCCTTTTCTAGGCACAGCCTTATGACAAGATTTTATAACTATATTCCATGAATAGATGCCTCACAACATGCTATAAACCTTGCTGTCATGGTGGAAAATATTATGAGTGCATGTTTGACACTCATCCAAAATATATCTCTATTAGTCAGCATAACCTGATGTGGATCTCCTGCTGTGTTGGCATCCAACAAAATCAGAGTCGGAATACCTTATGATCTCCAGAATTATTTCATCTCCTACAAAGAGCATATAATTTCTTATTCTTTATTAATTACTTAAGTAGTTTGGCTGCTACTGTAGTGCCCCGTCCCGCAAAGTCAATCGGAGGAATCGAAACGCCGATGGCATTCGGACTTAGCCT
Source organism: Iris pallida (assembly GCA_029216955.1). Lineage (NCBI taxonomy): Eukaryota > Viridiplantae > Streptophyta > Magnoliopsida > Asparagales > Iridaceae > Iris > Iris pallida. Next base: position 4,873,958 of record JANAVB010035817.1, on the reverse strand, counting down.
TACAACAGCTACTCGAAGGCTCGTTCGGTCGAGGCGACTCCTCGCGCAGGTGGGGTAGTTTCGGTGAACTTGCCTCATCTTAGCCTTCACTTAATAACTGTAGTGCCCCGTCCCTACATCGTGCCCCGTCTCTGTCCACGGGGTGCGCGAGAAAGGAACACTGTCGCTATCGATTCGGTCGGGACCGATAGGTCGGAATCGGCCGAGTCGATCGAACGGGAACGGTTGAATTAAGATCCATTCCACGTTATGGAATGGCTTCTTCGGAACCAAGTCCCATATTCAGCGGGTTGTGCCTCGAGGATTGGCTCTGCGGCTGAGTCGGGAGAGACCTCTCGTTGCTCTGGTTTTTATGCCGCACTTGATTTGGCTTTGGCTTTGGTTTTCGTGAATGCGTTTTTCGTGAATGTTTTCGATGGGTTTTCGTGACACATTTTCGAGCTTCGTATTCATATCGAATATCCTTGGATTATACAGTGTTCTAATCAGTTGCTTATGCGATTGTAGGTGATAGCGTAGGCGACGTCAGCGCAGCCAACCGGTCGCTCGCTTGAAGCAAGGCTAAGGCGAGTGGCTGACCTCCTTCGTCTCGTCCCTCTACTTCAAAACTCAATATATGAAGTAAATGAATGCTTGTCATAATAGTGTAGAATCAAAGAAATCGTGGCACGATTCTTCACGAAACACTTGCTATCAAACTTCCGATTTTAAAAATGGAAAATGCGCTTTCTTATACAAATCCACTTAACCTATGCAAACAATGAATGAATCGATTAACGTTTATCGCAACGATACGGCTAAGTAAGCAAATCAACTAAGTCCAAAGGAAAACGGTCATTGGACAACTTGTCGACAAGGTGAAGTTTCCTCGAATGGTTGCCTAGGCCAAGGGACCAATTTGGCCCGGGAGGAACGAGTGTAGCAGCGCCAACCCTTCATCGGCGCGAGTTATGCGGGCACTTTCTCACAGGGCTCGCTACCCGACGCGAAAGGGGCATCGTCTAACCAAATACTATAGTCCGCGATGGCTTGACAATGCCAGTGGCCTTTATACCCCTTTCACTGCTTAACAGGTGCTGCCAGTGGCCTTTATACCCCTTTCACTGCTTAACAGGTGCATGAGACACGGGATGAACATGATAATTGCTTAATGATATACAAGTTCATATGCTTGCCTCAAAAACATGTTAACATACAAATCGAACAGGATGGTTAGAAAGATCATTGAAATAGCTAGCTAACATATTTACGAAACTTCTTGAATCAAATACAGAGCTTGGATTTAATTAGTCATTCGCCAGTACATGTGTTTTGTGCTGATCCTCGCTCTTTGCAGGTCCCGCGAACCAGAAAGGATGCGCCAGCTAGCTCGGCGGCGTTCGTGACTTTTGAAGCTTCGGCCGTGCGTCGAAGACTTACTCTGCGACTTCACTTTTAAAGGCTCTCGACAGTCCAAGGCAAATGACTCAGCGTCCCTCCCATCCAGGTCAATGGAGTACTTGTGTATATTGAGGGATGTGTGCAATGTATGGAACGGCTATCTTATCGGCACTCTTTTGTAATCGAGTCATGTTGTAGCCCGCGCGACAATGAGTCTTGTACCGGAGTCTGTAAATGATGTTCATTATCAATAAAGAATCAAGTTTCTTTTACTTATTGTGTATATCAATTTGTCTGCGTACTCTCTTAGATCTCGTGTCTCGGATTACCTTATGACTAGGCCTTGTGCGATCGCAAATTAGGTTCGCACGGCATCACGCCCGGGGGACGACTATCGATTCGACGGAATCAGGGCGTGACAAAATGGTATCAGAGCACGGCTTTACGTCCTTGGCCTCCAGTGTCGAGTTCTAGTCTCCAACCGTTGACCTCGTGTCGTTGAGAAGAGTTGTTTCATACGCTGAGCCCAGGACATTTTCTGAAACTAACTAGAGTTGCCTTTTCTTTTTTCCTGCAGTTACGGGAGCTCAGGCGGAAGACGAGACGAGCGCTTCCAGCGGCTTGAGTACTTCTAGACCCGAGCATTCCATCAACCCAACGGGAAAGATGCCTACTGTAGCCGGACCTTCCGGCGACCCGATGCAACGTATGCTGCAGATGCTTGAAATGCAGCAACGTCAAAACGAGCTCCATCGTCAGCAAGCGGAGGCTCGTCAGACTCAATTTGAAAATCGGTTCGAGGCTCAATTCCAGCTGCAGCAGCAGCAGCTGAATACCCTCCAGCAAATTGTACAGTCGGTCGTGGGCAACAACAATTCAACGATGACACCTGTCGTGACCCAGCCTGTGGTTCGATCCAATGAAGCTGAACCAGAGGCACCCGTGCTCTCACCTGCAGCACCGAGAAGTTCTAACTTCGACGTGTCAAAATTCACGAAAAGCTGCCGCACTTCTTTCAACGGCACAGAAGATCCCTCCGTGGCGATCGACTGGTTGGAGGAGCTGGAAGACAAGTTCGAGCTGCTAGGTGTCGAGGACTCGAAGAAGGTCGCGTGTGCTCAACTTTTACTTCGAATGAACGCGCACGATTGGTGGGCTGTGCAGAAACGGGCTATTCGACGTGAAGACGAGCCGGCGGCGATCTCATGGGCGACATTCAGAAATGCGTTCGAGAACGAATATCTTTCTGCAGCCGTGCGACAGAAAAAAGAAAATAATTTCATGCAGTTGACGCAAGGGAATATGACTGTACGACAATATGCGGCAAAATTTAACAAACTGGCCAAGTTTGCTGGAGACTATTTGCCTACCACCGCAAGTCGAGCAAAACGATTTGTAGTGGGCTTGCGTTCCTCTATCCGTGCTCATGTCTCGGTGCCGGAATACAAAACAGTGGGCGAGGCACTCAACCACGCCATCCGTCTGGAGTCCGAGTATCCTCCTACTACTGTCAGCGCTGTTAACTTTAATAACAAACGCCATAGTAATACGGGAGGCAACAATGCACATAAGCGTCAATATCGTGGCAACCAGACGAAGGAGCGGATGGTCTGCAATTTCTGCCACAAGGACGGGCACCTGGACACCGACTGTCGACTTAAGCACAGAGTCTGTTTTGCATGCGGCAAAAGGGATCACCTGGTTAGGGACTGCCCGGAAGCTACGTCGAACCAACGCCCCCCGCAACATCAACAAAACCGAGGCCAAGCACCTCGGCCTCCACCGACCGTATATCAGAATGGCCAAGACCGTCGCCCCAACGCTCAGGGACGCGTCTACGCCATGACTCGAGACGAAGCGCTTGCATCTGATACAGTCGTGACAGGTATACTGCAATTCAATAATAAACCTGCTCGTGTATTGTTTGATTCAGATGCCACGCATAGTTTTATATCGGCGGACTTTGCCGCCGAGCACAAATTCTCCCTGACACCGCTAGGCCTCGATCTCACTGTTAACGTACCGTCGGACATGCCACTAACTGCAAATTTAGTCTGCGGAGACGGAATCATCTGTATAGGTAGTCAAAAGATCAGTCTCGATGCGATAGTTCTAAATATTAAGGACTACGATATCATTCTGGGGATGGATTGGCTCGGTCCGTACAATGCAACCATAGACTGCGCTGAAAAGAAGGTCACATTCCGTATATCCGGAGTACCTGAATTCTGCTACTCGTGTGGTGAGGCGTCGCCGACCTGCATGGTGATCTCCGCAATATCTGCTCGACGGATGCTGCATTCCGGGTGCGAAGGCTATCTAGCTTTCGTTCGAGACATGCGACAGGATGGTGCAAACGCGGGTCAGACCGATGTTGTGGCAGAATTCTCCGATGTGTTCCCGGACGAGCTGCCCGGCATGCCGCCCGATCGAGAGATTAAGTTCACTATCGATACATTCCCTGACACTCGACCGATCTCGAAAGCCCCATACAGAATGGCCCCTGCAGAGCTAAAAGAACTCAAGGTGCAGTTACAAGAATTGCTCGACAAGGGATTCATCCGACCCAGCGTCTCGCCCTGGGAAGCGCCCGTGCTGTTTGTCAAGAAGAAGGATGGCTCTATGCGTCGTTATATCGACTACCGCGAGCTGAATAAAGCCACCGTCCGGAACAAGTACCCCCTGCCCCGCATAGACGATCTGTTTGACCAGCTTCAAGGAGCCACGGTGTTCTCTAAAATTGATCTGTGTTCGGGTTACCATCAACTCAAGATCAAGCCGGACGATATGCCGAAGTCTGCCTTCCGCACTCGATACGGCCATTACGAGTTCCTGGTAATGCCGTTCGGCCTAACGAACGCCCCTGCTGCTTTCATGGATTTAATGAATCGGGTGTTCCGACCCCTCTTCGACAAGTTCGTAGTGGTCTTCATCGACGATATACTCGTCTACTCGAAGAATAGGCAGCAACACACTGAGCATCTGCGGACCGTGCTTCAGACCCTTCGAGAAAATCAACTATATGCAAAGCGAAGCAAATGTGAATTCTGGCTTAGCAGCGTCGTATTCCTCGGACACATCATTTCTGCTGAAGGCATTACGGTCGACCCAAAAAAAGTTAAAGCCGTTGTCGATTGGAAACGGCCAGCGTCCGTCGGCGAGATTCGAAGTTTCTTTGGCCTAGTAGGATACTACCGACGCTTCGTGAAAGACTTTGCGAAGATCCCATCGCCTCTGACTCGCCTCACCCAGAAAGGAGTCGTATTTGACTGGTCAGACGACTGCGAAGCTTTATTCCAAGAATTAAAGCAACGGCTCGTCTCGGCCCCGATACTCGCACTTCCAGAAGGGACTGAGGGTTTCCAGATATTCAGCGACGCGTCCGGTCAGGGCCTAGGGTGTGTGCTGATGCAGCAGAACAAGGTGATATCTTTTGCTTTCCGACAGCTAAAGCCGCACGAGAAAAATTATCCCACGTACGACCTGAAGTTAGCGGCGATTGTGTTTGCGTTGAAATTGTGGCGTCACTACCTCTATGGCGTAGCATGCACGATCTACACCGATCACAAGAGCCTCAAGTATCTATTCACGCAGAGGGAACTGAACTTGCGGCAGAGGCGCTGGCTTGAACTGATCAAGGATTATGACTTGACTATCGACTATACGTCGGGAAAGGGAAATGTTGTGGCGGACGCCTTGAGTCGAAAGTACATTGTCTCGTTATCCATCGATCCCAGACTGCTACGTGACCTAGAAGAGATGGGCATCGAGCTCGAGTCAGATTTCAAAATGTGCAGTTGGCAAAGTTGCAGTTAGAGCCGAGCTTGCTTGATAAGATCAAGACCGCTCAGACGGACGATCCATACCTGAAGAAAGTGCGAGAGCTGATCTCGACGGACAGGACGACCGACTTTGCGGAAGACGAAACCGGCGTGCTTCGATTGAAGGGTAGGCTATGCGTTCCGGATGATTCAGAACTCAGAAAGGAGATACTGTCGGAGGCGCACTATGCAAAATACACCTTGCATCACGGTAGCACAAAGATGTACAAGGACCTCCACACAAACTTCTGGTGGCACGGGATGAAAAGAGATGTGGCACTCTTCGTGTCGCAATGCATGGCCTGTCAGCAGGTGAAAGCTGAGCACCAGAGACCGGACGGAGAGATGCAGAATCTGGCGATTCCAGCGTGGAAGTGGCAGCACGTGTGCATGGATTTCATTGTTGGTCTGCCGAAGACGGCGCGGGGAAATGATGCTATCTGGGTTATCGTCGATCGATTAACCAAGTCAGCGCATTTTATTGCCATCAAAGTTACTTGGAGCATTGATCGCCTGGCGCAGATATATCTTGATGAGATAGTACGGCTGCACGGAGTTCCAGTATCCATCGTCTCTGATCGGGATTCACGGTTCATGTCGCAATTCTGGAGTAGACTTCAGTCAGCGCTGGGTACCAAGTTGCAGTTCAGCTCAGCTTACCATCCTCAGACCGACGGCCAAACGGAGCGCGTCAATCAGATTCTCGAAGACATGCTATGACTCTGCGCAATTGACTTCAAATCAAGCTGGGACAATCATCTACCGCTGGCCGAATTTGTATACAATAATAGCTATCAATCCAGCATTCAAATGGCGCCGTATGAAGCCTTGTACGGGCGCAAGTACCGATCACCCATTTGCTGGGACGAAGTCGGAGAGCGGCAGATTCTCGGTCCAAAACTGGTTGAACAGACCGTACAGAAGATTCGGCTCATTCGGGAAAGATTAAAGACCGCACAGAGTCGTCAGAAAAGCTATGCGGACGTTCATCGTCGACCTCTCGAGTTCCAAGAAGGCGATCACGTGTTTCTCAAAGTGTCGCCCATGCGGGGAGTTACTCGGTTCGGCGCGAAGGGAAAATTGAGTCCGAGATTCGTTGGGCCGTTCAAAATACTTGAACGGGTCGCCCCGGTTGCCTATAAAATTGCCGTACCGCCGGCGCTTGAAGGTGTACACAACGTCTTCCACGTCTCTCAGTTGCGGAAGTACGTGCACGACCCTAGCCACGTGGTAGATTTTGGCCAGCTGGAGCTAAAGTCAGACTTATCCTACGTTGAAGAGCCAGTTCAAATCTTAGAACGCAAGAATAAGTTGCTGCGAAATCGAGCGATCCCTCTCGTCCGCGTCCTCTGGAAGAACCACTCGGTCGAAGAGTCGACGTGGGAGCTTGAATCGGAGATGAAGGATAAATTCCTTTCATTGTTCTCGTAGAGGTAGGTTCTATCTTTAAGTTTCGAGGACAAAACTTTTTATTAGTTGGTTATGGTGTAGTGCCCCGTCCCTACATCGTGCCCCGTCTCCGTCCACGGGATGCGCGAGAAAGGAACACTGTCGCTATCGATTCGGTCGGGACCGATAGGTCGGAATCGGCCGAGTCGATCGAACGGGAACGGTTGAATTAAGATCCATTCCACGTTATGGAATGGCTTCTTCGGAACCAAGTTCCATATTCAGCGGGTTGCGCCTCGAGGATTGCCTCTGCGGTTGAGTCGGAAGAGACCTCCCGTTGCTCTGGTTTTCATGCCGCACTTGATTTGGCTTTGGCTTTGGTTTTCGTGAATGCGTTTTTCGTGAATGTTTTCGATGGGTTTTCGTGACACGTTTTCGAGCTTCGCATTCATATCGAATATCCTTGGATTATACAGTGTTCTAATCAGTTGCTTATGCGATTGCAGGTGATCGCGTAGGCGACGTCAGCGCAGTCAACCGGTCGCTCGCTTGAAGCAAGGCTAAGGCGAGTGGCTGACCTCCTTCGTCTCGTCCCTCTACTTCAAAACTCAATATATGAAGTAAATGAATACTTGTCATAATAGTGTAGAATCAAAGAAATCGTGGCACGATTCTTCACAAAACACTTGCTATCAAACTTTCAGTTTTGAAAATGGAAAACGCACTTTCTTATACAAATCCACTTAGCCTATACAAACAATGAATGAATCGATTAACGTTTATCGCAACGATACGGCTAAGTAAGCAAATCAACTAAGTCCAAAGGAAAATGGTCATTGGACAACTTGTCGACAAGGTAAAGTTTCCTCGAACGGTTGCCTAGGCCAAGGGACCGATTCGGTCCGAGAGAAACGAGTGTAGCAGCGCCAACCCTTCATCGGTGCGAGTTATGCGGGCACTTTCGCACAGGACTCGCTACCCGACGCGAAAGGGGCGTCGTCTAACCAAATGCTATAGTCCGCGATGGCTTGACATTGCCAGTGGCCTTTATACCCCTTTCACTGCTTAACAGGTGCACGGGACACGGGATGAACATGATAATTGCTTAATGATATACAAGTTCATATGCTTGCCTCAAAAACATGTTAACATGCAAATCGAACAGGATGGCTAAAAAGATCATTGAAATAGCTAGCTAACATGTTTACAAAATTTCTTGAATCAAATGCAGAGCTTGGATTTAATTAGCCATTCGCCAGTACATGTGTTTTGTGCTGATCCTCGCTCTTTGCAGGTCCCGCGAACCAGGAAGGACGCGCCAGCTAGCTCGGCGGCGTTCGTGACTTTTGAAGCTTCGGCCGTGCGTCGAAGACTTACTCTGCGATTTCACTTTTGAAGGCTCTCGACAGTCCAAGCCAAATGACTCAGCGTCCCTCCCATCCAGGTCAATGGAGTACTTGTGTATATTGAGGGATGTGTGTAATGTATGGAACGGCTATGTCATCGGCACTCTTTTGTAATCGAGTCATGTTGTAGCCCGCGCGGCAATGAGTCTTGTACCGGAGTCTGTAAATGATATTCATTATCAATAAAGAATCAAGTTTCCTTTACTTATTGTGTGTATCAATTTGTCTGCGTACTCTCTTAGATCTCGTGTCTCGGATTACCTTATGACTAGGCCTTGTGCGATCACAAATTAGGTTCGCACATGTTTTCTAGGAGATCCGACCGTTGGATCGGCGATTTTTTTGCTCCGTCTCAATCTCGGTATATCCATCTTCACTTCCCTCAATTTTTGTCCGTTAATTTCGTCGTTTGATACCTCAAAACTGGCCACCAAGTTGACGTTTTAGATTGAACTATTTTTGGACAGTTTTGTGGAGCCGACTTCGTCAGCTCATATCTTCGTCGTCGCAGCTCCGGTTGACGCGTTACCAGTTCCTGTGCGCAGCTGGTATAACCCTCTTCCTGGCTCCTTTAGGTTTCGTTTCATTTTAAGCACGTTCGGTTGGTCGAATTCGACGTCAAAGTTGGCCGTCCGAATTCTTTAATTTGTACTTGTTAAATTCCATTTTTGAACTCGGGACTCCGGATTCAAATTCTGACACCACCAGTAGACTCGTGGCATTGTTCTGGTATGTTTTCATATAAAATTTGCTTGATTTGGAGAACGTAGGCCCTGGCACGCATTTCGGTACAAAGCGGGTCCCACTTTTCGAGTCAACGGGTCACTTTGAGATCGGCTCATCGGAATCCAATTTCGGATATACCGTTGAGTTCGTGTCATCATTCTGGACTCGTTGACATATAATTTGCTGAGTTTTGAAGACATTTGCTCCGGCACGCATTTCGGTGCAAACCGGATACCAAGTGTCCGCGTCAACGTATCATTTTGAGATCGGCACATCGGAATTCCATTTCGGACATACTGTTGGGTTCGTATCATCATTCTGGATTCGTGGACATATAATTTGCTAGGTTTCTTTCTCGACACATTTTTCGGTGCAAAGTGTGTCCAACGGTGGACATCATTTTGACCCAAAATTACCGTTTTGTCCGTGTCCAAATTGGACTTATGGGTAGGCTATCCTAGCTAATTTGACCGTTCTGGACACGTTGGTGATATTTATTTTATCATCCGACAACATCTTTAGATTTTGCTTATGTATTATCCTTAATTTATAATCAATTATTTTTCCAGAAATTGTTACTTTCTGTTTTTAGATTTTTATATATTTTTTAATTTCTGTAAAAATTAGGGAAATTTTGTATTTAAATATTATATTAATTTAGCTAATTTATTATAATTTTTCTAGCATTTATTAAGTGCTTTTGGTATTTTATAAAAATAGGGAAACAGAACTCATTTTCAGTATATTTATGTTTACTGATTTTTAATAAATATTTATGAAGGTTTATAAATCCCAAAAAAATTAGTATAAATTTCTATAATTAACCAGGATTATTTTGGTACTTTATTTTATATATAATTGAGCTTTATGTCTATCTCAAAATTGTTGGAACTCAATGTACAGTTTGATTTATTTATTGAATAGTTACGACTTGCAATGTTTTGTATTGTTTTGAGTTATAGACGTATTGGACCTCACCCTACACTAGTGTAAAGACCCTAGAAAGTTAGTTTGGATATAGTGGCACTCTATATTAGACTTTTATACTAGGTCCCCACTTGGCTAGTATCCAGTTAGGAGTCGTGTCACACCACTAGTGTATTATTGAACATAGCTTAGAACTGAGTTTGTATATCATTATTGACAGGATACCGGACATCTATATCTTCGTGCTAGTATTCTTACTTTGCTCGAGGCAAGTACATCTACAAACTCATTCACTGTCTTTTAATGCTAGAACATGTATTAACCCTGTTAAAATACTGATCCTTGAGATAGCAAGTTATATCTTCACATGTTGTATTACTTTTAGTACCTGCCATGCTTAGGGCAATTCTTATATCTTCACATGCTTCTTACTGGTTCTCAGTACATGTTTCACTATGCTTTATACTACTCGGAGTATTCACATGTTTCATAGTGTTCCCAGTACCGGCCATGCTTATATTACTCCCAGTATCTCTCACATATTTTTACTGTTCTCGTATCTCTCACATGATAGAATATGGGTTATGGGGAAACTGATAGTTGAGTACGTGATCATGCCCCCTACTCGTACGTACGTACCGAGCAAGGTTGATATTTTATATGTATACCTTGTCGTAGGCGCACCAGCTGTATCTGTACGTATGTACATCTATCGCTTGTTTTACTTGTACGGAAGTACATTTTAGATACTTGTACCACAGTACATTTTACACCTATTGACCGATCATGTACCTGCTACAGTTTTAAACATTACATATGCATATGTCTCTATGACATATGTATCTTTACCATGATTCCAGATATGCCATGTTCCCTATGTTACTATGATACTGTGATCCCAGTTGTACCATGAGGCCATGTTTTCTAGTATTTCCTGTTTTATAGACTTATCACACCATGTTTCTTGTTGTACATCTCTTTCATTATATGTTCAGTATTTTAGTTGTAGAGGTTGTACTTGCTCCCCACTACAAGGATAAGGACTTTAGGCAACAAAATTTGAGACGACCAAAAAAATTTAGTTGCCAAAACTGATCTTTAGCAACTAAAAAAATACAATCGTCGCCTAAGTCCTTTGGATTGTGAAAAATAACTATGAACTCTCTAGCGAGTATTAATTTGTTTGGGCCAACTAATAAATTCTTTGCAAGAAAAATTTAAGACCACTAGAAAAAATATTTCTCGTCTAAGTTAGAACGGGACACTAAAGTTTTGACTATTTTAGATGATGAATGAATACTTTTTAGACGACTATTATTTAGTCGCAACATTTTAACAAAAAATTGCCGACAACCAAAAATATTGCCGCCAACCTAATTTTTTTGTTCTTTTTCAATTTACATCATCTCTCAGCCAAATTTTCCTCCCCCAAAATTCCCTCCAATCATTCTATTAAAATATATATCATCTTCCCCAAAAGCCTAACTCTCACCTCCACAAGTTCTCCTTCCCACCTTGAGGCCAAGCCGCCAACTCCAAGCCATCCTCCCCTTTGGAGTTACTCCAACCGCACCTGACAACTGCGCCACCATCTCCAAATTCCTTGTCGTCGGGGGATATGAGAGCCGTTGATTTATAGATGGAGGGTCCCTGTGTCCTTTGCCACCTACAAAATTCCCTCTTCTTCATCCACCTCTGCCATGGCGAATGTATGGAAGTCTCCCAATCCCTAACCCCAACTCACCCTCTTCTCACCCAAAAATCCCTCCTTCTCTTCATCCTTGTCTCTTCCTCCTCCCCTCCCCAAACCCTAACCCCAACTCCCAAACCCGAACCCTAAAATGTTGAGCGAAGGAGAAGCTGCTTCCTCTAATCCATGAGTCATCATCTCTGATGTAGGGTTAGGGTTTCGGTCAGGTGGTGTTTTGATTTTGATTTTGATTTTGATTTTGGGTTAGCATTTTGGTCAGGTGGTGTTTGAATTTTGACTTTGGGGATTTTTTTTGTTTGCAGGAAAGGGACAAAGGGATTTTAGCACGACGATCCTGGAGAGGAAGAAGGCGACGAGCCGAGTGATCGTCGATGAGGCAGTGATCGATGACAATTTGGTGGTATCAATGAATCCGGAGAACATGGAGAAGCTCTAGTATTCTGCGGTGACACGATCCTTCTGAAGGTATCGGAGTTAGGGTTTTTCGGTTTGGTTAGCGCTAACATATGGCTTGTTGAATGTCTAGGGTTTTGTATATGGGAAGTTTAAAATTTAGTTGCTTGGTGGAAAACTTTAGTATTTGGATTTTGGAGTATCAGACACGACGGTATTGTGATATCATCGTCCTATATAATAGAGGGATCTATGGGTCTATTGATAGATATCATGTTAACGTATCAGTCAGACAACATTGAGTAAATAAATTTAAATATATTATGTATTTAATTTATGAATTTATAAAATATGTTAATTAGTGTTTGACAACATATTGGCCAAGTCATGTACTACGATATTTATTGGTTTGCCAAAGATATCATGTTGGCGAAAATGTTAAAGAATTTGAGATATATTAGGTATCAGTGGGAGGTTTATTTTCGTATGAGTTTGATCATGTAAAATAATTAATGTAGACATAATGGATTTTATTTGTTTACTTAGAACTAATGTATGCGTGTACAATGATAACCCTTTGTTCCTGTCGTCAAAGAGAATATACCTACCAATAGGGTTGTAGTTCTTGTTCCCATTCTGCTACCGAAACTGTGACTTTGTTTTTGCATGTAACTTGACTATGCCCCGTAGATGCATGTTTATCCACTATAGAATGCCATGATTTACTATAGTCATTTCGACTGTGGACCAATTTAGTTAATTACCATACCTTGACCTGGTTTAATTGATTCACTGAAATAAGATATGCTATCCTTCTGAGTAATTGCTAAATTGTGAAAACTTTTTGATTGTTTTCATTGTCTGCTTTCAATACATAATCTTTTACAGTATGATTTATGTCACGATATGGGTAACACTGAGCTGGAATATATGGTTGCCTTCATTCTCCCTAATTAGAAGAATTCACCTGCCGGTAAATAAAGATAAAATTCATCTCAATATCTTTAGCTGAACTCTTTCCTTGATCAAAAGGTCAACTTCTCTGTTGTATTCTTCAAAAAATTAAACCCAACTTGGTTGCACGTGTCCTAAATCCAATTGGTATTGTAGCTTATGTTGTCCTTTGTCAAATTCTAATAGACAAGCATATATTTAGATCCTATTTCTGTTGGAGGATGGCATGGGTGATATCATCATCCTTCCCAGTTGTTTAGCATCAACCCTTTCTACTTAAAAGCTTATGTTTCTATTTGCTTTTAACTTACTTTGTGTATTAGTTTTTTGTCTCATGTTAGTACTCCTCTCGAAAATAAGTTTGTTCTTTCTTTCAGACATCTGATGATTAGCATGAAATACTTCAATGCAAAGGCTTGTATGACTACTGATCACAAGTTGCTGTCAACCATTGTCCTTGATTTCATTAGTGTTAGTTGTATTATTATTCAGGATTGTATGTATCGAAGTCGTATAATTGTGCATTCCAATTACTCATTTGATCACCAGTCTACTATCTCAGAATTTTCAGGCTATGCAACTCCAACGGGAAGAGAATACTGAAATATATAAGCCTAGAATGATATTTGCTGCTTGTGTATTAATTTTGACAACCTCAAATATTTATGCATCATGAGAAATGCTAAGTTATTGCATTTGATGCATCTGCAACTTGGCTTGGTTACTACTTTCTTTTGATTTTTAGAACTTAACATATACATTTGAGTTACTACAGTAGTGTAGGGGCGAATCCAAGCTTGGCTTGGGGTGGGCTGGTGCCCATCCCAAAAAAAAATTTACATTTTTTCCATATAATTTTTTTTTGATTTTTTTATATAGATTAATCTACTTCCATCCCACCCAAATTTTTGGTAACCCACCACAGCTATAGTTTCTGGATCCGTCCCTGCAGTAGTGCATGCAGGATGAAACATGAGTTTTTACCTTCAGTAATTATTTTAGCAGCCTTATATGTCTGGTAGTTGTTTAACTCTGCAAGTAACTAATACATGTGAAGTAATTTGAATCTAATTTGTTTAGCAATTCAAGGTCGATGAACTTTTGATGTTTGTTAAAAGTTCTTTGTATACTGATGCAGCAACATGTCAGGAGCTGTTTAGTTGCCAAATAGAAATGCAAATGCAAGATCAAATAATATTACAATCAGGATGATGGTGGAAATTGTACCTCAAATAATATTACAATCAGGATGATGTTGGATACAAAATTTGCTTTTAAGTAGAAATTTTGTTTGGTTGAGACTTGTGATATTGCGTATGTGGGGTTCAAGGTCATTTTAGCTTACAACAAAAGATGCAGTGTTTAGCGATTACATCACATAACAAATTATTCTCCAAATAGCTATCTAGCACCATAGTCCTTCATGCACGGGATAGTTGACCAGAAGACCGACACATAAAATTTTCTGAAGATGTTACTAAGGTTAGATCACCTCTTAAAATAAATACCGTCAGTATTGTTCTCTAATTGATCTTATTATTTTCTGATGTAGTTTTCCAAACCATGTTACTGGCCTGGGGGTTCAGGTCTCATTCTATATATATAGGCGTTACTATCAAATTAATGCTAGTGTTGAATCTACTCTTCTAATCTATAGTTCATGATATACCACCAGTCCCTCTCCATCCCAGGTTCACATTTTGGGTACATGTATTTGACACAACTCGGACACACCAAAATACAATAGACAGGACAAACCAGAATAGGTACATAGTCCATGTTGTAGTATCCTTATAGTGTCATGTTGTATCTGTGTCCGTGCAACATAGAGTAGCTAGCGTTTATATCTATAATTGATGATTTCTTAGCAGCATCTGACATCCGATTGGTATTCTCTATAGTAGGAGGTGGACTTCTATATGAGGCATCTAATAGCTAATCCCGATGCCTTCGATAGTGTAAGGCTTTGTCACATCATCAATGATGCCAAGTTAGACTGTTTCCTTTCCTCTTCCTTTTTTCCCAACATTATAAAGCTTCTTAAGTAGACTTCTTATTATAAAAAAAATAGAGAAAAATTGAATAATATTCATATCCATATGAAGTGAAAAAAGCTATGTTTATAAAACTAAACATAGCTTGAGATAATTCATTAGTGTGTATAATTTTCTATCCATATTGGTATTAACGTAGCTCAATGCAGAAACTATACTGGTGATCAATCTACTAAGCACCTCTTGGTGCTGGAATTTATTTTCTTGTATATATGATTTTGATACCATACAGCAAGTATTATATTTTCATGGAGCACACTATGATTTTCTCATCTCAAGTTCAGACTAGTCCCTTTATATGAACCATTAAATAATGTTGATTCATCACTTGGATACTAATTGCTGATGGCGCAGACCTGAACCGCATTGTTTTTCTTATTCCTGAGGGTGTCGTAGAAAGTATTCCAGAATTATATGCTCTCCTACAGGTAAATTAAGCTTCATGAATGTGACCCTATTCTTTCCACTGATGAAAGACACCATTTTTTTATCCCATATTTTTGTCGTCTTTCCTCTGATGCTTCTACATTTTATATATGTTTTAGGAGATTCATGGTCTCCATGGCCAAGACATTTCTGCTGAGCAAATTTCTGCATGTTTTTCTCCTTAGGCATATGCATTATTCGAATTTTTGCCCATGTCAGCAAAGCAAATGAACCCCTTTGGAAAAATATGCTGCTTTTGTTGACCCTTTAGAAACTTTGTATTACTGCTGCTTATTCATACCTATATGTAAAAGTATTACGTGCTACTTTTGGTACTGTGCTTATGATATCATCAAAACCTGTTAAAAGTTGAGAGTGATGTCATGTGAGCTCTGTATATGTATTGTTCCTTACCATTTGACAAACTCTTTCCCAACTTGTCAAATTTCTAGGTCAGGATAAACTTGGGTCGCCTGGTATATCATTTTGCAGACACATATGGGCCTGATGATGTAAGTATACCTTACTGATACTTGTCCTGCATCATCATATATATATAATACAAAGTTCTATTCAACTACCAGGATATGTCTGTTGAGATCAGTTTGGAAGATTTGAAAAATATTGCATTCCATTATGGATTTGAATTGGAGGTAACTTTTATTTCTTTCTAGTCGCTGAATTCGAAAATAATTTGGTTTTTATTGGTTCTGTGGCCTTTTTTCTGAATCTGTAGATAGAGAAATTTTTTGAGACAACGTACACTGCAAATCCTCGATTGATAAGGCAAGTAAGCTTAATTATCATTTCTCAGTACTTAAATATTTTCCTTTTGGCAAAATATAAGTATACTTTTGCTCTTGGCATTGGTAGTCAGTCGCACTTTAAACTGTATACATGTAGATCTGCAGCATATACTGCTTAGTATTCCCTAGAGAAAATGGTTTGTTGTCCTGATGAACCTGGTTTTAGTCATTTGTCTGCATTCATGAGTTCATATTTTGTTCAATAGATCATGCAGTTAGCAAATAAAATTCTTCTTGTGGTGGGACCAATGTAACAACGGAGGATGTATAAGTATTTGTTTAATGATTTCTCTAATTTTGATTCACTTTCCATAAGTTAACTATTGTATTGAATTTAATGGCCTACCGAGGGGAATGGTCTTAATTGACATCATTAGGCTTAGCTAAAGATAGTTTAAACACAGCAAGCTACTGCAGTTATGTATCTAGAGTTTGCTGGCACTGAAAAGACAGTGATCACACTAACCATGACATTGTCAAACTTGACGTTTGTGACTACCTAACTTCTTGCTTGTAATTATCTAAAAATTTCCCTAAATGAATCATCTATCAATCAAACAACAAACATGGTCTTTGTTCTTTTTTGATGTTCCTAGGTTATTAGAGATTTTTTTTCTCACGGTACTTGTGATTTTTGATGTGTAGGATCGATGAATAGGAGGCTGATGAGAGGGATTTTGATGAAGATGACGATGATGATAAGGATATTGGTGTATCTATATCAAGAAGTGCAAGAATATGAAAAGTTTATTCTCACCAAATGTCCAGTCAGAGCAAGCCTAAGTTCGACCTAGAATGGTGTTTGGTGTATAAACTATATATTTTGGTTTATTTGTATATATGGTTCTTGGATGTTTGTGGTGTACAAACTGCGTATTTGTCAATATAAAGGTTATTTGTATTATAGTTCTTGGATGTTCTTCATTTATGTTAATATTATATGTGTATTTGTTCAGTAACATGCAAAGGGAAGCATATAATATATAATAATAAACATAATTTTATACCAAAAATCATATAAACTATGCAAAACATTTTACAATGATATAGTAATAGCTAAAGATTACCTATGGTGACCAGAATTATTGTCTAGACGACCAATAATAGTCGCAATATGCTACCTTTGACGGTCAATAATAGTTTTCACATACTACATATTGCGACCAATCATAGTTGTTACAATGTCTTTTGCAACCGATAATAGTCGCTACAGACTACCTTTGGCGGTCAATAATAGTCTCCATACACTACCTATTGAGACCATTCATAGTTGCCACAAAGTGCTTTAGGCTACCAATGATAGCCGCCATATATTACCTATTACGTCCAATCATAGTCGCCCCAAACAATCTTGGGGGACCAATAATAGTCGCCACAAACTACTTATTGCAACCAAATGTAGTCGCCACAGACTACCTATGCCAACTATTTTAGTCGGCAAAGGTATTAATGCGCCCCTTCCTCCAAAAAAATTCTGCAACCTAAGGCGACAAAGCCTTCATGGCCAAAACTTTGGAACACAAAGACATTTTCTCGCAAAAGTGTAGTAGCCAAAGATCTTTTACGACAAAAATGCTTAATTAG
Source organism: Iris pallida (assembly GCA_029216955.1). Taxonomy (NCBI): domain Eukaryota; kingdom Viridiplantae; phylum Streptophyta; class Magnoliopsida; order Asparagales; family Iridaceae; genus Iris; species Iris pallida. The sequence continues at coordinate 4,856,381 of JANAVB010035817.1, read as the reverse complement.
TCGTCCTTGACTTTGGGTCAAGAGCCTGAGGCGACGATGCTTGCAACCAAGAAATTTGGTGGCGATAAACTTTGGACAACTAATTTTGCATTTAGGCGACAAAAAATGATTGGTCGCTTAAAGCCTTTATCCTAGTAGTGCCCGTCCTGACAGGATAACGTTGTAAGTATACTTTTCGAGAAGGAAACGCTATGTGTTACATATTATGGTACTGCATTGAGGACCTGGCCTTAGCTCCAGAAGAGGCCCCAGCGGGGAACCTTGCTTAGTTATCTTTCATGTGTTTTGAGACTTAGATTTTGGTCTGTACTTATATTTGGTTACTAGACTTTGTCTCCAGTTAGATACTTGGAAGTGTATTATTAAGTCTATGCTTATGTTACCTTCGCTTATAGATGCTGTGTTGTGATGAACTTTTAAATATGATATTAGAATTGTTAGCTGCTTAGATCCTTTATTGTCTATACTTAGAACAGCTTACTACGCTTTAACCAAGCGTAGGCTGGACATGGCTCGGCCCGGCCCAACAATTTGGGTACCGGGTCGTGACATATTTTTTTGGCGGCCCATGCAGGTCCAGACTTAAGTTGTTTGGTTACGTTATTGTACCAAGCATGCCTGCAATTAGGATCTAGGACAACTTGTTAACACTAGGAATAACATTTAGAACACCTAGAGGATTTCTAGGATTGCAACATAGGAGAACTCATCACAGCATAGGACCGTTAGCTATAATTAGCCTCTTATTTGTATTTCAGTAGGTCAATTTAGACCAAGTTTGTACCCTTGGGATGACCCCTGAGGATTCACTCTAATCTTATCTAGAAATCTGTTTCCACTTATTTCCATTTGATCTTTCTTAAATTCGTTGTTGAATTTAATTTTTGATTTTCGTTGTTGACTTTGGTCTTGCATCGTGATAAATTTTGTGGATCGAATTATGATATATCCTGATAAGGTAAACGTCTGCTTTATTTATGGAGTTTAGAATTTATCGCAGCCATATTAGCTGATATGACAAAAACATAGCGCCTGATTTCAGATATACTATCCTATTCATAGAATTTAGATTTTCTCGCAGCCATACCGGTTGGCGTGGCGAGGATTCTAGATAATATGATTTTAGGGAGTATACCTTAGTTATGACTCTATCGTTTATTGCATCTAGGCTTACTGGTGTGGCAAAAATTCTGGCAACATGATTTCAGGAAGACGTGTATAGTTATCAGATCATATCTCAACTTGGTTCACTTCGTTATGACCGAATGAGCAAGAATAAATTCTTATTATCATTCTTCCCCGTCTTGATTAACTCTGTCCTATCTACATCTACAACTAGGATTACAGGTTCCCTTGGACTCTCCAATAGGATTGCTTTCATGTTATCTTTTTGAACATAATTATTTTTGTGTTCCATCTTTCCTATGACTTGACTAAACTCTTCTTCGTTAATCTCTTGGGTAATTCTTCTCGTTATGTATCCCGTTGTCTTCGTACCATTCTTGGAGATATTCCAATAAACTTTTCTGTCTTGCTTGACCTTTAACTTGTTTGGACACTGTTATGGATTGCTTGACCCAGTCTTAGGCCTTGTTACCTTCTATTTGATAGACGACCGAAATAGCCAAACCTTGTTAACTGATTCTTTAGTATAACTATAAATGTATTGTATGGTTGTGATAAGTACTTTTCCTAGGGATTGGATAGATTAAGCTTATAGGACAAGTATGGGTGACTGACTGTAGTAGACTTGGAAACCATTAAGAACGATTGTATTGATAGTATGACTTGATGATAGGGTATCTAAGATGGAAAAATGAGATATTATATTGTTATGACTATGGATTGAGGATTAGAATCTTGTGCTTAGCAGTTTGAGGATTTAGCATTTGTAGAATTTTGGTTGGTTATCTGTAACTAATTGCATGTGATTAGAGGGTATATCGATATGTGGAATGATATAGAATAAGTTAGAATGAGTTATCGTATTGCGTATGAGATCGGAAGATATCAGTTAAAAAGACAAGGAACAAGACAAAGACATATGTACATTGGTAATTAATAAATTGGGAGTTTTGAAATCGAGGATTTATATTTGGAGGACTTGTTGAGTAAAAGAAGAAGGCTCTACGCCAAGGATAAGTATTGAATGTATAATTTCAAGGAGAAACTGTAGGAAAGGATTGACGACAAATGATGCTAAGAAACTGTGGATTGATAGAATATGGATACTTAGGATACGATAAGGAAATCAAGTATTTACAATTGAGGTTGGAAATATGATTGATGATTAAGCATTTTAGGCTTATAGACATGTCCAGAGAATGACCTATATTTTAGGGTATACGTTAAGGTTCCGTATTAGTATGGAAGATTCTAAAGGATATAGGACGTAGTTATGATAGAAGGACCATTGTTGAACCTAAACCAAAAAGATTGTAAAGAGAAACGGAAGAGATGATTTCAAGGGTAGCAGAGTATCGTAGCCAGAGTAGCTACATGTTATAGTTTGATCTATTGGATGATTTTTAATTTCGAGGACGAAATTTTTGTAAGGTGAGTAGGATGTAAGCCCCCTGAATTTCAGGGCTATTTTAAAATTTTCTAAATAAATTATTTTCGATAAGTGTTTTATTATTTAATTATTTTTTATCATTATTGTACCTTTCCATGACTTTGACTTCTGGAGCGTCAGGGATGCCAATCTCTGTAAACTCTCTTTACGAGTTTTCAAGTAGACAAGATTATCTTCGTTTTGATATATCGTGTCCCACTTGAACTCGTTCCCTTGTGCTCTTTTTGTATCGCGCAACTTCGGGTCAACTTAGACCAATTAATCGTTGAATAATTATTCCCACTTTTATTTTTGATCACCGTTTGCACGTTACCGTGACTTTTAATTTAGGAGCACCAGACCAGTCATTTTCTTAGAACCAACTTCTCATGAATGATCTACTCGAGACGCTCTCCACCCATGATATTCGTGTCCCACTCAGACACTCCATTTTGTGCTTCATTTTCTTCGCACAACTTCCGGGTCAATTTACGCCGATTTATTTTCTACCGTGAAACCTGATTTATTTTTCAATTTAATTTCGGGACCTGACATCGATCCAACCAAGTCGACCCAAAGTATGGACGTGGCCCACATGAAGCCTACTACCCGCATGACGCTTGTGTCCCATTTATTGGAGTCCCCGCATATTAGTTATTTTCCCATGATTATAAATACCCATTTTAATTCAATTATTGCATCCGGTTCGATTTTGACCCGACCCGGCTCGACCAAACCCGAACCCAAGCTCCATATTGTTCTCCCATGACTGCCCAAATACCCCACATAATTTTCTTATTTTTTTCTATTTTGAAAAATATCTCTTCCTCTCTCTACTTTTCAAATATCCCACATATTTATATATATATACATATATAAATATCTCCCTTTCTCTCTCCTCCTTAAAACACTCACACACACCACCTCACCCTTCCCATCACCAGCAAAAGAACACCCCCTCTATTCTAGTCGACCTCTCTCTCTCTCCTTCTCTCATTCAAATGATATCCCACTCTCTCTCTCTCTCTCTCTCTCTCTTTATATTATATATATATACACATACATGCATCTCTCTCTCCCTCTTTCTTTACACTACACCAACACCACCACAGCACCCTTCCTCCCAATGGTCGACCCCCCTCCCGAGCTCACCCTCACGTACACCATCACCACCACCATGAGCAACACCACCTCCTCCTCCCTTCTCCTCCTCATTCTCCATTCACCAACATCACCATCACCATCCTCACACCATCATCTCACCTCCACCATCACCACCATGCAACCCACCACCATACGTCGCCGCGCCACCACCGCTGCGCCGCCGTGCGAGGCCGTGCGCCACCAGCAGCACAGCAGCAGCTCCGGCATCAGCAGCTGGCGCACGTGCGCGTGCGCGCGGGCCGCCGTCGTGCGCCGCCGTGCCGCCGCACGGCGCTGCCGTCGCCGTGGCCAGCCCCCCACCGGCTGCGCACGCCTCCGGTGACCTCTCCCGAGTCCACCGCCACCTTCTCCGACGAGCCAAATAGGCGATTCGTGCGTTTTGAACGAAATCCCGTCGACGCACGCGGAGGAAAGTTTCAGAAATTGTGTTTCGGGACAGCAACTTCGCACATGTTTTCTGGGAGATCCGACCGTTGGATCGGCGATTTCTTTGCTCCGTCTCAATCTCGGTATATCAATCTTCACTCCCCTCAATTTTTGTCCGTTAATTTCGTCGTTTGTTACCTCAAAACTGGCCACCAAAGTGACGTTTTAAATTGAACTGTTTTTGGACAGTTTTATGGAGCCGACTTCGTCAGCTCATATCTTCGTCATCGCAGCTCCGGTTGGCGCGCTACCTGTTCCTGTGTGCAGCTGGTATAACCCTCTTCCTGTCTCCTTTAGGTTTCGTTTCATTTTACGCACGTTCGGTTGGTCGAATTCGACGTCAAAATGGGCCGTCCGAATTCTTTAATTCGCACTTGTTAAATTCTATTTTTGAACCCGGGACTCCGGATTCAATTTCTGACACCACCAGTAGACTCGTGGCGTCGTTCTGGCATATTTTTATATAAAATTTGCTTGATTTGGGGAACGTGGGCCCTGGCACGCATTTCGATGCAAAGCGGGTCCCACTTTTCGAGTCAACGGGTCACTTTGAGATCGGCTCATCGGAATCCAATTTCGGATATACCGTTGAGTTCGTATCGCCATTCTGGACTCGTTGACATATAATTTGCTGAGGTTTGAAGATATTTGCTCCGGCACGCATTTTGGTGCAAACCGGATACCAAGTGTCCGTGTCAACGTATCATTTTGAGATCGGCACATCGAAATTCTATTTCGGACATACCGTTGGGTTCGTATCATCATTCTGGATTCGTGGACATATAATTTGCTAGGTTTCTTTCCCGACATGTTTTTCGGTGCAAAGTGTGTCCAACGGCGGACATCATTTTGACCCAAAATTATCGTTTTGCCCCTGTGTCCAAATTGGACTTATGGGTAGGCTATCCTAGTTAATTTGACCATTCTGGACACGTTGGTGATATTTATTTTATCATCCGACAACATCTGTAGATTTTGCTTATGTATTATCCTTAATTTATAATCAATCATTTTTCCAGAAATTGTTACTTTCTGTTTTTAGATTTTTATATATATTTTAATTTCTATAAAAATCAGGAAAAAATTGTATTTAAATATTATGTTAATTTAGCTAATTTATTATAATTTTCTAGCATTTATTAAGTGCTTTTGGTATTTTATAAAAATAGGAAAACAGAACTCATTTTCAGTATATTTATGTTTGTTGATTTTTAATAAATATTTATGAAGGTTTATAAATCCCAGAAAAATTAGTATAAATTTCTATAATTAACCAGGATCATTTTGGTACTTTATTTTATATATAATTGTGCTTTTTGTCTATCTCAAAAATTATTGGAACTCAATGTACAGTTTGATTTATTTATTGAATAGTTACGACTTGCAATGTTTTGTATTGTTTTGAGTTATAGACGTATTGGACCTCACCCTACACTAGTGTAAAGACCCTAGAAAGTTAGTTTGGATATAGTGGCACTCTACATTAGACTTTTATGTTAGGTCCCCACTTGGCTAGTATCCAGTTAGGAGTCGTGTCACACCACTAGTGTATTATTGAACATAGCTTAGAACTGAGTTTGTATATCACTATTGACAGGATACCGGACATCTATATCTTCGTACTAGTATTCTTGCTTTGCTCGAGACAAGTACATCTACAAACTCATTTACTGTCTTTTAATGCTAGAACATGTATTAACCCTGTTAAAGTACTGATCCTTGATATAGCAAGTTATATCTTCACATGTTGTATTACTTTTAGTACCTGCCATGCTTAGAGCAATTCTTATATCTTCACATACTTCTTACTGGTTCTCAGTACATGTTTCACTATGCTTTATACTACTCGGAGTATTCACATGTTTCATACTGTTCCCAGTACCGGCCATGCTTATATTACTCCCAGTATCTCTCACATGTTTTTACTGTTCTCGTATCTCTCACATGATAGAATATGGGTTATGGGGAAACTGATAGTTGAGTACGTGATCATGCTCCCTACTCGTACGTACGTACCGAGCAAGGTTGATATTTTATATGTATATCTTGTCGTAGGCGCACCAGCTGTATCTGTACGTATGTACATCTATCGCTTGTTTTACTTGTACGGAAGTACATTTTAGATACTTGTACCACAGTACATTTTACACCTATTGACCGATCACGTACCTGCTACAGTTTTAAACATTACATATGCATATGTCTCTATGACATATGTGTCTTTACCATGATTCCAGATATGCCATGTTCCCTATGTTACTATGATACTGTGATCCCAGTTGTACCATGAGGCCATGTTTTCCAGTATTTCCTGTTTTGTAGACTTATCACACCATGTTTCTTGTTGTACATCTCTTTCATTATATGTTCAGTATTTTAGTTGTAGAGGTTGTACTTGCTCCCATCCTGACAGGATAACGTTGTAGGTATACTTTTCAAGAAGGAAACGCTATGTGTTACATATTATGGTACTGTATTGAGGACCTGGCCTTAGCTCTAGAAGAGGCCCCAGAGGGGAACCTTGTTTAGTTATCTTTCATGTGTTTTGAGACTTAGATTGTCACCCTCATTTCTCGTATTTCCCGTATTTCGTATTTATACTCGTATCTGGATTTTGGCATGTATTTTTATTTTTCTCAACTTGTGAAATTTCGATATTCTCGTATTTTGGGTTTTGACTTGGCTCGGTTTTAATTGGTTTGGGTTGGTTTGGTTTGGTTTAATGTGTATGGGAACACCTTAGCCTATGCTCCACCCTCAACACACCATATCCCACCCTCTTTATAATCCTCACCTAACACTCTCTCTCTTCATTACCACCTCCATTAATTTCTTCTTCTTCTTCTTCCTCCACACCACTCTCCCAACCCATAGGCAAGTGCACCTTGCCACCACATGAGAACCCTATTTTATTTGTCTATTTGCTAGATTAGGACATGGTGATCAACATTAGAACTTGGCTTTTTGTGATTTGGAGTCTCCATTGTTCCAGATCTAAGTTTTCCTTATTTTCGGATTTGTATGGTTTTGACCTATTTAAGTTGGATTTTTATGGGTTTTGATGTTTCTATGTGGAAGAGAATTCAATTTTACCCAAGTTAGAACATTGGAAACCCGGATTTGGAGTTCGGATGGCCAAGTTGTGATGTTTTGAAGCTTGGGTTCAACCATGGAGTTCTTGCTGTTTGGAGAAGACAGTGAGCAGTGTGCAGAGCTTCTTAGCTTACGCCACTGAGTTGTACGCGCTCTTTAGCGTAGCGTACGCAGACTTGAGTACGCTTCCTGTTGGAAGCGTGTCTCTTGAGTACGCTTTCTGTTGGAAGCGTGTCTCTTGCGTACGCAGACTTGAGTGTGCCTTGGTACGCAGACTTGAGTGTGCCTTGGTACACAGACTTGAGTGTGCCTTGGTACGCAGATTTGAGTGTGCCTTGGTACGCAGACTTGAGTATGCCTTGGTACGCAGACTTGAGTGTGCCTTGGTACGCAGACTAGAGCGAGCCCTGGTACGCAGACTTGAGCGTGCCCTGACTTGAGCGTACGCATGTCCTGAGCGTACGCTTCCCCTTGCGTGCGTGCTTTTGTGCGTACGCTGTTCTCCAGCGTGCGTGCTTTTGCGTGTATGCTTCCCCCTGCGTGCGTGCTTTTGTGCGTACGTAGCTCTCCTGCGTGCGTGCTTTTGTGCGTACGCAGCTCCCCTGCGTGCGTGCTTTTGTGCGTACGCAGCTCTCCTGCGTGCTTGCTTTTGTACGTACGCTGCTCCCCTGCGTGCGTGCTCTTGCACGTATGCCCAACCCCCTGGCCCCTTGCTTAACCCATTGGCATTTGGAGTATTGGTTTTATTTCATGACTTGGTTTCTCTTTTGTGGATTGGGTTTTTCCTGTGATCTTGTTCAAACACAGCACGACTATCTTGACCCGACACGGCCTAACACGATTTTCAAGTAATTGTTTATGACTAGTTCGGTTTTCGGGATTTTCTGTGAACTATGATCCTGGTATTCTCTGATCTCCTTGCTAGTGACCCAGTGGGGTGCACACCTAACTTGTAACTTGTACTTAATCCTTGTGACTTGATAACTTGATAGTGGCCCGTGGCGGCGCACTCTTGACTTGACTTGACTTGACTTGACTTAATACTGTTGCGACGGCTAGCACGACTTGACAAGAATAAATGGCCTGGACACCGTGGGTGAATGTGTTTGTATAAATGAACCTGTCTTGTCTTACATCTTGTATAGGACATGAATCCCTGGTTTCCTACAGTCAGGGATTCATACTGAATATGGCTAGGTTTAATGACTAGATTGATCAAATAGTTCATAGAGAATTTCCCAGTTACCCGTTGCCCCTTTGGTCCCGGCCTTATATATATATATACTTGGGATTTGTTGTTATCCGTCGAGATGAGCGCACTTCCAGCCCGCCGTCGAGTGTGGTACCTTAGGACACATATATCTTACTACAGTGTGTCTGCTATATCCTGCTATCTTTTCCTTTTCTTGCTGGGATCACTCAGGTAGTAACAAACAGGTAACCGGACTTGGAATTCTCATTGCATCTTGCTAGTAACTAGGCCTGTGATAACCCTAGTTAGTTAAAGTATCAAGCCATACTTATTGCTTGGCCGTGATTGTTGGTTGAGGTATAATCTGTCTAGTCTTGTCTTGATCCTATGCAAGATTGCTTCCTGTCTTGGTTTCTTACATTATTACCTTGCCGATAAGTGGTGGGAGAAACCAAGTTCTGTTCAGACGAAGGGTTACAACCCCGGTCCTTGTTTGGTTTTCGGGTTGTAACCTGGTTATCTGAATAGTCCCATGGTTATCTCATCGTATATCATCCTGTCATACTTTTCTATATGTTCTGTCTTTTATCGATTCTGTACAAGATTGTCTTTTATATTCATCTATCATGTTTTTCTTAAATTACTGTCTCTTATTATGTAATTATATTATTGTGCTAATTTGCTGGCTTTGGTTCTTATTTTGTGGCCTCCTTTGTGGCACTTGCTCTTTCTGGGGTCTGACCCAGCTGGTTTTGTATGGCCAGATACCGGAGCAGCAGCAAAGGATCTACCTGTCTTCCAGCCCGATGGTGATCGCCAGGCGTAACCAGGGCAACGAGTGGGTTTTATTTTGCTCTCCCACTCCCTTGTAAAAATATTCTTTTGAGGCGTTTAGCCGCCGAGCAAGTGTTAGCTCGTTTGCAACTTTATTTTCTGTCTGCCTACGGGCTGTAATCATGATTGGCAACTCGAGGTTGATCATGTATGACTTAACTCTTGCTAGTCCTTACATTTTGTACGACTAGCTTCATGATCATCTGGATATGTAATGTTTGGGACGCCTTACAATTGTATATTTGGTGATCTGATATCTTGTGATTATTATTAGTTGGTTGAGATTGAGACAATAGGATAATTTATGACCTTAAGAGACTGTTGGCTTGTAGATAAACCCTCACATATCTAGACAGCCGTGACCGTATGGTGAGATAGATTCCATCTCATTATACGTAGCTGGCTATGTCTGCCCCCGCTCTCCAGTATTCTGGTTCTGGGGCGTGACATGGTTTAAGTGGTGGCTCATGCAGGTCTTGTCAATCAAGAAATGTGAGGGTTTACCGGATAGATGTCTCAATCTGTACTCGCCTTTGATCTCCACTCGTATCTTCTTGTCTCCTTGAATCCCTGACTTGATAACATGCTTGCATCATTGTTCTATCCTGGTCCTTCCTTAATATTCCTGATGTCATTGCTTCAGCGGCATCACTCCTGTTGATCAACCAGAAGAAGTTCGACCGGCAGCCCAGCAACAGCAAGATGATCAAGATCAGTCCTCAGCAGCCGCCTCTCGAGCCATGCCTTCTGGAGAACCAGTGCCCCCAGTCCAGCCAGTTCAGCCAGCAGGGACAGAAGATTGGGTCTTGATAGGACTCATCCGTGAGTTGCTTGCGTCTCAGGACCGTCGAGGTGATGCCTTGCAGCATGCAGTACAAGAAGTTATGAGCGGAAGTGGTCCTCGAGGGAACAGTGCGATCAACAATTTCAAGCGCCTGAACCCTCCATTCTTTGACGGCAGCGAGGATGCTATTGCTGCAGATGCCTGGCTACAGGACATTGAAGTTATCTTGGAGGCAGCCAGGACCCCTGAAGCAAAGAAGGTGTCTGTGGTGCGCCTGCAGTTACTAGATCTAGCCCGCAGCTGGTGGGCTATGCAAGCAGCGAGTTTGGGTACGCCTATCATGTGGGCGGTATTCAGTGATATGTTCCAGACCAAGTACTTCGACGCAGTGGCTAGATATGACCTGCAGACCAGGTTTAGTAATCTCAGACAGATGAGCAGGACGGTCGACGGATATGCGGTCGAGTTTTCAAGGTTGAGTCGGTTTGCTCCCACCTTGGTGGCAACCGAGTTAGACAGAGCACAGCAATTTCGACAGGGGCTCCACTTGGAGATCATATTGGCAGTAGAGCAGTTCGAGCACAAAACTTTTGATGCCGTCTTGCGAGCAGCGAGGAGGCATGAGTACACTTCCCGAAGGATAGCGGACCGGACCGAAGATCGGAAGCGGTCTCACGACCAGATGAACCAGCTCCAGTTCACCAACCACAGTAGCTTCCGTTCCCGGGTCCATTGCCGTCTCAGGCCCAGGCCTTCCAGCAACAGAGGCCTCAGCAGTTCGCCCTGGCCCAGGCCCAGATCCAGAATCGGCAGAGAGGTATCTGTGTCCTATTATCTTGCTTTTTGCCGTCGTTATGCGGGACACGTGTCATGTTTCATGTGTCCTAATTACAACGGTATATTTCGGATCCGAGCCGTATCCTAGATCATTCGAAAACGGTTATTGGTACCAACCTTTTCGTATGAGGAAAGTCCCGTGTCCCTGTTTGACCAGGGGGAGAGACCTCAAGCGCAAGACTATCAGTTTAGTTCATGTTGCTTGAGTTCATCGCTCCTTGGGAGAGTCGAACGTGTGAGTGTGAGGATGATATTCGATCACGTTATCCCTACCTGTTTGACTCGTGAGGTATAATGTCTTCCTTATGCCTTACGTTTTCCCTTCCTTGCTTGCATTGTATGATTGTATGATTGAACTGCTTAGTGTAGCTTGCATGTGCTTAGTGTAGCTTGTCGTGACAATCTCGAGCTCCTTGATTAAATTCCGAGGACGGAATTCTCTTAAGGTGGGTAGAGTTGTCACCCTCATTTCCCGTATTTCTCGTATTTCGTATTTATACTCGTATCTGGATTTTGGCATGTATTTTTATTTTTCTCAACTTGTGAAATTTCGGTATTCTCGTATTTTGGGTTTTGACTTGGCTCGGTTTTAATTGGTTTGGGTTGGTTTGGTTTGGTTTAATGTGTATGGGAACACCTTAGCCTATGCTCCACCCTCAACACACCACATCCCACCCTCTTTATAATCCCCACCTAACACTCTCTCTTCATTACCACCTCCATTAATTTCTTTTTCTTCTTCTTCCTCCACACCACTCTCCCAACCCATAGGTAAGTGCACCTTGCCACCACATGAGAACCCTATTTTATTTGTCCATTTGCTAGATTAGGACATGGTGATCAACATTAGAACTTGGCTTTTTGTGATTTGGAGTCTTCATTGTTCTAGATCTAAGTTTTCCTTATTTTCGGATTTGTATGGTTTTGACCTATTTAAGTTGGATTTTTATGGATTTTGATGTTTCTATGTGGAAGAGAATTCAATTTTACCCAAGTTAGAACTTTGGAAACCCGGATTTGGAGTTCGGATGGCCAAGTTGTGATGTTTTGAAGCTTGGGTTCAACCATGGAGTTCTTGCTGTTTGGAGAAGACAGTGAGCAGTGTGCAGAGCTTCTTAGCTTACGCCACTGAGCTGTGCGCGCTCTTTAGCGTAGCGTACGCAGACTTGAGTACGCTTCCTGTTGGAAGCGTGTCTCTTGAGTACGCTTCCTGTTGGAAGCGTGTCTCTTGCGTACGCAGACTTGAGTGTGCCTTGGTACGCAGACTTGCACACAGACTTGAGTGTGCCTTGGTACGCAGACTTGAGTGTGCCTTGGTGCGCAGACTAGAGCGAGCCCTGGTACGCAGACTTGAGCGTGCCCTGACTTGAGCGTACGCATGTCCTGAGCGTACGCTTCCCCCTGCGTGCGTGCTTTTGTGCGTACGCTGTTCTCCAGCGTGCGTACTTTTGCGTGTATGCTTCCCCCTGCGTGCGTGCTTTTGTGCGTACGCAGCTCTCCTGCGTGCGTGCTTTTGTACGTACGCAGCTCCCCTGCGTGCGTGCTTTTGTGCGTACGCAACTCTCCTACGTGCGTGCTTTTGTGCGTACGCTGCTCCCCTGCGTGCGAGCTCTTGCACGTATGCCCAACCCCCTGGCCCCTTGCTTAACCCATTGGCTTTTGGAGTATTGGTTTTATTTCTTGACTTGGTTTCTCTTTTGTGGATTGGGTTTTTCCTGAGATCTTGTTCAAACACAGCACGACTATCTTGACCCGACACGGTCTAACACGATTTTCAAGTAATTGTTTATGACTAGTTCGATTTTCGGGATTTTCTGTGAACTATGATCCTGGTATTCTCTGATCTCCTTGCTAGTGACCCAGTGGGGTGCACACCTAACTTGTAACTTGTACTTAATCCTTGTGACTTGATAACTTGATAGTGGCCCGTGGCGGCGCACTCTTGACTTGACTTGACTTGACTTGACTTGACTTAATGCTGTTGTGACGGCTAGCACGACTTGACAAGAATAAATGGCCTGGACACCGTGGGTGAATGTGTTTGTATAAATGAACCTGTCTTGTCTTGCATCATGTATAGGACATGAATCCCTGGTTTTCCACGGTCAGGGATTCATACTGAATATGGCTAGGTTTAATGACTAGATTGATCAAATAGTTCATAGAGAATTTCCCAGTTACCCGTTGCCCCTTTGGTCCCGGCCTTATATATATATATATATATATATATATATACTTGGGATTTGTTGTTATCCGTCGAGATGAGCACACTTCCAGCCCGCCGTCGAGTGTGGTACCTTAGGACACATGTATCTTACTACAGTGTGTCTGCTATATCCTGCTATCTTTTCCTTTTCTTGCTGGGATCACTCAGGTAGTAACAAACAGGTAACCGGACTTGGAATTCTCATTGCATCTTGCTAGTAACTAGGCCTGTGATAACCCTAGTTAGTTAAAGTATCAAGCCGTACTTATTGCTTGGCCGTGATTGTTGGTTGAGGTATAATCTGTCTAGTCTTGTCTTGATCCTATGCAAGATTTTTTCCTGTCTTGATTTCTTACATTATTACCTTGCCGATAAGTGGTGGGAGAAACCAAGTTCTGTTCAGACGAAGGGTTACAACCCCGGTCCTTGTTTGGTTTACGGGTTGTAACCTGGTTATCTGAATAGTCCCATGGTTATCTCATCGTATATCATCCTGTCATGCTTTTCTATATGTTCTGTCTTTTATCGATTCTGTACAAGATTGTCTTTTATATTCACCTATCATGTTTTTCTTAAATTATTGTCTCTTATTATGTAATTATATTATTGTGCTAATTTGCTGGCTTTGGTTCTTATTTTGTGGCCTCCTTTGTGGCACTTGCTCTTTCTGGGGTCTGACCCAGCTGGTTTTGTATGGCCAAATACCGGAGCAGCAGCAAAGGATCTACCTGTCTTCCAGCCCGATGGTGACCGCCAGGCGTAACCAGGGCAACGAGTGGGTTTTATTTTGCTCTCCCACTCCCTTGTAAAAATATTCTTTTGAGACGTTTAGCCGCCGAGCAAGTGTTAGCTCGTTTGTAACTTTATTTTTTGTCTGCCTACGGACTGTAATCATGATTGGCAACTCGAGGTTGATCATGTATGACTTAACTCTTGCTAGTCCTTACATTTTGTACGACTAGCTTCATGATCATCTGGATATGTAATGTTTGGGACGCCTTACAATTGTATATTTGGTGATCTGATATCTTGTGATTATTATTAGTTGGTTGAGATTGAGACAATAGGATAATTTATGACCTTAAGAGACTGTTGGCTTGTAGATAAACCCTCACATATCTAGACAGCCGTGACCGTATGGTGAGATGGATTCCATCTCATTATACGTAGTTGGCTATGTCTGCCCCCGCTCTCCAGTATTCTGGTTCTAGGGCGTGACATAGATTTTGGTCTGTACTTATATTTGGTTACTGGACTTTGTCTCCAGTTAGATACTTGGAAGTGTATTATTAAGTCTGTACTTATGTTACCTTCGCTTATAGATGCTGTGTTGTGATGAACTTTTAAATATGATATTAGAACCGTTAGCTGCTTAGATCCTTTATTGTCTATACTTAGAACAGCTTACTACGCTTTAACCAAGCGTAGGCTGGACATGGCTCGGCCCGGCCCAACAATTTGGGTATCGGGTCGTGAGCACCAAAAATTTGAATGTTGACTAAATTTTACAAAACTGAATTGTGTTCAAATCTTTATGCTTATTTAAATTAAATAATCATAAATCCTTATGTACATGCATATTCATAAGATTATTACTCAAATAAAGTAATCAAAAGCATAATCATTAATTTCAATTTGACAAAATTGGATATTATCACTATAACAAAATTCATGAAATAATCTACGGAGGATATGCACCCAAAGATAATATCAAATAATGCATAAGGATTACTTTAAATAGAATAATCTATAGAAGACCAAATATATGCATTAACATATTATATTTTACAAAAGATATGTATCAACATATTGCACCAAATAATCTATAAAGATTATACCAAAAATAATCTGCTAAAGATATATACGTCGATAGATTACACTGACATATTTTACTAAAGATATTCATTAACAAATTATATAAATTAATCCATATCGATTATTGGAAATAAAATAATCCACCAAATATAAAATTCATACATATTTTGTCCTTAATGATCTATCTGGTAGGTTGGCACCGACTATGTCAAAAGTAGTGTTTGCAAGCAATCTTAATGAACAAGTAGTCACTGAATCACAAACCATAAATTAACTGTGTGATTTCATAGGAAACAATGGACAACAAATTTAGTTTAATAATGATCTAATAGTCATTATCTGTTCAAAAAAGACCATGTGGGTCATAAAAAAGGGAAGAGATTAATTATTGGGATTAATTTATTCAAACATAATGATCCATCGAAACAAATTTGGTAGGAGTTTTCTCTCATGCAAATTCCAAGGCCTTATGTCAAAGCATTAGCGGAATGGAAGAACCTCCATTACTTTGTTTTCCCTTATCAAGTTCCACAATGCAAATTACACGACAAAAGCTACTCTGTGTCTGGGAAAGGACCTTTGAAGTTCAACTTCTATCACAAATTAATAACCAACAACAGCAATTTTGAATCCATGTGGACTAAATCAACATATTACATGAGGAAGAACCAAAACTGGTAGATCATAAAAAAAAATTGACGGAATAATCAAAACCCTAAATTAAATTAAATCTAGTGATCTAGGGTTTCTGAATACCAATACCAACAAATTGATTATGAAACTTCAATCTCATAAATCAAACAGGGTGACTCTGATACCACTTGTTAGAAATTTTATTGTGCCCTGTCGATTCATGAGATGAAGAACATAAATTAAATTGATTGTGGAAGCGTACCTGAATCCATTGCTTGGCTTGATGGATGTTGAAGCGATCGTCTCTTTATTGGGTTCGATCTTCCAACTTGCTACGACCCTTAATGACAAAGGTGAATCTGAATCATTTGTCCCTCTCTTTCTGTTGATGGGGATGCAGAAGAGAAAAAAGAAAACCTTCTCTTTGATGGCCGTATAAGTTGGGGACCATAACCTAATGAATACACACATATATATACATGTGTTTTGATATTTCTAATTTGGCCCCTCATCAAATTAGAATTATCTCCGGTATCTACACATTAATTCCATGATAATTATACCCTTAAGCCAATTTCCAAATAGACCACTTTAATTTGGCTTAATTATTTAGATAGCCCAAACACAATTAATTTTACATGTGTGGCCCCTTAATTATTGAATAATTCCAACAGTCCATTGATCTTTATTGTAGGCTGATCCTGAAGTCACCCACGACTCTAACCTTTATTGGGATCACGCTTAGTCTGGGAGTTGCCCTTAGCAGAGGGGGTTGTTCAAGTCCCAAGTCTTGTATGACTTATCCCTGGGTTGGCCCTGGTTACTAGCTGCCTGTACGGAGGAGGATAGCTTTTTACGAGGGTTCATTTCCTTCTTGTAGTACTCTTAGTGATGTGTCAAAATTTTGGCAGTCCTTCGTCGTCCAAACGGAACTGTTTTGATTCTGACGTTTCGAGAGTCCATTAATAGATTTCAAAAACTTCAGAATTAGTCCCAATCCCAAATGAGATATCTACCACGAACCTATGCAAAAACATAATTAATATTTAGGAATTTGGGAAAGAAGATGAAAAACCCAAAAAACATTTTTTTTTTTTTATTTATACTTAAAGTTTTGATACCCTACAATAATTTTCAAAAATATTTTGGGTATTAAAATAAGACCAATATTTTAACATTTTTATAATGTCTTAACTAAAAAAAAAGGGGTTGATCATGTACCTTTCTTTTCTTTTTTCCTAGCGTTATCAAAATTATCTCCTTTTGTAAGAGCATCTCCAACCCTATTATCTTGTTAAGTATTGTGAGTCTTAGGTGGCTCCTATGTGGCATGAGCCACAAGACAATGTCTTGTTTATGTGGCAAAATTATATCTCAAAAGACAATGAGAGAGAAAAACTCTCTCCAATGCAAAAGTATTGCGAATACAATAAAAAGTATTTTTTCCAACTTCCAAGGCAACTTTTAAGACAACTACCCATCTTCTTTCTTTTTTCTAATATTTTTTATTCATAATTGATGACATGGAAGACAAGACATTGTCAAGTGCATTGTCTAGAACAAGACAATCAACTTCACAATGTCTTCTTTAATTTTTGCCACATAAACTTCACAATTGCATTGGAGAAGAACTTTTGAATAAAATTTTGTCATTTCTATGTGGCATTAACTTTTTTCCAAAGTCACAATAGGGTTGGAGATGCTCTAACAATTTTTGAGTGGTTGGTGGCATGGTTTCCTCTCCTCAGGACTAACCCACAAGAATTTGAATAAAATTTTGTCATTCCTATGTGGCATTAACCGAATCTATTTTTGTAAATGTGATTCACAACTGTGAACTCACTGGAAGACATTATGTTTGTTCTGTCATGATCAGCAGCTACTAACAGTTTTTGAGTGGTTGGTGGCATGGTTTCCTCTCCTCAAGACTAACCCACAAACGAGGGAAGTTGGTTAAGTCATGAGCCAACCTTGGCTCTTTTTTTCCATGTGAACTGGTAAGCTGTCATCTTTCCACAGGAGACAAAGCAGTACAATTGTCACATGCATGCACATACTGGACGCTTGTGTTTTCATGAGCAGATTTTTTCCAGTCTCGAGTCCTACAAAAATGAGCTCGACTTGATCAGTTCATAACAGGGAATGTGATGCAGTCCGGAGGCCATAGTGACGGAAGCCCTCCTCAACTTTGCAGAGTTAGGGGTCCATTAATTTCCTTCCAAGGGGAGACCAAGTAAAAAAAGACTTTGTGGTCGTGTATCAAAATAGCAAAGATCGATATAAACACTCAACTTGGAAGGGAAATCAATTTCTTGAATTTTTTTTTTTTTTTTTGAAAATTATAATTTTTACTAAAAAAATTCGATATTTGGAAATGCCAAAAAAATTGGAAAGGAAAGTGAAAATTTCAATATGGAAAAGTAATTCCTTGTTTAGATAGATGGAATTATTTTTTTTTCCTAATTTTTCTTCCATTGGTAACAGAGCCGGCCCTGAGGAATTGGGGACCCGAGGCGAAACTTCCAAAATGGGCCCCAACATAATGTAAAAAAAAGTATAAATAAAATAAAATTTGTTGTAGTCAAGATTTGAACCAATGACCTCTTAAATATAAGTCTAACATTGTACCCACTAAACCACATTACTTTTTGTTAAAAAAATGGCACGTGATACATTCTAGTTCTGTTATAAACAGTTTCATGTTGGTGCCCCCTTTCGTCGGAGGCCCTGGGCCGTCGCCCGGCCTACCCTGTGCCGTCGTCCGACCTGCCCTGTGCCAGGGCCGCCCTTGATTGGGAATCACTTTCCTTTCCTCTTCAATTCTTTTGGCGCCAAACATAGAAAAGTAATCACTTTTTCTTTTCCAATCCGATAATTACGCGAACCAAATGAGGCCTTATTGACTCGGCAAGCTTTGATGTGTCGCTAGCTTCTGTGCAGTAAGAGCATCATTAGTAGGTGGGACTTTCCAATAAAATTTGGAGTCAAAATTTTGAAAAAAAAAAGAAGGTAAATATCAAATGGGATGGATTTGTATAAGAATAGTAGGAAATGATAAAGTAAGCTCCGATTCCAAAATTATGTGGTCAAAAATTAATGTAGGAAATAAATAACGTATAATCTAGAATGTAGAAAATTGGGCTCCAATTAGGACTTACTATTCTACGAAATAAGTTACTACAATCTAGAATGTAGAAATTGGGAGGCTCAACCTATAGCTCCCATGGGTGGGATGAGACCCAAAATCTAGAAATTGAAACTAGAAATGAGACTTACTATTCTACAAAATGAACTCCTATATTTTGAATATAGAATCTTGAATTTGTGATGGGCCTTACTAATGATACTCTAAACAACCAAAATCTCTTTGAAATGTTGAAACTAGAATATTGCTACAAGTTATCAGAATTATGAGGGGCCTAGAATGTTTCAAAATAGTGTATCCTTCAGATTTGCGCCCCCACACAAGCGATAAATTATTCAGTGGCACATAACCACGTGACATAGGTGAATCACGTGACAGAGGTGAATGGTAAGTCCGTCCAATGGTATAATGACACTTGGCACAAACGACTTAAACCACCAAGTAATATAATTGGATTTGACTGACAAGTAACATAATATCCACTGCCCAAACCAGTGCGATTAGAATGCTAGACACATGATGAAAAAGAGGAACAACTCAGAATTCGAAACCATGAACAACTCAAGATCAGAGACCCCCAATTCTTGAAAGGCAGAAAAGCTGAAGGTGTTTCAACTTGATGGAGATGAATAAAATAGCCATGACAACTTGGCAATGGAGGAAGGAGATGACAATGGCCTATCCATCACACCTCAAGTAAAGGAAGAAGTAATGGGAGTAACCACATGGGAGCTTTCCAACCTTGAGCTGCTGTCATGCTTTCACAGAACCTGGCTCAAAGAAATCCACAACCCAACATCTCTCTCAAGTCTCCACTACTGAAAAGATCAAAACCTATCAAAGTAGTTGATAAAGAAAGCCACCATCCTCAATTTACATCCAGAGCATTGTAGTTTGGCAGCACACAACAATTATAACAATATTCTGAAAATTGAGCTCTAACAAACTCAAGTATTCCAATACCAGAGTTTATTGCTACATTCATCAATAGTGTCTAAACACTAATCAATAAGACATACACACAAACATAAACAAAAGGTCTAGAAGCCATCTATGACCAGTAGCAAGCCGGCAGCGGTCTTTGTTGCCGATGGCAAGAGAATTAGCACTGGCGAATCGACGAACGACCCGTCTCCTTGGGCATGGAAGGCTGCTCCCTGTAAAAAAAATGAAACCCCCACTCCATTCCCCACTGTAAGTAATAAACTAAACCAATTCACCTGCAATAGTTTTTCTGCAATCAGAGTACAAGGATTCACTCGGGAGGCCAGCCACAAGGAAAGACCTCCCCCTTGAATAATTATGCTCTTATATACAGAGGCTAGCCTGATTACTGAACTACGGACCCCCTTGGTTCAGTTTCTGCTAACCTACATGTCATGGTGAGTTAGTCAATTGAGAAAACAAAAAACAAAAAAAACCTAGGAATACGAACAATGGATTAGCTTCTGATCTTATATAACTCTGTCATTAGACCTCCGCCCTCCATAAAATGTTTCTGTTGGTGTGATCCTCTGACTTCTCTAGAGCTGCAACCTTGGCCCGATGACTCCCAATCATGGTGGTATTCCCTCTTTCTCCTTTAGGAAGCTCACAGGTTTCGCTAAATGACCCACGCTTGATATCAGCAGGTGGAATGAAGCAATCCAAAGAAAGGCCAGGTACATTGAAGGCAACCTCCTCGATAGTCCATGCCTCCTCCATCCTGGTCTTTGTATGACTCATGGCAACCTCGCCGAACCTGAAGAGAGTAACAACTGATCGACCTGAATGGGCAATCATCACGCCCTCGACAGGGCGGTAGTCTTCGAGGAAGGAGTTGATGGTAGTCTCCCAATACACAGCATCACCCCCGGTACTTGATTGGATCCTGGTCAGGTGGGAGTCCTCCATATGGATGAGAAGGCCAGTTCTTTGGCTGAAATAGCCGAACAAGACATGTCTTATCATTTCTGCAGGGCCTTCACTCCTGGCCCTCAAAGTCTGTGGATCTGCACAAAGCTTGAGGATAAAGCAATCCTCCCCGTTGACCTTCTTCTCTCCAATGCATCGTGCATCGGAAAACATGCTCGCGGTGGTCAGTGGATCAAGACCCTGATCAAGAACATGAAAGTGTGGACTAATAAGTGAAACAAGCATGGATAGAAGTGGTGAGGAAAAATGAGATTCTAGTTGCACTCAATTTAGCATTAAATATAATAGATAAAGCAAAAAAGGATTAATAAGGCAAAATTGAAATGGTTGAGGGCTAACACCAAAAGATAGTATAATAAAACAACTGAAACCAGTATGAGAACATAACAGAAACAAGATCTTTACAGTTAGAATTAGCAAACAAAGAAAAACAGAATGTCAGAGAGACTCAGGACTAAGTTTCATGGAAATGGTCATGAATATACAAGCTTAATCAATTCAACTATCAAGGAGGGAGTTTCTGATTGATTATATTACCTGAAGGGCTCGACGGAGGGGGCGTACAGGACCCTTGGCAGCATGGGCACCTAGCCAGGGGGTGTGTCTCCACACGAGTTTACCGTTGCAACCAGCATGGACCTTGCTCCCACCGACAGCGAGCTCAACATACCACATCTCAGGGGCCATCTGCCAAAGTACAAAACCTCCAGACTCAGTTGCCCTCGACGTATGACGATTCTTCACAACCCTGGATGCTGTCTCGAACTCTGATGCAACCATCTTCACCTTTCCTGTGGCATAAGAGTTCCGTATAGAATGGAGCTTGAGGCCTCCTGAGGCAGCTGAGTACTGCTGCAATATGTAGTGGGCAGAGGACGTCTCCTATGATAAGAAATCAAAAAGTTCAACAATTTGAAGAAACAAATCATATACTATAACCTAACAGAAGCAATAAACTTCAAGCATGCAGATTTAATGAAATAAGAGATTCACCACCAACAACAATTATTCCTCTAACTTTCTGGAGTGGCAAGTTACTAACTTCGAGAGTATTTAGACAATAAAGCCTATATCATAACTTAAAATATGGAGATAAAGTGGATATGTAAAAAAAATCATCATTTAATAGAAAGGTATAAACTAAAGAATTAATAAGACCCTGCAATACGAAAATTTAGAGAAATACATTTAGAAATGTAACTGGATAACAAGAATAGATGAAACTGTCACGAGAATTGAAGCTAAAAATTGTGGAAAACATTTCCAATATGAGAATAGATCATGCCATAAATGTCCTGACTACAAACTATCAGTAAAAAGAGAGAGCAAGTTACAGCAACAAACCCCTTTATCCAAATATATATGCTCACATTAAGAAAACCCGTACCCATAAATAAACCAATCACATGTTTCACTAAATCTCAAAGAACAATATGTTTCTTGAATCATATCTTCACAATGTACAGCTAAAAGCAAGAAAGAAACAATACTACCTAGAAACCACACTCCATAAATCAACACTGGTGCCCATGTCAAGTCGGACGCATATTAGACACGATACAGCAGTAACAGCACTACAAAACACACTAGGACATTCCAAAATCAATGCAGTATCCATGTGTCCATGTTATCGTGTCGGTACTAGGTGGTATTCGTGTCCTTACAACATAGAATATTACTATATGTAAGATGGAAATAAAAACTTCCTAAAATTCAAGAAAAAAACAAAATCGAAAGAGAGGACATCAACCATGCATTGAAGCTCGAAAAATATGAAAAACATTGCCAATACAATATCGTGCCCTACCTGAACAAAACCCATCGAGACTCCCAATCTGGAAAAAAAAAATCCACATTTTTTATTGTCAATTACAATACCAATTTGCCAACAAGAAACCCATTACTGACAAGGAAGCACGGGCCAAATGTCGATTCCGTGTCCATGCCACTTTGTGTCGGACACTAAGCGTGTCTATACTGTGTCAAGTTCATGTACGTTTAACAAAAGCCTATACACTAGACAGATTTATAGATTATTTTTCAACCAAATCTTTCAGCTTTAGTGACTGCGCAACCGAACCCAAAACAGCAATGTCCAGGTGGCAAAAGTGTAAATAACCCAAACAAAATTACATGCACGCATTTCGTCGAACAGTGGACTTACAATGGGAGTGTCCTTGATGCTAAGGTGCGGCAGCGGCTCCCCGGCGCTGACGGGGACGGGGGCGAGCGGGGCCCCCAGGACCCCTAGAAGCAGCCGGAGGTCCGACCGGTCCGACCGGCGGCGCTCCGAGCCGGAGACCGACGGCGCCCGGGAGAGCTGGCCCATGACCCAGCTCCCCCACCCGCCCCCGCCCCCGCTCCCGTCCCTCCGCGGATCCGGGTCCACCTCGTCCCCGCCCGGGTCCGGGCCCTCCATCAGCGGCTCCAGGCTGCCGGATCTCGTCACCACCGGGGCCCAGTCCCGGGACCCGCGGGTCGTCTTCCAGCGGGCGCGGAGCCCGGCCACCGACGGGCTCCGGACCGGGCTCTGGGACCTCGACCGGGCCGGGGAGAGCCCGCGGATCCTCTCGAGGAGTCCCTGCTTCCTCTCCATGCGAAGAGAATTTTGTAAAGATGTAGGCGGGTTTCGATAATTTTCCAGTGAGTGGAGAGTGAGAAATGGATGGGTTTTGTATTATTGGGAAAAAGTGAGGGGGTTATGTGAAAAAGGAAGAGAAAAGGAGAGTGTGAGGAGTTCTGTATGAGAAAAGGAGAGGGTTTTGAGGAGGAAGTGAGGGGCGGGTCACCGGTCCGGTGAGGTTACCGGATTTAAATGAGTTTATTGCTGATGACGGTTGATAAATTGGATTTTTATTTTTTATTCTTTTAAGGAGAAGGAAGAGGTTGGAATAGAAAAGAGGGAATAACTGGTTTCAAACTATTGGATTCCGAATCAGAAAACAACAACAAAAAACCTACAACCACAATTGAGATCCTAATAGGGCCCAATGAGGATTTGTATTTTAAGACTACTCTCCCCAGGTTCTCAATTTCTATCTTCACAAAAAAAATCAGTTTCTATCTTGACAGAAAATAAAAAAATCAATTTAATAATTTAGTTTGAAAATAGAGAGCAATATTAATTCTTATGAGAAATGAAAAATTATTCTCATAGAAATTCTTCGACCTACATCAGCTAACGTGTCAGATATGATAAAAATTGGAGTAGAAACTACTATTAAAAGAAATTTTTTCTATAAAAAATCTATCATATAAATAGGGAAGATATAGAAATATACATTGGCAAAATGGAGCCATGAAGTGGAAAATCTTGCAAGTGGATTCCTCATGACTCCATTTCACTTGTTTGGTTAGGAGTGAAGTTCCAGTAGGATTTCATAACCTCACTTTCTGTCGGTTCCGTCAATAGCCCCTTATGCACAATTTCACATTCTTGTTATTGTCCATAGGAGTGTAGCCCGTTGGATATATTGGGGGTAACCGTGGGATGGGTACGGTTCGAATTTTTTTAGGCATTGCTTGTCGGCCCTGAGAAAAGGACACCTCAAAAAAAAAATTTGTTATTAACAACACATCCTTGTTTCTAAAAGTATGTGGGTTTCGAGTCCTTTTTTTTTAATTTAACTAGTAATTTGCATGTGCATTGTACGTACATAAAAAAATATTGAAAAAAATAAATATGAATTTGTTATTTAAGAAATTAACTCAAGCAATCAATGAAAATGTCTCTCATCTTAACCATTTGAGTTAGAGTTATTTAATTGTAAATTTATCAAATTAGCTAAATGTTTGGTTAAGATTTTTTTTTTAAATAATTAGTGGAGTATTTAGGTAGTTATTTATTTATATTATTATTTTTAATTTATTTATGATGATATACATAAGACTTATACGGCTTATTTTGAGCCATTTCCAAGTTGCATTATGATAGTAGAAATTTTTTAATATTGCTATTAGTATTATTAAGCATTGCAAATACAAGAAGAAAAAAATTTCTCTCATATTATTAAAAATTAGATATAAGTTTAAATGACATCAAAATTATTTAAAGATAATTTAAGTATATAGACATGTTTTTAAAACTTTGAGAATGTGTTATTTAAATATAATTTAAATATTGAATATATTTTAATTCGAATTTTCTTTTATAGATATGTTTATTTATAGGCTTTGGATATACATTTTAGCATTTTTTTTCTTACTTGCACGATGACATACACACGACGGGTAGTTATAAGAATTTTAGGATTTATTTATCTTAATTACATGAGAATATACATATCGCTTAGAGGGCTACTTTTGAGCCATTTTCAAGTCTTTTACTATTATAAAGAGGCTTGGTAATGGCTCAAAAATGTAACGTCCAAGTATTATGTATATCCTTCATTCAATAAAATAAACCAAAAAAAATTCTAACTACCATTCATCCTCCTCACGTAGTTAAGAAAAAATTAATTAATTCTTCTAACTACCTTAACATATATCAAATCTTAAAATTTATTTCATATTCAAATTGTATTTAAACTAGTACATTGTATTATCTAACTAAATGCATATTCAAAATTTTGTAAACATCTTTACTATTATAATGTGGCTTGGAAAGGGCTCAAAACATAAATCGTCCAAGCTATTTGTATATAACGCCCTAATTAATATAAAAATTTAATCTTTATAATTAACTGCCACCGTGTCTTTTGTATATCATACTCGTAAAAGGTCCAAAAGGCATAAATCACTTATTGTTCTGTAAGTGGTGTTGTACGTAAACACATATCCAAATTATAAGCCAATCATGAACGTCCATTGATCCAATAAAGTTAGCCGCTCTTCTCTCTTCATTAATATCAATGGCAAAATAAGTGTGTCAGCCAAATGTTTTCATTGAGTATTTTGATTATGATAAGTTGTAAGTTTTTTTTGTCGTGGAATCACTAATAATCACGGAATTACTATTTTGTTAATACTTAATCTAAACCAAGCTATTATGATTATTTTCTTGGTTGTTCAAGGCTTTCTTTGTACAAAGCAAGAGTATTCATGGACGTATGTTAATGAAAAAATAACTGGAAATTGCTGAGAAACCCAATTTCGGGGTTGGGTTGTATGAAAAATCCACCCGCAGGATGGGTTTTGTGAAATGCCCAGAATTATATAATTCCACATCAAATATTCAAAGATTCTCTTTAGATGTTCTGTATTTACAAAATTAATACCATAACTACCCCTCCGCACAAACTCAGATCTGGATTGCGATTCTCTTCTTCTTCTTCACGAGAGATCTGAATTCCATTACTCTCATCTTCAGCAGAGATCGCAAAGATCGTTCGTAGTTCACCATGCTTTTTTTCAGTCGAACTCCGATCATCGCTCATCTTCTTCTTCTTCTTCTTCTTCTTCTTCTCCGACAATTAGGTTAATTATGGAGAAAAGATATTCTTCTTCTTTTCCATAAGAGTTAGCATCGTTTTGAAAGAAGAACGAAAACTCTTGAATCTTTATTCGTATCAAATTTCTTTCCACAAAACAAAAAAATGAAAAAAATTAGGTTTCTGTCAACTGTTCTCCGTCGATATCACACGAAGAATAGTCATTCTCCTGGATTTTTAACAAGAAGAATGCCATTCTCTGTGTTGAATGGCATTCTCCGTGTTTCTAACACGGAGAATGGCCATTCTCCTGTGTTTTAACATTTGAATGACCATTCTCCGTATCATTTAACACGGAGAATGTCATTCTCCGTGTTATTTAGCACGAAGAATGGCCATTCTCCGTGTAATTTAGAAACGGAGAATGCCATTCTCCGTACTAAATTACACGGAGAATGGTCATTCTCCTACGTTTTAACACTGGGAATAACCATTCTCCGTGTAAATTAACACGGAGAATGTCATTCTCCGTTTTAATTAAGACGGGGAATGACATTCTCCGTTTTATTTAACACGGAGAATGACATTCTCCGTGTTAATTTACACGGAGAATGGCATTCTCCGTGTTTCTAACACGGAGAATGGTCATTCTCCTGTATTTTAACACTGGAATGACCATTCTCCGTTTTATTTAACACGGAGAATGGCATTCTCCGTTTTATTTAACACGGAGAATGGCATTCTCCGTGTTTCTAATACGGAGAATGGCCATTCTCCTGTATTTTAACACTGTAATGACCATTCTTCGTGCTAAATTACACGGAGAATGGCCATTCTCCGTGTAAATTAAGACGGAGAATGACCATTCTCCGTGTAATTTAGCATGGAGAATGGCCATTCTCCGTATAATTTAGCACGGAGAATGTCATTCTCCGTGTTACTAACACAGAAAATGACTATTCTCCGTGTAAATTAAGACGGAGAATGACATTCTTCGTGTTACTAACACGGAGAATGACCACCCTCATGCGAAATTAACATTTTTCGTGTTCTAACACGGAGAATGATCATTCTCCTGCATTTTATGGTCAGTTGAAACTTTGAAGGGCCATAACTTTTGACTGGGAGGTCGAAACGAGGTCCCGTTTGTCCCAAAACGAGCGTATCTTCGAGGAGGCTGAAAGTAACAGCTTCATCGTTAGACGGCCTTCCGAAATTTTAGAATCGCAAAAAAAATGATGTTTTGACCTCCGTTTTAGCACTTTTGCCGTTTGTTCGGTCTTTCCGAAATTTTTCGACGAGTTTTTGAAGATTTTTGAGGAGGAAAACCTAGATTCGAAAGTGAGCAGCGTATGGAAGAAGATGAAGTATCGAAACGTTTTTTTAAGAGTAGTTTCGTGGGTGTTTTCAATAAATTAGAAGGAAGAAGATGAAGTATCGAAACGTTTTTTTTTTTTGGGCATTTCATAAATTTCCCCATAATCGAACCAAAACTATCAGAACTCCAGTTGCATAAAGCTCTATAAAATGGACTACATTGAAGAAGCCAAGCTATTTGAAAAATTAAGACCTTCAAGGCACTCAAGTTAGTCATGTATCTTCTCTTTATTTTAGATAAAGGTAAATGTAAGTCAAGTACTAGGTAAGGAACTTTGAAAGCTCTACTCTAGCCTTAGAAAAATCATGTGTTTGAGCATTGCCCAAACTTAGTCATTCAAATCATTTCCTTTTCAAAATCTGTTGATACATCTTGTTTTCCAAGCAAGCAGTATATTGGTAGTATATTGGTAGTATATCGCTAGTATAATGTTAAACTCATTCCCAAAACAAAATACGAGAGAGCCCAAAAGTTGTTTAACAGTATATTGTTATCGGTTATGGCAATATATGTCAATAATATCGACAAAATTCTACCAGTATACCGGTCTATTCTGTTGTACCCAAATTGACTCAAACAATTTTTCAGAGAGCAACTTCTTTGTTTAATACTATAGCAGCTTTGACTTGGTAGTATATCGGTAGTATACCGATGGTATACCGCCAATATACTGCCTCTTCTATTTTGTTTAATATTAAATGTTGTGACTGCTAGTTTTATAGTTGTTAATATGCCGACAGTATAACAAAGATATACTGCCCACACAATAGAGTCTCTATTACGAGGAGTTTGTTTTGTGCGATATTTAAATAATTGATGGCCTCATTTATTTTTCACTTCTTTGAGCCTAAAATTCTTGACATTATACTTAAAAACCACAAACTTCAAATCTTTCCACATTCAAGAACTGTAAGCCCATATCTATGATAGAGTTTACATTGAGTTGTAAATTATGATTTTCAAATTGTTATAAGAAGATCATCATCTTTCTTATTAGAGTTTGAAGTCCGCAAACATTCGTGTTAAATCTTCTGTAGAAGTCAGCAAGCACTTCGAATCAACGCTTGTGTGTATGAAGTTGGCGAGGCTTCAAATCAAAGCTCGCAAGTACAACTATTTACATAAAAGTAAATTAAAGTCAGAGAGAGTTTCGGAATTAGTACGCGTTAAGGAGGATATTACCATATATGGGATGTTTGTGAACTTGCATCACTTATAACAGTTATTTTAATTTGCATATTATGATTCTTTAGTTGTGCTCACTCTAAGGTGCTTCCCCGTTACTATTTATTTTGTCATCACATCACCACTAAATTCTACCACATTATACCAACAACAAAATCTCCATAAACTAGGACTACATGGAAGGTTTGTTAAACAAAGCATTTGTTGTACATAACATAGGATTAGGGTTTGAGATGAAAAGAAAAAGAAGAAAAAATTCCTCTAAGAGAAACAAGAGAAGAATCAAAGAAAGAAGAAGATGACAATTTTTGATAACCAAGGTATCCTCGAGACAGAGTTGTAAAAGTATACAATTTTTTTCACTTCTGACGAGATTGTCAAGAATTTTTCTCTTATATAGTAAGGCAATAAAAATCTCTCAAAAAATTTTAAAACAAGATTTTGACAGCAAATATTGCTAAATCTGGCGTAAATTGAAATTTTATGATATTTTATTTAAATCATAATTGACTAATGATGGAATCTAGAGAAGTCTTTTAAAATTTGTTTTGACTAACAACAAATTTTAATGGACTTTTAAAATTATTTGATTTCAAGATTGACTATAACCTGCCTAATTTCATGCTCCGACGTCCACAACCAACATAATTATACAAGAATTTGAGTATGATGAAGAATATTTTTCCATTAAAGAAAAATAAAGGAAGGAAATAGTAAAAAAAAAGGAAGCGAATTGCTAGTGAATATACAATAGGTCTCGTTTGGTTCACAGTCTTGAGAAAGAAAAGTCAATCATTTTTTGTGTTTGGATGACAAAGAGAATGATCATAAGAGAAAAATAATTTTCAAAGGAAAAAAAAATAGGAAAAAAATGGTTCTCTCAACTACCCTAAGGCCTCTTTTGGTTCAAGGAAAGGAAATTAATTCCTTTTGGTATTTCATTTCCTTTGAAAATTACAATTTACATATATTTTTCTTTCCGGTGTATGAAAATACCAAAAAAATTAGAAGCAAAAGTGAATACTTAAATGTGAAAAAGTGAATCGGATGGATGAAACAAATTTTTTTATGTTTGGTATGTCTAGAATTGAGAACCACTTTCTTTTTCTTTTCAATTCTTTTTGGAGTCCGAACATATGAAAGTAATAGTTTCCCTTTCAATCACATAATTCTATCAACCAAACGAGACGGATTCACTTTTCACCCCCAATAATCCCCCTTTTCCTTCAAAATTTTCTCACCTTTCCAAATATTGAAAAAAGTAAAAATTATAATTTTCTAAATCAAAGAAAAGAACACAAACTAATTTCCTTCTTCTTTTCTTTCTTTTCGTTTCCTTGAGGCCTAAAATCGTGTTGTTGTTTGGAAATGGTCCACTGCTATTTGGATGGCTCCAATCCAAAGAGACTAATTACTTCTAACCCAAATGATTAGTTTGGGTCCACTGTAGCTCGTGCGGTGGGAACCAAATTATCATTCAATTTTATCTTTTATCTTTTATTTTATGTTGAAGGGCACCAATATCGTAAGTTCGACCGTTCAATTTCAGATCATGGAGATAATGAAAGAATTGGACGAACATTTTGTGGTGATAAACTTTTTTGTTCTTTTATATAAATTTAGGGAGGGAAGGAGGAATTGACCAGACTATATAAGAAACGAAAATACCTTTATGAAATGATTTTGTATAAAGTATGAGTGAACATTATTCAGTTTAAGAGGTTCACTTCGATCGAGAAAAAAATCGGTTCGATTTTGGTTTTATCTTTCAATCCAAAATTAAAAATCGAATGATATGTAAACTCAATTATATATATATATATATATATAATCGATCTCTTGACCACTCTGGCTGCATGTCTCACCGCTACTACTAGACTAGAGGGTTATCAAGTGTGTGTGTGTGTCTATATATATATATATATATATATATATATATATATATATATATATATATATATATATATATATATATATTTGGGTGTCCACTTCTTAACGGAGCTTGGGAGCGTGCTCCCAAGGAGGCTCGAATCCGCGACGATGGTTTACGAACTGTTGTCGAAGGCAATGTTCAATTCCAGTTCACACAAAAACTCAAAGCGGTTAAAGCAGGATTGAAACAATGGAACAAAGGGAGGCCGAATCACTATACAATCAGAGGAAGACTTGCAAAAGGAGGCGATCAGGTATTACGAATCACTATACAATCAGCATGATTACTTAACCATTTTTTAAGAACTTGTGTGTAAGAGACTGGTGACCGAGAGAGAAAATTAAATCCTTCTTGCTCCGGTTACGATGGAAGAAGTGGAAGACATTGTTAAGAATGCTAACCCAAACAAGTTGCCTGGTCCGGATGGCTTCGTGAGTAAATTTTATAGCACACACTGGGAGACAATCAAAACTGAAGTATGGGAGGTGGTTCGTGACTTCTTCGCTACGGGCCGATTGCTACGGGAGATGAACCACACATTCCTTACGCTTATTCCAAAGAAGGAGGGTGCGATATCGTTGGCGAACTTCCGACCCATCGCGTGCTGTAATTACATTTACAAAATAATTACTCACTTGATGTGTCGGAGAATGGCAAGTATAATGCAGGGACTGATCTCGCCGAACCAAGCTTCATTTGTTAAAGGAAGATCCATCGCAGATAATAATCTTATTGCACATGAGATGGTAAGAGACTTTAACAAAATTGGAGGAAAGAAAGCATGTATCAAGCTCGACCTACGAAAGGCGTACGATACGGTTAATAGAGAGTTCCGGTGCCGCACGTCTGTGCCCACGCGTTGTTGCTGCTACTGCACCCCTCCCTCCGGTTGTCTGCGCCGAAGAGAGAGGGAAAGAGAGTGAGAGGGACATTTTTGTTAATTTATCTCTTCAATTAACATTGTTAGGAAAAAAAATGGAGAACAGGTATCAAGTTAGTACCTATTAAAATTGAGGATATCAAGTTAAAATTTTTGAATAGTTGAGGGTATTGTGTTATATATATATATATATATAATATATATATATATATATATATATATATATATATATATATATATATATATATATATAAAATATATATATATATATTGAAGCAATGGGAAATTGTGGCGAACTCGCATCCACTGGGGATTGAACTCCTGACCACTTGGGCCGCATGCATCTCTCTTAACCATTAAGCCTAATAGAGAGTTCCGGACCACTGGGGATTGAACTCCTGACCACTCGCATCCACTTGGGCCGCATGGTCAGGAGTTCAATCCCCAGTGGATGCGAGTTCGCCACAATTTTCCATTGCTTCAAAAAAAAAAATATATATATATATATATATATATATATATATATATATATATATATATATATATATATATATATATATATATTCTACTATATAATAGGAAAACTTAGATGGTGAAACTTTTAAATTCCGAAAATACCCTTACATACTTATACTAATTAAAAATAGTTCATTAATTTTAATAAGGACAACTTAGTAATTAGGAAGACTACCCTTTGGTTTTCCTAAAGAGTCTTCCTAAATTAATTAAGAAATGTTAAAATACGTGCAAGGCACGTGCACATATGCTAGTATATATATATATATATATATATATATATATATATATATATATATATATATAGTTTTCGGAGCTCCGTCGAAGTTCCGTAATCCTTGACCATTGGATCGCGCGACATCGCGTGGGCCCTGCACGGACCCCGCACGATCCGATGATGCAGGGAGGGCGAGGCTCCGCGAATGGAGTCTTTGATCCGGAATATATATATATATATATATATATATATATATATATATATATATATATATATATTGGATGGTGTTTTAAGTCATCTAATCTTAACCGTTGATGTACAAATGGTTAAGATTAGATGACTTAAAGCACATCCAACAGATGTGAACATGGGGATGCATGTAGATGCAAAAATTATGGGGATGCCTATCCTTCCTAATATGAGAAGTATGATTTGATGGTATGGCAAAATATATATGAGAAGTATGATTTGATGGTATGGCAAAATATATTGCTTATATTTATCCTTGTAAAACTGGCATCTAAACATAGCATTTTCCTAAGTGCCATAATTAAACTAGGAATAGATGTACGTCAGGAGCATATTTATTATGCTACAGAAGGATTAATTAATCATCCACTGTCTATAAGGTTCAACAAAGTGAATAAGAAGTAGAGCAAATGTACATGAAGAAGATGGTGATACTGGGATTAATTTAATCCTAATGACACTAGCAAATCAAATCACTGTGTTTTTATAGTAAGGTTCTCATATATGTTGTTGAACAAGAATCTTGTTGCTTCGTCTCTTTGCTAATTAGTGGCTAATCGGCTTCCCATTACTCTAATGGAAGACTACGGAGTTGTTCACACTAGTCTTAGCAAAACCTAGCTCTCTATCCTTGAATAGACTTTTTGCCACCATTAAAATATTATGGCTAACTATACTACTCTTTTAATTAAAGAAAAGAAGAAATAAAGAAATCTGCCAACACCATTAGAGATCTAGGCTGTAAGTGTGTGATTATCAAGTAGCAATCATCATAAACACCCAAGTCAGTTTACATCTTGCACATTAATGGTTTATTTGATTTCAATCGAACTAAAATAGTCAAAATCGAATAAATCGAATCGATCTGAAATTAGCCAAATCCGAAACTGAATGAAATCGAATAATTGACTCTGTTTGTTCGGTTTGGATATTTATATTGTTTAATGGATCGGATCCAAAGTTTGAATTGTGGTTAAATTATCTAACAAATTATAATTTTTATACTATATTTGTTGTATTTCAAAATTGTTCCCAAAATTGAACTAGATTTTTTTGAAGTGTCATTTTCTCCGGACCGACGAACAACGCCAAGGGAAGATTCGAACCTTGTCCATTTCCACGATTTTTTTTAAGGTACCAAAAGTGGATTTCAAAACACATATATAGAATTGTTGTTTTTAAAATATACACATTTTTAATCATAAAATATGGATATAATTGAGAGTATTATATAGTTGTACAAGTCTTTTTCGATTTTTGTTTTTGGACCGAAACTGAAACTCAAAATTCAATTTTTTTTCAAACCGAACCGAAATTTCTTATTTAGTCCAATTCGATTTGGTTGGATGCAATTTCGGTCCAAAATCGTCAACCGACTTCAGTTCAAATTTCTAGTTCCGTTATTGACTAAATCGTTAACAACGAGGCATGAGTAACCAAGTTTAGTTAAAATGTTTCCAAAAAAAAAAGAAAAAAAAAAAGGTTATTTCGTACTATTCGGGTTCAAATTATGTACGGATAGTGTCCACTAAGCTGTGAGCCAGAGCGAGGTCATGTACTGTACCTAATCCACATGTTGTTAAGGCCATTCTGAGTAGTTTGGATTATTATTGATCTCGCAACAACTAATATTCATTAGTTTGGATTTGGATGCACATACATTATCTACATGGATTGACATATGTTTGAAGAATCTTGTGGAGGTGCCCTAAATCTTATTATTTAATACACCTATTAAGAATAAATGTACTGAGGAGACTAATATATCTTCGAGTATTTGCATACAACAATTGGCAAATAATATAACGTGAACAAAATTCTGTCTGTATCGTCGGACATCTAAAAAAAATAATTTACTGTTAAATATTATAGCCTGTTGATTCATGAGATGAATAACAAAATAAAAATTGCGGAAGCGTACCTGAATCCATTGTTAGGCTTGATGGATCTTGAAACGGTCGTCCTTTTATGGGGTTCGATCTTCCAACTTGCTACGACCCTTAATGACAAAGAGAACCCGAATCCTTTGTCCCTCTCTTTCTGTTGATAGAGATACAGAAGAAAAAAAAAGAGAACCTCTCTTTTGGTGGCCATATAAGTTGGGAACCATAACCCTAATGAATACATATATTTATATGTTTTGACATTTCTAATTTGGCCCCTCATCAAATTAGAATTATCTCCGGTATCTACACATTAATTCCATGACAATTATACCCTTAAGCCAATTTCCAAATAGACGACTTTAATTTGACTTAATTATTTAGATAGCCTAAACACAATTAATTTTACATGTGTGGCCCCTTAATTATTGAATAATTCTAACATTTACATACATCTTATGGATGGAAGAATAGGTATATTTAGAGTGAATGTGGTCAGTGTTAGAGCATCAATAGTAAGCCTCATTCCAATTTCTAGATTCCAGATTTAGAATGTAGAATACTATTTTTGTAAAATAGTAAAATTTAATTAGAGTTCCATGATAATTCTATTCCAGTCACATAAGATATAGTATGGACTTCAAAATTTCTACATTCAAAATGTAAAAACTTGTTTTGTAGATTAGTAAGGCTCAATTTGGAATCTCAATTTCTAGATTATATATTTATATATTATTTTTATAAAAAAAAAAAAGAATGACACCTGGGTCATCAATTCATCTTATTTGGGCCTCAAGATTTATTTGTTTACAATTTTCATACAAATCCAACCACTTTTAGGTCATTTTTATATTATAAATTTGGATTTTAAGATGCATTTTTTTAGCTCTATCTACTATTGGCAATCTTATACTGGCATTTATTCTCAATATTAGATTTTGAAACTGTCTTAAAGAAGAAGAAAAAACAGCAGAAAAATTGTTGGATTGTCAGTTCAATAAGATGTGAACTATTGTTGGTAGTATCGACCGATAGTGATGCGATACAATCGATATGTATCGATTTTAACATATTCTGATTTGATAACCGCTATCTCGATACTGACGTCGTGGTTCTCTTTCAGTAAATTTCGTAAAAAAAAGCAAAAAAAGATGAAAAAATATGCCAATACAATAATTTCGTTGCTCCGAAGATTGATAATGTTATAGTCTGTCAATAATATTTCTTGTTGAAAAATTGTAACTATTATCATCAGTTAAAGTTGTATGTCTATGAATTTATAATAGTAATCCATATTAATATTATTTTGTTCTTATTATTTATTGTGGCTGCACTTACCTAAATGCAAGTAAATAATAGTATGAATGTATGATCTATTGCAAACGGTACATTATTTTATTTAAAAACAAAAAAATAGTTTATATTGTGTTTAAATATGACAAATATATTTTCCATATATATATATATATATATATATATATATATATATATATATATATATATATATATTGGTTTTTCTAAAAAAAAAAAATTCGATACTCCGACTCAAAATAAACGAAATTGGTCGGATGATACCAGATGAATGTTCATATATGACTGTGATTATGTCGAGATCTTGATGTATATTTCATTACTGGGCTTAAAAGAAGATCCACTATCTTGTCAAACATGTCAAGGTACTTCACATAAACTTCGGTGGAAAATTTATTAGGATTTGGGTAATGTTAGTATCTTAATAATGATAGATTGGTAGTCCTATTAACTAGTCAATCATGGGTTTTTTTTATGCCATGCCTACTTAGAATTAGATTTCTATGTATAGACAAATGACCTACAATATAAAGGGATCTAGATTCCTCGTGTGATTAGATTTATTGTGCTAAAAAAAGATGTTGGGTAGCCACAAATATGTTGAGGAAAAGAAAAAGAGGAGAAATAGAGAGATTGAAGAAGAGAGAGATTGGATTTTTTTAGTTTTTTTTGTTGCAATCTCTTAGAGATTTCTTGAGTTCTATTTGTGTTCTTCTCTATTAGTGGGGGTTACAAAGTTGTAGTATTCTTGTAAAGCTTTGTAAGCTTATTTAATAGTGATCTTATGAAGTCTTGTAATCTACTGAATTTCTTGAGTTCTCTTTATATTCCTCTCTCTTAGTGAAGGTTACAATGTTGTAGTAATCTTATAAAGTATTGTAACCTTAGTAGTGATCTCGCTCTTCCGGTAACTTTTTTATCGGTAAAAGTTTTTCACTTAATTCTCGTCTGTCTTTGTATTGTGTTTTATATTCTTTTGTTTTTTTGTATAAGTTGACCATTATATTTAGTTTGTAGGAGTAAATTTGCGGGGAAGAATAGTTCCAACAAAGTTGAAATATTTTTCTACTTAAATAATTTATTCAGGAGTCCTTTAGTAGGTTCACTCTCAAAATGTTACATCTACATTCTCCTAACCTAAAAAAAAAAAAGAAGAGGAAAAATATATTTTTGCCCTCAAAAGCTGACCGCGGATTGACCCGTAAAACCAGCTACCCCCACACAACCCACTGTAGTGATGGGCTTACACCCCCAATGGACAGCTGTCACGTGTCCTGCGGGCCAGTTTGGGGTCCATTTTTGCAGGCAACGTTGAGTTGTAAGCCAAATCGACATTTCTAGTTGTAAGTCAATGTATCAGTATCAAATGTAAGCATATTCGACATGTGTTCCAGTTGGCTATTAATGTAATATGAGATGTGTTGTAAGCTTTGTACTCTGGCACAAGTCTTGTACTCCCTTTTAATTATCAATAAAAGGAACTTATTTCTACATATCTCTGTGTGACTTCAAGTTATCTGTTTATTTTCGTTGTTATGAATCAATATGATATTATGTTCAACAAAAGATATATGTCCTTACTATCTTCAATTTGTCTATTTGTGCTGCTGCGATGTATTCCTATTTGAAGATTATCAATTTTGTACCATTTTTGTCTTGTACAAGTTCAATTCAGACTTGACTACTTAACATTTAATATCAATGATGCTATAATTTTACCTTTTTCATGAGTATTGCTATAACTTGCTGAACATAATAACACCAAGTATGCTACAAGATGCCCTTACATAAACACTGCTAGAACATGTTTACATGCCTTTTCATGATTGCTGTCCATGAACTTATAAACTGATGTTAGGCCCAAATAGCTATGACTACTTAGTGTTGGTTTAGGCGAGTGGGCTGGTTCTGCTCGCCAGTACACGACAATATACTGACCCACGTTGTGGGCACTTTTTTCAGGTGTTCGTGTTTGAAAATTTCAGTACACAAAAATTCGCCTTGATCAGTTTCGAGATATCGAAAAATTTGTTGGACATGCATAAGCTCTTTTTGTAAAAGAGCATTGTGGACAAATAAAAAGAGGCTGTTAATTGCATACCAGTATCATGCCATCTCAACTCAATCATACCTACATTGCTTTGATTCCCAAAGTTAAATTTCCCTCTAAGCCTATTGACTTTCGACCAATATCTTTATGCAATGTTATTTATAAAATTATCTCTAAAATCATTGCAAACAGGCTGAGATCCCATCTGAATTACTTGATTAGTCCTTATCAAAATGCTTTCGTATATGGTCGATACATTGGGGATAATGTTATTATGGCTCAGGAGATTATTCACTCAATATCCAGATTTTCCACCAATAAAAGTGCTTTTGCATTCAAAGTTGATATGTCCAAAGCCTATGATAGGTTAGGCTGGAACATCATAAGTCAATCCCGTCGTGGTTTTGGTATTTTAGGAAAATCTCATGACCTTATTATGAAGTGCGTCTCTAATACTTCATTTGCTATTTTAATCAATGGTGAACCAACAAATACATTCATTCCTTCTCGGGGTATTCGTCAGGGATGTCCTCACTTGTTTATCATGTGTATGGAAATACTCTCTACACTATTCACTGTTATGGTTCAAAATTCATTATATGATAGTAAGTACACTACAAAAATTTGTCAGATTAGCGACGTCTAAATACGTCGCTAATCTCAGTGAAAATGTCGCTAAATCAATTTAGCGACGTTTAGGGCGACGTTTCAGGAACGACGGAAAAACATGTGTCGCTAAACGAGAAAACGTCGCAAAACGTCGCTAGGACGACGCTATTTCGCGACGTCAATGACGTCGCTAATTAGCGGCATTATTTGCGACGTTTGTTATTTGACGCTAATCAGCGACGTAAAAGGCGACGTTATAGCGTGGTCGCCCTTTAGCGACAGATTTGCGACATTTTGGCGACGACGAGCGGACATCAGATTTGGTGCCACGTGTTGCCACGTCAGAATTTAGCGACGCTTTTAGCGACATTTCCTTGCGTCGCTAATATTTAGCGACGAATACTAACGTCGCTAAATTAAAAAAAATATAAAAAAAAGTAGGTTCCAGAAAGCAAATGATGCTGGAGCTGGAGCCTGAGCCAAAATACAAAATACAGAATCCAATCCCTGGGTTCGCCGACCCCCTCGGTGGAACACTCAACACCGGCACGCACAATACATTCCAGAATATACAAAAAATATAAAGAAAAAATACTATCCGCAACGAACAATGTCAATATATAATATCCTCAACACAACCAAATCAATATCTACAAATACGTACAAACTCAGTATCCTCAACGAAAAAACTGAATATCCCCAAATACGTACAAAGTAAAAATACAAAATACAGAATCTAATTTCCGGGTTCGCCGAAAATACAAAAACAAAGATTGACACACAGTTCTAATTCATATGTGTTTTAAGTGTGAGAACGGATGGCTCAGAACACAACCCAAAATTCATTCTAGCATACGTTAGTGTGAATCATCTATGTTCTGTACATATGGTGTAGTATACGTTCTTATCGAATCTAGTATGTAGTATCCGAAGAATGTAACAGAATCAAGATGAACTCACATAATGTAATACTAAAATGTCATCTACTACTATATAAGATATAGTGATAGGTTGTCGTATCATCATTGCCGAGTGATGAGGGTCGAAGGACAATCAACTTTATCTACGGCTACATAGTTTCTGCCTCGTCAGTCGAATGGCTGCAGGGACTATGTCCTTATCACCATGTCGTACCGTAGATTTATGCAAATGGAGCTGGAGCTGGAGCCAAAATACAGAATCCAAAATACAAAATACAGAAGCTAATCCCTGGCTTCGCCAAAAATACAAAAACAAAGATTGACACACAGTTTTAATTCATATGTGTTTTAAGTGTGAGAACGGATGGCTCAGAACACAACACATTATAGCATATATTAGTGTGAATCATCTATGTTCTGTACATATGGTGTAGTATACGTTCTTATCGAATCTAGTATGTAGTATCTGAAAAATGTAACAGAATCAAGATGAACTCACATAATGTAATACTAAAACGTCATCTACTACTATATAAGATATAGTGATAGGTTGTCGTATCATCATTGCCGAGAGATGAGGGTCGCAGGACAGTCAACTTTATCTACGGCTACATAGTTTCTGCCTCGCCAGTCGAATGGCTGCACGGACTATGTCCCGATCACCATGTTACCAATTAACCAACCAACAAAACTACTTGTTACAAATATCGGCACTATCGGTGCGTTCGAATCGTAGTATCACATTTTTCGGTGTCGGAAAATAAATAATTATTACTAAATTATCAGATTTTTCGGCACTATCGGTGCCCCTGACCAAGCCACCCCCTACACCACCCCTAGCCCTAACCCGAACCCTACTCCTAGCTCCCCTCTCCTAGCCGCCCTCGTCCCCCTGCACCGGAGAGAGTGAGAACGCCGGAGAGAGTGAGAGAGTGGGAGGGGAAGAGTACCACGTACCTGAGAGGGAGGAGAGTCGCCGGAGAGAGTGACAGCGCCGGAGAGAGTGAGAGCACCGGAGGGAGGAAGGAGAGAGAGTGAGAGCATCGGAGGGGGGAGGAGAGAGAGTGAGAGCGCCAGAGGGGGGAGGAGAGTCGCCGGAGAGAGTGACAGCGCCGGAGAGAGTGAGAGCGCCGAATGGGAAATG
Organism: Iris pallida; assembly: GCA_029216955.1. Classification (NCBI taxonomy): domain Eukaryota; kingdom Viridiplantae; phylum Streptophyta; class Magnoliopsida; order Asparagales; family Iridaceae; genus Iris; species Iris pallida. Next base: position 4,816,140 of record JANAVB010035817.1, on the reverse strand, counting down.
AACCCGAACCCGAACCCTAACCCTAGCTCCCCTCCCCCAGCCGCCCTCGTCCCCCCTGCCCACCCCCCCAGCCACCCCCACTCACCCCCAACCACCCGCATCCCCCCTGCACCTCCCTCCGAGCCACCCGCACCCCCCCCAAACCACCAACAACCAAAACAGACGGAGAGAGAGAGAGAGGGAGGGGGAGAGTCACGTACCAGAGAGGGAGGAGAGTCGCCGGAGAGAGTGAGAGTCGCCGCCGGAGAGAGTGAGAGTCGACACCGGAGAGAGTGAGAGCGCCGGGGAGGAGAGAGAGTGAGAGAGGAAAATGGGGGGAAATGAAACATTGGGGCGGGAATATAATTAGAATTTAGTGACGCTTAAACTACCGTCGCTAAACGCGTCGCTACTAGCGACGTCCTAGCGACGTTTCACGACGACTAGGTCATGTGCTTAATGTACGTCGTTGTTACGTCGCTTAGGTCGTCGCTAGTAGCGACTATGAGCGACGTTTATATAAAACGTCGCTAATGTACACAATTTAGCGACGTTAAAGTAACGTCGCTAAATATACGTCGCTAATTGAGCAGATTTTAGTAGTGGTATCATTCTTCATCATTCACCAAATACATACTCCCACCTTGCATTTGTAGATGACCTCTTTATTTTTGGTCACAGTTCATTACATAACATCAATCAAGTGAAGCTAATCCTCAAAACCTTTGAATGTTGGTCTGGCCAACGCATCAATTATGAAAAATTCTCTATTCTTTTTTCCAAGAAAACTGATCCTATAATGCAAAACTTGTATATCAATTTTCTGGGGTCCAACATATGAGGTCTAGTGACAAATATCTTGGCCATCTCATCCTCAAATCTAAAAACAGGGCCTCTACATTTTCAGCTCTATTGAATTCTAGCTCCTCGAAACTTCAAGGATGGAGTAGAAAATGTTTATCCCATGCTGGTAGGACTACACTTATAAAGTCTACTCTAGCTTCTCTCCCAACCTATTACCTATCTTCCTACTAAATTCCAAAAAAGGTTACCAAAAATCTTGTGAAAGATCAGTGCAATTTTTGGTGGGGTTCTACAGACAAGAAAAAAATTCATTTCACTGCTTGGAGAAACTTCACAAAACCAAAATTTCAGGGAGGTCTTGGCATTAGAGATCCACATGTTACAAACATCTCTTTGATACTAAAACTTGCATGAAGATTCCTCACTGATCGTAATTCCATCTGGGCTTCTTTACTGAACAAAAAATACCTCCATTCGAATTCCTTCTGGACAGCTACCCCGTCGAGCTCTTCCTCTTGTGTATGGTCCAGTATCCTCAGTAGCAGGGAACATCTGTTGAATAATGTGATTTGGTCAGTAGGTGATGGTACTAGCATCAATATCTGGGATGACCCTTGGGTACCAACAATACCACGTCATCGAGTACAAGGCTTCAGTTTTAGTAGCCGTTGGATAAACAAAGTGAGTGAACTTATTAACAGAGAAACTTTTTCATGGAAAGTTAACTTGTTGAACATCCTATTTCCCCCAATGGAGGCCAATGCAATTATGAAGATACCTTTATCTATGAACTGCACTAGTGACAAGCTTATATGGAAACACACTGCAGATGGTGTTTTAACAGTTAAATCCGCCTACAGATCAATTCATGAAGGAATTTCACATGCTTTGAATAATTATGAAGAAGTAGAATTCACTGAATGGAGGAAACTTTGGTCACTTTCTTATATCAGTCCGAATGTGCAGCTATTTGTGTGGAGAGCTATCACCAATTCACTCCCCACAAATGATAATATTCATCATCGACTCCATCATATTGAAGATACCTGCCCACTGTGCAAGGTACTTCCTGAAACTACTAACCATTTGCTTTTGACATGTACTATGACAGGTTCTTCATAGGATCATATTCAGACTGTGCATTCCCTGATTAATGAAGATACTACAATCACAACCATTATCACTGCTATTCCCAATGATGGTGACAAAGACTTAATTGCTATGTGCTTCTACCTGATGTGGAGTATATGGAAGACCAGGAACAAGGCAATCTTTGAGAATCGTCCAATCAATTGCAGGAAAATATATGAAGATGCTTACAATCAGAAAATGAAGTATGAAGCTTTCAACCAAGGAGGACCTCTTTCAAAATCGACGACAACTGGGAATCAACATTCGCTTAATTGGAGTCCTCCTCCAAATACTGCTATGAAAATTAATTTTGATGGAGCGTTCTTGGATGGAAAGATGTCAGCAGGAGCCATTCTACTTGATGTCTCTGGAAATTTCATATTAGCTCTTTCAAAGGTTGAAGATGGAGGAACATCAATCGAAGCTGAAGCACTAGGAGTTCAATTAGCACTGGAGATATGCAAATTACAAAAACTACAAGAAGTTATCATAGAAGGAGACTGTAAGCCTTTGATTGAATCTATCACTTCTGTTGAAGCAATTCCTCTCTGGCGGACACGACACATTATCGAAGACGCAAGATCTGTTTCAAAATCTAACGCAAATATCTCATTCTCCTACACCAATAGGATTGCTAATCGACCCACTCATTACTTAGCATCCTATACTACAAAAAAAGAGGACTTTTGGGACGACACTATTAGAAACACTAGTATAAACCGTCATAAAAAATAGTTTTTGAGACGATTATTTTTTTTGTAACAAAAAAATAGTATTATTTGGGACAAATTGAAAAATAGATCTCTTATTTGGGACTATTAAATTTTTTTGTCCCAAATAATTTTATAATTGTCCCAAATAATCTTGGCGGGATTCCAAATATTTGGCGGCTCATGACCAATTTATTTTGGAATTTTTTTCCTTACTCCTGATCTCTTCTATCCGTTGGATCTCTCGTCAGAAATTTCCATCGTTGGATCACACATCAAGCGCCCCTCCCAATCACTTCCTTAACCCTACTCATGACCACAAACCCATCCACCACTACCAGCCTCCCCCCGCATAGCCAAACGACCCTGTGTCCCCACTCCTCCACCTTCCCTCTCGGCCACTCCTATACCACCACCCTCATCGCCGGCAGTCACATCCTCCTCATCTTGTTCGGTTGTGACCTCCGCCACCACTGCTATCAGCCAGACATTGACGGCTTCTACTACTGCCACGTGCCCCACCTCCAGTTGTCCGATCACCTCCTCCAACAACCACCTCTAAGACCCCTCCTGCCTCGATCTCATCAAACGCCTTTGATCCATCCGTGTCGACGAAGCGGGTTTGCGGTCCTCCAGCAACGGATGCACTATGGACACAGGCACAATTGGATCCCGTCCTATGCGAACCCTAACTCCTGTACTCCAATCAGGTCCCAACTTGAACTTTGATTTGATTTGGTTTAAAATTTGCGGTTTGCTCTGTTTGTTGATTGTAGTTTCTGGGTTATTGCATAGTCATCGTTTATTTTTATAACATTTAGATTGACAATAGATAGTGTTATTTGGCTTAGCTATATTTTTTAAATGTCTGTTCTTTGGTTTGTTCAACAATGGGCTATTGTTTTGTTTAGATATATGTTACAGGCAATGTATTATTAGTCTTTCATTTGTGTTGGGTGAGATGATCAATTTTGTGATGCAATAAGGAACTGGTATTACTTAGAGGTGAATTTACTATAGTCTATATGTGTTGTCAACGTAATATGGTCCCCACATTCTGCAGCAACTACAATGCGTCTTGAAAGATCATTCCAAGTAGATAAAGCCCTGTTGTGTTCTTAGCAACAAGCAATTGTTGAACATACTTACTTTCTTTGTCCTTAAGTGACTAATGTTACATCTATGCTAGTGTATTGCCAAATCTATGCATTAGAGAATGTAATTTTTAGTCTTGAGATGGCTTAAAACTTATTTCCTGGAATTATGTACACTAAAGTTCTTTAATACATGTATATAGCTTATTGGAAATTTTCTGACCACGTATAAAATGAGGGCTCAAATATATATATATATATATATATATATATATATATATATATATATATATATATATATATATATATATATATATATATATATATATATATATATATACAAGAGATATATATATATACAAGAGATTTTTTTTTATGTTAAGTGGGATGAACTATTGCTTGGAGAATCCGTGGTTGTATCAACCCTTGGAGGATTTGGGAATAAGGAGCAGTTGAAGAAGATAAATGGCGGGGCCAAGGCATTCAAATGGAAGCTATTTTAGCTAATAGATCTTCACTCTTAAGGGGTACTAAATGAATAGAGGAAAAGGATTCAAGCAGTTGGTAAAAGCAGCATCATATATTACTCTTAGAAAAGAACCTCTTTAGATATTTATTCCATTCTTCATTGTTTGTCATATTTCAAATTAATAACAATTAAAAATAGAGAATGACTAATTGGAATAAAGGGAATATTTATATATGTTTCTCCCTTGCTCCTCTCATTTGCTAAACCTTCCACTCCTTTGACAACACATATAGACAAATTTACTTATTTTGATAATATAATTAGTCTTTCAAAAGAACAACTTATTCAGTTAACTTCTTGCAGGGAAAGAACTCTATGATTCGGCAGTGGGATTTAGCATACCCGATCTTCCTGCCTTTGCTTTGGAGTGTTTCCCAAATCAAAAGTCTTTAGTGTATGGGGATTTGTATGGGATCAGTGAGGAAGCATCAACCATCTTCAGAGCCACACTCCGCTATCAAGGTACCCTTTGTGTGTGTTATCTCTGTTTGTAGAGAAAGAGACGTGAGAGACACATGCTCTGGTCGAACGCACGTGTAACACCATGTGCAGATTCATTCTGTGGAAGGTGACCGTACACAATTTCAGTATCATAACCATTTTTTCTTTTGACTCTCATCTTCTCGCACCACCTGTTTCTTCAGAAGGTCATTTATATGGGAAGTAGGGAACATATGTATATGTTAGACATAAAGAGATGGTAAAGAAATATCAATAGGGAAGGAAGGCAAACAAACTTTATGGGCTGATGGTAGAAACTTAAAAGGGGACATAAGAGAGATTCTTATGTAGGAAAGGAGCTTTTCCGTTATCATTTATATAATATTTGCAATTGTTATTTATACATTATCCTTGCTTTTAGAACTTTGTATAAGAGTACTGTTTCCTTGGCCTCTTAGAAATGAGAACTTTCTAATTTCATCATTAATTTTGAATGGTGTTCTCTTAAATCCTCTCTGGCATAAGTTCCTTTAAAGGTTACATCTAGTTAGTATCTTATTTAGTTTTAAAATTGTAGGCGTGGTTACCCTAAACCCTATATAAAACATTTTTGAAGTGTAAACAAAAAGGTTCTTTTTAAACTTGTCGGGATTTCATGTTTCATCCAAACTTATAATTGCTGATTTAAAAGGTTCACTCAAGCCAGGTTGTCAATAAGTTTGCTAACCATCTAAATAAAAAAAAAGTCGTATTCATTATTGTATCTGTTGGTTGGGATTTATGTTTGCTGACCGTTTCTAGGAGGAATAAATAATAGTAAACAAGTAAGCATATTTCAAGAAGTAAATCCGATAATCTAGCAGTTGAAACTAAATAGTAGTATAACATGAATAAGTTGGACCCTACAGCTAGAGCTGGAGGTGTGTTCTTTTTTGAAAGGGAACACAAAAATGGAAGAGTTTTGAGGAGAACAAACGCATGCAAGTGCAAGGGTGAAAAATAAGTTGGTGAATAAAACTAATGTTTGCTTTAATCTAGGTTGGCAACGATTGTTTAGTATAAAGCCCTGCATTAGTGGGAGCTCCGTGGCACCGGAGACGCCTTTTTTCGCAGCTTGTGCCGCACCGCTGAATCTTTCTAAGATGACGCACCAGACCATTTTCTGGACCATAATCAGGCTACAGTGTCGAGTTTACTTTGAAGTGTAGATTCTATATTAGTGTTGAATCCAATTTGGAGAGGAGCTTGTATGACAGTTATGCTGGGCCTACTACGTGTTTAAGGAGGCCTGGCTTGGATGACTAAGATCTAGTTTTTTTCTCTTTGTTCTTTTAGATGTCTCATAAGTTGACCTACTTTTCTGATGCAGGCTTCAGTCAAATAATGTCTTGTCTGTCAAAAATTGGTTTCTTTGACACTAAAGTTCACCCTTCCCTGAAAGGAGGCCAAATACCAACGTTCAAGGCCTTCCTGATTGATCTTCTGGAGAGCAAGATCTCAAATTCAGTGAACAAGGGAAAATTGGAAGGTGTACTTGGGAATGAGAAAGAAATGGTTAGGATGGTGACTACACTTGATCTCTACAAAAGAAACAACAGCACTGAAGATAATCAAAACTATCAAGTCAGTTACTGCTACCTTTTTTTTTCTTCTTGTAACTTATTCGAAGTTGTTTTCATTGCCACGTAGCACATCTACCATTAACTGAAGTATTATTGTTGATATTTCAATAGGACTCACATATTGCCATCTAACAGTATCCATTTTTTCTTAGCAAACCATTCTTAGACTCTTGTCATCCTCTCGCTTTTAACAAATTACCGAGAAGAGAACCTTTAGGTTATGAAACATTTAGGAGTAACAAACTCATGTTGGAAAATCTTTGGTTTAAACTAGCACCTTTATACCTTTGTCTCTCCGTCTACCTGGGAAATGCTTTACTAATCATGACTGCTATGACAATTATTTTTGAAAAAGGAAATTATTATCTTCAATATTACCAGTTATACATCCTATAAACAATCTTGACAACAGATTATCCTGTTGAAAGCAATATCCAAATACACATTGAAATGCCTAGTGACATAAAACTACTTTGATTTGCATGTCACCACTTTTCTCTAAGTATTTTTCTCTCTTTAGTCATGAGGATACTTGCGTGAACTATGCCTACGTCCTTGGATGTTAATAATATTAGTAATATATTTTTCCTGCAACTTCTTTGCCAGTCGTGTTCAAGTATGTGAATATAAATCTACATTTGGCTCACCGCAGTGTTGTCCATTTTGAATCAGGTTTTTGGGACTGGCAGTTGCAGCTCTAAAACTAGGTTTTCTTGATCTTACAAAGGACTAGAATGGAAAGCATGTCATCCAGCATTGTTTGCTATGTCTTCCAAATGAGGATAATAAGGTAGCTAATTTATTCCTTAATTTATTTTTACTCAAATTGAAAACTTGGATATTCTGTTTCTCATGCTCATTGTTGCATTTGTTAGGATTTTTTTTTATGTTAAAGATAACATTAGCATTGATGATTTGCCAACTACCATTTTATTTGTGCATATCTTTCTTGCGTACTATTAATTTTAATTTAATTGAGTTTGGCAATTGAAATTACTTTTTGAACTCTCTGACACATGCTCAACCTTCATATGTGAGTCACTTATTCTGATACACAAGATAAATATTTGATTCTTTCACATGAAAAATACAATTTGCTTATATGTCCATTTCTATGTTATTCATATTATTTTATATTAGAAGTTTTATTACAAGACCATGTTATCATTTTGATGTTGATCTTCAATCTCGTCTTTATCCTTTCAAACTGATAACACTCTTGGAAGTCATTCTTAGTAGTTTCAAACATGGAGTACTACTATATATTATATATAGTAGTACTATATATTATATATAGTAGTTTCAAACTGATAACACTCTTGGAAGTCATTCTTAGTAGTTTCAAACATGGAGTACTACTATATATTATATATACATTTCCAAGTTATGTTTTCTTCAACACATGAGCAATAAGGGAGTGTATTCATTTGCATATTCTTTGTTATACAACGTAGCTAAAACATACTATAATCACTGACCCAGTTTTAAACCTTTTATGTTACATAAGGAAGCATCTCAGGATGATGTGGGGGTTTTGTATAATTTGCTAATTTTACACTAAATGTACATCTTGTTCATTATCAAAATCTTGATAACTTCAACATGATAAATTTTGTTTTAAAAGATGCACATTAAGAAATGGTAATAAATAGAAAATGATTGTAAGAAATTGAGATCGGCCTAGTTTGATACTGAACTTCTCCAAGGCTCTAGATTTATTCTTCCACGGGAAATCTTCTGCGCAAGTTATTCGAAAAAATCTCCTACATAAGTTTGCAAGGTTATAAGGCCATTGGCTAATATACTTGTTCCAAGTTTGATACGAATATTTATCACATCTTTTACTTAAATATCTAGTAATTTTCACATTAAAACAATGTATTTTACTTACATAGAGTTTTTTCTTATTTATAATTAATGAAGGAGACAAAGACTCTTGACTCAATCAACTGAACATTAAAACATTCTACTGAAGATGTAAATGGTTTTCAGAATACTTCCGTTATGAATCAAGTAACTTCTTTTGGGACTGGCAGTTGCAGCTCTAAAACTAGGTTTTCCAGATTTGTTCACTGTCACACACTTCTCCTTATTCACTATCACATTTTTCCTGCACACAAATTGCACATTGGTTCACCTTCTTCACTGTTTTATACTTCCTGAAATTGCTACCTGCTATACACACACACACTAGCACCCTCTTTCCCATTCTCTAATTTCTAAGTCTTTACACAGTAGGTTTGTAAATTACTTTTCCATGAATCTGAGGTCCTATTTAACTTATAACTAACCATATTTATGGCATTTATTTGTTTCCAGGTAGCCAATGCTGCTGGCAATCTGGATTGTTTTGTCAATGGATGTGTTTTGGACTTGTGTAAAAAGTATAGGTTTTATTTTGTTTCCAGGGCAGCCATGGATGTGTGGTTTTATTTTGTTGACAGTCATGGATTGGTTTGTCAATGGATGTGTGGTCTTTTTTTGTTTCCAGGGCAGCCATGGATTGGTTAAGTGAATGCTTGCTAATGTAAAACTTGATGGGAACACAGTGATGTAAGACTTGGATTTTATTTTGTGAACAATGGGTTTTATTTTGTTTCCAGATTTTATTTGGTGAACAATGGGAACACAGTGATGTAAGACTTGGATTTTATTTTGTTTCCAGATTTTGGGAACACAGTGATGTAAGACTTGGATTACATTTAAATATGTTTTATAGAAATTGTTTTGGTAATGTTGCGGCTACGTTCTGTATGAATTTTTAGAGTGAACAATGGGAACACTCTAAGTGATGTAAGACTTGGATTTCATTTTGTGAACAATGGGAACACTCTAAGTTCTGTATGAATTTTGTGAACAATGGGATTTCATTTTGTGAACAATGGGAACACTCTAAGTTCTGTATGAATTTTTGTTGTATATAAAATTCAATTATAGAATTTTAGAGTGTATAAAATTATTCGCACGATTACAGTACTTTTTAAAATTTCGTCGCTTATTTATTAGGACGAAATATATCTGTTACAAAAACTTGTTTTTTGGGACAAATTAATAAACCGTCACACAAAAGCATAAATTTGAAAACTTTTGAGACGTCTTGCCTAACCGTCCTTTAAGAGTAATTAGGACGGCAATATCCGTCCCTAATATTTTTGCCACGCCACCCTAATGGGACCGGCCATTGCCGTCCCAAAGGCCGTCCTAAATAGTTGTTGGGACGGTAATTGCAGTTTTTAAGACGGTTTTTCGTTGTCCCAAAAGGCCACTTTTTTTGTAGTGCTATGCTCTCTTATCTACCTCATCTAATCTCATATCTTTGTACGAAGAGATGCCAATCTGTATTGAATCACGTCTTCTATGACATGAATCATATTTCAATTTAATGGATGAAGTATTTCCTTTTAAAAAAAAAAAAAATTGCATACCAGTGTAGTGACCCTCGACAAATGCAGCATCAAGCATTTGTGGATCCTGTTGATCTTTTGTCATGAATTGCTTTCCTTGGCCTTGTGATTCCACAACCCCAGTGCAACCTTTCACTGTTTCAGAAACTAGATCTGGCAGAAAAAGAAGTGTCCTAGTGCGTGACTACACTGACTAGTTCATATGACATGCACACTGACATGGGTCATGGACATGGTCAAATTAGCATGAAATGTTATATGTACTTCCTTTTAAAGGACGTGCATGGGCTGCATGGGCAAGGGATACCCACAGATGGAAGAACTTAAGCTCTCCTCCTATAACTTTTGTGTTGGTTCTCTACTAAAACCGGGATTAACTTTACTATTTGGCTCGTTCCGACCGTGTACCAGCTTTGCTCGTGCGGCGGAGCGGTCAGAGAGGAAGAGCTTGGCTGAGGAGGAGGAGCATAGGACGACGTCGTCGTTGTAGGAGACGACGACGGAGCAGGTGGAGAAAGAAAAGACGTCGGTGGAGCAGGAGGAGGAGGAGGAGGAGGGCTGTTGGCTGCGGCGTTTGGCTTGCTCTGCCGCACATGCACAGCTGCTGAAGCTAGCCAATTTGGAACCGGGATTTGATCCGACGTGTGGCTTGCACAGCACATGTAAATGCACACAACGCGTGCTGAGGTTTTTTTTTTTTCCCCAAAATAAACAATTATTAGCAATTTATTGCATAATAACGTCTCAAGTTCAGGAAGACAAAACTAAGGAGTAGGGGTGAACATTATTTGATTTTGGACTGAAAAATCGAATCGAGCCGATTCGGTCCGGTTTAAAAAAAATTCGGTTCGTTTTCGAATTTCGGTCCAAAACGAAATAAAATTTTTAGTTTATATATATATATATATATATATATATATATATATATATATATATATATATATATATATATATATATATATATATATATATATATTAACAAAGAAACGCAAATAAACAAAAAATCGAATAAACCGAAAGTTGAATCGATTTAATTTGGTTTGGTTTAATTCGATTATAGGCCATTTCGATACGATTTTGGTTTTGCTTATTTAATTTTTGGTTCAATTAGATTTTTGGTTATTCTATTCGATCTGATTCGAATTAACCAAATGCTCACAAATAAGGAGGACTTCAGGTTATGAATGAATGGTTGCAAGGAAAAAGACAAATTTATAAGAAAATGCGCAAGCAAATGGTGAATAAAAAATGGGAAACAATAAAAAACCATTGTAAATTGTTTGAGGAGTGAAGTTAAAGAGATGGATGGTAATAAATTGTAAAATATTAAGAAGGAATAATGTAAGAGTATTTTATTTTGAGTCTTCAAATTGTTGGAGTGGGTGGGGTTTCTACCTATGTGGAGAATACCTCAGAGAGCGACGAGCGTCATCCGTGTGTCGGAGAAGTTTGGGGAGTGCATGAATTTTATTTTGGTACATATATGGTAAGAAAATATATGATTGAATTTCCATATTTACTTTGATTATATATTTATGATTGGACCCTTCATATAGTAGCTTTCCATATTATTGGGTTTTCAATAATGGTAAGCTAATTATGATTGGATATCCATTAAATATATGATTGATTTATATTGGAAGTTTTCATATATATTGGCCTTCCATGTATGGGTTACCAAGGGCTTATAAAAGGGTGATGCATGCTAGTTGTAAAATCATCTCAAAACAAAGAGTGCTTTACAATGTTTGAGAGAGAGAGAGGATTAAGGACTATTGTGAAGGAGAGATTGCTTCGAATAATTTTTTGGCATCTCTTGTTCTTCGGAGTCCGCAATCAAAAATTTTCTTCTTTCAAGTGAGTTGTGGTGATCCGTGTTGGATCGGGAGGAGCTTGTAGAGGGTGTATTCTCTTTATTCCATTAGTGGAGGTTCTTCAGAGTTTGACTCCGATCGTCCCGTGGTTTTTCTCGCAAGGGTTTTCCACGTCAAAAATCTTTGTGTCTGCGATTGTGTTTGGCATTTTTGGTTTGTGTGCTTTTGCTCGGTTCTCTCGCAGGACTTTCTGGTTTGGGGGAACGGTTTCCGCGCTTCGTTCCCGACAGAGTGGTATCAGAGCTTTGGGTTCAAAGAAGTGTCAGGAGTTGACAGTCAAACCAGGAAGCAGAGATGGACGCGAAGCCGGTGCGCATGGTGAACCTGAACGGTACCAACTACCATTATTGGCGGAGCAATATGAAGGATTTGCTGTTCGTCAAGAAGCTGCATCTTCCAGTATTTGCATCCGAGAAGCCTAGTGACAAATCCGATGAGGACTGAAACTTCGAGCATATACAGGTGTGTGGGTACATGTGGCAGTTCGTTGACGAGAACGTGTACAACTACGTTGCCAATATTGAGCATGTGAAGACGTTGTGGGAGAAGCTGGAATCTTTGTACGCGAAAAAGACCGGGGTAAACAAATTGTTCCTAATCCGGATAATGATGGGTCTGCGGTACAAAGATGGTGCATCCATTACTGATCACTTGAGTGAGTTCCAGGGCGTGGTGGACCAGCTATCCTCGATGGGAGTCAAGTTCGACGACGAGGTTCAAGGACTTTGGTTGCTATGTACATTGCCAGACTCGTGGGAGACCGTACGAGTATCTATGATCGCTTCTGCTCCGGAAGGCGTGGTCAGTCTGGAGTTTGCCAAGAGCGGGGTACTGAATGAAGAGATGCGGAGACGTTCTCAGGGCACTTCATCCACATCCCATCACTAAGAGGTACTAGTTTCGAAGAGCCGCGGAAGGGACAAAAGCAGGGGTCCAGGTGGTGGCAGAGACAAGAGCAGAGGAAGTCCAAGGGTCGGTACGAGGATTCGGAGTGTTACCATTGTGGCAAGAAGGGCCACATCAAGCGGAACTGTTTCGCTTGGAAGAGAGAGAAGAAGGACGACAAGGGAAAGCAAGATGAGAACACTACAGCGGCGGCTTCGATACATGGAGGCGATGTGATCGTCGTAGGTGATGAGATTATCACAAACCTCGCCTGCGATGACAATTCTTGGCTGGTGGACTCAGGGCTTCAGCGCATGTATCTCACAACAAGGCACTATTTGCCACTTATACGACAGGCGACTGTGGAGTGTTGAAGATGGACAATGGAGATGTGTCAAAGGCGGTTGCCGTTGGAGATGTGCATTTGAGGACGAAGACGGGTGCAGTTCTTGTTCTCAAAGATGTTCGTCATGTCCCTGATATCCGTTTCAACCTGGTGTCGGTTGGAAGGTTGGATGATGAGGGATTCTTCAGTCTCTTCGAAAATAGTCAGTGGAAGCTTTCCAGAGGTTCGATGGTGATTGCCAGAGGAAGCAAGAAGTCCGGTCTCTACTATATGGAGGGGAGCGCACAGGGTGCACAGGAGGTGAACGCAGTCAGTGATGCGTCTACCGAGTTGTGGCACAGGCGGCTCGGCCATATCAGCGAGAAGGGGATGAGCTACTTGGTGAACAGGAAGGTGATTCCAGGGCTCAAGTCTACAAAGTTGGAGAAGTGCACGTACTGCTTAGCTGGGAAGCAAAATATGATGTCTTTCCAAAGTCACCCAAGTTCAAGGAAGCCGACGTTGCTCGAGTTGATTCACTCGGATGTCTGCGGTCCTATGAAGGTAAAATCTATTGGTGGTACTTCTTACTTTGTAACTTTTATTGATGAATGTTCCAGGAAGGTTTGGGTCTATGCCTTAAAGACCAAGGATCAGGTGCTGCCTACTTTCAAAGAGTTTCAGGCCTCTGTTGAAAGAGAGACGGGCAAGAAGTTATTGTGTGTTCGGTCCGACAATGGCAGCGAATACATCGGTCCCTTTGATGCTTATTGCAGAGAGTAGGGGATACGACACCAGAAGACTCCGCCAAAGATATCTCAGCTCAATGGTGTAGCGGAGCGCATGAACAGGACACTGATGGAGAGGGTGTGGTGTTTGCTGTCAGAAGCAAACTTGCCGGGCAGTTATTGGGGTGAGGCTCTTCTCACAGCCGCTTATGTTATTAATTTGTCTCCTAGTGCTCCTTTGCAGGGTGATGTGCCTGACAAAGTATGGTACGGCAAAGAGCCGTCATACAATCACCTGCGAGTGTTTGGCTATAAGGCCTTCGTGCATGTACCGAAGGACGAGAGGACCAAACTTGAGCCGAAGACGAGGCGATGCGTCTTTGTCGGCTACGGTCGGGATGAGTTTGGTTATAGACTCTACGACCCGGTGGAAAGAAAGCTCTACAGAAGCAGGGACGTGGTGTTCGTCGAGGATCAGACCATGACCAACACTTAGGATTCCGAGATGCCTTCTGAGGCTGAAGAATTGCCTGAGTTAGAGTCATTTCGCTTCGAGTAGTTTCCAGAGGACATCGCAGAGGATCCCATTATGGGGGAGCCAATACATGGAGTTGCTCCCAACCTTGATCATCAGCCTGCTGATGGTGGTCAGGGTGTCCCTCAGGAGGATGAGCATGCCGGGGAGGGAGTTCCTGAAGGGGAGGAGGCTGTTGGTATACAGCCAGCACCAGTGGCTCCACTGAGAAGGAGCGACAGAGATCGTCGACCATCTACGAGATACTCACCGGATGAGTATGTGCTATTGACTGACGGGGGAGAGCCCGAAAGCTTTGCAAAGGCTATGGAAGACGAACACAGGCAGGAGTGGATGGAGGCCATGCAGGAGGAGATGAGTTTCTTGCACACTAATTCCACTTATGAGCTGGTGCGGTTGCCAAAAGGCAAGAAGGCTTTGAAGAATCGATGGGTATTTAGAGTAAAGCAAACGAATGATGTCACCCCCAGTTTTCGAATTAGGGATATTTTTGTCATTTTTCAAGTTTTATAATTTTTAGGAATTTTATTTGATTTTATGTGATTTTTTGGGATTTATTTGGGTTGGTTTGGATTTTATCCAATTCGGACTCAAATTGGAGACCCGGGTAGGCTGGACCCTAGTGGGACCCCCATACTAGCTGGGCTTAGCCCATGTACCATCATAATTAGGCTAGAAATTATTAACCCAACTTCCATGGCTTAATTAGTCATTTTAGGGGCTTAATTTGTATTTAGAATTGAACCGAATCAAACCGAACCAACCCGAATTCAAATAAACCCAAACCAAGTTTAGTGGGTTGTGGGCTATTGGATCCCAACCCAATAGCCCTAGGAGTGGCCGGCCATGAAGTAACCCCCCCCCCCCCCCCCCCCCCCCTTTCTCTTCTCCATTAAGTAACCTCTTTCTCTCTCTTTCTCAAATTCTTTCTCTCCAAGCTCTCTCTCTCCAAACAACATTTAGGTTTGTCATCAATCCCTCATTAATAACTCCTTTTCATTTATGTTCTTTACATTAAGTGTAGAGAATTCAATTCTCTACACTTTGCCCTCTATTTTGTAGGTTCTCCCTAGAAATTTGGTTAGTGTTAATTAGGGTTTTTATATGTTAATGGTATATATATATATATATATATATATATATATATATATATATATATATATATATATATATATATATATATATGTGTGTGTGTGTGTGTGTGTATGTATAGATATATATATATAGGAATATATATATATATATATGTATGTATTTGTGTGTGTGTGTGTAGAGAGTGGTGGGATGAGAATGAGAGTGGTGGTGTGGTTGTGTGTGTGGTTGTGTGTGTGGTTGTAGAGATATATATATAGATGTAAATGTGTATTTATATATATATATATATATATATATATATATATATATATATATATATATATGTATGTATGTATATATAATATGTAGAGATAAGTGTGTGTGTATATATATATAAATAGATGGGAGGTTAGAGGATTAGATATTGGTTATATATATAGAAATAGATATATAGATATATAGATAGATAGGTATATATGTATTAATATATATATAAAGAGAGGAGAGGGAGGAGTGAAGTAGGAGAAGTAGGAGAAGAAGGGAAGAGCAGTAGCAGCTGCAGGAGCTGCAACAGCAGCTGCAGGAGCTGCAACAGCAGCTCAAAGCAGCAGCAGCAGCAGAGCATTAGCAGCAGCAGCTGCAGTAGCAACAGCAGCAGGAGCTGCCATTGGCAGCTCCTTCCCCCCCCCCCCCCCCCCCCCCCAATACACCCCGTGTACACCCCCCTTAAACCCCCCCATAGTTCATATATATATATATGTAAATATATATCTATAGATATGTATATATATTGATATATATGGATAGATGAATAGATAAGGAAATTAGAAAGAAAGAGGAAGGAAAAGAGTTTAGAAGTTAGAAAGAAGGAAGTTAAGGAATTAGAAAGAGGAAAGTTTAGGAATTAGTAGAGAAGTGAAAAGAAGTTAGAATAGGAAGTTGAGAAGGAGATTAGAAGAAGAAGATTAGAAGAAGAAGATTAGAGAAGTTAAGAAGAAGAAGAAATAGAATTGAGAATCAAAGAGGAGAATTAGAACGAGAGTAAAAAGGAACTTTTTGGTAGAAACCGAGTTAGAGGGCGAAACAGAGCTCGGAGTATCGGATTGAGTTAAAACTTGGCGTGGGGCAAGAATACGTGATTTAGATTTTGCGGGTAGGCTCCCGAGTGGGAATCAGAGTCGTAGGGCGCCGGTATCGCGCCGTGTCAGCGCGTATCTTGAAATATTCAAGATATCGCCAATGGGCCGTAAGGTGGACTAGACGTCCACTTTATCTAGGTATTTTGGTAGATAACGAACCTATAGGATAGTACCCTACTACCCTAGGGAGGACGGGTCAAAATATCAAGCGTAGGTAGGCTATCTAGATAATCGCCGAGGGTGGAATTTTACCCTTAAAAAGGGTAAAATAGGGAATTGGCCTACGGCCGAGATTTGAGTTTCCAAGTCCAAGATGGACTTGGATATGGGTTGTATAGGTTGGTAATGAGTAGAATTAGCTGTCTAGACCTAGTCTTGGACCCGGTTGACCACGGTTGACTTTTTGGACTAAAAATCAACTATGGGTCAACACTTTACCCAATTTAGTCCCAAATTCCATTAGACTTGTGCAGTTGACCGAAAGTCAACTGTTAGTCACCAGTGACCTATAGTTGACCTAGGGTTGACCACAGTTGACCAAAGCTGACCACGGTTGACCAGAGTTGACCGGTTGACCAAAAAGTCAACTATTGACTCAAATGGATCCCGATTGATTCCGTTTGACTTGCATTGACCCAGTTTGACCCAGTTAGACCTAATATGACTTAGGTTGACCTCGTACAACCTAGTTTGACATGTCTTGACCTAGAATGACCTAATAGGATTCAAATTGATTTGATTTTACTTCCTAAACATAGTATTGATACGTCTTGTTCTCTATAGGTCCTCGAGACGCTGCATTTGCTCCGGTTGACGCACCATATCATATTCCAGGCGAGTACATTCTCTGATACTTTTCCAATTTATGCTGATTGATATAATCCATGTAATTAGTGTAGATATGCTTATTCTCGACACATTGGTCACACGGGTTGGTATTCATGGATCCCGACATGAGGTGTTATTCCTTGTTGTCTTGGTATGTCTTGTGCAAGCCCCCTTGTAGTTCTTGTGCAGTACATGGATGCCGATTCTCGAGGAGACTTGCTCCCTTCTCGTAGAATCCCGCGTCGTGACGTGTCTTGTTTGGATCCACTCTACCAGTCGGGGACGGGGAGTATTAGTGTAGACATGTGGTCATTATCCACCTTGTTACTCTTGTAGACCTTGTGAGTGTTAATCATACACTCCACGTATGATTAACCAGGCCAGTAGACCTTGTACAAGACCCAAGCCGGCCACATGTTGTAGCTAGTATTCACACACCTAGATATATGATTCTTGATTCTTGTACATGCCATGATCAGTTTACTTGCCTTGTTCTAGCTCTAGTTTTACAGCTTACCTTGCCATGATTCTCACATATACATTCCATGATTTTCTTGTATATACTCTCTATTTACAGATTATAGCTTTTGTCATATCTTGTGAAATATTGTTAGTGGATTGTACTCGTTCCATCCTGACAGGATATGTTAAAAATATTACAGATGCAGATGAGGGAGACTACAGTACCTACTACGGTCCGGATGACGTAGTGGGCATAGACTTGGAGACTTTGGTCCAGCAGGGCTTAGCTCCGCCTGACGAGACCCTACCTATTACTTAGTTAGAGTAGGTCTTTTGTACTGGACATTGTCTCCAGCTACTTTTGAGACTGTTATTATTATGGACTGTATTAGAGACTTGGACTGTATATATTCTTGTGTTGGACTTGACAGGTTATATATTATTTTATCGTCTTGTTGTCTTTTTATTTCAGTCTTTACTTTGTTATCTTAGAGTCGTGATTGAGTACTCGTATATATATTCATTGCTTGTCCTCCGTTCGGAGTTGACCATATTCTCGACAGGTTTTTGTTATATATAAACTGTTTAGAAGTAGAAAAATCCACAGCATTCTACGTCGATTTTTCGGTGAGGGCTGGGCGTTGTCGCGTCACGTGCCCTTTTAGCGGGTGCGGGTCGTGACACGTTTTAGTGGTGGCCCACGCAGGTCCTAAAGTCGCAATTAGTGCGATGTCGTAGTGGCGCTCGACTTATAGTGCTATTACGAGCCTGCGGTACGTATCTAGGATAGGCTATAGGCTAAGAGTACTCAATCACAGTAGGATCTTTCCTTGCTTATCTTGCTTACCGTCTTTGATATCGATTTACTGCATTCTAGCTGTCCTCCTTTGATATTGCCTTCATGTGCCATATTGATATCTTCTTCTCAATTTGTCTCCAGGATATTGATGACTCATTCTCCTGGCGAGGAGCACGGGGAGACGGAGAGGTCTGCCACCTCTGGCGGACAGGCTCCGGTCACTTCCCCGGCTGATGGGACTTCTGTTGGGGCTCTTGGAGGTACTCCTCCAGCTACCTCGATGACCGTCCCTGGGGCCGTTGTGGGTGCTCTTCCCGTAGTGCCGGGGGCTATAGCGGAAGCTGCCGGGGGCGTTCTTCCTCCTCAGCAGGGGACTCCTCCGGTGATGATGAGAGCTATTCCTCCATTGCCTTCTCTGCCCACAGACATGGGGCAGATGCTAGCGTTCTTTCACCAGGTGCTGCAGTCCCAGCGGGCCCAGCACGAGGCTCAGTTGAGGCAGACAGAGGCCATGCGTCAGGGCATGAAGGATGCACACAGGTTGGCTTTGGCGGCAGTGGAGCGTGGGGCTCCACAGAGGGAGGTTCAGCAGCAGCAGCAGCCGAAGGTAGGGGATATCCAGGCTTTCAAGAAGCTTGGTCCGAGGAATTTCAAGGGGACTGAGGGCATTATTTATGCTGATGACTGGCTCGAGGATATCGAGCGCCAGATGAGGGCCTGCCGCCTGGCAGACGACCTGAAGGTCGAGGCGGTTGGGTTGCAGTTGTTAGATATTGCCCGGACGTGGTTCCGGAACGAGCCGGCTCTTGCAGGAGAGGGCCATACTTGGGCTGAGTTTCGGGCCCTGTTCAGAGAGAAGTTCTTTTCCCCCACGGACAAGATCGGCCTCGTGCGGTAGTTCCAGAACCTGTAGCAGGGCGGTATGACCGTAGAGGAGTATGCGACGGAGTTCGGCCGACTGAGCCGATACGCTGAGTACATGGTGAGTGACCCGGTGATCCGAGCGGAGCGCTTCCGGGAGGGATTGACATGGGATATCAAGATCCTGATCCCTTCCTTCTATGCGACATATGCAGAGATTTATGCGGAGGCTCGGAATGTGGAGAGGGAGTGGGGCTTGAAGCCGAAGAGGGATCGAGATTTGTTTTCGGGGGCCAGTAGCAGCGCAGAGGCTGCTAAGCGCCCTCAGTTTCAGCATCAGCCTTTCCAGCATTAGACCAGAGCACCGGTTCAGCAGGTACAGCACACTCAGCCGAGGCAGGCTCAGCATGGGGCTCTTTGCCACTTCTGCAGGAGACCTGGTCACGTCTGGGAGGTTTGTCGGAAGAGGCTGGGTTTGTGCCTCTACTGCGGGAAGGCTGGACATCAGTTGAGAGATTGTCCTACGAACCCTCGCAGGATAGCCCGTGGAGCGGTAGCAGCTCAGGGAGCACAGGGTAGGCCACCTATGGCACCGCATCACGCCCTCCACCAGCAGCGGGATATACCCCGCCACGACAGGGTTTTTGCGATGGCAGTTGAGGATCCTGCACGCATTGGACTAGGAGGTAGGGTTTTGCTCTTTCTTTTACCTGTTCTTTCCGTCCATTGATTGATTATTGCTTTCTTAGTACCTTTAGTTGCATATGTGATGATCATGCTAGATTAAATAGAAATCCCAATGAAGACTGCAATAACACTATACTGTAGAGATTTAAAACCATGCATGTGTTCTGATTTCCTGGGTTACATGTTATATAACTTAGGATAAAATTTAGTAGACCTTGATTGTTGGGTGCTTGACCTAGAGAAGAGTACGACCGTTTGAATTTCGAGGACGAAATTTTTTAAGGAGGATAGATTTGTCACCCCCAGTTTTCGAATTAGGAGTATTTTTGTCATTTTTCAAGTTTTATAATTTTTAGGAATTTTATTTGATTTTATGTGATTTTTTGGGATTTATTTGGGTTGGTTTGGATTTTATCCAATTCGGACTCAAATTAGAGACCCGGGTAGCTTGGACCCTAGTGGGACCCCCATACTAGCTGGGCTTAGCCCATGTACCATCATAATTAGGCTAGAAATTATTAACCCAACTTCCATGGCTTAATTAGTCATTTTAGGGGCTTAATTTGTATTTAGAATTGAACCGAATCAAACCGAACCAACCCGAATTCAAATAAACCCAAACCAAGTTTAGCGGGTTGTGGGCTATTGGATCCCAACCCAATAGCCCTAGGAGTGGCCGGCCATGAAGTAACCCCCCCCCCCCCCTTCTCTTCTCCATTAAGTAACCTCTTTCTCTCTCTTTCTCAAATTCTTTCTCTCCAAGCTCTCGCTCTCTCCAAACAACATTTAGGTTTGTCATCAATCCCTCATTAATAACTCCTTTTCATTTATGTTCTTTACATTAAGTGTAGAGAATTCAATTCTCTACACTTTGCCCTCTATTTTGTAGGTTCTCCCTAGAAATTTGGTTAGTGTTAATTAGGGGTTTTATATGTTAATGGTATATATATATATATATATATATATATATATATATATATATATATATATATATATATATATATATATATATATATATATATAAATATATATATATATATATATATATATATATATATATAGGAATATATATGTATGTATGTATGTATTTGTGTGTGTGTGTGTAGAGAGTGGTGGGATGAGAATGAGAGTGGTGGTGTGGTTGTGTGTGTGGTTGTAGAGATATATATATATAGATGTATATGTGTATTTATATATATATATATATATGTATGTATATATAATATGTAGAGATAAGTGTGTGTGTATATATATATATAGATGGGAGGTTAGAGGATTAGATATTGGTTATATATATATAGAAATAGATATATAGATATATAGATAGATAGGTATATATGTATTAATATATATATAAAGAGAGGAGAGGGAGGAGTGAAGTAGGAGAAGTAGGAGAAGAAGGGAAGAGCAGTAGCAGCTGCAGGAGCTGCAGCAGCAGCTCAAAGCAGCAGCAGCAGCAGAGCATTAGCAGCAGCAGCTGCAGTAGCAAATGCAAGCAGTAGCAACAGCAGTAGGCGCTGCCATTGGCAGCTCCTTCCCCCCCCCCCCCCCCCCCCCCCCCATACACCCCCCTGTACACCCCCCTTAAACCCCCCCATAGTTCATATATATATATATATATGTAAATATATATCTATAGATATGTATATATATTGATATATATGGATAGATGAATAGATAAGGAAATTAGAAAGAAAGAGGAAGGAAAAGAGTTTAGAAGTTAGAAAGAAGGAAGTTAAGGAATTAGAAAGAGGAAAGTTTAGGAATTAGTAGAGAAGTGAAAAGAAGTTAGAATAGGAAGTTGAGAAGGAGATTAGAAGAAGAAGATTAGAAGAAGAAGATTAGAGACGTTAAGAAGAAGAAGAAATAGAATTGAGAATCAAAGAGGAGAATTAGAACGAGAGTAAAAAGGGACTTTTTGGTAGAAACCGAGTTAGAGGACGAAACAGAGCTCGGAGTATCGGATTGAGTTGAAACTTGGCGTGGGGTAAGAATACGTGATTTAGATTTTGCGGGTAGGCTCCCGAGTGGGAATCGGAGTCGTAGGGCGCCGGTATCGCGCCGTGTCAGCGCGTATCTTGAAATATTCAAGATATCGCCAATGGGCCGTAAGGTGGACTAGACGTCCACTTTATCTAGGTATTTTGGTAGATAACGAACCTATAGGATAGTACCCTACTACCCTAGGGAGCACGGGTCAAAATATCAAGCGTAGGTAGGCTATCTAGATAATCGCCGAGGGTGAAATTTTACCCTTAAAAATGGTAAAATAGGGAATTGGCCTACGGCCGAGATTTGAGTTTCCAAGTCCAAGATGGACTTGGATATGGGTTGTATAGGTTGGTAATGAGTAGAATTAGCTGTCTAGACCTAGTCTTGGACCCGGTTGACCACGGTTGACTTTTTGGACTAAAAATCAACTATGGGTCAACACTTTACCCAATTTAGTCCCAAATTTCATTAGACTTGTGCAGTTGACCGAAAGTCAACTATTAGTCACCAGTGACCTATAGTTGACCTAGGGTTGACCACAGTTGACCACAGTTGACCACGGTTGACCAGAGTTGACCGGTTGACCAAAAAGTCAACTGTTGACTCAAATGGATCCCGATTGATTCCGTTTGACTTGCATTGACCCAGTTTGACCCAGTTAGACCTAATATGACTTAGGTTGACCTTGTACAACCTAGTTTGACATGCCTTGACCTAGAATGATCTAATAGGATTCAAATTGATTTGATTTTACTTCCTAAACATAGTATTGATACGTCTTGTTCTCTATAGGTCCTCGAGACGCTGCATTTGCTCCGGTTGACGTACCATATCATATTCCAGGCGAGTACATTCTCTGACACTTTTCCCATTTATGCTGATTGATATAATCCATGTAATTAGTGTAGATATGCTTGTTCTCGACACATTGGTCACACGGATTGGTATTCATGGATCCCGACATGAGGTGTTATTCCTTGTTGTCTTGGTATGTCTTGTGCAAGCCCCCTTGTAGTTCTTGTGCAGTACATGGATGCCGATTCTCGAGGAGACTTGCTCCCTTCTCGTAGAATTCCGCGTCGTGACGTGTCTTGTTTGGATCCACTCTACCAGTCGGGGACGGGGAGTATTAGTGTAGACATGTGGTCATTATCCACCTTGTTACTCTTGTAGACCTTGTGAGTGTTAATCATACACTCCACGTATGATTAACCAGGCCAGTAGACCTTGTGCAAGACCCAAGCCGGCCACATGTTGTAGCTAGTATTCACACACCTAGATATATGATTCTTGATTCTTGTACATGCCATGATCAGTTTACTTGCCTTATTCTAGCTCTAGTTTTACAGCTTACCTTGCCATGATTCTCACATGTACATTCTATGATTTTCTTGTATATACTCTCTATTTACAGATTATAGCTTTTGTCATATCTTGTGAAATGTTGTTAGTGGATTGTACTCGTTCCATCCTGACAGGATATGTTGAAAATATTACAGATGCAGATGAGGGAGACTACAGTACCTACTACGGTCCGGATGACGTAGTGGGCATAGACTTGGAGACTTTGGTCCAGCAGGGCTTAGCTCCGCCTGACGAGACCCTAACTATTACTTAGTTAGAGTAGGTCTTTTGTACTGGACATTGTCTCCAGCTACTTTTGAGACTGTTATTATTATGGACTGTATTAGAGACTTGGACTGTATATATTCTTGTGTTGGACTTGACAGGTTATATATTATTTTATCGTCTTGTTGTCTTTTTATTTCAGTCTTTACTTTGTTATCTTAGAGTCGTGATTGAGTACTCGTATATATATTCATTGCTTGTCCTCCGTTCGGAGTTGACCATATTCTCGACAGGTTTTTGTTATATATAAACTGTTTAGAAGTAGAAAAATCCACAGCGTTCCACGCCGATTTTTCGGTGAGGGCTGGGCGTTGTCGCGTCACGTGCCCTTTTAGCGGGTGCGGGTCGTGACAGATGATGCTACTCGCCCTCGATACAAAGCGAGGCTGGTACTCAAAGGCTACGGTCAGCGGAAAGGCGTGAATTATGATGAGATCTTTTTGCCTGTCGTCAAGCATTCGTCTATTCGGGTGGTGCTAGCATTAGCAGCCAGTCTCGACTTGGAGGTCGAGCAGATGGACGTGAAGACGGCATTCCTCCACGGTGATCTTGAGAAGGAGTTGTACATAGAGCAGCCAGAGGAATTCTGTGAGAAGGGCAAGTCACATTTGGTCTTCCGGTTGAGAAGGAGCTTGTATGGTCTGAAGCAGGCTCCGAGGCAGTGGTTCAGGAAGTTCGAGTTGTTTATGGGAGAGCATGGTTATGCACGGACGACGTCGGACCATTGTACATTTGTGAGGTATTTTGCCGAGGATGATTTTATTATTTTATTGCTCTATGTAGATAATATGCTATTAGTGGGTCGGAATGCCACTAGGATAGCGGAGTTGAAGCGCCAACTGGGCGCGACCTTCTCCATGAAGGATTTGGGCGCAGCGAAGACTATTCTTGGGATGGAGATCAGCCGAGAGAGAGAATCCAAGTTGCTATATTTGTCCCAAAAGAAGTACATTCACCGGGTACTTCAGCGTTTCGGGATGGACGGGTCGAAGAAATTAGTGAGTTGTCCCCTTGCGGCTCACTTTAAGCTCACTGAGGAGCAGTGTCCATCTACCGAGGACGAAAAGAAAGATATGGAGCGGGTTCCATATGCCTCAGCTGTGGAAAGTCTTATGTATGCTATGGTGTGTACGAGGCCAGACATCGCTCATGCAGTTGGCACAGTTAGCAGGTACCTTTCAAATCCTGGAAGGGTATATTGGAGTGCGGTCAAGTGCATTCTACGATACTTTCAGGGCACTGCCGATTGGAGACTTTCTTTTGGTGGTGACGAGCCGATGCTGGTTGGGTATACTGACGCTGATATGGCTGGAGATGTAGACACGAGGCGATCGACTTCGGGCTATGTGATGATGTTTGCTGGAGGAGCGGTATCGTGGCAGTCGCGGTTGCAGAAGTGTGTTGCCTTATCGACGACAGAGGGAGAGTACATTGCGACGACGGAGGCTTGCAAGGAGTTGCTGTGGATGAAGAAGCTGCTGCAGGTAATAGGACTGAAGCAAGAGCAGTATACTTTGCTTTGCGACAGTCAAAGTGCTATTCACCTTGTGAAGAACCAGACATTTCATAGTCGGTCCAAGCACATCGAGACTCGGTATCATTGGATACGGGATATGGTTGAGAAGAAGGATGCGGCGCTTGAGAAGGTTCATACTGATGACAATGGAGCGGACATGCTCACGAAGGTTCTTCCGAGGGAGAAGTTTGAGTACTGCAGGCAGATCGTCGGGATGACGACCTCCCCCACATAGTTGTGAAGGGCAAGATTGTTGGAGTGGGTGGGGTTCCCACCTATGTGGAGAATACCCCGGAGAGCGACGAGCGCCATCCGTGTGTCGGAGAAGCTTGGGGAGTGCATGAATTTTATTTTGGTACATATATGGTAAGGAAATATATGATTGGATTTCGATATTTACTTTGATTATATACTTATGATTGGACCCTTCATATAGTAGCTTTCCATATTATTGGGTTTCCAATTATGGTAAGCTAATTATGATTGGATTTCCATTAAATATATGATTGATTTATATTGAAAGTTTCCATATATATTGGCCTTCCATGTATGGGTTATCAAGGGCTTATAAAAGGGTGATGCTTGCTAGTTGTAAAATTATCTCAAAACAAAGAGTGCTTTACAATCTTTGAGAGAGAGAGAGAGAGGATTAAGGACTATTGTGAAGGAGAGATTGCTTTGAATAATTTTTCGGCATCTCTTGTTCTTCGGAGTTCGCAATCAAAAATTTTCTTCTTTTAAGTGAGTTGTGGTGATCCGTGTTGGATCGGGAGGAGCATGTAGAGGGTGTATTCTCTTTATTCCATTAGTGGAGGTTCTTCAGGGTTGGACTCCGATCGTCCCGTGGTTTTTTCCGCAAGGATTTTCCAGTCAAAAATTTTTGTGTCTGCGATTGTGTTTGGCGTTTTTGGTTTGTGTGCTTTTGCTCGGTTCTCTCGCAGGACTTTCTGGTTTGGGGGAACGGTTTTCCGCGCTTCGTTCCCAACACAAATCCATGAAACTTTGAGGAATGGTTGGAGATTGCCTAATCCGCACCATACTAGCCGGATGAGACCCTTACGGTTCAGTCCAATTTAAGTGATCCGCATGGAAAATACAGCAGTACAGCACATTATAATCCTAACCTAATTTGTGTGGCTCTTGTGCTCAATGAGGAGAGGTATAATCTCCTTGTCTAGGCAGACGATCTCGGAATCGAACCGTGGAAGAGACGTGGACAGTGGATCCAATGGCATGCAACGCAACGTGTACAAAGTCCCGTACGTTACGTCGGACATCTTAAAAAAAGTACATTATAACCCTAATCATGCAAATAATGTGATGCAAGCAAGGGGCCGAACTACCCTTCGGCTAGAGTGCGTTCCAGCCCATCTAATTTTTTTTTTCTTCTACATATGATTTTTTTTTTTTTTGTCATATGAGTCGATCCACACCCCAATTCACTCTAATCGATGAGAACCAACTCCAATTTGAATTTCTGATCATGTCCTTGGATGCAAGTGATGTGATGAGTGAGAAAACTTGAATGACATACTAGAGATCAAGATCAAGGATTAATGGTCAACAAGTACTTTAATTACTAAGCCAATAATCAAGAACATAAAGCTCAAGTCATTGAGTTGAATGCCATAGCTTATTTAGTTAGCCGGACTCATCCTACATCTTGATTCTCTTCCATTTGAACTAATGATGCATGCATGCATGCTAGCAACTGTGTCCTCTCAATACATGGTGATACCAATTTGAAGCCTACTTGGATCCATACTCTTTGCTTATGTGAGGCGGAATAGTGAATATAAGGAGAGATTTTGGAATGGTTGTACTTTATTTTCTAGTCGGATCTAAAAACCATGGATGAGAGCATGTCCAACCCTATTGTCTTGTTAAGTGTTGTGAGTCTTAGGTGGCTCCTATGTGGCATGAGCCACAAGACAATGTCTTGTTTATGTGACAAAATTATATCTCAAAAGACAATGAGATAGAAAAACTCTCTCCAATGCAAAAGTAGTAAGAAGACAATAAAAATTATTTTTTTTCCAACTTCCAATACAACTTTTAAGACAACTACTCATCTTCTTTCTTTTTTCTAATATTTTTTTATTCATAATTGATGACATGGAAGAGAAGACATTGTCAAGTGCATTGTCTAGAACAAGACAATCAACTTCACAATGTCTTCTTTAATTTTTTGCCACATAAGCTTCACAATTGACTTGACAATTGCATTGGAGAAGAACTTTTGAATAAAATTTTGTCATTCCTACGTGGCATTAACTTTTTTCTAAAGTCACAGTAGGGTTGGAGATGCTCTGATCGTGGGCGATTTTGATGACTTTGTGAGCCCACGCACCGCCTATTCATAGACGTGCCACCAATTTGTGGAATCGTATCGATAATTGCTGATCACTTGAGTTGGGACCATTGCACACATGGACAAGCTAAGTTCATTCACCTACATTGATAGAGCAATAGCTATGACAGACTGGAAGGTCATATATGTCCTCGATCGGCAGCTAGCTAGAGTAAAAGTGCTTCCAAGAACACAGTCGGACCCCACATGAATGATTGACTTGGCAGCACTAACTCATCCGCGATACCATTTAGGCTTTGAAAATACTAAAATTCTTTACTCCTCTGACCGCTTAAGTGAGTGGACCTTTGAACCGTTTAGTCCTCTGACCGCGGATCGACCTAATATTCTATGCCTATAAAATGAGTATCAGGACACAGCTCGTAAATAATCTTCACCATATGGTAAAAATTTTGCCTGCAGCTGTCGTCAACGTATGTATCACCTCGATATGTGAAATGAACTACCTTAAATTTCGCGTCTTCTTGTGCATTTTCTTTTCCTGATTTTTTTTTTTTTTTTTTTTGCGCAAATTGCAAGAGATCACAAATCCCTAAAGACGCAACTGGTGTTGTCAAAGACAAAATATGCCATTTCATTTCTTCGATCAGATTGGGAATACGGGTACTTTTCCGAGCATCTTGAAAATGTGGTACTCATTCCAAAAGTTGATCAACAAGAGGAGATTGCCTTGTAACACATGATCTCATTGTATTCTCCCAGGCTAGTTCAGTCCAAGTCAGGGGCGGAGGGACTGTGAGTGTGCACTGGACTGTAGCCCAGTGCAAAAAAATTTGCTTAACTTTTTTTTTTTTATAGCCTATCTCTTGTCACTAACTAGCCCTCTAGCCCATCTCTTGGAATGTCTCCAGCAAACTTAGCTAGCCCATCTCTTGTCAAAAAAAAAAGTTTCAAGGAAAGTTGCAGCTCTCCCCGAGGCCCGACGGCAGTCACCCCCTTCCCCCGCTGCTCCAGTCCGACCGGCGGTGCGCCGGTGGCTGCTCCTCCCTTCCCTCGTCCTCTCCAGTTCAACCGGCAGCGGCTCGTAGTCTTCCTTTGGTAAAACTAGCCCTCAATTATTTTCTAAAATCCTAATTCCCAAATTTTTTGGTTTTGATTTTATGAGGCTTTGATCTTAATTAATTCACTATTTAATAGGATCCATCGGCTGCTCTCCCCGTCCCCCGACCGTCTCCAGCCCGAGTCCCCGACCATCTCCAGCCCGACCGTCTTCTCCGGTAAAAACCCTAACCTCCTAATTTTTGTAAAACAAATCCCTAAATTTTTGATGTTTGATTTGATGTTAATTACTTCACTATTTATTAGGACTTGGAGTATATAATGGAAAATCAAGAAAACAAGAGAAAGAAAACCCTACTTTCATTCTTTAAACCAAAGGGTGAAACATCCCGAAGTGAAAGTCTTCCACCTCCTTCGAATGTTAATATTTCAACCCCAAGTGTTGATCATAGGGATGAGTTAATAGTTGATCTAAATTCTCTTGTCCGAGATTCTCGAGCCAGGCGGACTTGAAAGTTGAAATATAGGCCCAAAACCTAAAGTCGGCAATCTAAAATTGATACTGGAAACTTGGTTGCAGCATCTTTGAAGAAATACAGAGCCATTTCAAGGCTCATATGGTTACATATCAGTTTCTGAACAATTAGGTTCTAAACAAACCATATAATAAGAATCCTTGGCTCTGTTTGCAGGAATTTTGGTCCTGTGGACTAGTTTGATTCGCCTCATGAACTGATTGATCACTGATCTTTATCCAATTCTAACTAGGTTTTGTGAATGCTGGTCATACTTATTGGATTTGAGAGAGATCAACTGAAGATATTACATGTCACAATAATAGAGGTCAGAGTACCTAAGTAGTTCCACTGAATGCAACATGGCCTATATAGTATAGACAATTAAGACAATGGGAATGACTATGGAAAGGCTTTCCATTGAATTCGTTTTGTTTTTTAGGCTGAACACGAACTTGCACATTTTTCTTTCTATTGTCTAATTTGATTAAGCATTAATCCTCGGTTTATATTGCTTGGTGTTTCAGTTTGAGTCCCACCTCTTTCTATTGTCTAATTTTGAATCATCGAAATTTAGTCTGTTAGCTAGCCCACCCTACTCCAAAATCTTGGCTTCGCCCTTGGTCCAAGTTGATATTGTTATGCAAGTGGTGAACTCATTTTGTCAAATTGTGTCCATGAGCAACTATGAGCCTAACAAAATCTAAGATCTTTGTGTCAAAGAGGCTCTCAGTAGCCGGCCAGTGTGTAGAGCTGGTTCAAGGGTAAGTCCGACAAGATTTTGAATTTGGACAAACCTTCTGCGTAAGGCAACCTTTCAGACTATTTTTTTTATTTTTTAGGATCGGTTCAGCACAAATTCAACTTAAATCTATATTTATATCTCCGACATGGATCAAGGAGAAACCAAAGTTAGCTTGGGATAGGACAATCTAACACCGCGGACCGGCCAAGTATTCAAAACATGGGGACTTCCCCCAATTTTACTAGGAGAACCTCCTACTCTAGGCTTCTAGCGGCGTCCTGCTATTCCTATCGTAGTATCGCTCCGTGTCAGCTCCGAAACATGTGTAATTGTATTCTCGTGTCGACACGGAATCATAAATTTCAGGGCAAATCTTGGGTTGTTGCGAAGCTTCGAATTCAATTAATGGCGTAAGTTTCACGATACGGTTCGATAATTCGACTTAACCTCTACAGTGGTATTATTGCAAGATTCTGACAACCTTTTTCGAACCGTTATTTTGTGGACCCAGCAAACTTATCAGCTTCGACATTTTTTGCAATCTGCTGGTTAGATTGTACATCCCAAAATTACTGGTGAGTTCGTGGTCATTCTGGTATTATTTGGGCATATTACAACTTTTTTTATTTTTCGTATCATACTATCATGTACTCATAAGGTGAATTCTGCAATTTGATTTTTCTCGATGATTCTGCTCAGTATGCTCGATGAGTGGATACTCTTGGCTCGAGATTTGGATAGCGTCCGGTGTTTTATCAGTTAGCATGTCTCTATGTGTCCGACACGATATTGTTCGATACTTTGAATCTTCTCAAACGCAGATCATGTAAGTAAAACTTACTAATTGTTCTTCAGTTTATATAATATCATGTTTATTATATAGTAGCTATGCGATATTAGTCTTATTATCGATGTATCGGGTGTCCGAGTGCAATCTGCCGTTGCTATTGATCAGACTCGTTCTTAGGAACCGTTTGGATAGATGTAACTTTTTGAAAGTGTTTGTACATCACTTGACTAGTTGAGACCTTGTTGTATCCGTACGATTATAGTCCCAGAAAACGGTTATTGGGCTCGGTCAGGTTCGCCAACATTTTGCTTTTTCGTTTCGGACGGACATGGCAAGCATTCCAAGTGCAATGTGGTGGAAATTTGTGCGGGTGAAGTGGCTTCAATTACAGTTGCGTGTTTATAAAGCGATATGTAATCGTCTTCTAACAAGAGTTCAACTACATAATCTAAAACAAAAACTCAAAATAACTAAATAAGAATTTATAAAGTATGTATTTCTAACATATAAAGTATGTATTTCAAACATATTTGTATTTTTAACTTTTTTTAAATTGGTGTATCATATATTATGTTCAGCTTTTGTAGCTCATGTGGAAAACAGTGCGAACGCTAGACAAAACCGACAGGGTTCGAATCCCTCAACCGTAATGATGTGTAGGTGTGTGTGTGGATTGTACACATCTCGTATAAGTGTCGTATCACGAATCACATCTTAGATGCTTCTTAGGATAGCTTTCAAAAAGAAATTTCTCTGAGGGGTATACAAATAATTAGACATTTAAAAAGGGCTCACATACATAAATATTTTAGAGGCAATACATGAAAAAAAATCGTTAATTAATTGGTGCAATAAAAAGATAAAAAGTACAGTACTCCACCTGGTACATTCAAATTCAAAGCGGCGGCATAATTGCTAATAACGAGTTTATGCCCACCTATGTTGCACTGATACGAATGCAATAGGACACGACACAGGTATAGTGATATGCAGACAACATATTATTATTCAATCTGTATTCTAGAAAATAAAATGTAAAATTTTGTCCGAAACCGAGATTTGAATTTGGTTCAATGTTCTTAAAACAATATTCGCTTCGCACATCTGCTTAAGGTTGAATGGCGATTTAGTCTCTCAGGATAGAACATAGCTCCTCCTTCGATAGCAACACTTCAAACCGTAGGTTCTGGACAAAACAATCAATGTAGTCTCTCTCTCTCTCGAACTGAGTACTTAAATGTGTAAATGATAATCAAGGTAGTCTCTCTCTCGATCTCGAACTGGGTACTGAAATGTATAAATGAGTGACTCAAACACTGACATAATTATATTTTTATAAATATAAAGAGACAAAAAGTAAATAGACACACCGTCTGAAAGGAACACACCGTTCGAAAGGAACACAAGATTTAGAAATTATTCGTTCACCTAGAATATTTCCAAATTTCAACACATACTTTGGCACGTGTGCTGATGTATTTTGGAATGATTGTCTAATAATGTATCCGACAAGGAAACCATACGATACTGGATAAATTTTGGAGCATGTGATTCCTATATGGCTAAGGGCACAATTCATGTTCTGTCTCAATTGTTCAAAATTGATAGCAATTTTCTCTCACAACATAGAAACCCCTCCCCCCCCCCCCCCCCCCCCCCCCAATAATTAAGGGCTAATTAAGAAGTAATCTCTTTTTCCTGAACCGGTGGTTCTTTTGAAGTGGATTCATTCTCCTGATTAATCCATGATTCCTTCGGAGCAGAAACCAGCCTCTTGACCCTGTGAATTAGCCTCCTACATATAGGGCACACCTTGTTCTCCTCCTCCATAATCCTGTGGAAATCAAGTCATAAATATTCATGAATTCGACTTACATAAACGCAAATAAGAACTCAAAACAAGAATTTATATTACCGATGTGACATGTAAATTTTACTAACGTTGAAAGTATATTTATTTTTCTGTTTAGTCTCTTGACAAAAAAATTCAAGTGATGGGACGTATATAATGGAATAGTTTTTCATGGCCGAGTTTTATATAAATGAGTATTACCAAATGCAGTACAAAATTATTCACGGCTGTCCAGTTTATTATTATTATTATTATTATTAATTACAAGTAAGTTTGTCATTCAATTTTTTTTTACTAAGATGCTGTCTACTATATAATGGGCTGTCAAAATTTTGTCACTCCTAAGTAAACATACAGGACTGTAAAAAAAAATTATAGTCCCGATAACATAAATGACTGTAGAAAATTTCTACATCCCTGACTGGATCCAGAATTTATGTTAAACTGTCAAAAATTCTGACAGTCCTAAAAAAATAGGTTCATTTAGGATTGTCAAAAATTTTGACGGATAGTCTCTTAGTAAATTTTTCTGAGTGTCAAACTTATAAATAAAAAAATTGGACAATACCCGATAACTTTTATAGTGTTTTGGGTGATACTCATATTAAACATTAAGAACTCATGAGTTCCTCAAGATTTTTGAATACTCATTTCGGACCATTTCTGGCCCGCGGACGGTGACCGTGCGCAGACGTGTTCCTGTACCACCCCGGATTCACCCTGTCCCTCTTCCAATGAGCGTGCGATACGTGGTCCGCAGGCCAGGACTGCGGTTCAAATCCGCGGACAACTTAGCACTGCTCTATTCATTTAGTACGTTATTCGTTTCTGAAGTGCTGACGCAATGGAATACCTCTTTGCGCACGTTCGACATGCGATGCAGTGCCCGCACGGGGTGAAGAAACAGCTTCGCAAGTCGTCGTAGCATATCGCACATATCTTCTCGTACAAGTCGTCCGTGGAGGAGCACAAGCTCGTTGTTGGGTCCTCCTCGTTCGTGTTGTACGTGAACGCCGTCCCTTTCGTCAGCACTGTCGTCTGTGTCTCCGGTTCTGTGGTCGACACATCTTCGGTGGCATCGGACTCGCAAGCTCCCAGTTGGTGCAAGACCAAGTACACAACAAGCACCACACAACCTGCAAGGGAAATTAAGCATACAGCATATGAAGAAACTAATAGGTACGTTGCAGGGACACAGGATACCACACGACAAGGTAAGGACACGGCGTCACAGACATGATACCAAAATCCTTGTGTATTTTCAAGTGTCAGGGTTGTGTCCAACCCAAGACGGTTCACGTTTTTGGAGTATCCATGCCTTCCTAAGGGTGTTCACGTTCTCAATTTTTAGCAAAACAAGTCCTTGAAATTTCTCATCTGAAATTGATGTCTCGTATAACACCTGAAATTTTAGCATCTCGTATAATATTCGAAATTTAAGTTTAGGTCTCCATATTATCAAGAAGAGAGTCTAGGTCTCGTTATTGACTTGGGCTAACGGTTAGATATCGTTTAGATCTCTACAATATTTGATATTTCTTTTTAGCTTTAGGTTTTCGTATAGAGCAATGCTATTCGTACCTTCAAATTGTCCCTCCAAACTATTCCTTCTTATATGGTAGCTGACATGACATGTTGAATAATATTATGTGTCATATGACATGACAGATGACATGACTAATTTTAACAAAAATAAGTTAATTATCCATTTTTTGTCCATATTAATTTAATGTTAATAGTAATATTAATGTTAACTAATGTTAATGTTAATGTTAATATTAATTAATGTTAATACAATTAATGTTAACAATAATATTAATGCTAATGTTAATATTATTGTTAATGTAAATGTTAATATTAATTTTAGTGTTAACATTAATTTTAATTTTAATGTTAATTTTTAAAAAAATCACACATCAACATGCCACGTCAACTGCCACGTAAGGAGGGACGGTTTGGAGGGACAAATAGTATTATTCTTTCGTATAATATTGAAAATTTATCTTTAGTTTTGTATTTTGGATAGAGTAATGCTATTCGTACCTGCAATTTGTCCCTCCAATACATCCTTCCTTATGTGGCAGTTGATGTGATATATTAATAATATTATGTGTCATCTGACATGGTCGATGACATGACAAATTTTAACCCAAAAAGTTAGTTACTCAATTTTGTCCATATTAATTTAATGTTAATATTAATATTAATTAATGTTAATATTAATATTAATTAATGTTAATGTTATTGTTAATGTTAATTTAATGTTAATGTTAACATTAATTTTAATGTTAATGTTAATTTAAATTTGAATTTAAAATTTAAAATTTGTCACGTCAACTGCCACGTAAGGAGGTACGGTTTGGAAGGACAAATAGCATTAGTCAGTCCGAGGTCAGGAAGAAATCCAAACCCTCTGGACAATATGGAGATCTAAACAAAAATTTAGAAAACGAAAACAAATCTGCGTAGAGCTTACCTACGACTAAGAAGTATGCGGCCGAGCGCGCGACGAAAGAAAGCTGAACATTCATAGTCTCGACATTCATCTGAGATATGAACAATTTCAGAAATGATTAGAGAGGTTTTATCTAAAAAAAAAACTATTGGAAGGAGAAGTTGGATCATTAGCTAGCCCTTTAATTCCTTACATTGTCGTCCGTCTCTAGTACGAAGTATCGAATGCTTGGGAAGGGAAGGCTGAGTTTGCAGAGGCCGCCATTGCTGCCGGTAGAGCACTCGCTGGTTGCTCCCTTCGTGTCGTACGCCTTGGACGAAACATTCGTCTCCAATGTGGTCTCCATTCTGTGAGGGTTCATGTTTATGATGCCGATACAGTAGTTGTCGTCCTCGTCGATCTCGTAAGTTGCTTCCTTCGCCACTGATGCTGCAATAGTTCGAACAGTCGTTTATTAATTAGAACGCAAACATTTATAGGATTAATGGTCGAGCACCTACCATCATCTGCAGAAGCAACGTCGAGCACGGACCTAGCTAGAGGTCTCTCATGCGAGGAACTTCTGTGAAACATGTGCGACTCCTTCTTCAGAGTCTCTTCTCCTTTCAAGAGCAACATATATAAGCTGGGTGAGCATTATTCGGTTTTGAACCGAAAACCGAACCGAACCGAACCGAATAAGAGATTCGGTTCGGTTTTGAAAAAAATCGGTTCGGTTTTGAAAATACTAAATTTTCTTATTCGGTTTCGGTTTCGGTTTTTGGTTTCGGTTTCGGTCCAAAACCGAAAACCAAATAAATTTTTTTAGTTTATATATATATATATATATATATATATATATATATATATATATATATATATATATATAGGTATTAATTATATGTATATACTAAATATATATATATATATACTATAGGTATATATATATATATGTATATAGAGGTATATACTATATGTATATAATAAATATATCTAGGTATATTTAGTTATTTTATATATTAACAAAAAAACACAAATAAACCAAAAAAATCGAATAAACCGAAAACCGAACCGATTTAATTCGGTTCGGTTCGGTTCGGTTATTGACCAATTCGGTTCGGTTTCGGTTTTACTTATTCGGTTTCGGTCGAATTCGATTTTCGGTTATTCGGTTCGGTTGGAACCGAATAAACCGAATACTCACCCCTATATATAACGATACAGGCAAAAAACGAACTGATTCATAATGCAACATAACGATACAGACAAAACAAAGATACGAGAACTGATTCGTAATTGGCTGCCACAAGCTAGCAACTTCGGACATAAGCTTACACTGTTGCTGGTGTCTGTATTCTTGTTTTGTTTTATAGTAGATCCAGAATAAAACCATATCGAAGTCCTAATTTGTACAATTTTTGTATGATGTCCTTCCAACATGGATTCACGTGGAACATCGCGCCACCGTACGAACATGGTATATAGGAGAAATACGAGGCCCAAACAGCCTGTTCGATAGCTGCCTAAGAGAGCATTCGTGCAAACAGAACTAGCAGCCCCCAAGCCCTACCCTAGTTTCGAATGACGTCTCGGCATCAAGTAAAGACCGACCCTTTCAAAGGCCGTATTATGTCCAAAAGAAAGGGATTTCATCGCCTTTACCCTCTTCACGTGAACAAGTTATTCTGTGCACGCGGATATCGTCACTATTGATTTTTTAGTTGGGACTAGGGTGAGTATTATTCCATTTTGGATAGATAACCGAACAAAATTGATCCGAACCGAACCAGAGGTTCAGCTCGGCTTGAAATTTTTTTGTTTCGATTTTGAAAATACTAAAATTATTTATTTGGTTTCAGTTTTGGGTTCAAAACCAAAAATCGAATAAAAGTTACACATGTAAAAAAAAAGTTCAATTTGATATATATTTTGACAACAATAATGATATGTATGTCTTTTAAAATTTAACTTTGATAATTTAAAAATTAGTCTACTTTGGAACAACTATTGTAAGATAATGATTAACCACAATCTCCCCCTTTTGGCATGTCCATCAAGGGATAAAAATAGTCTAACCTAACAAATTAAATTGATTATCGGTTCGTTTCGATTCCGATTATGACTAATTTCCATTCGAATTCTATTTTAGATTTTTTTAAATTTTATTTATCGGATTTTGACTATTTCGATTTGGTTGAAACATATAAATTGAACACGAACCGAAACTTATATATGTTTACCTTTAGTCACAACCACGTAGACGTCTTCATAGCTGGCTCTACTATACGTCACTTCCCATTTCATCCAAATCCTGGAACCTTCATTCAACCACAAGGAAAATCCCTACAGAAATCATTTAGCTCAAAGTTTAGTCGTACGATATCGCATGGATATCGAAAAATTATTCAGTAGTCTGACCTCACCACATGATAGTAAATGATACATCACTCTTATAGCGTCATGTTAGCTGTTTTTTACGTGGTGTATCATATTGTTATTGGAAGAGTCAAGTTTCGTTACTGTCACATGATAACGTCGGACCGCTGAATAGTTTCTTCAGGACGGGGAAGTAGACCATATATATATATATACTATATACCTCCTGGCCGTACGGATCGATGGAAATATGGTGTAGAGTACTCCAGTTAGTCTCCAAACTTAGCTCCGGCGGCTCGGAGAACCCGTAGATCAGCAACCCTTCACTGTCATGGCCCTGAATCCGAACCTCCTCCACGAAGAGCGAGCTGGCGTGGAGCAAGCGCGATGAATTCGGGCCCACGGCGAGGCTGCGGCTGCCGTAGTAGCCGTACCGAATCAACAAGGCTACTGTTCTTTAACATTTTACGAATACGACATCAAGTTAGAAAGCTAAGGCCATGCGATAAGTGGCGAAACTAGTCTCTAAAATTAGGAAGAGCTGAACTTTAGGTATAGCTTGGACTACGTGAGAACTAGCATCGTACCGCCGAAAATATCAATTTTTTGAGAACTTATTTATATTTAATTGTTGTATACTTCAAATTCAAACAAAAATATTAAACACAACTAAGAAAATATTAAAAAAAACTATAAAAAAAATTTCCAAAAATTTGGAAAAGGCTACAGCCCACCCATGCGGCCATGCCAAGGGGTAGCTGCGCCCCTGCATGCGATTATGTTAAAAGTATTCTTACAAGAGCTGAGGGTTATATATTTATATTATTTCAACGTATCTTAATGGTTATGATATCATGTTCAAGCTCGTGTATAATAACTTCAACGAACTAGAGAAAAGATGAAAGAATTTACATGCCGCATGTCCACGCGAGCAAGGGGATGAGATCTCTAGCGAACCTCTGCTGCGGCGGAGTCGTCGGCGGCATCATCGGGATGAAGATGGGAGAGGAGTGGGGTGGCAAGTGGTAGATCGTGGAGAGGGATGAGGGAAGTAGTTGAGCTAGAGCAAAACTACTAGTCTTGGTTGTTATGAAGGAAGAAGAGGACTAATAGTTGATAAAAGTCTGGTTAGCTACCTTTCTTGTGAGTAGAGTTTTGGAGGGAAAGTGAAAGAATAAGAAGATTATGAACGTTAGGTACTGTCTTGAGAATGTCATGTTTTTCCAGTTTCAATTCGTTTCAACTCAAAGTTAGGGCCGTTTCGTTTACCGTACTTGGAGGTAGATTTTAGAATTTTATAGATTTGGAATCAAATTTATGTAATCTTATATTTGGTTGGAGATGGATCTGGATTGAAAGTATGGCCAAATCCAAAATTTGAATTTAGAAGAAAAAGAAAGTTAGATTTGTGAGAAAAAAGTTAGTAATTTTTTAATAATTTCGTTTTTCTATTAAATATTTCTTTAATACTAATTAATTAGGTATTTAATTAATTAGTTATTTTTTATAATTATTATTTTAAAAAATATTTAATTTATAGTTAATGAAGAATGAACTATTACTTAAATAAAAATTAGTAGTTATTATTATTTTAAAAATTAAATTTTTTATAACTAATAGTTAGTTATTATTTTTATAAAAAATTAAGTAATAGTTAGTTATCGTAATTATAATTTAAATTAATATTTATTAATTAATAGTTTTATTATTTAATATTTATAATAATATCAATTAATAATTTATAACTTTATTAATCATAATCATAATCATAATTAATATTTTATTAATCATAACTATTATCTTAAGTAATAATTTATTAACTAATATCCAATTATAGTCATAATTAATATTTATTAGTCTTATTAAATCTTAATTAATAATTTTTTAATTACTATTTTATTGTAATCTTAATTAATAATATTTTAATCACAAATAATTTAATAATTTAATAATTACTATATTATAATAATTTTAATTAATAATTTATTAATCAAAATTATAGTCTTAATTAATAATTTTACGGTTCATCAATTAAATATTTAAATATAAACTTTATTAATTATAATTATAATATTTTATTAATCATAACTATAATTTAAATTAATAATTAATAAATAAATATTTAATTATAATCTTAATTAATGATTTATTAGTCTTAATTATAAATATTAATTACTATTTTATTATAATCTTAATTAATAATATATTAACCATAATTGTCATCGGAATTAATAATTTAGTAAATAATATATTATTAAAATTTTAATTAATA
The DNA here is from genome assembly GCA_029216955.1 of Iris pallida. NCBI lineage: Eukaryota > Viridiplantae > Streptophyta > Magnoliopsida > Asparagales > Iridaceae > Iris > Iris pallida. The sequence continues at coordinate 4,776,738 of JANAVB010035817.1, read as the reverse complement.
ATTTATTAACCGTCATTATAATCTTAATTAATAATTTATTAATCATAACTATTATCATAATTATAATAATAGTTAATTTATTAATCATAACTATAATTATAATAATTTATTTATTTATTATTTTATTAATTAATATATTATTATCATAATTATAGTTTACAAAATCTTATGTTTGGTAGGATTTGGATTTGATTTTGGATTTGGATTTGGAAATTCATGATTTGGATTTGGATTTGAATTTTGGATTTTTAAATTCAAATCCTTGTTACCAAACAAGCCCTTAGTCACTAAATTCGAATGACTCTTGTAGTTACCGAAAAGAGATACAAGATCATGGAAAAAAGGTACAAAATCTTGACCGGGTAATAAAAAATCAGTGGATCCAATTATGAAAATGTATTATTCTTTTCATTTATAATAATAGTGAGAGTTGGTGACAGTGATTTGAATAGCATTTTCGTTGAACTCGGAACCAAAAGGTATTGCCTAAAGAGAAGAACTACCCCCAAATTATATGCCTTTTCCATAAATAAATCCAAGCCAAGTTAATTGGATTTGGCACAACAAGTGGAATTTTGATTTTTTTTTTTTCCTTTTTCCATATTGTAAAGAATTGGTTTTCTTGGATAGTACCAAACATTTCAAACTCTTTTATGGAACAGTAAATCAAAAAAGAAAAATTGAAACTGAAATTGGTTTTCAATGAATTTGTCCAATCCACAATATCTAGCAAGAGCACGTGAACGGGAAAACGTCGCGAATACTAAATCTCATTATTAATGTACATACTAGTGTGTCTGGTAGATATGGTACATGTTTAAAGAGTATACAATATAAATTAAATATTAATTCATTTGACTTAATTGTGGTATCCCTTTAGACAATTTATACGAATATGTTAGAATATTTCATGGAATTAGTATTGTAACCTATTTCATGGAATTGTAACCTTTGGGTCTAAGGACATGGACACCATTATGCATTATTCAACTAGTAAAAGCAAGTGCGTTTGAGGCGAGTTCGCAACAATTATCCATTGCTTCAATATATATATATATATATATATATATATATATATATATATATATATATATATATATATATATATATATATATTTTTGGAACCAGGTAAATTGTTTCTGGAATCGCTCCCACTGGGATTCGAACTCCTGACCACTCGGGCCGCATGCATCTCTCTTAACCACTAGGCTAGAGGTCATTTGATATATATATATATATATATATATATATATATATATATATATATATATATATATATATATATATATATATATATATAAAATAAAAAATAAATAAATAAATAAATAAATAAATATTTATTTATTTATTTTTTATTTTATATATATATATATATATATATATATATATATATATATATATATATATATATATATATATATAGCAGATGACCTCTGGTCTAGTGATTAAGAGAGATGCATGCGGTCTGAGTGGTCAGGAGTTCGAATTCCAGTGGGAGCGATTCCAGAAACAATTTACCTGGTTCCAAATATATATATATATATATATATATATATATATATATATATATATATATATATATATATATATATATATATATATATATATATATATAAGCGGATCGAAAGCCCCCCTTAGAAAACCCCCTAAAAACTCCCCTCACTCTAATTCGTAATATTAATGTTAATATTAATATTAATGTTAATATTAATGTTAATGTTAATATTAATTTTTTATATTTTTTTATATTAATGTTAATATTAATGTTAATGTTAATGTTAATGTTAATGTTAATGTTAATATTAATTGTCATGTTAAGTTTAATGTTAATTTTAGTATTTAATGTTAATATTAACATTAATATTAACATTAAATTACGGATTAGAGTGAGGGAGGTTTTTAGGGAATTTTCTAAGGGGGGCTTTTGATCCACTTCCTATATATATATATATATATATATATATATATATATATATATATCGGGTTGAACATACTCAAATTTGGGTGTTAGCATGAGGATGCATAGGGGATGTAGATCCCTCCTCATATATACATATATATATATATATATATATATATATATATATATATATATATATATATATATATATATAACCTGTCACATGAATCTGAGTCCAACCCGATTTTTGATCAGGTTCAAATATTTTAACTCGAGCCCGAATCTAAGTATGTTCAACCCTAACCCAGCCATTAACGGATTTACCTGATGGGGACCCGATTTAGTCCGTCAAAGTTGCACCCCTAGTAAAGTATCTGATCCAATTGTTATCTTGGACTAGTATTTTTATTTTATCTTGAACTAGTAGAGTAGGCACAAAGTTGTAGTTAAAATACAACTTGCAACTATTTGTTTGCTTACAATTGTTCCAAAATAAAAAAATTATTTGAATCACATACTACAATTTGAAATTTTACATCCAATCTTTCTTTTAAATAGGGGTGAGCATCGGTTCGGTTCGGTTCAAACCGAACTGAATATGTGAAAACCGAAATAACCATAAACCGTATTTTTCAAAACCGAAAACCGAACCGTTTTTATAAAAATCGAACAAAAACCGAACCGAATTTATTCGGTTCGGTTTTCGGTCGGTTCGGTTTAATGGGCCAATGTGCATGGCCTTCAAGTTTTTAGCAAAGTGGACCTATTTAAATAACAAAATTTAAAAATATATATGACATTATTGTATTTATGAATTGTTATATTACATAGAGTGAAAGATATTAGTATATATAGATTGAGGGTAGATAGAGAGAGTGTTTAAAGAAGCACCGACATAGAATAGGAGAAGAGAGTGCGCTCAGTTAGGGGTTAATAAACATTAGTATATGTATATTGTGGGTAGTTTGATAAATTACTAAATCTAAATCGGTTTTCGGTTCGGTTCGGTTTTTCGGATGAAGAACCGAAAACCGAACCGTTATTTCAAATTTTCAAACCGTAAACCGAATCGATAACCGAAAAACCGAACCGTTTGTCATATTTCGGTTCGGTTTTCAGTTTTCAAACCGTTATATGCTCACCCCTACTTTTAAATAGCCCAATTGAATATGTTAACTCAATTCTATTCACCGTCTACAATTTGTTCAATGCCAAGCACCATTGACTCAGGTGAAAAGAGTTGCTTATGATCAACCCGGGAGATTGGATTATCCTATCTTGAAATAATTTTGATTGCCTCTCAATTCTTATTATATATAGATCGGTCTCAGAGTATCACCTGCAATTTCAATCTTTTGCAAGATCATGTTAAATTTGAAGAGTTGTCTTGGCAAAAAAAATTGTCTCAAGTCTAAGTCAGGGTTACCCTTGGACCGACCATGCACCTTCTTTCTTCGGACAACTTTTGGAAATAAGCATCCTCTAGAATTAATATATCGTAACTCTATTCTAATTAAATTCAACTAGGACCAACATGTCACTAGGGGTGAGCATTATTCGGTTTTGGACCGAAAACCGAATCGAACCGAACCGAACCGAACCGAATAAGAGGTTCGGTTCCGTTTTAAAAAAAATTCGGTTCGTTTTCGGTTTTGAAAATACTAAATTTTCTTATTCGGTTTCGATTTCGGTTTTGGATATCCAAAACCGAAAACCGAATAAAAAATTTTAATTAATTAATTTATATGTGTGTGTGTGTGTGTGTGTGTGTATACTATATATACAAGTATTAATATATATAGGTATATACTAAATATATATAGGTATATACTAAATATGTCTATGTATATTTAGTTACTATATATATTAACAAAAAAATCTCAAAAAAATCAAAAAATATGAATAAACCGAATAAAGCGAAAATCGAACCGATTTAATTCAGTTCGATTTGATTCGATTTTGGACTAATTCGGTTCGGTTTCGATTTTGCTTATTCAATTTTGGTCTAATTCGATTTTGGGTTATTCGATTCGGTTTAAACCGAATAAACCGATGCTGACCCCTGCATGTCATTAACCTGCGTTGATAAGTAGACTATGGGTAAAGTACATTTTGAAAAGTAAATTCATTCTCTAGTAACAAATAATTAAAAATTCCAGCCTGTAAACCAAGCGGGCCCAGGTGGCACCCACGTGCGCCAGGACACCAAGGTGGGTTGTTGGCTTGTTGCCTCGGATCTGGTAGACCACGACCCGGAAAAAAAAAAAATCCGAAATGCCAGATTCGAATATCTCTCTCTCTCTCTCTCTCACAGTAAATACTCGCAGGTTATAAAATGAATCTCTCTCTCTCTCTCTCCCTCAGTAAATACTCGCAGCTTATAAAAAAAACTTTATTGGGCCGGCTATACACACCTCAACCATTTCTAAGGACATCCATGTTCTAAGTTTATCCCAATTAAAATAATTTAAATAATGAATATTGCTAAAGGCACCCCAACACTTGACTAAAATATACTTCCTATTAAAACATACAATCTATCATTTTCTACATCCCACATCTCACTCCACCCCCACACTGATTCCCCTCTTCTGACCCTAACCGGCTCCCCTACTCCCTCTCTCCAAACCCTTCACAACACATAAATCGAATACCCTAATTAGTTCAAACTCTTCACTATTTTTTGTTTTTAATCACTGTTTGTGATTCGAACTCCATAAACTGTTGTTGAAACAAAAAAAAATGAATTTTTTTTGGATGTATTCACGGATAGGTTCGACCTTGGTTTGTCGACCTAACAGAGGAATGTTCGACCCACGACAGTCGAACTATAGTGTGTACGTTTGACCAGAATGTGTCGAACAGAAGATGACATGTTCGAATAGAATTTGTTCGACCAGTGTTTGTCGAACAGAAGAAGACATGTTCGACCAGTATTTGTCGAACAAAAAAAGATATGTTCGACCAATACTTGTCGAACAGACCATTGTCTGTTCGACTAGTATTTGTCGTGCTCATCGCAGATTTTTTTTTTTTTTTTTGTGGTGGAGTGTTCTTAGAAAGTCTTGGAGTATATTGGTCTTTTAACATGAATCTATTTTTTTTATTTAAGTTATGTAGGGTATCCTTAGAAATAGTTGGGGTGTGTATAGTCGGCCCCAACTTTATTTAGAAAGATCTCGATTTATAGAGTTAATTAGTTGTATTTCTGAAACATAGAAAAAAATAAATAAAAAATTAAACAGCCAAGAAAATATTTTTAATTTTTAAAACAACAAAAATAGTTACCAAAATAGGTAGAAACCATATAGACATATTTATAAATAACCCTTTAGAATTTAGAAAGAGACAGGAGAGAGAGAGAGAAGTAGTGCTGGCATGCCAACTCTCATGTCGTCATTCCCTTGCTCCTCCCTGCTAGCGTCTCGGCCTCCCCCGCCACCGATATCTCGGCCTTCGATATATCGACCGGGATCCCCGATTCTGCGTTCGAGCTCCTCGAGGCGCCGCCGGCTTCTCGCCCTCGTCTCCTCCTCCTTCTCCTCCTCCGCCGCGTCGTTTGACGAGTTGGACTCCCGACACCGATCAAGCAAGGTCAGCTCTCCTCTTTCTTAAAATTAGGTCTGTTGTAGTTGTAGTCTTGTAGAGGACTTCATTCGTGTAATTTCATTGAAAATATGGGTTCTTTATGGCCAGTTCAGTGGAAATATGGGTTTGTTAGTTGCGCCTGGTGTATTTTCGTCGAACATATAGGTCAATTCTCAACTCCTATCTCTCTCTCTCTCTCCACCTTTTTTTTAGGTCGGCTGTGGAGGACTTTATTTGTGTAATTTCATTTAAAAGATGGGGTTTTTATGGTTAATTCACTGGAAGATGGTTTTTTTTAAGTCGCACGATGGGCTTAGGAAAAGGATGTCTGGTGTATTTTCGTCGAATATATAGGTCAATTCTCAACTCATCCCATCTACTTTTTTTTTTCTTCCCTTGAAAATTTAGGTATATTATGGTGATTTATTCAGGTAATTTAGATATATCTCTACTAATATAAGGGGGTTTCAAAACGGCTCAATCTTGAGCCATCTAAGCCGTATCTATTTCATCAACAATTTCGGTTTAAAAATTAAAAAAAAAATAAAGTCCCGTAAGGCCGTAACCATAGTTATTTTCTCACGTAGTTTAAAATAAAATTAAAATCTAAAATCCTCCTAACTGCATGAATATGTATAAATACTAAAATATGTTAGAATTTAAATTATATTTAAACTAACTAAATGATATTATCTAACTAAACACATATCCAAAAGTTTAAAAATATCTTCTACTATATAATGAGGCTTCTAAATGGCTCAAAAGTGAGCCGTCTAAGCCGTATGTATAATATGATCCATTTTATTTAAAAAAATAAATTATGTAAAAAATTGTTTAAAAAAATTTAAATTTGTTACATATATTCAATATAGGGAATCGAACCTAAACAAATAAGAAGAATACCTCCCACCTTAACCACATGAGTTAGAAGTTACTAGTATCTATAATAAATCATAACTAAAATATATTCAAATTATATTTAAAATATTCTAACATAATTTAAATTTTATATTTCAATCATATTGTATAGGAAATCGAACTCAAACAAACAAGAAAAATACCTCCCACCTTAACCACATGAGTTAGAAGAGATATTTGACTAGAATTGGATAATATTCTTATTGTACGTTATTATACGTGCATTTACTAGTATCTATAATAAATCATAACTAAAATATATTCAAATTATATTTAAAATATTCTAACATAATTTAAATTTTATATTTCAATCATATTGTAGATTTTTTTTAAGGTGCAACACACGTGAAAGTAACTAGTAGTAATATAATTGCACGACGTTGCGTAAGTGAAAAGATGGTTTTTCCGTTAAAAACATGATTTTTCGTGCAGAAGTTAAGGAAAATGAGCAAACTTTACATGTATTAATAAAAATATTGGTATAAGATGGAATTCAAAAAAAAAAAAAAAAGAAAAAAGAAAGAAAAGAAAAGAGGTTATTTTTGTAAAACTCACATGATAAGCTCGAAGCTTTTGAAAGCAACTACCCTAGCGAAAATAGCATCTTTCTAAAAGAAAAAGGGTTTTTCTAAGGGCACCACACATATTACTAGGGGCTATCCCAAAATTTTTGGAAAAAACTACAAGTTTGCCATCAAATTTTTTTACTTGGGACTAGCCCAAAAAATGATATAAATACCAACTTCATTTTATTTCACAACTCTTCTTCTCTCCCTCTACTCTTTTCTTCTCCTCTACTCTTTTTTTCTCCTCAAAATTTCTAGGTCATAAAATTGTAAACCCTAACCCAAATTTTCTCCCAACCAAGCCATTGTGAAGATTTATGGTACAAATTTTAGTTATAGTGTCATCGACTTCTTCCGTTAATGGGTATGTCATCTAATTAATATATTTGTAGACTTTCCAACAATAATTTCACATATAAATTATGATTTATATGTGTTTAATTTAGAAAAAAGGAACATGGAAGAACCCGGGTCATCGAATGTAGTAGACTCTCGTCCCGATATGTCCGAAGAACACATTTTTGCTTCGGATGCACTCTTGGTAAGTAAATTTTAACATTCATGTCGGGTAAAATTCGGGGTTGTGACAGACAGGACTGCCACTACTCTGGCAGTCCACCTCTAAATACAGGATTGCCCAAACCGCTGCAGTCCTTTAGCCCAGAAGGACTGCCAGAGCAGTGGCAGTCCTGATTATTGTAAGGACTGCCTTTCCCTCTGCAGTCCTACATTTTGGCAGCAGTTTGCACATTTTTGGTGTTGTGTTATTTACTTTTATTAACTTTAAGTTATATTGTAGGACTTATCATCTTCCGGTATCGAGGTAGCTGCTCCAATTGGCGTCGATGTAGGCCATTTATTCTGGACCGATATGTATTTTGAATTAAGCGAAGATGCGCTAAATTGGTGCCGAAAAGTTGGACGGGCAAACATCATAGTTCTTGTGATATCTAGATCGGCCCGAAATCGTCCAGGACAATAAACTATGGTGGTTTCATGTGAACGAGGTGGTGTGTTCAGAAGCCATAAGAAAGATAAAGTTATCCAAAGTAAAGTTTCAAAAAGAAATGTTGGAATGAGAAAATGTGGCTGTCCATTCAAAATCTATATTAGAAAGGATGAAGAAGCGAAGTGGACAGTCCAAGTCAAGAATGGAATCCACAACCACGAGATTGCCAAAACACTATTGGGTCATCCGTATGTCGGACGGTTGAACAATACGGAGAAGAAGATAGTCGAAGACTTGTCCACTTCCGGAGTTGCACCGAGACAAATATATTCCGTCATACGACATGAAGATGAGAAGAACAAGTCTACAATGAAGTCAATATACAACGCCATATCTTCTTCTAACGCCATTCGGTCGAAATCGAGAATGACGATGCAAGAAGTGCAGAAGTTGCTTGGAGATAATTATTATGTTGAGCACCATAGAAGACATCCCCAGAGCAATGAAGTCATTTCAATCTTTTGGGCTCATCCCGATTGCACACATTTGGCTCGGTCTTTCGCCGACGTGTTAGTTCTTGATTGCACGTACAAGACCAATAAGTTCAAGATGTCTCTCTTTCATGTTGTCGGCTTCACCTCTACATGGAAAATATTTTCAGTTGCTTTTTGCTCCATGAAGAGTGAGAAACTTGAAGACTACACATGGGCATTGGAGAAACTGAAAACACTTTACACCGGTCATAGAGAGCCCTCTGTTTTTGTTACCGACAGAGAGTATGCTGTAATTAATGCTATTCGGATTGTGTTTCCTCAAGCGGATACATTGCTATGCACTTTTCATGTAAATCGTAATATACAATCCCAATGTAAGTTGAAGTTCGGGAAAGTGGATGGTAAACTTGACATGCAAGTTTTTGACGAATTCAACCATGACTGGAATTGTGTATGGCGAGCCAGTACGATAGACAGTTACGACGTCGCATGGTACTTGTTCAAGGAGAAGTGAGAGGGGAGGGAGCCGGCATGCATTTCTTACATCAAAGAGACATGGCTTGAATCGCACAAAGAACAATTCGTCTTAGCATGGACGAATGTGGTGAAGCATTTCGGTACGACAACTACCAACCGTGTCGAAGGAGCACACTCAGTATTAAAGAGGAATTTAAAGTTATCCCAAGGCAACTTTGTTTCGGTTTGGCAAGCGATGCATCTATCAATAGATCGGACGGTAAACGAAATTAAGGCATCATTTGAGATGAGCTTAAATATTGTCAAGCATGAGCATAGAAATGAAGTCCTCTTGGATTCTTTAATGCGTGTCCTTTCTCACAAGACGTTGGCATTAATATTTGAAGAGATTGATAGGTCAAAGTTTGTAGACTTTGATCCTCAGGTTTGCGGGTGTGTACATCGACATACACTGGGCCTCCCTTGTGCCCATGAGATTAATGAATATCGTCGTCAGTCCATTCCTATTCCAGTAGTTGCTGTTGATAAACGTTGGAGGCAGTTGTCTATAATGTCCGTGGTGAAGACAGACGATAATTTTTTCTCTTTGCCACAAGTGAAACTTCTCCACGCACGGTGGTGTGCCTCAGTAGGAGCAGAGCGGGAGTGCATTGAGGTTAAAATCTAAGAAATTGCATGTCCGGTGACTACTAGAATGCATGAGCTGTCCGTTGTTTCCAATCCTAAGGGCAAGTCTCAAACAAAAATGAGTAGTTCACATAAGAGAAGGCTTGAGTCAACTAAGAGAGATCCATCATCCTTTGAGCATATTGAACGAAACTTAGAGCAAGCTCCGCCTGCACGGAAGAGCAAGCTTATCATTCGCCGGAAAAAGGAGAAAACGGATATTGCAAACGAAGATACTGTGGATAGACAAATGTTGGGTTTGTAAATCCACAGTTTTCATCCTGAGATTCGCAGTTACATCTGGTCTATTGTTGATGTCCCGGGGGATGGCCATTGCGGATTTCGTGTGCTTGCAATACATCTTGGTTATTCTGACAAAGACGGGTGGAGGCAAGTGAGGCAGGAGCTGTACGAGGAATTAGAGAGTCGTCTTCCATTATACTCCTGCATCCTAAGTGAAGAAACAGTTGGAAGTTTGTTGACAAGTATTCCTTGCACTGACAGTGTTTCCGGGTCAGACCACTACATGTCCGTCCCGTCTGCCTTGTATTTATTTGCTAATCGGTACCGGATTCCTGTTGTACTTTATTCGGCGGGGATTCACAATACTTATTTTCCGATGTGCGCTCCTTCGACGGAGCATAGACAAACTAATCTATGTACTATAGGTCAAATCAAAGATTACTTTGTCATACTAAGGATGATCGGTCATTCTCCGATTCCTCCACCTACAACAGTTTGGTACAAACTAGCACCGGAAAAAGCGAAGTCCTGGACCGAACCTTTTGATCATCAAATCAATCATTGTAGGAAACTGTTGAAGATGGAGGAGCCGAGAGACATACCGGTTGGCCACTACGGCGTCGAAATCGACTGATACGTCTACGACTGAAATAAAGTTTTCACATTTTGTATATGGATGACCCATTTTGTAAACATTAAAGTATATCATTTTGAAATGTGAAGTCAAATATATGTTTTTTGTTTTTAGTTTTTTCTGTCTGCTATACGTGTGAAAAAAATATCTATTTGTGTGCAATATGTGTCTATCTCTGTGCAAAATATATCAACAGCAATTATCCTCATAGTTTTGATCAGGACTGCCAGATCACTGGCAGTCCTTATTCACATTAGGACTGTCAGTGGTCTGGCAGTCCTGATCAAACTGCCAGTGATCTGGCAGTCCTTGTTCACATTAGGACTGCAATTGATCTCGCAGTCCTGATCAAAACTCATTCACAGTGAGTTTTGATCAGGACTGCCACACCACTGGCAGTCCTTATTCACATTAGAACTGCCAGTGGTCTGGCAGTCCTGATCAAAACTCATTGTGAGTGAGTTTTGATCAGGACTGCCAGATCACTGGCAGTCCTTGTTCACATTAGGACTGCAATTGATCTGGCAGTCCTGATCAAAACTCATTCACAGTGAGTTTTGATCAGGACTGCCGGTGGTCTGGCAGTCCTTATTCACATTAGGACGACCAGTGGTCTGGCAGTCCTGATCAAAACTCACTGTGAGTGAGTTTTGATCAGGACTGCCAGATCACTGGCAGTCCTTGTTCACATAGGACTGCAATTGATCTGGCAGTTCTGATCAAAACTCATTCACAGTGAGTTTTGATCAGGACTGCCAGACTACTGGCAGTCCTTATTCACATTAGGACTGCCAGATCACTTGCAGTCCTTGTTCACATTAGGACTGCAATTGATCTGGCAGTCCTGATCAAAACTCATTCACAGTGAGTTTTGATCAGGACTGCCAGTGATCTGGCAGTCCTTATTCGACAGTGTCCACAAACATCCATGACATAACATCCAAATTCGACAGTGTCGTCGACACAAATACAAAATACAATTTTCATACATAATGTAGCCAACAAGTTAAACATCAAAATGTAGCCAACAAGTTAAACATCAAAATTCGACAGTGTCGTCGACACAAATACATAATGTAGCCAACAAGTTAAACATCAAAATTTAAACATCTATGTATCCAAAATACAATTTTCATAATACAAAACATAATCTAGCTGTTATCATGCCGGGCCTTCGTACGCGCCTCCCGATTTTGCATGAAAGAAAATTCGACAGTGTCGTCGATGTGCTCCAACTGGTTCGCGATATTGACACATTCCTCGTTCTGGCAGCCCGATCGGAGGGATTTCGCTAAAGCCTTCACTCGAGTAGCCTGTAAATGACAAAACGTCAATTAAGTTTACAAATTTGAAAATATTTACAAACTATAATTTATAAACTTACCATCTTGACCAATGAAGCATACAAGATATTTTTGGAAGGCAGAGGTCCTAGAGCTCCAACGGCAACGGGCCCTGGATTGCTAGGGTTCGACAACTTAGGATGCCTGACTGCCAAGTAGTACGGCATGTACTCGTCGCTGCAGTCGTGCATCTCCTCCACCGGTTGTCGAAGTTCTTCCCCAAGCAAATGTCGTTGCCACTCGGAGTAGCAGTCGGTCACCCAGTCGAAATAGAGCGGCTTGTAGTTCAAAGGTTGGGTCCCGCACGGAGGCTCCAATAACCTTAATGTGCGCTGCGGCACAGTTTGTACGAGGCCAAACTGACAAAGTACTCTATCAGGCATGTAAGGTTCCGTAATATTATAGCATGTGATCATACCATGAAATAGAGATACTGGTTGCAGATGATGATTTAACTGCCGAAAATTCCGGTATGGGTGCCAAACTATCTGTAGGACAAAAGTTAAAAGAAAATAGTCAACAAATAAACATAACAAGAAAATAGTCTACGCTATCTACGCGCTATCTACTAACCTCTTCTGGCACCAAATTATCCAGAGCATCACGAATGGAAACCAGCGTTTCATGATTTTTAGTTTCCAGCTGAGTTGGCTTCCATTGACACACTCTAGGAAGGTGCTCCTCATAGCGTGGGTTCAGCTCACCCCGCTTGAGCATCGGAAAGTGCTCGTATATCCATGCCTATACAATTTGTAAATGAATAGTCATTAAATTAACAACAAAATCTAGCTAGTATATTAGTTTAAAAGGTTAGAAATTTTCTTACATGGAGTAGAGTCTGGCTTCCCGCCATGGTCTTGGTTCCGACACGGGATGCTATACCAAGCTCGCGGTAAAGATTAGCAAGTATATCGCTGCCCCAGGATATGGCTCCTACGTCGTCTATAACAGATAGGTTCCCAAGATACCTAGAATGTATAGAGGTTCCCGACTTGTCTGGAATGACGACCGATCCAAGTATGAAGAGCATGTATGCCCGGGCCACCCTCTCAACGGTTTCATCATCCGCCTCATGCGGGCCTTTGAAATTCTCCACCAACCATGACAGAGGAATTCCGTAGGACTTCTTGAAGCCCGGCAGGGTTGTAAAGGTAGTGGCCTCAACCCCAAGGTTATCTTCTACAAAATTTACTATACGATCGTACCACTCGAGATCTTTCTCAGTACATAAATATTCTTTTGTCATGGTGCGTCCCTCCACCGGCAACTCCAGTATCTGATAGACGTCGTCCAGGGTAATGGTCAACTTCCCGGCTGGGAGATGAAATGTGTTGGTCTCCGGATGCCATCTCTCCACAAAGGCCGATATGAGAGCACTGTCCTGCGTCTTGTAGGCATATTTAGCCAAATTATGTAAACCGGTAGGAAATATTTTGCTCTGGACGTCCTCGAGTAAATGGTTAAAACACCAGGCAACACACTTCCTCCCGTGGCTTACGGTCCTAAGAATACGACAGCTCCCCTGTATGTCGGACAACAGAATAAAAATAGGATTATGAAATACATATATATATATAAACGGAAACTTACAAACATAATGTACATACCGGGTTCTTCCCTATTTCATAAGCAATGTAGTTGTCGAACGACAACAACATTGAGCAATCCGGCGGACGGACAGGCTCCTCAGAAGGATCGACATCGGGCGAACGAACATGATCCTCAGAAGGACCGGCACCGGACGTACGGACAGGTCCCTGAGATTGACCAGAACCGCCTCGTGCTAGAATTTGGCTGATAGGTACGTCGTCGTCGTCATCGGAAGAAGACGGAGGAGTAGGAGTAGCTCGTTGCTTCGAACGAGTATGGGGGTGTGGTTGTTCTCGTTGTCGTTGCGGTTTTGAAGTTCTTATTGGTCTCTCAAGAGGACGTGGCCGCTCAGTACGTTCCCTGCGCAAGGATGCGGTGGGCGGTCGCTTTCTTTTGGGAGCGGCCACAGGACTGCAAGACAACATAGGGTTAGTATTATAGGATTAGTATTAAAAAATAATGGATATAAATAAAAATAGACGGTTTTCCTTAAGTACTGCCATGTGCCTGGCATAAGGATTTTGATTGCAAAGGTACCACAAATTGGAACTCTCGTAACAAAACATGGTTCGATGGGGTCATCGTGTTCCTGGTAACTGTGTGAGAGACTCAGAGTGAAAATTGTGCTTCAAGGTAACAGGAAACCTCATGAAAGTTTGTTACTAATGTCATTAAGTAGTTCTATGTAACACAATTATGTAAGGCAATGCAAGATTTTTTGAAGCTTGATGAGGATTAAAGAAACATTATGTTGGGATGGATAGATGGAGCACTTGGTTCTTATATCGTCATTAACTTCAGAAGAGTCCGCTCATGAAATTTGTTAAATTACTCTAGAAGTTTTGGAATGTCAATTTCATGTGGAAGGAAAGTAATATTTGTTAAAATATTGTACTAGTCTTTCTTGCATTCTTCGGTAGTGAGGGTATTTTCAGTTCCTATAAAATAATGAAACTTAGATTCTCACTTTTCTTGTTTACTAAAACATTAGCTTTTGACTTCCCTTTCTTATTTTCGGGTTACTATTTTAGTAAGTTACTCCTTAAAAAATTTGAATCAAGTATATTCTTTCAGAAATCCATTCTCACAAAGTTGATACATGAGATAGAGCCTTTGGATTTGAGTCACATCCAACAAGATGTTCCAGCTAATACGGTGGATGCTATGAAGAGAACAATTTCAGGCATGCTTGGACTACTTCCATCTGACCAGTTCTATGTCCTGGTGGAAGCCTATTGGGATCCCCTTTTCAAGTTGTTAGTTTCCTCAATTATGACTGGGTAAGCTTGTTATTACATAATTATTTCTTTACATAACTAGTTTTGACTAGCCAAACTAGACTACAGTTTGTCCTCATCACTTTATGCTTTATAGAGTTGTTCTCATGAGGCATAAACATTTATTTTTAATAAATGGCTGTTTGAAGATTTTAAGGAGAACTTTGTAACTTATAGTATATAAAGCCTAGATCAAGGTTAACTTCAAGCCTGCCCAAAAATTTGGTAGTATTATAAGTATTGTTAATATTGTATGTAAAGGAGAGACCGCTTTGTTTAGGCTGCAAATAGTAGTATTGATTGATGAGACTATATTAGGGATAGATGATGATGGAATCATTATGGGAAGTTCCAAAGGATGACAGGTTAGATATCAGTCGAAGCATAGAAAAGCAGAGGAAATACAGCTCCACTCATGCTTTTTGTGAACATCTAGAATGCTATTCGAGTTGAATATACTGAAACCTGTCATGCAAAAAGTCTCGACATTCTCTGAGATACCTAATACCGTATTAATCAATAGTCGAAGAGGCTGAGGCACCATTAAAATGCCATGTAGGGTCAAGTTCCTAGACCTGTACAATAAGTTATATACTATAGTCAGGATTTGTTGTATGTTATATCAGGATCGTGCAGGCAAGAGAGGACAATGTGGCAATTTTGGACTGAGTACTCCCTTAATTAAGTGGGAGAGGTTAGGTAAATGACAGTAGATGTACTTTAAGATCACAGCAAGTGGCCGAATGCGGGTGCAGCCATTCTTGGCCATATGCAAGTTACATAAGTAAGATTGTGTTAGGATCTAGTACGAGTTAGATGAATCATTTACTATCAGATTTATTCCTTTGTTTGTTTTAAGGGATGTTTGTATATGTGTGAGAGCGTACGTATGTGCATACACACACATCTATTTACTGTGCATGAGTGAGTTATTGTGTACATGTGCGCGCGCGCGCACACACGCACACACACACACACACACACACACACACACACACACATATATTTGGGTAACTTTTCTTTTTTGGTGATGGATGGCGGAGGATGGGGATTCACCAGTATGAGAACACCTTGTGATCTTGTTCATCCAAACAATTTTTTTCAGGAGATCAAAATGCTGCAAAATATGGAGAGCAAATAGTACAAGCTCCTGTTGTTCCTCACTCTCAAGTAAGAGGGTTTTGAAGTAATTAATGTTCCAAGAGGAAAGACAAATGTTCCTACTTAGGAAAGACAAATGTTCCTACTTTTAAGAGTGCCTTGTGGATCAAAGCCTTGGTTCGTGGAAAGATTTGGCAAGAGAAAGTTATGAGAACCATTTGACTGTTTTCTTTTTCATCATGTATCTTTTTTTTCTTTTCTTTTTTGAGACAAATTCCGTATCGTCTTTCATTCTCCTTTTTATTCTTGTAGTGCTTTATACCAATTCTGTTGAAAAGGTTCCTCCTTTGCTTCTGCTACTAGTTTCCCTATGCTACATGTCATCTCACATAATTTATTTTCTCATATCATTGCATAATCAATTGACAGAATCCTCTTAAGAGATTCCATTGAGTGCTGTAACGATTAATCAAATTATATTAATTAAGCAGCCACCTAAAGATTAAATTAAGCCGCCACCTAAATATTTTTCTTAGTACACCATATGATTAATCAACCAATTAACTGCTGCTTATCCGATTTTTAGAACACTAGTCTAGAACCTGATCGTAGGAGCACCAATTTTTGGTATTTAAGATCATTCGTCGTATGTAGAGATTGGAAAGGATGTCATTCATAGAATTATAACATGATGGTTTAAATGGTAGAGTGCTTTGTGATCTCAAGATACCGCTAAAGTTTAAAGGAAACTTATGTAGGATAGCTATAAGACCAGCCAATCAGCCATGTTTTACGAGTAAGTGTGGTGGGCGATTGATTATAAACATGTCCAAAATGAGCGTAGCTGAAATAATAATGCTAAGAATTGATGAGCAACTATACACTGAAAGATAAAGTAAGATTTGAACGTATTCATGAAAAGTTTGGAGGTGGTACCAATTGAGGATAACATGAGAGAAAATTGTCTAAGATGTTTAGGACATGTGCAACATAGACCAATAGATGAACTGGTTAGAAAGAGCAATAGGATATCATCAAAGGAGCTTATAGAACTAAAGGCCTTAAGAACTCGAATTGAGCGTGTGACAAAGGATATGATTTTTGTTAACGTTACAACGGACATGACCCTTACAAAGCTGAATGGAAAAAAGATTCAAGTGGCTGACCCCAATATATGGGATAAAGGTTTTGTTGTTGTGCTCTAGATCCCGATATGCACATTCATTCTCCACTAATATATTTCCCTAAGTTCGATATACTCATCTGAAACCAGTGGGATTGAGCTTGCTATTTTCTTGGGACAACAAAGCATTGCTTCCTATCGACTCCATTCTCCTCCTTCAAGCTGGTGAAGCCATTCGGACCAAGATATTTGGTAACCAAACCTAGGTTTGAAGACTGTGATGGACAAGACAAGATGGATGGAAAGAAAGACAATGACCTGTGAGATTGGGGCAGTCCACAACGTACGGCTGCTGCTGAGCAAAAGAAAGGGGCCATACCCGTAAAAGGCACCATGAGGAAAGCCAATTCTTCCTATTTACGTCAAAGATGAGTCCTCATTAGATATGAAGCCTCATATCAAACCTTTTTATGTTTACTAACTCTAAATATCATCTATATGTCGTGACAAAACTATCATAGATACTTGTGGTTGGTGTGAGGGAGCTCTTTTTTGGGTCCATGGTGTAAGTAGAGGATGGAATAGCTAAAAAATACTGAGAGAGAGAGAGAGACTTTGCCATTGTGGCATCGGTGAAGATTTCATAGGTATATTGTTTTTTTTTTTTTTTTTTTTTTTTTTTTTTTTTTTGGGGGGGGGGGGGGGGGGGGGGGTGGTGGTGGTGCTGTTTTTGGTCAATGGCCTGAATAGATGCTGGACTACCTAATGTACTTTGTGCAGAGGGGGAGGAAAGGACTTTATCTTTTAGAGATAGGCAAGCGACCAATTTTACATGTATGATGAAAAATGATGTCATGTTGAGAGGGAATGTGCAAGCAACCATATTTCAACTGAAGTTAATGATTCTTTTTGTACTTAGTTATTTTACAGTTTTATTCGGGATCAATTCTGGTACTCTCCTGAGCTGTAGGTTCAAGTAACCTCTACAGTAACCTGCATAACGGTCATATTTCTAATGCAAATTACTTTCCTAATAATTTCTTCTCATATTATTCCAAGCTTGCAAAATATGAAGTACTTTGACTGGTTTCAATTTGTCTCCTTTCATCTATAAGAATTGTCTTACATTTGTCTTATTGCTATACTGCCTTGTTAGAATAATTCCTTCTCATAATATTTAAGCTTGCATCCTATTGTGTATTTTTAGAATTGTCATACATTTCCTTTTACTATTATAATTTATTCTCAGATTATGCATTATGCACTAAATGTATGAATTGCAGATATACTTTGAGTAATGCTGAATATCGGCTATGCCTCGAGAGGAACCTAGATGTATGTGAAGATCTTTTTGGAAAACAAAAACTAGATCCAACAGAACTTGATACCCATGGGATAGAACTTGATAGTACTCCATCTATATCTGAGTTTTCTGGAAGATATAAATTATTGCCCAACATTGTAAACGGTGAAGAAGCACCTATGCTTGAAAACCTTGGGGATATAACTCCTGAAGTTCAAGAATATATTCTTCATCTTAAATCTCAACTGTCTTCTATGCAAAAGGTATGCATAATTTTTGCAAGCAAAGGTTTCTATAAACAATGGTAAATACAATTTTTCAGATCTTGATTTAATGTTGCAGTATAAACTACAAAGGATCCTAGTGTAAAATCTAGGGACAGATAATTACAGTTATGTTAAATGTACTAATATTGGTGTATGAAAAACTACAAAGTGATGCTGGGTCCCAACTCATTGTGGCGTAAAGACTGGCAGATTTACAGACTTATAGCTGTTGCAGGAGTAACATTCTCTGACTAGTCGAATGGTAATGGGTAGTCATTAATATCCTTTGGATCAATTGTAACTACATAGGTCTCCAGCTACTCATCTGATACTTTAACAATCTCACTTTCCTAGCATGGTTATGTGTGGAATAAATCGTCAAAAAAGACATTATAGTAATTCGAGTATTGTTGTAGGCAAAATTTTGGGGTTTAGGAGATTGTTTAGTCTACAATGGGTATGTTAATGTACTAAACTAGTAATGTAGTTCAAACAAGTGGAAATAATGCATCAATTTACACAGAACAAAGATATAAGCAGAAATTACTGGTTTGCATCTTAGAAGCCAAAAACTCCTAGAAGGCAGAATCTCAGTAAGAACCTCGATTCGGAGTTCTTACTTGGGAGCTCGTTGGGAGCTCGCTTCCTCGATGACGGGAGCTCGTTTCTCCGACGACGGGAGCTCGTTTCTCAGACGACATGAGTGCTTCCCATAATATGACCATAATTTTAGAAGAAGACATAAATTTTGGAATGAAAGTTAGAAGATTTTTAATACACGTTTATTAAAGTACCAAGAAACTAAAGATTATTTACCTTGACATCATAAAAAATCAACATGCAAATGATCTCTCTGTAACTTTGAACTGAACTTAATAAATTATAATAAATATTAAGATATTTATAAGTTTTGATAACAATAATTAATAAACATAAATTTTTTATTAGCGTACGCTCCCAACTTTATACTCTTCTAAGTAGTCGCGTTCTCCCGCTCGCGCCCCCGCTTCCGTCCCGGCTTCCACTTTTGGCTTCTAAGGTTTGTATTTCCAAGGAAGCAAGTATAAGCATTACCTATTTTTTAGTAATACCCAGGGCTTTAACCTATACAGCAGTGTTGTTCTTGTTAGACACAACTGCAAACGATGATACTGACTGTAGAGACTTGCATTTTTTAACTACCATCATTTTTGCTATCAATGGGTCATGTGGTGATCTAGCCTACCAACTTCTAGGACAAGGTTTTGGACAGTTCAGTTGGAGGTTCCAAGGACTAAAAAAGAACTCTATTTGGGTTTTGTTTTCCGAGTGAGAGAAAAAGCAGGCACTAAGACGATATAAGAAACTTGTTTCCATAAGCACATTACAGTACCACATGCCTACTGTGGTCTCTCTATCTTTCTACCTCTCTTTATGTGTATGTGTTGTTGAGAGGCTTAACTCAATGGAGTTACTTTCATTACGAGTGAATACATATTTATAGGAGAGGATAACACCCCACTTTGGTGGCCATCTGAGTTGGGGCAAAACAAGAGACTGAAAAGAAAAAAAGAGATACATAAAGAGAGTTATACTCATAGAGACTCTTCTAGGCTCCCCCTCCCCCATAATCTGGAGCATAGATGTCAATCAAGCCCAACGTGGATATAGTGTTGGAATAAAGTTCGTGGAAGAGCTTTGGGGAGGATATCGACCAACTGAGAGGTAGTAAGAACATGCTGAAGATAAACATCTTGGAGCTTGACCTTGCCTGAGTGAAGTGGTAACCAACATGCTTAGTGCACGTAAGGAAGACCTAATATTCGGCAAGGTGGAGCGGCTTACGTAACGGGGTTGCAGTAGAAGAAGGTGCAATATCCATTAGTAGAGCGTTGATCATCAATCGACCCAGTATAGTTAAGTAAATAATTTGAGTATTATCCTAATCACTATAAGGATGATCTTTGTCTACTTTAGGAAATAATGGTCAAGTGGGGTCGCGTGACAGGTCATCTTAAATGGACGTGGGAATGTGCAAAATTTTAGAAGTATTAGGGGGATAAAATGATCGCTTTTCAAGTGGGTAGTTATCTGTGACCCAAACTTAAGGGGCTAGGGGTAGAGAATTAACCCAATCTATTAAACAGCTATATTTACTGTGAATCCGTATCAATGTCAGGATGGATTTGAGGCATGGATTTGTGGACATCTATTTAACAAGCACATTTCAGTTTAAGGATATACCTATTACTAACATGATACCTGGTTTGGTTAATCCATCGAGCAATACCTGTCCATGTGATATGGTGTTTATGTGAAGACTGAGAAGTAAAGAACCTTTTATATTTTCAAGAGCTTTACTAGGGAGGCAATGAGAGAGCTTCTTGATTGTAGGCTTATTCTGCCACAATAGTTGCTGGATATAGTGCTGTGTGGCAGTTGATTGATCATTTTCTACATTTAGTTATAGCTTCTAATATCCTTTATACCATTTAATTTTTATCACTAGACTCTTTTTGTTTGGTTGTAAGATCATACTTCAAATACGTTTAAGTTTCACTGTTCATTGATACTTCTAGATAAATTCAAATTTTCATGTATCACGCTATTGAATGTTCTTCCCTAAAACTGCCAGGAATTACATGATCTGAGACGGAAAAGGTGTGCTGTTCAAATGCAGCAATTTGTAGGTGAAGAGAAGAACGACTTATTGGACTACCTAAGATCACTGCAACCAGAGAAGGTGTGAATCTTTTGCTAAATTACTTTTATCTGACAGTTTTCTGCAGCTCGATATCTTTGTTCTCCTAGTTATTTTTCTACTCAGTTCAAATGTGGCGTATTGAATGTTTCTTCTTTCTTTAACAAGTAATAAATAACACTTACAAACTGAGAACTGTTGATTTTATCTGCCCAAATGTCTTGACTATTGACTATTGAGCTATTGTTAGAATTTTTTTGGATTACATATTGAATGTGTCTTCGATGTTAATCCCTTGAAAAGATGCCAACACTAGCTCGCAAGATAGTATTCTTTAATATTTGCTAACACAAAGAAGTGTCAACTTTTGGAAATCTTTGAAAATGAAGTTATAACTTAAATATATTTAATGCATCATGTATATCGTTCGATGTTAATTCCCCTGCAATTGATGATAGACAAAGAATTTAACAATTACCATCATGTTAAAATGTTATTATACAACTTACGTCATTATTGGTCAAATGTGACAAATAAATCTAAACTCTCATACATCTCATTTCAACGGCTGAGTTATTTCACTTAGGAAGTTCCATCCTAGTTGTTAAAGTCAAGGTGGATGACTGAGATGTAATTGCCATTTTCTAATATAATATGCATCTCACCCATCCATTTTTTTTCGAAATGGCTTTATCTTCCACACAAGGTTGTAAAAGTACTTAGGCGGTAGTCGAGCAGGCACCGGGCGCCTAGCGCTATCCTGCCTACGCGGCTACCTAGTTCTAGGCAGCCAAAAAATAAAAATCTTGCTGAAAATTGCCCATAAATCCGAAATAACCTACATAGTCTTACGTAATCAAACATAATTGTCAAATTCAAAGTAGAAGTACAAAAATAAAAGAAAAGTTATGAAAGACGATAATAAGAAAATCTCTCCTCTCTTTTCTTTAGGTGTCCGTCTGCAGCCCCACGGATCCCACTTTTTCATTTTTATAATCAACAAATACCATTGGAGGACCATCATATTCACACTCAACTTTCTCATCTCCCCCATTTTCGGTACCACTTTCCGATTCAACTTCTTGTACTTCTGGCACGACAATTCTAGTAGTTCTAGGTTGTAAGTAGTCATCCGTCCGATGCTTGTGCAACCATTTCCCAAGCCCGTCCCGAGTGTGGTCCGCTATTAACTTTATCATCGTCACCAGCATCTACAACACATCCTTGAACATGTATTGATTTGCTAGCATGTAGCCCATTCACCTCTCTTTTCTTCTTGTTGATGAGTTTCGCATGCATTGCACACAAACTAGATTGTTCAACCTTTCCACATCTAGTCTATTTCTTTTCTTTTTATGTATCTACATGAAAAAAAATCAAACAAAATTGGATATTGATTGGAATGAATAACTATATATTATAATTATATTAAACCTCTCAAAGGTGCTCCAATTTCTTTCACATCTGGATGAACTTGAAGTTAAAGCGACATTTTTTTTGCAATTCTAACAAATTGGGAGAAGAACCAAAGTTTGACGGTCCATTTTTGTCCACCCACCAAAACTAGAATGGATGTTCACCCTTCCACTCAAGGTTGCCACATGTCATTTTCATCCGACATAAAACTACTTTGGGAGTGGTTTGATGAATATGTACACTAGTTTTGATCACTAATTTAATATGTCAATCATTGCCATCCTAGTTTTGATGGATGAACAAATATGAACTCATAGTTTGACCACCAAATATCAAATAAATTACAATTATTAGCAAATAACAATTCAATTTCAATGAAACTTAAATCAAACATTAAATAATTCCATAGTTCTAATTTTACATGGATTATACTTTTTGTCATTGTTCACATTCTTTCGATGCCAAGGCTCTTCCAAATGAACCATCTTTCATCGTGTACTTGACAAACTACTCATTCATTATTCGATTTTGCATGTCAAAATCATCAGGGAAGAAAGTCTCAACACATTATATTAGCCTATCATTAAGCGTCGGATCATCAAAGCTATTATTATCCTGATATGCATAATAATGATTCAATAAGTAGCCCGCCAAATACAATGGACCATCAAGGCGACATGTGGCTTTCGAATTAATAATATCTATGATCGGCTAGTAGCTAATCTCATTTTTATGGAACACAACCTTTATTTCTCCATTACTTGCTTAAGTTTTCCATAAATAAATCCCATTTATGTCTTTTTATTTTCATCGGTTAATCTATGTAACTTCTGGAGCAAACACTCGCAAACATAATGCTATATCAGTTCAAAAGCTCGAACTCACTACACTATCATATGCCTTCTTCCCTTTTGAGGTATTATGACACAATTTACTCGTTTTCCAATCATAAGAACTCACCATTGCATGAAATTGATGTCTCTTCTCATATAAACTTTGCAAAGTCAAGAAGACTGTTGCAAATCGAGTTACATCTGGTCTCACCATTTCACACTTTTTTGTGTATTTTTTTTATCTTGGCCAATGTCCTATGATGAGAATAAGTTAACTATGTGGCTTTCTCGATTACTACTTTGAACTTCGGTAGTTTGGCAATCCCTTCAAGCATGAGGTATATCGTGTGAGTGACACACGAGCTCGAAAAAATAGTATGCCTCTACTCTTTCAGCAACTTGACTGCCGCCATGTTATTGGACGCATTATCAATCACAATTGAACTACACTTTGGCCCAACATCTTCTTTGTCAACATATTAAAATATGCATTTTCCAGTATCTGCATTTGCTGAAGCTTCATATGAAGAGTGAAAACTTGTGTCTTCAACATAATTGATGCACAAATTCATAATACTTCTCCTCTTGAGGTCTGTCCAAGCGTCAATCCACTTTTAACCTATTTTCTTCGTGCTTCTTGAGTGATTCTTTTGTTTTCTCCATCTCATTTTTCAAAAGTTGTTCCCTCTAACATATATTGGCTTGACTTTCAATAATCCGGGCCGAATTGACCAAGCACTTCAATGAACTGGTCGAAGCTAACAAGGGTGATAGCATGAAAACATATGCATACCTCATACACCCACTTAGTCAAAAATTGATAACTTTTGTCATTTCCATGATCAATGCCTCATTGATATTTTGTTGCCTTGTCCTCTTTGCTGAGTTTGCCCTACTCTCTGGATTGATGGCTGGAGCCTATTTATCCATAGCTCCAAGAAAATGTGATTTTTTTCTTTGCGCCTCCAATTTTGATTTATTTATTTTCTAGCTCATCAACTTATTCCACTTTCCTTATAATATTTTCTTGTTTTCTCTTCTACTTCTTCATGACTTTGCTTACTTCAATAACCGTTTTACATTTATCTTGATCTTCTTTCAAAGATCTTGGACATGAGGCCACATTTTCGTTAATGTGTGTTATGTGTTGCTTAAGCATATAAATTCTTCCGGAATTAACTTTGTCATATAATTTGCACTTTAATTTATCTAAATTTGTAGGATCAACCAGTGAACTGTACTCCCATCCAACATCAATGGAGGAACATCAAAGTACTATTGAAATTAAAGTGTTGTCGTCGGTAGCTGTATTAGATCTAATTTGAGACTTTTGTGGCCACTTTTATTATTTCACGTGATAAAAACAACAAGGGTTGACAAAAAACACAATAAATTCAAGCATTTCATTAAATCAAAGCAAAAGAAAAAAGAACACAAAATCTCAATAAATAGCAAATCTCAAACCTGATCGAAAAAAGGGGTGCTCGATTGTGAAGTTGGGGGTGCCGACCATCACAGACTCCTCATCTACAGTGGGGGTGGTCGACGTCGAGTCGCAAGGGGGATGGCGGTGCATATCTCGACCACTCACCATTGATTGGTTGCTCGTCGGTGCTTGGCCACTCGCTGAGTGGTCGGTCGGCATCCCAGACTCACGAGGGCATGAGCGGGTGACGGCCGTCGGCAGACTCACCCGTCGGATGTGGCGGCTCCCTCTTCATGGTAGACATACTTCCTTTTTTCAATCCTAGAAGTTTGTCGACTTTGGAAGGGAGTGGACATAGACTTCTGGGTATTTGGGCTGGACTTCTGAAATAGAAAATTCGGCTCACTACATCTAAGTGGCCGATTAGAGGAGTCGGTTACTACATCTAGGCGACCGATCAATCCCGATTTTTAGGCCATCACATAATTTTTCGACTCTGGTTGAAACTTAGGCGCCCCATGACCACCTAGTGCCTAGGCGCCGACTAACTCTGCCTTCTAGAACACTGCTGCCAGAGCATTCCAAAAGTGACGATTAAAACTAAATCAGGATATTAATAGGTTGTTAATATTTGCTTGAAAGGTCAATTTTCAGACTGGTTATTCTTAGCATTAGAACATTAAGCATGTACAATCTTGCACCTTAGGGATTAAAATGTGTTCTCTCTCTCTTGTGGCTAATATTTCCTGTAACTTATTTGCTATGCAGGTAGCTGAACTTTCAGAACCAACTACCCCTGTAGTGCAAGAAATTGTTCAAACTGTTGTACATGGTCTCCTTGCAACTCTCTCACAAAAGATGAATCCAAACCCTCCACCTCAATCTGACAATACTATAGGTGGAACCTTAAATAGTGGGAAGGATGACTGTGCAGACCTTGTGGAGAACACTTCCCTTCAATACAATCCCCTTATTTCCGTCCGACGGGACTATTTAGCTCGTCTTTTGTTCTGGTATGCATTGTTTCCTTCTAAATTCTGTTGGCAGGGCCACAATCTTTAAGGCATTTGCTTAATGTAAAGTAGGTAGTAGCTCAATTTGCTTCAGAAGAGGGGAAAAAAAGGGTGGGGGAAGGGGGGGAAAACTTAGTGAGACGAGAAAAAAAAGGCGAAGAAGAAAAGGAATGTGGGTTTTTTCGTCCATCAAATTATAGTCAAGTGTGAATTCTTTGGTGTCCAAGAAGAAAAGATAAATGAACTTCTTTTCTCTTTTATAACCCAAATGAGGCGAAGAAGCCTTTTAGTTGCTTTACTAGCAATCAACCACAAGATGAACCATGCTTTTGTTATGGTTTTCAGGTGCATGCTATTGGGTCATTACCTCCGAGGCCTCGAGCATCGTCTGGAGCTGATGCAACTATTAATGATCCCTGGCGATGTAGAATCTGACGACTCTGTCGCATGAGATCACTATCGACTGTTGCATGAGATAAAACTCTTAGCATTTCTAGTTGTTGGTTGTCCACCAAGAAGCATTGTTTCCCTTCCAAGCAAATGCTTCGAGGATTGTTTACGGCTGAAATCAGATGGTTCTAACTTCGGAAGAGTCAACTTCCAGCCTCACCACCTCAGTAATGTGTTGCTTGGTATATGGATAGGTAGTTTGTGAATATTAAGGATTGTATGCAACTCATTTCATTTTAGGGGAATGAAATAGCTTGCTTCAATTAATAGCATCATATATGTTTTCGAAGAAAAGATGGGTCATTGTCATGACTATGATGTGCTCGGGAGTGTATAGTTTATCACACAGTAAATCATTTGATAAAGGGAAGTTTGTACAGTTCTATATTAGGTTTCTACCTCTTGTTGACCATTTCTCCAGTCTGATATGGTTATATTTGTATAGGTAACATCACAACCCTTTGCTACATCTTGGACTTGTTATACTACTGCACTTGGAGGTACACTACATTCCCTTCCCTTCCCTTCCCTTTCCAGTAGTAATGCTTTGGTATTTACAACTGATATAGGTTTGTTGTTGTTTCTCATCATTACAAGTCCAAGTGTTAAATATATTATCGAATTACTTGTGGAATGTTTTGATGCCCATCTTCCTGTCATCACTTTATTGGCATCCATTTTCCCTGTGTAGCTTAGTTAAGGCAACGACCTTGGATGGGTATGCGACTTCTTCTTCAGGTGAGGATATAGGAACGGAAAAGAAAAAGGGTTTCGATTTGGTTAAAATGGACTCCTATTCTAAATTCTTGTTAGCAATCAACTGAATAAAACTCGTATTATACACAAATTTTTTCGTATCTTTCAGAGATGTATAATTTTGAAGATTTGGATTAGTATGCGAATTTTAAGCATGTGAAATTTTAAATGTGTTCCGTACGAATTATTGACAAATTTAGCCAAAAAACTTGGTGGCAACCTGTTAAATTAACAAAATTTGATAACCTGTTTAAGTATGTGAAGTTTCTAACCTCAATATTTCTGTTTGACGACTATTTGACCGAATTTATTAACGTATTTACTTGCACTGTGCTGATTTATACTCGTACTTTGGTCGGTCCATTTTTTTTTTTTTTTTGCTGACTGAATTCCTAACAAGGCTCTAAATCAAACAAAATATTCTTTTTGAAGATGGGTTAGTTAACTAGAGACATAATTTCTCATGTATCCATCATTTGGGATCGGTACTTATCTGCCAATTTTGAGAATTTTATCAAAAATAAACAGTATTTGTAGGATTTGTATGCAAAAGGCTTCTCTCTCTCTCTTTTGGCGATATCCGGCGTAACGCACAAAATTTTGTGAACGATATGTTGCATGCCATTTGGACCCACTATCCCCAATTTACACACACTCACACACCTCTTTCGCGGTTCGATCCCGATACCGTCTGCCTAGCCAAGGAGGTTACACCTCTCCTCATTGACCACAATAGCCATATGAGTTTAATAAAAGCCTTCTCTTTTGTAGACTTGTCAACTAGTTTGGGCAAGTTCAGCACAAAAAATCAACTCGTGTGTCGACCCGATTCGACTAATCTTGGGCCCAGATTAGTCCGATCCACTATATTGGGACGTGTTTTGCCTCATATTTCGGTCCATAAGAGAGGTCCGGTTCGGTCTGGCCCGGCCCGAGGTCCAATCCAATTCGAAGCTAAAGATTGGCTAATTCATCACCTAGATAAAGTTGTAGTTCAAAGAGGCAAAGCGGGGAAAAGAAATAAACATTGAGTTGCGTGCAACTCTTATGGAAGTAGGAATCGGTGCCGACGACATCGAGAGGAAGGAGACGGGTGAGACAGATGTCTTGTTCCCGACCCCTACCGACTAGTCTGATGAGTGCACTTTGGATAAGCGGGGCTGAAATGTGCAGACTCGACTCTAGAGTCCAGCAGCTCAATAATGGGGGCGTAGCTGACGCACCTAGGAACCTTGTACTGGCTCACGGAAGTCCCTCTGGAAATGGCATACTCCATGAGCTCCTCAAACGTCCCGCTCTTCACCACTCTGATCTCCAATGGCCCAATTGCACCATCAGCCACCCTCAACAACCTGTACTTCGAACTCATCGCCTCCTCCATTTCTAGACAACACTGCTCCAGCACGTGCTCACTTGGCCCATCGCTCAACGTTGGGTCCCTGACGACCAGCAGCTCCCAGTAGATGACATAGTGTCCGGGGATCACACTCGTATCGGTCCTGCTAGTGTACTCCATCACGCTTGCGCCGTAGGGCTTGATCAGCTCCGACGCGCGCTCGACCGCCCCCTGCAGCTCGGCCTCGTCGGTCTTGTCCACGTCGATGCTCAGCACCACGTTCTTCCTTCGCACGAATCTGAATTCCGGTGCGGAATTGTGGAACCCCGTGACGCGAAGTACGTCGCCGACTCGGTATCGGTAAAGCCCCGCGTAGCTCGTGACCACGATCTCGTATTCCCTACCGACCTCGACGTCGGCTAGGTCGACTGGTTTCGGTGGCGGTGCCGCCGAGCCGTCGGCGTCGACCGGTAGGAACTCGAAGTAGGCCATGTTGGGCATGATGGTGTAGGAGACTTCCGATGGCTTGCACAACGGGCGCAGATTTAAGCCGAAGAAGCACTCGGAGCTACAGTACATGCTGCTCACCATCGGCAGGCTGCCGGAATAGTACTCGAGGTTCGGTACGTACTGTGCCATGGTACCGGTGACGACGGCGTTGAGGTACTTGGTATTGGGCCATATGCGGGTGATGATCCCGGCCCAGTCCTCCCTGGAGCACTCGTCGACGATGAGCTTGGCTAGGCCGGGGTTCGGAGAGAGTACGCCAGCGAGCGAGTCACGGACGGAGGGATCGGTGACCGCGTCGGTGAGGGTGCCTGTCTCGATGTCACGGGCAAGGGATTGCCAGTGTTGCTGGAGGAAGCTGATGGCGCGGAGGAGGCTTGACGCAAAGGTGGAACCGATGCGGAGGACCTCGAGGCGGGTGTAGAGCCCACAGAGCATCTGGGCATACATTGACTGGAAGCGGTCGGCACAGAGGATGGTGGCCATCGGGCTGGTGTGGACGCTGGGGCGGTGCCGGTACTTGTCCGACTTGAAGAAACTGGTGGTAACGGACCGCAACATGAGGCCGCCAGGGGATTTGGATTCAGACTTAAGAGACAGGAACTGAAGTTCCTTGCCTTTGTCGAGGTCAGGTACATACCTATAAACACAAAACAGTCCAAGATTGGTATCGTATCAGCATCGTATCGTGTCAAATATGTACCGGCACAACATAGATACTAGAACCTATCCAACTGTAGTATTACTTATGAACCCTGTTTGTATCACTTCCCTAGTTAATTAGAAGCTTAAAACAGTTCAGAACCAGGAATACTCACATGCTCAGGACAGGCCTGACAAGGCTGGTGAGAAGTAGGCGGCGATCGAACTCCTCCTCCGTCATCGGCAGCAACTTTATTTCGCCACCCGATGTCCCCGAGCTGACACAACAGCCATTAAGATCAGCCATTATCTCGTTTGGTACATTGTAATGTAATCGTAATCGTAATGTAATTAAATGAATTTTTTTTCCATTTAATTACATTGTGATTACGATTACATTAGAGTGAGCCAAACAGGATCTTGAATCATAGTTATAATTAGTTAAAACTAAACAAAGTTGCTATGTATATATAGATATACCTGGTGAGGAGCTCCGAAATGGGGTGAGCGGAGAGAATGGCAGACCGGTCGCCGTTGGCGATCCTCCGGATGTCCGGCTGGATGTCCTCGTAGGTGACGAGGGGAACCTTTGCCTTGAAAGTCACCCTATCCGTGGCGCCGCCTAGTTCGAACCTCCTCAAGTACTCGGTCTCGCCGTTCTGCGCGAGGATCTCCCTCAGGACCCTCTCCTGCACTGAGTCGGTGTTCGTCGTCATGTCCTCGACTAAGGCCAGCTTCCTCGCGTGCTCCTCGCACACGGTCAGGCCGAGCGGGGTCGATCGGTGGGTCGAGGACTGGACTGCCATTTTGGTTGATCACAACTAACAAAGTTTGTTGGAGTGGCAATTAAGCTGTAGATGAAGGCGACGGGAGTTGTGTGGATTTTGTAGGAAGGATTGTGGTATTTATAGGGAAAGAAATAATGAGTTTCTCGCATCATAAATGGATTTGTTCGTGGAATCTTCGGATTGAAAAACGAAAGTGATTAATTTTTTATGATTTGGTGACAAAGAAATTGAGGAGGAAAGGAAAGTGATTTTCAATAAAAAAAAAAAATTAGGAGAAAAAGTAATTATATCCATCCAAACAAAATATTACTTTTCCACATTGAAGTACTTTTTTAAATTTTTTTGGCATTTTCAAACATGAAAACAAAAAATCAATAAAAATTATAATTTTTTAAAGAAAAACAAATACCAAAAAATTGATTTCATTTTCCTTTCATTCCTCGAACCAAAAGAGACTTTATGGTAAGCTTACTTTCTAATTGCAGGAATTATTCAAGTGTGCCAGATTCATGTTATCCTCTAGATAACATAAGAAATTGTGCGTGCACATATTCCCGTGTAATTAACATATGAAAATGAATGGCCCACCCGACAGATCACCTAATAATTTCTCTAACCTTCCACGTTTGCTTATTTATGGCTGAGAAGCATGTGAGCATGAAAATGTCGTACCACAAAATCAAAACAGTCAGTTGATTGGTCTTAGGAAGATGCTTAAGTCTACAACCAAATTCTTACAACTTTTTTACATCCTCTCTCTCTCTCTCTCTCTATATATCTCTCACCTCTTATACATAAATCCCACCGGGTTCCACTTCTTCTCTCATCTCCTACTATATGAACTTCATCTGACTCCACCACTTTTTCCTCCTTCAATCGAAATTCGGACTCCATCACTTTTTTCTCCTCCAATCGAAATTCGACACGTGACGGTTGTAAAAATATTGTAAACATTTGATTGTAGGTAGAGAAAAGCTCTTAGTCTTATCTCTCCAATATACACTTATACAACCAATGAGCACCTCCAACATCTTATGAATATTTATGCTTATAATCTATATACATAATGTCCTCTAAGTTTTGCCCGCTTATACCAGATTTGGGAAGGATCAAGACCTTGAATGGTCCTAGAGAGAGAGGGTAATAGGCTGAACGAACACAAACACATAAAATTTGCTGTGCTATATCAATTTTTAAAAAATTGGACGAAACTGCAAGAGTTCACAGAATTTGCAAATTAGAATTTTTCTGCCAGATTATTTAACGGAAATTGGACATGTCCAATCAAGACTGACTCCGAGGGTTGGGTTATCCTAGCCGAAGCTAAATTTGGTTGTCCTTTGCCCTTGACTCCTAAAAAAAATATCGAAAAAATTGATGGCGAATGGGGTTGGCAGCAGCATCGAAGTCTCCGGTTCTGAGATAGCTTGCGGCTCGGATTCCGAGTTCTTGTCTTTGAGCTACTGAGGCATTCCCAGGGGAACTCAAAAGATGGACCTGGTGGATTGCTAGTTCAACATGTTGGAATTATTCAATAATTAATGGGCCACACATGTAAAATTAATTGTGTTTAGGCTATCTAAATAATTAAGTCAAATTAAAGTGGTCTATTTAAAAATTGGCTTAAGGGTATAATTGTCATGGAATTAATGTGTAGATACCGGAGATAATTCTAATTTGATGAGGGGCCAAATTAGAAATGTCAAAACATATAAATATATGTGTTCATTAGGGTTATAGTCCCCAACTTATACGGCCACCAAAAGAGAGGTTTTCTCTTTTTCACTTCTGCATCCCCATCAACAGAAAGAGAGGGACAAAGGATTCAGATTCTTCTTTGTCATTAAGGGTCGTAGCAAGTTGGAAGATCGAACCCAATAAAGAGACGTTCGCTTCAAGATCCATCAAGTCTAGCAATTGATTCAGGTACGCTTTCGCAATTTAATTTTGTTCTTCATCTCATGAATCGACAGGGCACAATAAAATTTCTAACAAGTGATATCAGAGCCTTCCTGTTTGATTTATGATGTTGAAGTTTCAGAATCAATTTTTTGTTATTGTTCAGAAATCATAGATCCTTCATTCTAATTTTAATTTAGGGTTCCAATGGTTCATAAAATAATATTTATGATACACGAATATTAGATCTACAGTTTCTCAATAATTGATTTCTTGATACACGAATAAAATTTTGTTCCGGTCAGATCATGCTGGACATGTATCCAAACGATACATCCATAATTAATGGACTAGGATGGCACTTATGTTTGTGTTGTTTGATCAAAATTGTTGGCAGTACTACACATGGTGGGTTATAATTTATGGTGGAATATAATTTATATATTTTCTTAGTGTTGTACTAGATGGCTAAATAAAGAGAACAACTATTGGGATCTTGTCTTCTACTTATGAATTGTTTCCGTACATAAACAACTGTTCCAACATGTTTGCACATCATAATTTATTTATTTTATTTTTTGCATACGTGGTTCTCCATTGCTTACAAGTACATTAATTTGCTGTCAATCCTTCGTTGATTTGATCGCCATATTAAGAAAATCTTGATAGAATTCATAATTTATGTACAGTAATGATCTCTCAGTTCATGCTTAAATATTAGATATGGACGCATGTGATAATGACCGTATAAATTTTCCATTATATTAAATATGCATGAATATGCTTATTGCTGGACATGTGATAATATGGAATATCGGTTAGATTCTGTAGCTCCCCTTCCCGGAGATTTAGAAATATTTTTATTATTATTTATTTTATTGAGGTTATAAAATATTAATATTATTATTGAGGTCATTGAGAATAAATTATTTATTATTATTAGATATTATTAATTTATTATTTATCAAAAGAATAAATATAGGTGTGTATGCGTATTTAAATATAAAAATATATGTGTATATATGTGTATGTGCGTGTATATATAAATATATATACTATATACGTGTATGTGTTTGTAAATACAAATATTAATATAATAAATGTATATATATATATATATATATATATATATATATATATATATATATATATATATATATATATATATATATATTACATATATGTGGTTACGTGTATTTTTATATAAATATAAATATAGGTATATACATGTATATAAATATAGATATGTATATATCTACTTAGTTATATATATAAATAAGAAAAAGAAAACTATTTGGAATTTGTGGATGTTTTATTATTATTAAATACATGTATATGTTGTGAATACATATATGTAGATATAGATATCTATTTATACGAAGATATATAAATGATATTAAGAAATAAAAACAAGTATAATAATAATAGTTATAGCTAAGAAGCAAGATCAGGCCCAATCGAACCGAGCTCAGGCCCAGCCTGGCTCGGCCAGCCAGAGCAGGGGAGTGAAATCCCCACAGCAAATAGCAGCAAACCCCCAGCCTTCGGTTCAGCAGACCCGTCCATGAGTCCCAGACTCCCAAACCGAACCAAATTCGTTTATATATATATAGATATAGACGAGAGAGAGAGTTCGAGAGAGGACAGACCAAACCCTAACGCACGTCGCCAACCCCTACACCTGGGCGTGCCCTGCGTGTGCGCGCGCCGCCGAGGGCACCGCCGGCCGGCCGGAGCAGGCCGGACACGCGCGCAGCGCGCATAGGACACAGGGCAGCAACAGCAGCGAAGGCAACCGACGACCCTACTTCGTCGTAACCGTGTGCATCGCTCGTCGAATCGTTTCGCGATTTTCTTTCGCTGGTATGTTCGCAACATATAGGACTCCAAACGCCTTCACTTATTTTGAATTTAGACGCACTACGTTGTCCGATAAATCGAACCAAAGTTCGACGAAAATCTGTTCCAAACAGGACAGAAGAACCAGTCCAACGACCCAAGTTCACGGACAGTTTTCTCCCAACCCATGCACGATTTCGAGATTCTGTTTGAAGAGATTCATAGACAACGTATACAGGATCGAAACGCCACTGATAGAATTATTTTTGTGTTATTGTACAAGAAGTTATTCATTGCTAAAAATCAGGAAAAATAGTTTTTAGAAAATATAGAATTTCAATAAAACGCTCCGATACCACGTGCATCCCGCCAATCCGGGCGACGTGATCGCGAACCAAAAGCATCGAAAGGTGCGTAACGGCTTCGTGGTCATGTGGGCTTTGACGGAATTCAAATTGGTCGCGTGTGCGCGACGAATTCGATGCGTATCCGTCGAAATTCACCGTATCGGCTTCTGTGCAAGTTTTTCAATTACTTCGTGCACGCTCGTCAGATCGAGACGAAACTTGTGCCAATAGGACCGTATCGTTTTTATGGTCCTGTATGCCAAGTTTGGTCCAATTCTGAGACAGTTGAATTGGACGCCGTTTTGCGGGCCCTACGGTCCGACTCAACGGGCTATTTTTGTCCGAAATTACCGTTTTGCCCCTGTGTCCAGAATTAGAC
Organism: Iris pallida; assembly: GCA_029216955.1. Classification (NCBI taxonomy): domain Eukaryota; kingdom Viridiplantae; phylum Streptophyta; class Magnoliopsida; order Asparagales; family Iridaceae; genus Iris; species Iris pallida. The sequence goes on along the minus strand of JANAVB010035817.1, from coordinate 4,741,989 downwards.
TTAAGGACATGCAATCCTAGCTAATTTAACTATTCTGAGAACGTTGGTACTGTTTATTTCAGCATCTGGAGACTTCTGCATGTGTTGACTGATTGTGGCTCATTGAGTTGTATAGTATTATTGGTTTCACCAGCTAAGGACCTCAGGCAAGTGCACTTTCTGATTGCTTTCGATTCATAGTAGTCGTCTCATTTCATGTTTATACATATATCACTACCAAAATACATGGATTTACCGACGGCCATATCCGTCGGTAGTCCGTCGCCAAAAATAAATACCGACGGATTACCGACGGATAATTTGGTAAAACAGCCGTCGGGAATAACCTCGTCGCTAAAACATATCCGTCGCTACTCCGTCGCTCAGCGACGACTTAGCGACGGAATACCGTCGGCGTATTTAAATATATATAGCGACGGATTACCGACTAGCTTTCGTCGAAACATGTATCAGGATATAGGGTTAGCGACGAAAACCTCCGTCGCTAAAGAGTCGGCAAAACCGTATCAGTGATTTTCTGATACGCAATATCCGTTGCTAATCCGTCATAAATTTGTCGGTAAAAGCGTATCAGAGATTTTTCCATACGGCAGGTCGTCGTTATGTCGTCGCTAATCCGCCGAGGTGTACGACGGATTAGCGTCGTATTAGCGACAAAACATCCGTCGCTAACTGCAAAATTTATGGACATCAAACAGAACCATGTCGACGGATATTCCGTCGCTAAACCGTCGCTAACTGAAAATTCTCCAGGTAGCGACGGATATTCCGTCGGGACTTTGTCGCCAGTCCGCCGTAAGTTAGTCCCCAATCCGTCGCTAACTGCAAAATTTATGGACATCAAAACAGAACCAGGTCGACGGACATTCCGTCGCTAAACCGTCGCTCAAGGTAAAATTCTCCAGGTAGCGACGGGTATTCCGTTGCCAATCCGTCGAAAAATTGAATTCCTACAGTTAGCGACGGATAATCCGTCGGGACTTTGTCGCCAGTCCGCCGTAAGTTAGTCGCCAATCCGTCGCTAACTGCAAAATTTATTGATATCAAACAGAACCAGGTCGACGGATATTCCGTCGCTAAACCGTCGCTCAATGTAAAATTCTCCAGTTAGCGACGATTTTTACGTCGCCAATCCGTCGCTAACCTCAGTTTCTCCAGTTAGCGACGGGCTATCCGTCGCTGAGGGGTCGCCTGTCCGTCGCTAACTTCTAATTTTTGAAAAAAAAATACTGCAAACAGACTCTTTCATGTTTATACAACACATCCAACACAATATCAAACATGCCAAATATCCATATACAACACCATATATCCATATCCAACACGAATATCCAACGTAGCCAATATCGAACACCATATATCCATATGCAAAATATCCATATCCGACACCAATATCCAACGTATCCAATATCCAACAAAATATTACCAACACAATACATCCAATATCCAACATTAAATTATCCAAACATAAAAAAAATATCCGATCATACGATGTATCCAAATGTCTACAAAATCAACAACATAAACAAAATCAAACCCCGTCCGTCGGATCGTCTCGTGCTCGTGCCGCCGCATCCGCTTTGCGTATGTACTCCTCCACCGTGTGTGCCGGCACTTGGGACAAGATATGGTCTGGAAGCGCGCGTAGCTGCTGTGGCGACAACATGTCAAGGAACGTCAAGATGGTGTTATCCGATACGATGCGGGCGTCCGCAGAGCGGATAAACGAAAGCCGTCCGGGGGAAGAAGGACCAGGTCGATCCGAAGCACCGGCAGCAGCAGTAGACGGACCGGGAGCAGACGGATAGCGCCCCAACACTATCGCCCGCAAATCTGACACCGCGGAGGTCAGAGTCGCAAGCTGCGCCCTCACATCGTCAACCGGGGGCGCTGGGGGAGGCGGAGGCGGTGGATATCTCGGGGACGGCTGCAACGAGGGCGCCATGGAACCTAAGCCGTAGACGCGCCCTTTCCTAACGCCGCCGACGGATTCTACGAACATGTCGTCGTAGCGAGCGGCCATAGAAGAGTGCGTCTGGTGGGCGTCGTTTCGCCGACATTCTCGGAAGGGGGCTCGATCTCAAGCCGACTAAGTGCCTCACGATACGCAGCCTATCCAATGAATGTGTTTGTACTATAAGTTTTCCTAAGTTATAATATAAATCCTATGTTTCCCTAAGTTATAGTCTGAATCCTAAGTTTATCTAATTAACTTAACAATAATTATATTTCTAACATAAATCTCATAAACGTAAGTACTTACATCAGTCTCCTCGGCCCTCGCGTCGACGAAGCTCCCGTCCTTCCGCCTCTTGTGCGTATGCACGAATACATCGTGAGCGGTGACCGTCTCCGCCTCTTTCCCCTGCTTCACCGCCTGTCGGACCTGCATACGTAGAATTTAATTAACTTCGTATATTAACAGTACAAAATTAAATAATAGAATGAATTTGAATTTGCGCTATCTCACCAAATCTGCACGCGTCGATGCGTGGGGCCTTGATCCCCCCGTATGCAGACCCGCGCCCTGTCGATTAGCCTTAGCTTTCTCCGATTTCAGCTTGAACTGCGGAGTATCCATCTTCTCCAACATCTGCTCATAGTACTCCGCCCGGATCCAGTCCTTTCTCGTATGCGCCGTACGAAGGTCGTACACCGCATCCCGTATCTTCTTCCCGGCGGCGGCTTTGTAGGTCCTGCGGATCGCCTCCTCGCGATGGGGGGGCCACCAGAACGTCCTCTGACATACAAATTCAAATATCACGTAATAAAAAATTTAATGATTTAAAGAATAATTAATAATTCACCGACGGATTTATACCCTCATCTCGTCGAGCCAGACGTACTTCATGTCCTGAGGCACCTCAGAAAAATTGATGTAGGGGCCATGGTAGTTATCCCGGATAATGCGCCCTAGAATCCGGGCAGCATCCCACGGGAAAAACCTATAAAGAAGCAACGACTGGATTATTAACTTGAATAAATGAAACAAATTTAATAAATTAACTTAAATTTACTTACGATTCACCAGCGGGCCATAGCTCTCGTCGGAACTCGCCCACCAGCCTCTCTGGTGGCGTCGGGGGATCTGCGGGTCCGCAAATGTACTCCCCGGTATCAGGATGAAACTGAATCTCGGGGTACTCCGAGGTCCACCCTGCAGTAACAGCTGGGCCCCCTGCTGCATCTGCTGCTGCATCCGCTGGTACATCCGGTGGCGGAACGGATCCGCTAGCGGATGGAGTCACAGGCCTCGACGACGATGTCGGTGGCACCGAGAAAGAATGACAGCGGGAAGAGCCTGTGATCGGGCTCTCCAAGTCGGGCTCGGAGGTCACATCCGGGGAATGCGGCTGGCGACCACGACCGCTACCACCACGCCCACGCCCACGCCCACGACCACCACCACCACCACCGCCGCCGCCGCCACCGCCACGACCACGGCCAGCACCACCAGTACGGGTGCTCGCAACCATGCCCTGTAAATAGAACACATAAACAAAATACCGACAACATAGATTTATAAATGAATATAAACCTAAACATATCCATACCAGCAGCAGGGCGATGAGTGCCGCCCAGACGAGTAGGCCTAGGAGTGCCATCTGCAAAAAGAAACTCATACAATAATACGCAAATATCCTAAACTGAAATAAATATTACAATCAGAAGTGAAGTACGAATAAAAGCTAGATACACAAAATCTGATAAAATCATGCACCAATACAACAAAGTACAATTCTTGTAACTTTTGATGAAAGGGCATCTTGTGTTCCACTAGATATTGGGTGCTTCAAGATACAACTGAAATATAGCGATATTTAATCATCGTCATCGTCCTCTTCCTCGGTCTCGGCCTCATCATCATCATCATCCTCATCGTCGAATTCATCTGTATCCTCATCCTCATCCTCATCCTCATTAAGTTCTTCTTCTTCTTCTTCTGCAGTCTCAATACTTGGGACAAGACGCCTCTTTCTCCCCTGGTTGACATCTAAGTCTTGTATATCAACCTCTTCCTCCCCTCTATTTTCATCAGCAAGAGGTATATCAACCTCTAAATCAACATCCATGTCACAAGACTGTTGTCCCAAATATTGGGGCTTTTCGATCTGGTCCTCTTGGTATGCTGGGTCTCCAACGTTGAATGTATTTCTAGATTTAATCTTGCATACTGCCCACCAGTCAAAGCGATCTCTACGACGCCTTGGGTAGCTTGTATAGTAGACTTGAACAGCCTGACTTGCTATCGCAAACGTGTCGGACCCTCTATACCTCCTGCGATGATTTATATCGACTTGAACAGCCTGACTTGCTATCGCAAACGTGTCGGACCCTCTATACCTCCTGACTTGCTATCGCATACTTAAGAAATACTTCCACACCTGCCTGAAAATCGTCACTCACACCAATTCTGCTCTCGTGTTGTCGTTTGTACATCCATGTACGATCAACAAAGTAACGACTCATGCTCGATTTGATGTGAATATCTGTATCGTAAGACAAACTAAACATAAGAATTAATAGCCCGATACCGATACTCATATCGTAAGAAAAACTAAACTTGTGGATAACACGCTAGGCCTACGACGAGGCTACTTAGTATCACAATCTAACATAATTAGTATATAATCATGTAACTGGTGGATCCGCTAGCTAGTAAGCCGGATGTACTTAATATCAGAGAGTATCAGATTAGTATCAGTATATAGGATCGTCCTTTGTAGCATCTGGACTTCAGTTGCCAGCAGAGCCAGGAGATGTTACGGCGGAAACTGCTCTCATGTTACTTCTCCTCCTCCACCATGGCTCTGAACCCATCTGCTCCTCCCTTCTTCCCTTCTTCACATTCGACTATCTCGGCCTCCTATTCGGCCTACTATTCTGATACCGATACTTTGAACCTTGATCTTAACCCAAACCTATATACTGATCGATACTAATCCGCTACGCCCGATACTAAGTATATACGGTCGATACTGATAGCGATAGTCCGATACCGATAGCGATAGTTCGATACCGATAGCGATAGTCCGATACAGATACACATGGACCTACATATCTATATATCACTAGTAGCCATACTCCTCTACATACTACTCTACACTAGGATCTAGTGACCATATACTACTCTACACACTAGCTACGTAGTCATACTCTAAAATAAGGTAAACTAATTATGCCTATATATAGATATATATATAGGCATAATTAGTTTACCATAATTAGTTTACCTTATATATATAAGGTAAACTAATTAAGCATCTTAAAATTATGCCTATATATATATATATATATGTCTGTGTGTGTGTGTATCCGTGTGTCTGTGTCCGTGTGTGTCCGTGTGTGTGTGTGTGTGTCTGTGTGTGTGTGTGTGTCTGTGTGTCCGTGTGTCCGTGTGTGTGTGTCCGTGTGTGTGTGTGTCCGGCCAGCCCCCCTCCACACATACCCCCCCCGCACCCCGCGGCCATCCCCCGCCCCCATCGTACCCCCCCAACGCTGCCCGGCCCCTCGATCCCACCGCCCCCTCCACACCCCCCGCCCCCCGCGCACGGCCAGCCCCCCTCCGCAACCCCCCGCACCCCGCGGCCAGCCCCCGTGCACCCCCATCCCTCCAACGCTTCCCGCCCCTCCCACCGCCCCCTCCACACCTCCCGCCACCGCCGCCACCGCCGCCTCCCGCAGTCGACGCCGCCCCCGCAGCCCCCGACGCCCCCGGCCCGCTGCACCCACGACCACCGCGCGCAGCGCGAGAGAGAGAGAGAGCGAGAAAGAGAGAGAGAGAGAGAGAGAGAGAGAGAGAGGGAGAGGGAGAGGGGATTACCTTTGGGAGAGAGAGAGGAGAGGGGGGTCGCCGATCACCGCCGCGGGAGAGAGAGGAGAGGGGGTCACCGATCGATCGCCGCGGGAGAGAGAGAGAGAGAGAGAGAGAGGAGAGAGAGTGAAATTTGGGGGAAATGAAAAAGTTCCCCCCGTCGTTTCAATTTAAGTCTGGAACGTAAATTTAGCGACGGAGTAGCGACGGATTATTCCGTCGCTAATGCGTCAGTAAATCTCGCGCGAGTAGCGACGGATTATTCCGTCGCTAAGTCGTCAGTAAATCTCGCGCCAATATTTTAGGCTTTTGCCGCCAAAATATGCGACGTTCTAGCGACGGATATAAAACCGTCGCTACATGGCCGACTACCTATCGACGGCATAGCGACGGATATGGACATAAAAAATAAAAAAAATTGTCCACTGCTTTCCATCGGTATTCCGTCACAAATCCGTCGGGGATCCGACGGTGATAGCGACGGAAAATTTCCGTCGCTAAATGGCCGTCGCTAAAGTACTGTAATTTGGTAGTGTATCTTGTTGTTTGTTGACACGCTCGTCACACGGAGTAGTCGGGAGGGAAAATATCTTAGTAGACATGTGGACTACCCAGAACTATCCCCCGTGTCTTTCGTGGAGAATAGCAGCTGCACACGACACGTGCAGGGTGCCGGATTTATCCCTTAGCCGTTCACATGTTGAAATGGATATTTTACACCACCTAGGTAGATGTCTTTTATTTTTCCTTTTTATCTCCACCTTGCCATGTCATCAGTACTTTCCAATTTTTATATCTCATATGTTATTTTCACGTCTTGTTAATTCTATTGTGTTTTCGCATTGCCGTCGGTTTGTGTACTTGTTCCATTCCTGACTGGAAACCAACATTTCAAGTTTAGCCGCGATCACTCTTAGCACTGGAAAGACATGGGTATGCTGAGGCCGACCTAGATAGTGGAACTAGTTGTCATTTTTATTATTGTGAGAACCTTGTATTTTCTTTAAATATAAATGTTATAAATGTTGTAATAAATTTAGAAATGTGAATGAGCAGCAAATGTTATATTTTGAGCATTTATTTCTTGCGGACTTGACAGCGTTCTACCGCCGACTCTGCGGCGTAGGCTTGCTTGGACACGCCTCGTATCCGAAAAGCGGGTGCGGGTCGTGACAGATTCCAATTACTCATGCTGATAGACATTTGGTGTTACTCAATTTAGAGTGTTTTCCAATCTAAGTTGATCATTGGAGGACAAATTGGAATCAAATATAGACAATTTTATGTTTGGCATAAATTTAGTTTCCAATAAATTTATGTTCTAAGTCATATATTTGATGTAATCTATTGACGTACATATCTTCAGCAGATTATTTTAATATAATCTTTATGGGTTATTTGAAGCAATCTATTGGTTCATATCTTCAGTAAAATATTACGTAAATTTTATTATGTTGACAATGCTCTGTTTAGTCAAATTAAGAATATTTGTTTGAATCATGTAAAGAGATTCACATGCTTATGATTATCTTATTTAGTTGTAATATTTTAATTATGCATGTACATAAAGTTTTGGACATAATTCGGTTTTGTAAAATTTAGTCAACATTCAAATTTTTTTTGGGTGCCTTTTGTGACTAGCAATAGTCGTCTAATATTCTAAATAGACCCATTGAAACAAGATATCGCCAAAGTGACCTCTCTTGCGTAGATAGTCTATGAGGGATGTTAGATGTTTGTGTGTGTAAATTCATACGAGTATTAGCCGGCCCAAAAGAAGGTTAATACTTGGCCGAATTGTACAGATACTTGTGGTGATAAATGTGTGACAATTATACGGTTTACATGTGAATAATAACTCGATCCAAAGATAGGCTTATTATTTGACATGACTTATTGTCAACGTTTGATTATTACACCAAGAATACCCCTTGCAGTTAATATCACTGTCCAAAAACTTGATATTAATGATGTACTAGGTATCTTGAGATGGGGTTCACCATTATTTGAATTTGTTTGACTATATTTTACGCTTTGGTTATTTGTTAGAGCATGTTTGTTTTTTGTTGCTTTGTTCTCTTTACAGTTAATGTTGTTAAAATATCTGCCAATAAGATTTTAATTTTCATGTTTAATGGGATAAACTTTAAGGACAAAAAGAAATGAATACAGTAGCTGCTAAGGGTCCAAATCAAAAGAAACAACAATATAAAACTAAGGGTTGTTCTTTTGTGATAAGACATGACACATAAGAAAAAAATGTACAAAGTACCACGCATGGCGTATAAAAAAAAGTACATTTCTAAATTTAATCTGTTCTGAGGTTAATTTAGATTTAGTACCAAGAAACTCATGGTAGTTAGATTCTGGTGGGACTACCCACATTAATGTTCTAGGCAAGGTTGTCTGAGTTACCGAAAGTCAATTGATGGTGAAAGATACATCTATGTGGGTGACGGCAATTTGGTAGAAGTGAAAGCAATAGGATATTTTAGGTTATTTTTAGGAATCGATTATTATTTGGATTTGATAGACACTTTTATTGTACCGTCTTTTAGACGAAATTCAGTTTCAGTTTCCTTAATGGACAAATCCAGTTATCATTGTTCATTTGGAAACAATAAATTTAGTCTATTTTTAAATTTAAATATTATTGGTAACGGTTTCCTTAAGATTTATGATAACCTATATTCAGTTCAACTATTGCATCTTATAATGAAACCTTGCAAGTGAAGTCATGTGGTACTAAACGCAAAATTAACAATATAATTTTTTAGCCTCATTATGACATAAGCATTAGGTCACTTCTCTAGAAATAGAGTTGAACGATTTGTGTCTGATGAGATTTGGATTCCATTGACTTTATAGACTTTAATGTTTATATTGAATGTGTAATGAAAAGACAGACCAAAGTTAAATTATAAGCATCTATTTTATTGGTTATGCTACAGATCAAAGGGTTGATAATTATACAATCCCACACTAAGAAAAAAAATTGAGACGAGAAGTGTAATATTTTTTGAGGATGTTGAGTTTGGGGGAGAAATAAAGTCCAGATCATTGTCTTTGAGAGGGAATCAATTACGATTCCTACTATCACTTTTGACGATGTGCAGGATTCTATACCTGTCATGATCAAGAAGTGAATTCGGAGTCTCAATAAGACAATGTCGAATTACCTCTATAAGTCGTTGTTGAGATACCTTAACAACGACGACGTAATGGCACCCCATTCAAGATAAGGTAATTATTCCTAAGGAACAAACTCAACAACCTCAAGAACCGATAATATTAAGATGGTCCACCAGAGAAAGGAGAAATATAATTTTGGATAATATTGTCATATTTTTCTAGGAACGTGAGGAAGACTGTGGATGCTGGAAGATGATCTAATCAACTTTCGTCAGACCATGAAAAGTTTCAGTTCTCAAAGTGGATTGATACAATAAATAAGGAGTATAAGTTCATGCAAGACAATAAAGTTTAAGAACTTGTCCCATTACCAAAAGGTATGAAATCCATTGGTTGCAAATGGACATTTAGAACCAAGAAGGATTCGAAGGATCATGTGGAGAAGTATAAATTATGTCTTGTAACTAGTGATTTTACTCAAAATTTTGGGATTGATTTTAAAGAATTTTTCTCTTCGGTATCTTTAAAAAACTGCTTTAAAACAATCATAGTACATGTTGCACATTTTGATCTTGAGTTACATCAAATGGATGTCAAAACGGCGTTTCTCAATGGTAACATTGACAAAACTATTTATATGGTGCAGCCATAAACTTTGTGTCGAAAGATCCAAATAATATGGTTTATAAATTAACAAAATTCATTTATGGACTCAAGCAAGCTTCTCGCCAGTGGTACTATAAATTTTACCAAGTTGTTACCTCGTTTGGTTTTGAGGTTAACGTTGTTGAAGATTGTGTGTATCACAAATTCAGTGGGAGTAAAATTATTTTTTTTGGTTTTGTATGTTGATGACATACTGCTTGCCACAAATGATATAGGCATATTACATGACACTAAAAAAATTTCTATCAAATAACTTTGAGATAAAAGATCTTGGTGACGCCTCTTTTGTATTAGGAATTCAAATACACCGAGATCGTTCTCGAGGTATTCTTGGATTATATCACAAAAGAGCTATATCGATAAAGTGCTTAAACGATTTGGCATGCAGGAATGCAAACCAGGTGACACCCCAGTCGCTAAAGGAGACAAGTTCAGTCTCAATCAGTGTCCTAAGAATAGCCTTGAAATTAAGAAAATACAATAGATTTTTCCTTCATGATCAGTTGTAGGGAGTCTAATGTATGCTCAAGTATGCACGCGTCAGGATATTACGTACATATTAGAATGTTAGGCAGATATTTAAGCAAATATGGATGGATCATTGGGTAGCAGCCAAACTACTTAAGTAATTAATAGAGAACAAGAAATTATATGTTCTTTGTAGGAGATCGAATAATTCTGGAGATCATAAGGTATTCCGACTCCGATTTTGTTGGATGCCAACACAGTAGGAGATCCACATCAGGTTATGCTGACCAATGGAAATATATTTTGGATGAGTGTCAAACATGCACTCATAATTTCTTCTACCATGGCAGCAAGGTTTATAACATATTGTGGGGAATCTATTCAGGGAATATGGTTACAAAATTTTGCCATAAGGCTGCACCTACAGTACGGTGTTGAAAGACCACTTAAATTATGATGTGATAATAAATCAGAGTAATGTATTCCAATAACAACAAAAACTTGTATAAGTCAAGGATATTGACATAAAGTTTCTAGTTGTGAAGAAAAGAATTCAGAATAGTTAAAGTGTCCATATCGCACATGTAACGTCCGTGGTTCGTATTACGTATTTTGGTATACGTGTACGTATTTTGACTCATGTTGCCTGTCTCATTGCATGGTTTATTTTAGCATTTCATTGCTTGGTTAGGTTTTGCATTTGAACCAACCCCACCTACCTCCCCCCACCACTAATCCTATTTATATTCCACCTACTTTTCTCTCTCCTCGTAACTCAGTATTTACTCCTCCTTTTTCTTCTTCCTCCCTGGCATAGAGCTCCACCTACCCCCTCTCCCACCGGCAAGTGCAACTTGCTTCATGGAAGAACTTAAATTTTGTTGTTCCATTTTCTTGCTCACGAGATTCTAAGACACTTTAGGACTTAGTATTTTTAATTTCCATGGCTCATTTCATGTAGATCTAAGCTTGTTGCATTTTCGGATTTCTTGGGTTTTGATCTATTTAACCTTGTTGTTTTCAAGTTTTGAGTGTTCCAGGTTGTAGAGAATTTTGTCTTACCCATTTTGATATATGAAAGTTCGGATTCTGACCTTAGATGTAGATTTTTGGAGCTTGGGAGCAATGGCATCATGGTTCTTCTTCTCGAAAAAGTGGAGAAGAAGAACAGTACTTAGCCGATGGCTTTTTCATGCGGCAAGTCTCCTTTGGCCGCATGGCCCTTGCCGCATGGCCTTAGCCGCATGGCCTTCACCCGCATGACTCAAGTTAGCTCCAGCCGCATGAGCTTGTTCTCCCACTGTCGCATATGCTCGTTCCTCCTTTGGCCGCATGACCCTCATTCGGCCCTGCCGTATGAGACCCCCATCTATTGCCACATAGCTCTTCCAGCCGAGCCGTATGGCTTCGGTTAGCCTTAGCCGTATGGCTTTGGTCCCCCCAGTCGCATAAGCCCCTGCCGCATAAGCCTGCTGGCCTTAGCCGCATGGCTTTGGTCCCCCCCCAGCCGCATGAGCCCCTGCCGCATAAGCCTGCTGTCCTTAACCGCATGCGCCCTTTTCCTCCAGCCACATGAGCCTGTCCCCTTCTTGCCGCATGGCTTTTTCTAGCCGAGCCGCATGGCTTTGCTCGACTTGGCCGCATGAGCCCGATCTCCCCCGGTCGTATGAGCCTGCTCCCCCTCCCGAGCCGCATGAGCCCGTCCTGCTTAGCCGCATGGCTCTTTCCATAGCCGTGCACTCCTTTTACCATGTTGAGCTGTTACATTTATGCTTTTGTCTCATGACTCTCTGTGTAACTTGGGTCCCTTAATAGAATGCTTGTACCATGTAAATTATGTACATGTTCTATGAACACGATAGTGATCCGTAGTGGTGCACACTTGACAAGTAACATGACATGATAGTGGCCCTCATGGCGCACTCTTGATAAGTAAACCCGACATGATATACCCCGATATGCTGTTGCAACGGCTAACTTGACATGACAAGAATGAATGGCCTGTACACCGTGGACGATTGTGTTTGTACAAATGAACCAGTATTATCTTGCATCATGTCTAGGACAGGGACCCCTGAATACCACGGTCAGGGGTACCTACTGAAATTGACTAAGGCTAATAACTAGAATAATCCAGTAGTCATGAAGAAATTTTTCAGCTACAGGCAATCCCGTTATCTGGGCGCGCAAGTGGACTTGTAGCCTGCCGACGAGTATGGCACATTTCCAGCACACTGTAATGTGTTGCACCCTTCTTGAACGAATATTCGACCTGGATAACCTGGATGGTCTGCAGGGCTTGTGTCTGTTAGAATATCTCATTGCATCTTGCTAGTAAATAGGCCTGTGATAACCCTAGTTAGTTAAAGCATCAAGCCGTACTTATTGCTTGGCCGTGATTGATTGGATGGAGTCTAACCCAGTCTAGTCTTGTCCTGATCCTGTACAAGATTGTAACATGACCTGATTGCTTGTGCTTTACTTTATTGATAAATGGTAGAAAACCAGATTCCGTTCAGACGAAGGGATATAACCCCGGTCCTTGTTTGGTTTAAGGGTTGTAACTCGGTTATCTGAATAGTCCCATGGTTATCTCATCGTATATCGTCATAATTTTATATATTACCAATCTTTTATTATATAACTATATTTTGTGCTAATTGTTGGTTTTAGTTCTTAAGTGAAGCTTCCTTTGTGGCACTTGCTTTTTCTGGGATCTGACCCAGCTGGTTTTACGTGGCCAGATACCGGAGCAGCTCCAGAGGATCTCCCTACCTTCCAGCCAGATGGTGACCACCAGGCGTAATCAAGGCAACGAGTGGGTTTCCCTTTTGTTCTCTTACTTTATTGTAAAAATATTCTTTTGAGGCATTTAGCCGACGAGCACGTGTTATCTCGATTGCACTTTACTTACTGTCTGCCTACGGGCTGTAACATGATTGACGAATCCTAGGGTTGATTATGTATGACCAAAACTCTTGCTAGTCTTCACATTTTGTATGACTAGCTTCATGATCATCCAAATATGTAATGTATGGGACGTCTTACTATTGTATATTTGATGCTCTAACATCTTTTAACTTCTTTTAGTTGCTTGAGATCGAGACAATAGGCTTGTTCATGACCATAAGAAACTGATGGCTTGTAGTTAAACCCTCATGTATCTAGACAGCCGTGACCGTATAGCGAGGTGGGTTGTACTTCAATATACGTAGCTGGCTATGTCCGCACCCGCTCTCCAGTATTCTGGTTCTGGGGCGTTACAGCACATTATGACAAACTCTATTTTAGCGGATCCGTTCACAAAAGCATTATCACCCAGGGTCTTTCATGAGCATACTGCTCATATGGGTGTTATCTCAATCAAGTATATGGCAATATAGTGAGAGTTTGTATTTTATGTATTTGGGTGCTATTTGGTTTTGCACACATTTATGTATTAAAGTATTTTGGATATTTATCTGATCAGATATATGGAAATTCAGTTCATTTTGTTTTCATTATGATAAAGTATCGATCTCATTAAAGTTAAGGAGGACCAGTTGGAAATAGACATGTATTGATCACATTGCGTGTAATTTTTATGCTACGCATCCATGATTGATCTATGTCGTTTAGCTTTATTGTTATATGTGACCATTGATGGTTTAGTTACGCTATATGTAACGAAGGCCGCTTTGATCCTACGTTGATATGGTTAATAGACGAGATTGTCCGGATATACCCTAAGGATTAAGATAGCAATTTATGAGCTCACTAAGATTAATACAATTATAAGGTTACATATGTGCCCAATGGGAGATTGTTGGAATTATTCAATAATTAAGGGGCCACACATATAAAATTAATTGTATTATCTAAATAATTAAGCTAAATTAAAGTGGCCTATTTGGAAATTGGCTTAAGGGTATAATTGTCATGGAATTAATGTGTAGATACCGGAGATAATTCTAATTTGATGAGGGGCAAAATTAGAAATGTCAAAACATATAAATATATGTGTTCAATAGGGTTATGGTCCCCAACTTATACGGCCACCAAAAGATCGGTTTTCTCTTTTTCTCTTCTGCATCCCATCAACAGAAAGAGGGGGACAAAGGATTCAGATTCTTCTTTGTCATTAAGGGTTGTAGCAAGTTGGAAGATCGAACCCAATAAAGAGACGTTCACTTCAAGATCCATCAAGTCTAACAATAGATTCAGGTACGCTTCCGCAATTTAATTTTGTTCTTCATCTCATGAATCGACAGGGAACAATAAAATTTTTAACACAACAGACATAGATGAGTTGGGGTGGAACGCAGGTGCTCTATTGACGGAGAGGTGGAGACTTAGAGGCCTTAGGGGGGAAGAAAAAGGGGTTTGTCCAAGTCCGATGGCTTGTCCGGCTTACCCCAGAGCCGGCCCTGTGTCCAATTTTCGTCACGCCAAACCAACTGGCAAAAATTTTGCAGCTCCTGGGTTTCACATGTTTCGGTGTTGGGATGATTTAGATTTGTTGGTTTAGTAGTTGGATTGGGTGTGTTTAGTTTGTTTAATTGGGTTGGAGATTGGGTTGGGGTAGTTTGTTTAATTTGGGTGGATTTGATTTTGTTTATTTGGTTTACTCACTCTCTTACATCTTATATAACTATAAAATCTATTTGCTAAGCTCGGGTAACTCTTGTGGTTGTTGGGGAGAGGTATACGATCCTGGCTGAGTGACGAAAGATCAGTACATCGAGTTCGGAGACATATTATTATTTTTATTTATAAAAATAGTAAAAATTAGAGGCAGTGGGTATAATACACATGCAATACAACATAGACTAAATCCCGTGCATATTACTGGACATTTCAAAAAAAAAAGTCTCTCCTTACAATTACTCCTCCATCAATTCAAACAACACACCACCAATCCTATCACTTGTACCCCCATCTGGTGTCCTCCCAAGCCTCCTCCTAACAAACATATAAAACCCAACCACCAATATTAAACCCCCGAACCCAACCACCAAGCATTAAATCGATAGAAACCAAACAAGCATTAAACGGTTTAAACTTTAAACCGATTGTATTTCGTAAACCAGCCGAACTGCTTGATTTTCGCCACACGGAAAATGTTTCCAAATTCTAATTTTTACATACTTGTTACTTCCTAGACAAGTTAAGGTAAATTTAATATGTTGTAGCAAATTTTCTGACACAAATATGACATGATACGTTCTAATACTTATTTTAGCGTGTCCTAATATAGTATTTGTTAACAAACGGGAAAGATGTATAGCATGCTTCATGTTAGGTGCAACATTAGAATTATAATTACGTTATTATATTTGTTTAGAACATGAATTCAAATCATGTAATGTAATATTAATTGTATTCAAATGCATGTTTAGTTTAAATTACGTTTGTAATGTAATAAATTTAAAATAAAAATAAAAAGTAAACTAAATTTAAATAATTTAAAGTTTAAAAAATTTAAATACTTTAAATAATAATAATAATAATAATAAAACAAAAAAATTGTAAGTTTTTGTTGGGAACACGGTGTGACCCGAACTAGAGTTGGCCCATAAGATGCGATATTGAATTAGACCCATATTATGCCTTAAAAGAGAATTCTCATGTAAGGCCTGAACCAATCTCAATTATCTACACCACATGATCTCACCTCCTAATCGATGTTGCACTAAATTACCAACTCCATGTTGGGAAACAAGCGCGGAAACCTTTTCCCAAACTGGAGAGTACCTGCGAGAGGACCGAATGATACAACGCACGAACCCAAAAAAACAATCACACAAAACAATCCACGCAGACACAGAGAATTTTTGACGTGGAAAACCCTTGCGGGAAAAACCACGGGACGATCGGAGTCCAACCCTGAGAAGCCTCCACTAATGGAATAGAAGAATTACACCCTCTACAAACTCCTCCCGATCCAAAACGGATCCCCACAACACTCAAAAGTAAGAACAATGATTACAAGGCTACGAAGAGCGAGAACGACGAGTAGAGATTACCCGTACGCGATCTCCTTCGAAAAACGACCTTCAATCCTCCGTCTTCTCTTCCGAAGTTGCAATGGCACTCTTGCCTCCTTCTCTCTCTTTTTGTCAATATTCTACGATGAATAGGGTTAGGCATAACCTAATATTAACTCCCATAATCCGCAGCAAAATCTGGACCATCAGATATGATCCAACGGTGAGAAATCACCCTGAATTTCCGCTTAGCCCCGACGACACAGAGTTCGGCCAGAACTCTGTGTCGGGCAACCAGAACATACCGGCAACATTCTGGAACCAAAAAGCAGAATTCGGGCAGAATTCTGTATGGGGGCAGAATTCTGCCTCCCCTGTTCCAGAATGTAAAAATATGGCTCCCGAGTTTCTTCTTCGTCTCCGAATGGCCTCGTCACCTCCCCGAGCTTCTCTGACACACAGATGGCGCTCGTCGCACTCCGGGGTTTTCTTCACATAGGTTGGGAACCCCACCCACTCCAATAAATCTCTCCCTTCACAACTATGGGGAGGATATCGTCATCCCGACGATCTGCCTGCAGTACTCAAACTTTCCTCTTGGTAGAATCTTCGTGAACATATCAGCTCCGTTGTCATCTGTATGAACCTTCTCAAGCTCCGTGTCCTTCTTCTCAACCACATCCCGTATCCAATGATACCGAGGCTCGATGTGTTTGGACCGGCTATAAAACGTCTGATTCTTCACAAGGTGAATAGCACTCTGACTGTCGTAAAGCAAAGTATACTGCTCTTGCTTCAGTCCCATTTTCTGCAGTAGCTTCTTCATCCACAACAGCTCCTTGCAAGCCTCCGTCGCCGCAATGTACTCTGCCTCTGTCGTCGACAAGGCAACACACTTCTGCAACCGCGACTGCCACGACACCGCTCCTCCCGCAAACATCATCACGTAGCCCGAAGTCGATCGCCTCGTGTCTACATCTCCAGCCATATCAGCGTCGGTATACCCAACCAGCTTTGGCTCGTCACCACCAAAGGAAATTCTCCAACCAGCAGTACCCTGAAGATATCGTAGAATCCACTTGACCGCACTCCAATGTACCCTTCCAGGATTTGAAAGATACCTGCTAACCGTACCAACTGCATGAGCAATATCTGGCCTCGTACATACCATGGCATACATAAGGCTTCCCACAGCCGAGGCATATGGAACCCGCTTCATATCTTCCTTTTCGTCCACGGTAGATGGACACTGCTCCTCAGTGAGCTTAAAGTGAGCCGCAAGAGGGGAACTCACTTTCTTCGACCCGTCCATCCCGAAATGCTGAAGTACCCAGTGAATGTACTTCGTTTGGGACAAGTGTAGCAGCTTGGACTCTCTCTCTCTCGGCTGATCTTCATCCCAAGAATAGTCTTCACTGTGCCTAAATCCTTCATAGAGAAGGTCGCGCCCTGTTGGCGCTTCAACTCCGCTATCCTAGTAGCATTCCGTCCGATCAATAGCATATCATCTACATAGAGCAATAAAATAATGAAATCATTATGTCACGACCCGCACCCGCTATAAGGGCACGTGCACGTGACAACGCCCAGCCCTCACCGTAAAAACAGCGTAGAACGCTGTAGGTTTTTCTACTCTAAATAGTTTATATATATATCAAAAACCTGTCGAGAATATGGTCAACTCCGAACGGAGGACAATCAATGAATATATATGAGTGCTCAATCACAACTCTAAGATGATAAAGTAAAGACTGAAAGATAAAGACAACAAGACTATAAAATAATAACCTGTCAAGTCCAAACACCAAATAATATACAAGTCCAAGACTCTAATACAATCCATAATAATAACAGTCTCAAAAGTAGCTGGAGACAAAGTCCAGTATAAAGACCTACTCTAACTAAGCAAGTGGTAAGGTCTCGTCAGGCGGAGCTAAGCCCTGCTAGACCAAAGTCTCCAAGTCTACGCCCACTACGTCATCCGGACCGTAGTAGGTACAATAATCTCCCTCGTCAGCATCTGTAATATTTTCAACATATCCTGTCAGGATGGAACGAGTACAATCTACTAACAACAGTTCACAAGATATGACAAAAGCTATAAGACAGTAAATAGAGAGTATACACAAGAAAATCATAGAATGTACATGTGAGTATCATGGCAAGGTAAGTTGTAAATCTAGAGCTAGAACAAGACAAGTAAACTGATCATGGCATGTACAAGAATCAAGAGTCATATATCTAGGTGTGTGAATACTAGCTACAACATGTGGCCGGATTGGGTCTGCACAAGGTTATGATCTAGCCAATCATACGTGTGGTGTAGGATTGGCATTCACAAGGTTCACAATATATACAAGGCGGGTATGACCACACATCTACACTAGTACTCCCCGTCCCCGACTGGTAGAGTGGATCCAAGCAAGACACGTTACGACATGGAATTCTACGAGAAGGGAGCAAGTCTCCTCGAGAATCGGTGTCCATATACTGCACAAGAACTACAAGGGAGCTTGCACAAGATATACCAAGATAACGAGGAATAATATCTCATATCGGGATCCATGAATACCAATCCGTGTGACCAATGTGTCGAGAACAAGCATATCCACACTAATTACATGAATCATAACAATCATTATAAATTAGAAAAGTGTCAGAGAATGTACTCGCCTGAAATATGATATGGTACGTCAACCGAAGCAAATGCAGCGTCTCGAGGACCTATAGAGAACAAGGCGTATCAATACTATGTTTAGGAAGTAAAATCAAATCAATTTAGACCCTATTAAGTCATTCTAGGTCAAGGCACGTCAAACTAGGTTGTACGGGGTCAAACTAAGTCATATTAGGTCTAACTGGGCCAAACTGGGTCAACGCAAGTCAAACGGAATTAATCTAGGTCAATTTGAGTCAACAGTTGAATTTTGGTCAAACGGTCAACTCTGGTCAACCGTAGTTAACTTTGGTCAACCCTAGGTCAACTCTAGGTCACTGGTGACTAACAGTTGACTTTTGGTCAACTGCACAAGTCTAATAGAATTTGGAACTAAATTGGGCAAAGTGTTGACCCATAGTTGACTTTTGGTCTAAAAAGTCAACCGGGGTCAACCGGGGTCAAGACTAAGTCTAGACGGCTATTTCTACCCATTACCAACCTCTACAACCCATATCCAAGTCCATCTTGGACTTCGATACTCATATCTTGGCCATAGGCCAATTTCCTATTTTACCTTTTCTAAGGTAAATTTCTAGCCTAGGTGGATACGTAGTTAGCCTACCTACGCCTGTTATTTTGACCCGATCTCCCTAGGGTAGTATGATACTAGCCTATACATATATTACCTACCAAAATACCTAGGTAACGTGGACATCCGGTCCATGATACGGCCCGTTGCCAAAATCTTGAATATTTCAAGATACGCACTGATACGGCGCGATACCGGCGCCCTACGACCCCGATTTCCACTCGGGAGCCTACCCGCAAAATATAAATCACGTATTCTAACTCCACGCCAAGTTTCATCGCGTTCCGATACTCCGGGCTCAAATTCGCTCTCTAACTCGATTTCTCCTAAATCTTTCTCTAGCTCTCACTCTAATTCCTCTTCTAATTTCCTCTTCTAACTTCTTCTTCCCATTCTAATTCTTCTCCTCCCTACTAATTTCTATTCTCCTTTCCTATTCTCTTCTAATCCTCTCCTTATTCTTCTTCTAACTCTTCTTCCTATTCCTTTCTACTTCTCTTCTAATCTTCTACTTTTTCTCAACTACTAACTTCTTCTAATCCTTCCTCTCCTAACTTCTTCTTCTTCTAATTTCTTCTTACTCTTTTCTCTCTAACTTCTCTACACATCTATCTATATATACATATATATATCTATATATATACATATATTATATGGGAGGGGTTTATAGGGGTTAAAGGGGGCTTAATAGGGCCAAAATGGGGGGGTTCACTGCAGCAGCTGCTGCTACTGCTGCTGTTTTCTCTTCTTCTCTTCTTCTATTTCTTCTACTTCTTCTTCTTATTCTCTCTCTCTCTCTCTCTATATATATATTATATATATATATTATTATATATATATATATTAATATATATATATTACTAACCACCTATCTATCTATATATCTATATATATATATATATCTACATACATATATATATAATCTAATATCCATCCTTCTATCTATATATACATATATACACCACATATAGATATACATATATATACATAGACACACACACATATAGATATAATATGTAAATGCATACACACTCACACACACTCTCCTACCACACAAACACACACTCACTCTCACACACACCACACACTCTCACCACCACTCTCACACACAAACACCACCACTACCAATTCTCTGCACACACACAAATACATATATACAAATACTACATATATTATAATAATATATATATATCTATATATATATATCTATATATATATATATATATATATATATATACCACTTAATATATAACCCCCAAATATTTCTTAACCTATATTTCTAGGAAAACCTACAAATTCATGGGCAATTGGTGGAGAATCTCATTTCCTACAATTATGTGAAGACATTAAAAGCAAAGAGCAATAAATAGAGGATTTAATGGCTTACCTAAATTAGGTTCTTGTAGGGAAGAAGGAGTTTGGAAGAAAGGAATTTTTGGAGAGAGAGAGGTTGTAACTTAATGAAGAAGAAAAGGGGGGGGGACTCACTTGGCCGGCCATGTGGGGGGGGGGGGGGGGGGGGGGGGGGGGGTGGGGGGGTGGGGGGGGGGGGGGGGGGGGGGGGGGGGGGGGGGGGAATGGTTTGGTGTGATCCAATAAGCCCCAAACCCATTAGACTTGGTTTTAAGTTGGTTCGGTTCGGTTCGGTTCGGTTCGGTTTGTTTCTAATTTAACCAATTAAGCTCTAAAATGACTAATTAAGCCATGAAAAATAGGGTTTATAGTTTCTAACCTAATTAGGATGGTATGTGGGCCAAGTCTAGCTAGTATGTGGGTCCCACTAGGGTCCAGGCTACCCGGATCTCCAATTTGAGTCCGAATTGGATAAAATCAAAACCAATCCAAATAAATCCCAAAAAAAATCACATAAAATAAATAAAAATTCCTAAAAATTATAAAATTGAAAAATGACGAAAATACCCCTAATTTGAAAACTGGGGGTGACAAATCTACCCTCCTTAAAAAAATTTCGTCCTCGAAATTCAAACGGTCGTACTCTTCTCTAGGTCAAGCACCCAACAATCAAGGTCTACTAAATTTTATCCAAAGTTATATAACATGTAATCCAGGAAATCAGAACACATGCATGGTTTTAAATCTCTACAGTATCGTGTTATTGCAGTCTTCATTGGGGTTTTCTATTTAATCTAGCATGATCATCACATATGCAAACTAAAGGTACTAAGAAAGCAATCATCAATCAATGGACGAAAAGAACAGGTAAAAGAAAGAGCAAGACCCTACCTTCTAGTCCAATGCGTGCAGGATCCTCAACTGTCATCGCAAAAGCCCTGTCCTGGCGGGATATATCCCGCTGCTGGTGGAGGGCGTGATGCGGTGCCATAGGTGGCCTACCCTGTGCTCCCTGAGCTGCACGATGATGGTTCGTAGGACAATCTCTCAACTGATGTCCAGCCTCCCCGTAATAGAGGCACAAGCCCAGCCTCTTCCGGCAAACCTCCCAGATGTGACCGGGCTTCTTGCAGAAGTTGCAAGGAGCCCCATGCTGTGCCTGCCTCTGCTGAGGGTGCTGCACCTGCTGCTGAACCGGTGCTCTGGCCTGCACCTACGGCTGGTGATGCTGAAAAGAACGATGCTGAAGCTGAGGGCGCTTAGCAGCTCCCGTGCTGCTAGAAGCCCCCCGAGAAAAGGTCACGCTCCCTCTTGGGCTTCAAGCCCCACTCCCGCTCAACCTTGCGGGCCTCCGCGTAGATCTGGGTATAATTCTCATAGAAGGAGGGAATATGGATCTTGATATCCCAAGTCAGCCCCTCCCTGAAACGGCTCGCCCTGATCTCCGGGTCTCGAACCATGTACTCTGCGTATCGGCTCAGACGGCCGAACTCCGCTGCGTACTCCTCCACAGATAGACTGCCCTGCTGCAGATCCTGGAACTGTCGCACCAGATCAATCTTGTCCGTAGGGAAAAGGAACTTCTCCTTGAAGAGGAGCTTGAACTCTGCCCAAGTACGGCCCTCTCCAGCTAGAGCTGGCTCGTTTCTGAACCAGGTACGCGTAATGTCTAGCAACTGCAAACCTACCGCCTCGACCTTCAGGTCGTCTGCCAGGCGGGAGGCCCTCATCTGCCGCTCGATATCCTCGAGCCAATCATCTGCATAGACCACACCCTCGGTCCCGCTAAAGTCACGGGGCCCGAGCTTCTTGAAGTCCTGGATATCTCCGTACCTAGTACGCGTCCCCGGATGAGGAGCCCTCTGCTCTACGGCTGCAAGGGCCAACTGATGGACATCCTCCATGCCCTGACGCATCGCGTCTGTCTGCCTCTGCTGAGCCTCGGCCTGGGCTCTCTGAGTCTCCAGTATCTGCTGGAGGAAAGTAAGCATCTGCCCCATATCTGTAGGCAGAGGAGGTGGAGGTGGAAGTACGTCTGCAACTGGCGGAGGAATCCGCTGCGCAGGAGGAGGAAGAGCGCCCCTGACAGCTCCCGGCACTACGGGAAGAGCACCCGCAACCCCAGGGACTGTCATCGAGGTAGCTGGAGGAGTACCTCCGAGAGCCCCAACAGAAGTCCCATCTGCAGGGGAGGTGACCGGAGCCTGTCCGCCAGAGGTGGCAGACCTCTCCGTCTCCCCGTGCTCCTCACCAGGAGAGTGAGTCATAACTATCCTGGAGACAAATTGAAAAGAAGATATCAATATGGCACATGAAGGCAATATCAAAGGAGGACAGCTAGAATGCATTAAATCAATATCAAAGATGGTAAGCAAGATAAGCAAGAAAAGATCCTGCTGTGATTGAGTACTCTTAGCCTATAGCCTATCCTAGATACGTACCGCAGGCTCGTAATAGCACTCTAAGTCGAGCGCCACTATGACATCGCACTAATTGTGACTACAGGACCTGCGTGGGCCACCACTAAAACGTGTCACGACCCGCACCCGCTATAAGGGCACGTGCACGTGACAACGCCCAGCCCTCACCATAAAAACGGCGTGGAACACTGTAGGTTTTTCTACTCTAAACAGTTTATATATATATCAAAAACCTGTCGAGAATATGGTCAACTCCGAACGGAGGACAAGCAATGAATATATATGAGTGCTCAATCACAACTCTAAGATGATAAAGTAAAGACTGAAAGATAAAGACAACAAGACTATAAAATAATAACCTGTCAAGTCCAAACACCAAATAATATACAAGTCCAAGTCTCTATTACAATCCATAATAATAACAGTCTCAAAAGTAGCTGGAGACAAAGTCCAGTATAAAGACCTACTCTAACTAAGCAAGTGGTAAGGTCTCGTCAGGCGGAGCTAAGCCCTGCTGGACCAAAGTCTCCAAGTCTACGCCCACTACGTCATCCGGACCGTAGTAGGTACAATAATCTCCCTCGTCAGCATCTGTAATATTTTCAACATATCCCGTCAGGATGGAACGAGTACAATCTACTAACAACAGTTCACAAGATATGACAAAAGCTATAAGAAAGTAAATAGAGAGTATACACAAGAAATTATGGAATATACATGTGAGTATCATGGCAAGGTAAGCTGTAAATCTAGAGCTAGAACAAGGCAAGTAACTGATCATGGCATGTACAAGAATCAAGAGTCATATATCTAGGTGTGTGAATACTAGCTACAACATGTGGCCGGATTGGGTCTGTACAAGGTTATGATCTAGCCAATCATACGTGTGGTATAGGATTAGCATTCACAAGGTTCACAATATATACAAGGTGGGTATGACCACACATCTACACTAGTACTCCACGTCCCCGACTGGTAGAGTGGATCCAAGCAAGACACGTTACGACACGGGATTCTACGAGAAGGAAGCAAGTCTCCTCGAGAATCGGTGTCCATATACTGCACAAGAACTACAAGGGAGCTTGTACAAGATATACCAAGATAACGAGGAATAACATCTCATGTCGGGATCCATGAATACCAATCCGTGTGACCAATGTGTCGAGAACAAGCATATCCACACTAATTACATGAATCATAACAATCATTATAAATTGGAAAAGTGTCAGAGAATGTACTCGCCTGAAATATGATATGGTACGTCAACCGGAGCAAATGCAGCGTCTCGAGGACCTATAGAGAACAAGACGTATCAATACTATGTTTAGGAAGTAAAATCAAATCAATTTAGACCCTATTAAGTCATTCTAGGTCAAGGCACGTCAAACTAGGTTGTACGGGATCAAACTAAGTCATATTAGGTCTAACTGGGCCAAACTGGATCAACGCAAGTCAAACGGAATTAATCTAGGTCAATTTGAGTCAACAGTTGACTTTTGGTCAAACGGTCAACTCTGGTCAACTGTGGTCAACTCTGGTCAACCCTAGGTCAACTCTAGGTCACTGGTGACTAACAGTTGACTTTTGGTCAACTGCACAAGTCTAATGGAATTTGGAACTAAATTAGGCAAAGTGTTGACCCATAGTTGACTTTTGGTCTAAAAAGTCAACCGTGGTCAACCGGGGTCAAGACTAAGTCTAGACGGCTATTTCTACCCATTACCAACCTCTACAACCCATATCCAAGTCCATCTTTGACTTCGATACTCATATCTTGGCCATAGGCCAATTTCCTATTTTACCTTTTCTAAGGTAAATTCCTAGCCTAGGTGGAAACCTAGTTAGCCTACCTACGCCTGTTATTTTGACCCGATCTCCCTAGGGTAGTATGATATTAGCCTATACATATATTACCTACCAAAATACCTAGGTAACGTGGACATCCGGTCCATGATACGGCCCGTTGCCAAAATCTTGAATATTTCAAGATACGCACTGATACGACGCGATACCGGCGCCCTACGACCCCGATTTCCACTCGGGAGCCTACCCGCAAAATCTAAATCACGTATTCTAACTCCACGCCAAGTTTCATCGCGTTCCGATACTCCGGGCTCAAATTCGCTCTCTAACTCGATTTCTCCTAAATCCTTCTCTAGCTCTCACTCTAATTCCTCTTCTAATTTCCTCTTCTAACTTCTTCTTCCCATTCTAATTCTTCTTCTCCCTACTAATTTCTATTCTCCTTTCCTATCTCTTCTAATCCTCTCCTCATTCTTCTTCTAACTCTCTTTCTATTCCTTTCTACTTCTCTTCTAATCTTCTACTTTTTCTCAACTACTAACTTCTTCTAATCCTTCCTCTCCTAACTTCTTCTTCTTCTAATTTCTTCTTACTCTTTTCTTCTCTAACTTCTCTACACATCTATCTATATATATACATATATATATATATATCTATATATACATTATATATATATATATATATGGGAGGGGTTTATAGGGGTTAAAGGGGGCTTAATAGGGCCAAAATAGGGGGTTCACTGGCAGCAGCGGCTGCCAGTGCTGCTGTTACTGTAGCAGCTGTAGCTGCTGCTACAGGGACTGCTACTGCTGCTATTTCTCTTTTCTCTCTTCTTTTTTCTACTTCTTCTACTTCTTCTTCCTTATTCCTCTATATATACACACTCACACACACTCTCCCTACCACACAAACACACACTCACTCTCACACACCCAACACACACTCTCACCACCACTCTCACACACAAACACCACCACTACCAATTCTCTACACACACACACACAATACATATACAAATACTATATATATATATATATATATATATATATATATATATATATATACATATATAATACCACTTAATATATAAACCCCCAAATATTTCTTAACCTATATTTTCTAGGGAAAACCTACAAATTCATGGGCAATTGGTGGAGAATCTCATTCCCTACAATTATTGTGAAGACATTAAAAGCAAAGAGCAATAAATAGAGGATTTAATGGCTTACCTAAATTAGGTTCCTGTAGGGAAGAAGGAGTTTGGGAAGAAAGGAATTTTTGGAGAGAAGAGGGTTGTAACTTAGTAAAGAAGAAAAGGGGGGACTCACTTGGCTGGCCTTGTGGGGGGGGGGGAAATGGGTTTGGGTGTGATCCAATAAGCCCCAAATCCATTAGACTTGGTTTAAGTTGGTTCGGGTTCGGTTCGGTTCGGTTTGTTTCTAATTTAACCAATTAAGCTCTAAAATGACTAATTAAGCCATAAAAAATAGGGTTTATGGTTTCTAGCCTAATTAGGATGGTATGTGGGCCAAGTCCAGCTAGTATGTGGGTCCCACTAGGGTCCAGGCTACCCGGGTCTACAATTTGAGTCCGAATTGGATAAAATCCAAACCAATCCAAATAAATCCCAAAAAATCACATAAATAAATAAAATTCCTAAAAATTATAAAACTTGAAAAATGATGAAAATACCCCTAATTTGAAAACTGGGGGTGACACATTATCGGTAAAATACCTCACAAATACACAGTGGTCCGACGTCGTCCGTGCATAACCATGCTCCTCCATAAACGACTCGAACTTCCTGTACCACTGCCTCGGAGCCTGCTTCAGACCATACAAGCTCTTCCTCAATCGGCAGACCAAATGTGACTTGCCCTTCTCACAGAATCCCTCTGGCTGCTCCATGTATAACTCCTCCTCAAGATCACCGTGGAGGAATGCCGTCTTCACGTCCATCTGCTCGACCTCCAAGTCGAGACTGGCTGCTAATGCTAGCACCACCCGAATAGATGAATGCTTGATGACAGGCAAAAAGATCTTATCATAATCCACGCCTTTCCGCTGACCGTAGCCTTTAACTACCAGCCTCGCTTTGTATCGAGGACGAGTAGCATCATCCGTCTGCTTTACTCTGAACACCCATCGATTTTTCAAAGCCTTCTTGCCCTTTGGCAACCGCACCAGATCATAAGTGGAATTGGTGTGCAAGGAACTCATCTTCTCCTGTATAGCCTCCATCCACTCCTGTCTGTGTTCGTCTTCCATAGCCTCTGCAAAACTTTTGGGCTCTTCCCCGTCAGTCAATAGCACATACTCATCTGGTGAGCATCTCGTAGATGGTCGACGATCCCTGTCACTCCTCCTCAAAGGAACCACTGGTGTTGGCTGTATACCGACAGCCTCCTCTTCCTCAAGAACTACCTCTCCGGCATGCTCATCCTCCTGAAGAACGCCCTGACCACCATCAGCAGGATGACGATCAAGGTTGGGAGCAACTCCATGTACCGGCTTCTCCATAACTGGATCATCTGCGATGTCCTCTGGAAACTGCTCGAAGCGAAATGACTCTAACTCAGGCAATTCCTCAGCCTCAGAAGGCGTCTCGGAATCCTGAGTGTTGGTCATGGTCTGATCCTCGACGAACACCACGTCCCTGCTTCTGTAGAGCTTTCCTTCCACTTGGTCGTAGAGTCTATAGCCAAACTCATCCCGACCGTAGCCGACAAAGACGCATCGCCTTGTCTTTGGCTCAAGTTTGGTCCTCTTGTCCTTCGGTACATGCACGAAGGCCTTACAGCCAAACACTCGCAGGTGATTGTATGACGGCTCTTTGTCGTACCATACTTTGTCAGGCACATCACCCTGTAAAGGAGCACTAGGAGACAAATTAATAACATAAGTAGCTGTGAGAAGAGTCTCACCCCAGTAACTGTCCGGCAAGTTTGCTTCTGACAGCAAACATCGCACCCTCTCCATCAGTGTCCTGTTCATGCGCTCCACTACACCATTGAGCTGAGGTGTCTTGGGCGGAGTCTTTTGGTGTCGTATCCCTTGCTCTCTACAATACACATCAAAGGGACCGATGTATTCGCCACCATTGTCGGATCGAACACACAACAACTTCTTGTCCGTCTCCCTTTCAACAGAGGCCTGAAACTTCTTGAAAGTA
Source organism: Iris pallida (assembly GCA_029216955.1). NCBI lineage: Eukaryota > Viridiplantae > Streptophyta > Magnoliopsida > Asparagales > Iridaceae > Iris > Iris pallida. The sequence goes on along the minus strand of JANAVB010035817.1, from coordinate 4,713,946 downwards.
AGCAGCACCTGATCCTTGGTCTTTAAGGCATAGACCCAAACCTTCCTGGAATAGTCATCAATAAAGGTTACAAAGTAAGAAGCACCACCAAGAGATTTTACCTTCATAGGACCGCAGACATCCGAGTGAATCAACTCGAGCAACGTCGGCTTCCTTGAACTTGGGTGACTTTGGAAAGACACCCTATTTTGCTTTCCAGCTAAACAGTGCGTGCACTTCTCCAACTTTGTAGACTTGAGCCCCGGAATCACCTTCCTGTTCACCAAGTAGCTCATCCCCTTTTCGCTGATATGGCCGAGCCGCCTGTGCCACAACTCGGTAGACGCATCACTGACTGCGTTCACCTCCTGTGCCCCCTGTGCGCTCACCTCCATATAGTAGAGACCAAACTTCTTGCTTCCTCTGGCAATCACCATCGAACCTCTGGAAAGCTTCCACTGACTGTTCCCGAAGAGACTGAAGAATCCCTCGTCATCTAACCTTCCAACCGACACCAGGTTGAAACGGATATCAGGGACATGACGAACATCTTTGAGAACAAGAACCGCACCCGTCTTCGTTCTTAAATGCACATCTCCAACGGCAACCGCCTTCGACACATCTCCGTTGCCCATCTTCAACACACCACAGTCGCCTGTCGTGTAAGTGGCAAACAGTGCCCTGTTGTGAGATACATGTGCTGAAGCCCCTGAGTCCACCAGCCAAGAATTGTCATCGCAGGCGAGGTTTGTCACGACCTCATCACCTACGACGATCACATTGCCTCCATGCATCGAGGCCGTCGCTGTAGTGTTCTCTTCTTGCTTCCCCTTGTCGCCCTTCTTCTCTCTCTTCCAAGCGAAACAGTTCCGTTTGATGTGGCCCTTTTTACCATAATGGTAACACTCTGAGTCCTCGTAACGACCCTTGGACTTCCTCCTGCTCTTGTCTCTGCCACCACCTGGACCCCTGCTTTTGCCCCTTCCGCGGCTCTCTGAAACAAGTGCCTCTGAGTGGTGGGATGTGGATGAAGTGTCCTGAGAACGTCTCCGCATCTCTTCATTCAACACCCCGCTCTTGGCAAACTCCAGACTGACCACGCCCTCTGGAGCAGAAGCGATCATAGATACTCGTACGGTCTCCCACGAGTCTGGCAAAGTACACAGCAGCCACAGTCCCTGAACTTCGTCGTCAAACTTGACTCCAATAGAAGATAGCTAGTCAACCACGCCCTGGAACTCACTCAAGTGGTCCGAAATAGACACCCCATCCTTGTATCGCAGACCCATCATCGTTCGGATCAGGAACAATTTGTTTACCCCGATCTTCTTCGTATACAAGGATTCCAGCTTATCCCACAACGTCTTCGCGTGCTTAATATTGGCAACATGGTTGTACACGTTCTCGTCCACAAACTGCCGTATGTACCCACACACTTGTATATGCTCGAATGTCCAGTCCTCCTCGAATTTATCACTGGGCTTTTCGGATGCAAACACGGGTAGATGCAGCTTCTTGACAAACAGTAAATCCTTCATCTTGCTCCGCCAATAATGATAGTTTGTGCCATTAAGATTCACCATGCGTACCGACTTCGCGTCCATCTCTCCTCTCTAGTTTCTGTCAACTCCTGACACCCTTCTGAATTCCAGAACCTGGCTCTGATACCACTCTGTTGGAAAAGAAGCGCGGAAAACCTTTCCCCAAACCGGAGAGTACCTGCGAGAGGACCGAACGATACAATGTACGAACCCAAAAAAATAATCACACAAAAAAATCCACGCAAACACAGAGAATTTTTGACGTGGAAAACCCTTGCGGGAAAAATCACGGGACGATTGGAGTCCAACCCTGAGAAGCCTCCACTAATGGAATAGAAGAATTACACCCTCTACAAACTTCTTCCGATCCAAATCGGATCCCCACAACACTCAGAAGTAAGAACAATGATTACAAGGCTACGAAGAGCGAGAACGACGAGTAGAGATTACCCGTACGCGATCTCCTTCGAAAAACGACCTTCAATCCTCCGTCTTCTCTTCCGAAGTTGCAATGGCACTCTTGCCTCCTTCTCTCTCTTTTTGTCAATATTCTACGATGAATAGGGTTAGGAATAACCTAATATTAACTCCCCTAATTCGCAGCAAAATCTGGACCATCAGATATGATCCAACGGTGAGAAATTACCCTGAATTTCCGCTCAGTCCCGACGACACAGAGTTCGGCCAGAACTCTGTGTCGGGCAACCAGAACATACCGACAACATTCTGGAACCAAAAAGCAGAATTCGGGCAGAATTCTGTATGGGGGCAGAATTCGGGCAGAATTCTGCCTCCCATGTTCCAGAATGTAAAAATATGGCTCCCGAGTTTCTTCTTCGTCTCCGAATAGCCTCGTCACCTCTCCGAGCTTCTCTGACACACAGATGGCGCTCATCGCACTCCGGGATTTTCTCCACATAGGTTGGGAACTCCACCCACTCCAACACTCCATTGTCACCTCCCATTTGAGCGCTCAACCAGAAACGAGATACAACCGAACAATCTCCACCTTAGCTTATTTTCGCTAGCCGAATAACCTTAGCACCTTGCTACATTTGTCCGTTCCCGCTAGCCGTACAACCTTAGCACCCCTGCTACCTTTTGTTCGTTTTTGCCAGCCGAACAACCTTAGCACTTCTTTCTGAGATCCAACATATTGTCATCTTGATCCGTTCGACCAGAGAACCAAATCGACACGTTCATCCACACCACCATCGTGTGCCAAACACAACGTCTTGCTCCACCTTGGGCTCGTCAAACCCCACCTTTGAAGCCAATTCGTGTAGTTGATACTCCTACTCCAGCTTGAGAAGAGAGCATGTATATCCGTGTATACGCATGAACGTATAGGAACCCTAGAGGGGGGTGAATAGGGTGAAGCTAGCAATTCAAGCAATAAGCACTAGTTAATAGACAATTTAAAAATATAAGTGCAAGAGAAGAAGCAACAACAATACCGACACACGATATATTCTGGTATCCTCGCAAGGGACACTCCAGTCCTGGAACTCTCTCCGGCTTTAATCCACTATTATGCAAATAGTACGACGTGAGTTTTCATCCGAAGGCCTCACCAACTTCTTACACAAGATCTTTAGTCCGAAGGGCTCTCCGACTTCAATACAAGAGCTTTAGTACGAAGAGCTCTTCGACTTCACGAGAGTTTGGATCCGAAGTCTCTCCAACTTCACGAGAGTTTGGATCCAAAGACTCTCCAACTTCAACCTTTCACAAGAAGGCTTTTGATCTTTTTACAAAAAGATAAAGATCTCTTTTATAACTCAAGAACACTCTAACACAATTTGTGGATAGAAAGTAAAAGTTTTGGTGGAGTGTTTGTGGATAAGATTTGGTATATTGGAAATTTTTAGGCTCAAAGCATCAACCTTGAATGAAGGAGTTCAAGGCTATTTATAACCAAAGCATTGAAAAGAGCTCAAAGGCAACTTTTAAGTCAGCGATTGGTATACCGTCGGTACGAACCGGTATACCGTCGAAATACCGGTCCAGAATTACAACGATTAGAAATATAGTCGATGGGATCATTAAATGTTCGAAATCCGACCGTTGGATTTTCAACGTTACAGAATCGGTATACCGTCGGTATAGATCGGTATTCTGTCGGTATGCCGATTTTGTAGACAGAAACTTTCTGTGAAGAAAAATCGGTATACCGTCGGTATAAACATGTATACCGTCGGTATGCCGATTTTCATCCGAAAATGATCCTGTACTAATTTCTACCCTAGCTTTCGATTTTGCCATCCATTTTTTGTGTTTACAATTATTCCTAAGACTCATTACAGACTCCAGAAATACTGTAGCATGTGCAGGCTTCTTCAGTCTTGAAATGATGATGGTATGGCATGGCTTCTTTCCGTGATAGATGTTGGCTTCTTCCTTGACGACAGCTGTCCAAAGATATCCAGTTTGTGAAAACTGAATACCTTTCGGGGACTTCGCCCCCGAACCTCCGACTGGGGGCGCTGCCCCCTCGACCCCCGTCTGCTGATGTCGAACAATGTCGTCGGGTGGAACCCCCCGAGTGCGTGGCTCCGGAGATGTCGTCGGGTGGTTCAGAGAAATCTTCTGGGATCCGTCGTCTTTGGCCCACCATGATTTCTTCATTGCATATTGTCCACATTGATCTTGCTTATTGCTTTTTTGTATGTACATGTTAGACGAACAAAGCAATATACATGTAGCAAAATATGATAAGATAAAGCACAGTAGGACAATGCTAAGTTTAAGTATAAGAGCTATACTGATAGCATAAATATTAGTGATATCATAATGTTAAACTTAATTGAATAACCATAATCAAAACATAGTTTTAATTTTGGTTGCTCAATTAAAATTAAGATATATATAATGAAAACTCATATCACTAATATGTAAAACAATAAGCACATATTATTGGCCGAATGATTGTATCATATTTTTGAATATGGTTAATCTGTTAAGTTTAGCATTTCATTATCACTAATCTTATACTATCGCTATAGCATTTCTACTTATACTTATACCTTTGGTAATATGTGCCTATTGGTTTACATCTTAGTGATATGAGCTTATCTATCTTAAATTTAATCGGATTGCCAAAATCAAAACTATGTTTTTGATTGTGGTCGTTCAATTAAGTTTAATCTTATGATATCACTAACATTTTTACCATCACCTTAGCACTTATACTTAACTCAGTATTGTCCTAATGTGCATTAACTTATCATACTTGCCAATTGGTGCCCAACTTAGTAACTTGAACTTAATTAAAAGGAAAAGTATATTTTATCCGCAAAAATGGACCGCTGATTGGCCCGCAAAGCCACTTGTCCTCCCCTAGTAGCTTGTGTCTCTGTCTCCCCCTCCCATTGTAGGTTCGGATCTGCCACCACCTATGAATGGCCGACACATAGCCTGTGGGCCAGTTAATTTATTTTGTGGGCAACCTAGGGTCCGTCCGTTTGGAAAGATTTTCTGATAATAGTTTTCAGAAAAGATGTTATAAAATAATTTTTTGAATGTATAAATTTTAAGTTTGTATTTGGTTACTTTTATCTGAAAAATAATTTTCTAAAATAAACGTTAAAAATTCTGTTTGGCAAAATATTTTTAAAATATTTTAATACAATTTTATAAATTAATTTTGATTGTGTTGTAGCCAAAAATTTTGTGTACAGCTAGACACATTTTGTATCCAGTCTCTGGGTCCGCCTTAAGCTCTCGAAGAGGTTGGAGAAGCCGCCGCACTGGGATGCACGGACGTCGACTATATCGAAGTCGACGAGCATGATGTGGCCGGACTCCTGGATGAGGACGTTCTTCGGCTCCCGGCTCCAGGAGCAGAGACTCGGCTCCGGCCACTTCGGCCTCGCTGCCACCGCTGGCCCGCCTCCGGGATTGTGGCGGCGCAGGCGGAGGACGCGACGGCGGTCGTGGCGGCGCAGGCAGAGGAGGAGGCACGGGGAGGGCAGGCGGCGGTGAGGGTCAAAGAAAGGAAGGAGTCGTTCTCCTGGCCGTCGCCGCCTATGGCTCCTCTGGTCGTCGCCCATGGAGGGAGGAAGGAGTCGGCGAGGGGCCGGCCGGGGTTCTCCTGGCCGCCACCCATGGCTCCTCTTCGGAAGAGAGGGTTCTCCTGGCCACCGCCCATGGCTCCTCTTCTTCCCCAATTTGAGAAATCATGTTTTCTTGGAGGAGAGAGGAAGGTGGGGGTGGGTTGGTGGGGAGTGGGTCCCACATTTTCACAAAACTGATTTGAGAAAGCAGGTTTTTACTACACTCCGAAAACAGCGTTTAAACACTGATTTGGGAGAGCAGATTTCATAGTAGAGTTTTTCGGAGGATTAATTAGTTGTACCCCTATGGTTTGTACGTATTTTAATAACTGTCTTCGTTATTTTAAAAATAAAGAACACCCCCTTGATTTATAGAGTTAATTAGTTGCACCCCTGGTGCGTAGAAAAAATGAGTGAAAAATTAAACATCCAGGGTGGTGTTCTTTATTTTTAAAACAACGGGGACAGTTACCAAAATGAGTACAAACCATAGAGGGATATTTATAAATAACCCGTTTTTCGGATGTAAACATCCAAACGCATTTTTGCTACAGTAGCTGCGTTTAAAAGCAAAAAAAACAACATTTAAAAGGCTATCCAAATGCAGCCACATTTCTCTAATTATAAGCAGCACGCAACATGAAGGGCCCATTTTATGGATTTGGAGTCAAACTATGGAATCCTATGTTTGGTTGGAGATGTATTTGGATATGAAAAGTATGGCTCAATCTAAAATTTGAATTTGGAAGAAAGAAAGTTTTATTTGGAAGGAAAAGTTAATTATTTTTTAATAATTTAGTTGTTCTACTAAATATTTAGTTAATACTAATTAATAATTAATTATTTTTTATATATTATTTTTATAATTATTATTTAAAAAATAATTAATTTATAATTAATTTAAAAAATAATTAATTTATATTAATTAAAAATTAATTAATAGTTAATTAAAAATTAGTCATTAGTATTATTTTATTTTTTATTTTTGTATAACTAGTATTTAGTTATTATTTTATATAAAAATTAACTAATAGTTAATTACCATAATTATAGTCTAAATTAATAATTTATTAATTAATAATTTTATTATTTTATTTTTATAATAATCTTAATTAATTATTGGCTTAATTGCAACTTGATACCCTCAACTATTCTAGTTTTTAACTTAATACCCTAAATTTTTTTTGTAACAACTTGATATCCTGAAAAATTTTGCGCACCCCTACGGCCACCTCCGTCCTCTCCAACCCCCCCCCCCCCCCCCCTCTCCGGCCAAACCCCCCCGCCCCAGCCCGCCCCGTTCCCTCCACCGACGGCTGCACCCCTATCTCTGCGATGTCACCTCCCTCGGCTGCGAGCGCACTCGGAGAGAGGGGTGGGCGGTGATACAGTCGACGTGGGGGGAGTGGGGCTGGACGGGACGGGATAGCGGGGTGGTGGGGGTAGCCGGAGAGGGGGGGTTAGAGGGCAACGGGGTGGTCTGAGGGGGGGAGGGAGGTTTGGGTGGGGGGGTGCGGAGAGGGCGGGTGTGTGTGGAGGGGTCGGGGGATAGAAGGGAGGGTAGTTTTGTTATTTTAAATAGTCGATGGTATCAAGTTGTCGAGTAAAAAAAATTTGGGTATTCAGTTGAAAAACTGAAATAGTTGAGGATATCAAGTTGTGATTAAACCTTAAATTTATAACTTTGTTAATCATAATTTAATAATTTATTAATCATAACTATAATATTAATAAATAATTTATTAATTAATTTCCAATTATAATGATAATTAATAATTTATTTGTCCCATTATAATCTTAATTAATAATTTGTTAATTATTATTTTATTATAATCTTAATTACTATATTTTAATCACAATTATAATCATAGTTAATAATTTATAATTTGATAATTTAATAATTAATATATTTTTAATAATTTATTAATCATAACTATTATCATAATTATAATAATTAATTAAATATTATGATTATAATATTTAATTAATATTTAATTTATTATTTTGTTAAATAAATTTTTTATTATAATCATAATTATAATTTATTTAGTATATTTTATTATAATTTTAATTAATTATAATTAACTATAATTATAATCTTAATTAATTAATATTTTGTTATAATCCAATGGCAATTTTTATTTTTTATCCAAAAATATGGATTTGGATTTCAACCAAATACAATGGACAAAGCAAACAATGGATTTCGTAAGTTAGAAATTCAAAATTTAGATTTGTATTTTGATTTGGTTTTGGATTTTCAAATCCAAATCCTAAAACCAAATCAAAATCCCATTTACCAAATCCTCTCATTGTAGCGTCGGATCCGCCACCATCAATGGATGGCCCCCACATGGCCTACGAGCCAGTTGGGCAATCGGTTTTTGTGGGCAACGTAGCATTTGGCACGCGACGTCAATGGTAGTAGAATTTTCAGTGACAAACAGCAGTAACACGAGGAATATCTCATAAACACCTCACCTAGCAAGTATGTCTATTGTCACTAAACAAAAAACAAAACTTAAATTAATATGGTTGCAACCAAAAACCAATAAATTAAGTTTATAGACCTACCATGTTTCAAGGTGTTGAATGGGCCGGGCGGCCTGGTCCCCGGCTCGAGCCCGGGCCGGGTTGACCTGGTCGGGCCGGCCCGAGCCCGATTAACGATCCGGACCGGCTTTGAATCGTCCCCATATACGGCCGGGCAAGGTCTATCTTCCCGACGCACTAGTCCAGCCCGACCCGGCCCAGTCCTAGTTGTATAAGAATGTCTTCAATTTCCATGCAAATTTAGAAACTCTTAGGGCTCGTTTGGTTCACGGATTTAAGGAATCAAGAAAGGAAAGTTGTTCGTTTCCTTTGTTTGGTAGCCACAACTTGGGAATCAATTTTCTGACAAGGAAAAAAATTGGTGGAAATATGGTTCCACTCAGACCCTGGGATTGATTTTCCTCCTCATTTTCCAACATTTATTACAAAAGTTATGACAAAAGTAACAATGTGTCATTACTTATTTTACCATTAATGTTATTTTTTATATTTTTTTATTTTAAAAGGTAGGATATTATTGAAACATTGTTATATTTGCTTTCCTTTCCTAGGTAGTTTTCTTGTTTTACCAAACAACGGAAAGTGTGACAGGAATCTTACTTTCCTATTCCCCTGGAAAATACAAGGGAATTCATTTCCTTTCCGTGAAACAAACGAGACCTTAGATTGTGTCTACAAAGTTTAAACCAGTCTCCAAGTAGACAACAAGCTTTCAAAATTTTATGTGCACAATATAGTATATGTGAAACCCAGTATTTTGTAGCTAATTATTTAAATAGAGTTTTGGTATTATTAATAAAACGTTTTCAAAATTATTGTTATTATTAATATTATAATTATTATATTTTTGGATGGAAGAATTTGGAAATTAATTATGACAACTTGGATTTTTGATTTTGAGCCCAGACCCAGGCCCGAGCCCATTCTTCCTATTTCTTTTAATCCTGAATTTCACTTGGTTTTAATTAATTAAAAAAAATGAATTTGAGCTGGTCCAATTTGGACCAAAACTCACCCCCATTTCCGTAACTCCTCACAACCCTCGTTTCACATTCTCAACTCCTCCTTAACTCTCTCCCCTCTCTTTGCTCTCCAGCACACCCTAACCCCCCACCTTCTCAAACGTTCAGCACACACCACCCCCTTTATTATATCTCCTCATTTCCCACTCTCACACTCACAGGGCTTTTCTCACAAAACTCTCAACACTCTCTTCTCTCGTACTCATCTCTTCCTCTCCCTCCCTGGAACAGAAACTCTCAAACCCTTTCTCCCACCTAACCCTCTCGCCGAGCTTACTCCGACGCCGACCTGCGCGCCCCGCCATCTCGCCGACGCCGCCAACTCCGGCAGTACCCCGACCGCACGTGCCTCTCCGCGCCCCTCCTCGGCCGTGTCCGCCCCGCCGGCCACCGCTCGCCCGAGCGCCGCCCACCTTCCGGCAGCGCCGCTCCCCGCGAACCCCGACCCCCGCTTTCCCGGCCTCCCCGCGCGCCAGCGGCTCCCCGCTAGCCACCCGGCCATTTTCGGCCACGTCGTCGAGGTTGCCCCCATCCAGCGCCTCTCCGCGCTCTCCCGCCGGCGGCGTCACCGACCGCCCGCCGTCCCTCCAGCCGCTCCATCCCACGGCCCCTTTCTCCCGAGCCGAACTCCCCGTCGTCGCCCCTCTTCCGCGGGTCCAGCGCTTCGCGGCGCACCCCGCTGTCCAGATCCGCGGAGTTCTCCCCGCTGTTCAGATCCGCGATCCCGTGCACCCGATCCAGCGTTGTCCGAACGCTGTTTCGACTCTCCCCAAGTTCTTCCCGCGGCTCCCGCCAACGGAAATTTGGTAATCCCTGTTAATCTCTGTAGTTCGTCCCTCCCGTAGAGTCTATGATGATATCGGTCCCCGGTTCCCCTTTGGGAAATCCGGTTAGCTGCGTAGTAGATTCGGTTAGCTGCGTTAGCATATTCTGTGATTTTGTCTGCTGGGTTTTGTATGTTGTTGGTTGATTTTGGATTTCCCGGGTATTTCGGGAAGATTCTGGTGGTTTGGAAAATTATTCGGTGGATATATTTTCGGGATTATATTTGGTTGGAACAATTGCAGGTTTCTGTGGCGCATTTCCCAGTTTTGGGTTGTCCCGAAATAGAGGAAGTGCTGCCCAAATTTTTACAAAACTTTATTTAATTTGATTTCAAAATCGGTTTTCGGAAATGAATTTTAAAACTGATTTTCGGGCGACGACCGTACCGGTCTGTGGGCCCTGGCGAAATGCAAACGCACCGGTCCGACCGGACGTTGTGGTATTAGCTGGATTTTGATGATGGACCGAGTCTGAGACTCTTAACATTTATTTTAAATTATTTTATTTAATATTTAGGCTATTTATTATAGTTATTTATTTACTGCACTTTATTTAGTAATTAGATCTTTCCTCTTATTTGATGTAAAAATAATTGTACAGGGCATAAGCCCACTCTAGGATGTTTAGCTGTGCCCTTGTATTGTGTAGCGTAGATCTTTATTTTCTTTTCTGGGTGGATGTGATCTTGGGTGGTTTTGATTAGACGTATAATCGTAGTTAGAGCGTAATTTTCTAATTAATTAAGAATTAATTATTGGATGAAAAATTAGTAAATAACTAGTTCATGATTTATCACTAAAAGAAAACTATATTTTTATAAATATATTACAAAAAACAAAAGTTTTCCAAAGTTAATTGATTCTCGTTATTATTTCCAAATAATAAATTAATCGGTTTAATCAACGCACGTAGTTGCGACGTAATCGTTAGCTGTAGCTTAATACAACTTAAAACCTGACTAGGACTTACTGCTAGAGATTGCAACTAGCACACTTAGCCTGGTTATTCAAGGTTCTAAGTCGAGTTCTCAACTGTAGGAACTCGAAGATACAACTGACGTTCCTCCTCGGTACCGACTCGTCTTTCCAGTCAATCTAATACAAGGCAAGTTTCGAACTGTGTATTCCTGTATTTTATTTAGTAAAGTTAAGCTGCATGTTAAACCACACTGCTGGCACGGAACTCTACCGACTGTTACTGTTACTGAATCTGGGACTGGGGGAATAGTGTAGACGTTTATGACCAAAGCCCCTACTGAACTGACTGTGTTAGCTTACCCCTCTCACACACGGGGATAAGCCATATCGTATCGCTAGGATACTACTGCTCAACCCAAGCCGGTCATAAACGTTTGCATATTCAAAACACACTGAACTGTTTTAAACTGCTGAAAATTGTTATTTTAAACTGTTTATCCTGCACTTTCCAATTACTATTTAAGATATGAGATGCATACTTCGTTCTTGCTCCCTCCTGACTGGAGACAACATTTTAGGTAGCACTGAGGATGAAGAGCTATGCTATAATAGCTATTACGACTCGGTTCTCTACCCTGCGACGGTATCGGAGCCGTCTTTGGAGGACGTTGATCCTGGGACTGCTGAACCTGATGTTTAGATAGTTTCCTTTTCTGCATTTTCTTTTATTTGGAGTTTGTAGTTTATTTCAGTAATTCCTTCCAGTTGTATTTCTGAATATTCTATTAAACAAAGTTTCAATTCCGAATATATCAGTTGTGACAAATGTACTTGTGTTGTTGTGAAACCTGCAATGGAACAGCTTACTGCCGCCGTCTCACCACGGTGCAGGCTGGGCATGGTCCGGTTCGACCCATTAACTTGGGATCGGGTCGTGACATGTTTTCAGTGGTGGCCCATGCAGGTCCACAACAACTTAGGAAAACCTATCTAGAAACAATTAGAACACTAGAACATTGATTTGTCACGACATAGGTCCGATTCATATATAAATAAATATTTTTGCTTGATTATAGACCGGTAGGCTACCTTGCTTATGTGTGTGCGTCCTAAACCTTCCAGAGAATGACCGTTGACCAAATCCTGCTGGCGATGAGGTGTCATCTCCGGATCATACCCCATCTCCTCAACCAAGCCCAGGGTCTTTTCTCTCGCGGCTGTTTGACCGTCCCCATACTGCATCCAGTGAAGTTTTCACTACACTGGCGATTCCTACCTCATCTCAAACTGAGTTGCATTTCCTTGGTGGAGTATCCATTTTTGTTGCTCCACCAGTACCAGCAATCATCTTCCAAATGGTTGTCCTATTTCAAGAAATCCTGGAGTTCCAGAAAGCTCAAGATGAAGCCCAGCAGGAACAGAAGAATATCACGAGAGAAGACATGAAGAACGTCATGATGTAGCCTTAGTTATCCCCAACCAAGTTAGAGCAGAACTTTTGTCCTAGGAAGGATACCCCTGAATCTAGAAGATATTTAGGTCCCATCAAGTACCCTACTTTCCGGCAGCCTTGTCGTAAGAAGCTATGGGCTTGTAACTATTGCAAGAGGCCTGGTCATCAGACCGTTCGTTGCCGCAAGATATTGGGACAATGTTTGGCATGTGGATCTGCTGAACATCGGGTAAAGGACTGCCCCTTATCTTTCTATCAAACCAGAGCTCATATCCCAGCAACACCTGTTAGGCCACAACCTAGGGACCCTCTTTCTATCCAGCAGACCCTGCCCCTTACAATAAGGCATGATGCATACTCGAGGTTCATAGGAAAGGAAGCAGTTGGAGACTGCTCATGCAAGAGCCAGGACCATGAAGAATAGTACCTAGAACCGCTGAATAGCATCATCTTTTTGGAAGTTGTAACAGGATGTCCTTAGATCAAACATAAGAGTTTTTGCTGTAATTTTCCACATGAATAGAAGCTTTTAGTTACACCCTTATGGCAGATGTTTTTCCTGATAGTCTCCCCATTATCCCAGATCTAGACATAGGTTTCACCCTTGACTTAGTCCCTGGCTCTTTCCCTATTTCTAAAGGATGTTACGGAGTCAACCCGAAGGTGGCCAAGAAGATGAAGGACCAGATCAATGAAGGCTCTAGGATTTATCAGAGTGGAACTTTACCTTAGGGAGTATCTATCTTGTTTGTGCCCCAGAAGGATGGAACAAACGGATGTGCATCAATTACCAGACACTAAAGAACAAGTACTTTCTGCCCGGATCGAGGATCTGTTTGATCTGGTTGTGTGGAGTTAAGGTGTTTCGAAGTTTGACTTAAGATTTGACTACCATCAAATCAAAGTCAGGAAAGAGGACATTTCCAAGACCGCGTTCGAACACCAAGTATGGGTAGTTTTCTTTGGTCAGGACGTTAGACTGACAAATGCTCCTGCTGTGTTCATGAATCTCATGAACAGAGATTTTCATGAGTATTTGAATCAGTTTATCTTCTCCATAGATAACATTCTGATATACTTGAAGACTGAAGAAGAGCATAAGGAACACCTGAGGAAATTTTGGAAACTTTGAGGAAAAAGAAATTTTTATGGTAAGTTATCTGAACGTGGATTCTTGACAAGGTGGACTTTTGGCCATGTTGTCAAGAGAAGAAATTTCGATGGAAGATAGCTGTTGTTGAAGAGTGATATACCCCAAGTTCAATTCGGAAGATTTTTGAACTTGGCCGGCTACTATCAGAAGTTCGTGAAGGATTTCGTCAAGATTGCTGAGCCAATGACGAAGCTCACTTGGAAGAATGAAGAGTTCATCTGAACGAAAGTTTGCCAGACGGCATTGAGGAGCTGAAGAAGAGACTTACCACTACACCAATCCTTGCGCTACCCGCAGGAACCGGTGGGTTCTCAATTTACAGTAATGCCTCTGGAAGAGGACTGGGTTGCGTTCTTCAACAACATGGGAAAGTAATTGCTTACACGTGTAGGCAACTACAGACTCATGAGAAGAATCATCCCACGCCTAATTTGAATTTACTGCAATTATCTTTGAAGCTATGGAAGCATGATTTTTATGGAAAGGGAGTGAAATATATACGGACTACAAAAGTCTGAAATATGTCTTCACTCAGAAAGGGCTGAATGTTAGACTAAGAAGATGGCTGAAGCAGATGAAGGATTTCATCAACCTGCAGTACCATTCAGGTAAGGCTAATGTGGTCGCTGATGCACTTGGTCGATACTGATGGCGAAGTTCATAACCAAGGACTAGCACCTGCTAGCAGACATCGAGAAGTTTGGACTGGAGGTTATACTATCTGGAGATAGAAGGACGGAGCTGGATGCTGATTCAGTATGATGAAGTTCGAGGCTGAGGGACAAAATCAAGAGAACGTAGTTCCAAAACAAGGCACTTTGCAGGCTTAGAGATCAAGTGTTGGCAGGAACGCTTGAGGGTTTCTAAATTAATCAGCATTGGAACTCTGAAGAATGGTGCGAGACTTTGCGTATCGGCTGACAAACGGAGAGCGAGTTGATGAAAGAAATGCACCAGTTGCAGTATTCCATAAATTCAGGAGATAATAAGATGTATCGGAATATGCCTCCATTGATTGGTGTTATGGAATAAAGAAGGACAATTCCAGGTATAGGATTAGATGTGAATTTGTCAACATGAGGAATTTAGCAAGAGAACAAGTTTGTTGGAGCCGCTGGACAATTCGGAGTGGAAGTAGAAGCATATAACAATGAACTTTGAGTAAGGTTTGCCTTGTTCCTAAGGAGGGAAGGGCACCAATTGGATTTTAGTAAACAGACTGACTAAGTCAGCACACTTTTTCCCTTCAAAGTTGGTTATCCACTAAGAAGTGGGCAGCATTGTACGAGAAGCACATCTACCGGATTCATGGAGTACCGCGGGACGAGCAAGCAGAGAGTCAATCCAGACGCTTGAAGGTGTATTGAGATTTTGCGTCTTGGATTTTGGTAGGTCTTGGGAAGACCAAATTGCTTTTGGTGAAGTTTTCTCCTACCAGAGGAACAATCAGTTTTGACGGAGCTGGAAATTGAGGCCAGGTACATCAGGTCATTTGAAGTTTAAGACGAGTTGGAAGTAGCGTACCAGTTAGCTCTACCAGCTAATCTTGAGAGTGTGCAACGTCTTCTACGTCACAGCTCAGACACTACATTTCGGATTCCGAGTCACGTTTTGAATAATTCAGAGCTGAAGATTGGACTTAACCTTTCAGTGCCAGAGAAACCAGTTGCAAGCCTAGTCAGAGGTAAGAAGAAGATCAGAATTTGAGCCATCACTTAAACTCCTATTTTCTTATCTTTTCGTTTTAAACTTGACTGATGCTGACGAAGTTAGCCTAGTTTTGCAAGCTATCTCTTTATCAAGCTTGATCATGACAGTATTTTATTGGGTGCACCCACTAATATATTGTCTAATCAGGACCGGTGCATGATGGTCTGATCAACCTCGTGTACTTTGGTTCGCCTTTGTATTTTTCTGCGTGGATAATATCATAAAACTTGTCCCTAAACCGTCTCATCCACGACTGCCTTGGAAATCCTTATGGTTGGACCTGAGTTACGGGCGCAGTACCCGTACATGTTTGTCTTTCCTACCTTACTTTAAATTTCGAGGACGAAATTTTCTAAGGAGGGAAGATTGTGAAACCCAGTATTTTGTAGCTAATTATTTAAATAGAGTTTTGGTATTATTAATAAAACGTTTTCAAAATTATTGTTATATTAATATTATAATTATTATATATTTTTGGATGGAAAGAATTTGGAAATTAATTATGACAACTTGGATTTTTGATTTTGAGCCCAGACCCAGGCCCGAGCCCATTCTTCCTATTTCTTTTTAATCCTGAATTTGACTTGGTTTTAATTAATTAAAAAAAATGAATTTGAGCTGGTCCAATTTGGACCAAAACTCACCCCCTCATTTCCGTAACTCCTCACAACCCCTCGTTTCACATTCTCAACTCCTCCTTAACTCTCTCCCCTCTCTTTGCTCTCCAGCACACACCTAACCCCCCACCTTCTCAAACGTTCAGCACACACCACCCCCTTTATTATATCTCCTCATTTCCCACTCTCACACTCACAGGGCTTTTCTCACAAAACTCTCAACACTCTCTTCTCTCGTACTCATCTCTTCCTCTCCCTCCCTGGAACAGAAACTCTCAAACCCTTTCTCCCACCTAACCCTCTCGGCCGAGCTTACTCCCGACGCCGACCTGCGCGCCCCGCCATCTCGCCGACGCCGCCAACTCCGGCAGCACCCCGACCGCGCGTGCCTCTCCGCGCCCCTCCTCGGCCGTGTCCGCCCCGCGGCCACCGCTCGGCCCGAGCGGCCGCCCACCTTCGGCAGCGCCGCTCCCCCGGCGACCCTTACCCCCCTTTCCGGCCTCCCCGCGCGGCGCGCCCAGCGCTCCCCCGCTAGCCACCCGGCCATTTTCGGCCACGTCGTCGAGGTTGCACCCCATCCACGCCTCTCCGCGCGGCCTCCCGCCGGCGGCGTACCCCGCCCGCCGCTCCAATCCACGGCCCCTTTCTCCCACCGAACTACCCGCGTCGCCCCTCTTTTCCGCGGTCCAGCGCTTCGCGGCGCACCCCGCTGTCCAGATCCGCGAGTTCTCCCCGCTGTTCAGATCCGCGATCCCGTGCACCCGATCCAGCGTTGTCCGAACGCTGTTTCGACTCTCCCCAAGTTCTTCCCGCGGCTCCCGCCAACGAAAATTTGGTAATCCCTGTTAATCTCTGTATTCGTCCCTCCCGTAGAGTCTATGATTTATCGGTCCCCGGTTCCCCTTTGGGAAATCCGGTTAGCTGCGTAGTAGATTCGGTTAGCTGCGTTAGCATATTCTGTGATTTTGTCTGCTGGGTTTTGTATGTTGTTGGTTGATTTTGGATTTCCCGTATTTCGGGAAGATTCTGGTGGTTTGGAAAATTATTTCGGTGGATTATTTTCGGGATTATATTTGGTTGGAACATTGCAGGTTTCTGTGGCGCATTTCCCAGTTTTGGGTTGTCCCGAAATAGAGGAAGTGCTGCCCAAATTTTTACAAAACTTTTATTTAATTTGATTTCAAAATCGGTTTTCGAAATGAATTTTAAAACTGATTTTCGGGCGACGACCGTACCGGTCTGTGGGCCCTGGCGAAATGCAACACCGGTCCGACCGGGCGTTGTGGTATTAGCTGGATTTTGATGATGGACCGAGTCTGAGACTCTTACATTTATTTTAATTATTTTATTTAATATTTAGGCTATTTATTATAGTTATTTATTTACTGCACTATTTAGTATTAGATCTTTCCCTCTTATTTGATGTAAAAATAATTGTACAGGGCATAAGCCCACTCTAGGATGTTTAGCTGTGCCCTTGTATTGTAGCGTAGATCTTTATTTTTCTTTTCTGGGTGGATGTGATCTTGGGTGTTTTGATTAGACGTATAATCGTATTTAGAGCGTAATTTCTAATTAATTAAGAATTAATTATTGGATGAAAAATTAGTAAATAACTAGTTCATGATTTAATCACTAAAAGAAATATATTTTTTAAATATATTACAAAAAAACACAAAGTTTTCCAAAGTTAATTAATTCTCGTTATTATTTCCAAATAATAAATTAATCGGTTTAATCAACGCACGTAGTTGCGACGTAATCGTTAGCTGTAGCTTAATACAACTTAAAACCTACTAGGACTTACTGCTAGAGATTGCAACTAGCACACTTAGCCTGGTTATTCAAGGTTCTAAGTCGAGTTCTCAACTGTAGGAACTCGAAGACACTGACGTTCCTCTTCGGTACCGACTCGTCTTTCCAGTCAATCTAATACAAGGCAAGTTTCGAACTGTGTATTCCTGTATTTTATTTAGTAAAGTTTAAGCTGCATGTTAAACCACACTGCTGGCACGGAACTCTACCGACTGTTACTGTTACTGAATCTGGGACTGGGGGAATGTGTAGACGTTTATGACCAAAGCCCCTACTGAACTGACTGGTTAGCTTACCCCCTCTCACACACGGGATAAGCCATATATCGTATCGCTAGGATACTACTGCTCAACCCAAGCCGGTCATAAACGTTTGCATATTCAAAACACACTGAACTGTTTTAAACTGCTGAAAATTGTTATTTTAAACTGTTTATCCTGCACTTTCCAATTACTATTTAAGATATGAGATGCATACTTCGTTCTTGCTCCCTCCTGACTGGAGACAACATTTTAGGTAGCACTGAGGATGAAGAGCTATGCTATAATAGCTTTACGACTCGTTCTCTACCCTGCGACGGTAATCGGAGCCGTCTTTGGAGACATTGATCCTGGGACTGTTGAACCTGAAGTTTAGATAGTTTCCTTTTCTGCATTTTCTTTTATTTGGAGTTTGTAGTTTATTTCAGTAATTCCTTTCCAGTTGTATTTTCTGAATATTCTATTAAACAAAGTTTCAATTCCGAATATATCAGTTGTGACAATGTACTTGTATTGTTGTGAACCTGCAATGGAACAGCTTACTGTCGCCGTCTCACCGTGCAGGCTGGGCATGGTCCGGTTCGACCCATTAACTTGGGATCGGGTCGTGACAGTATAACTTTTAGAGAAGATTTGTTAAGGTTGCACCGCATAGATAAAATTCTACATATCTAATGTTAAATCTTGCATTGGATTTAAAATTGTTATTACTTATTATTATTGTAATGTTAATCCAAGTTTTGTATCAAGTTACTGAAAATTATTGGTTAATTGCTATTTCTATTAATTTATAAATTTTTAGAATTATTTTACAATGCTACATGTACTTTATCTGGCGTTTATTATCCAACTTCTTCACAAGCGTTAACAGAAATTATTGACATGTCTCATTAATTTATTAAATATAGAAATATTTCGGTTTTGATTATGTTGTTTCGAAATGGAAACAAATTTTGAAAATATTGGGGTGAAATACCTCTTTTATATTGTTGGCTTCGATTTTTGATCCGAAGATCAAATTAGATGGCGTATTCATTTTGCTAAATGATTTTCATGAAATATGAATGTAGATGTAAGTTACTTAAAAGTAGAGATTAAAGATGTTTTAGATTCTTTAATTACTGCGTATAAGAACGAGTTGTATCGGCCCGACCCAGTACGACCTTTCAAGTTGGTGGTAGTAGCTCCGGTCTTATGGCTAAATTATCATCTTCCACCAGCCTACTGCAAGGAAGAAACACAAATAATATTTCCTACCAACTCAGGAATTGTCGTTATATTTAAATTCTTATGAAGAATATGATGAAACTCCAACTCATTTTTCTATTTTAGAATGGTGGAGAAGACACGAAAAATGTATCATATACTTTCTTCTATAGCACGCGATATACTAATGATCCCGGTGTCCACTAGAATCAAAATCTTGTTTTAGTGCAGGTTCAAGGATACTAAGCAAGAAGATGAGCAGGATGCTGCCAGATATCTTGGAAGTATCGTGTACGTTCAAGACTGGTTCGTGCGAAGAACGAACCCAAACTCAGAGATGAAAATGCCGACATCAGTGAACTAGACTTATCTTACCTTGGAGGACACCAATGAAGGAGGAGCTGAGCAACAGAGACGGACGAAGGACGACGAAGACAAAAAAAACTTGTACATTTTTTTACAACTTAGTTGACATTAATAAATTTATGTTACAATTTAGTTGTCCAAAAATCAAAAATTGTCTAAATTGTATATTAATTTGTTGAGGTTAATAAATTTTTTAGTTTTATGTTACAATTTAGTTATAAAATTTCTCATTTATGAAATTTTTTTCGGTTTTCCTAACTCAGATCGACCGACCGGTCCACCGCTGAACCAGCCCGCCTAGGCCCGGTTCGGCCCGGCCCGACCAAACGGGCTCCGGGTCCGAGCTGGATCCAGCCATCCCCCCTCCGAGTTAGCTCGTCCGGCCCGCTTCCATTGACGGTCTGAGCCCGGCCTGGACCGGGCACCTTGAACCATGTTCTCATGTTCTTTTTATATATGTCACCCAAGAGTACGTTACGTGTATTATCCATGATGTTCCGTCACATGGCAGAATAAAGTAGGGTGAGTTATTCGATTTTGGATCGAAAACCGAATCGAACCAAATAAGAGATTCGGTTCGATTTTAGTTTTAAAATCGGTCCAAAATTGAATAAGCAAATTTAGTACAAATAAGAGATTCGGTTCGGTTTTAGTTTTTGAAAATCGATCCAAACCGAATAAGCAAATTTAGTTTATATAGATATATATATATATATATATATTATAATATATATATATATATATATATATATATATATATATATATTATTTTTATTTTTTTTGGAGGATGTCCACTTCTTAATGGTGCTTGGAGGCATGCCTCCAAGGGGGCTCGAACCCGCGCCACTGCGCCGGGATGCTCCACCGTTCCCAACGGGCTACGGCCACGGGACAATATATATAATATATATATATATATAAATATATTATATATCTATATATATATATATAATTATATATATAAACTAAATTTGTTTATTCGTTTTAAAATATATATATATATATATATATATATATATATATATATATATATATATATATATATATATAAACCGAATAAGCAAATTTAGTTTATATATATATATATTATATATCTATATATATATATATATATATTATATGCCACAATCACCCATTGCTTCATATATATATTATATATATATATATATATATATATATATATATATATATATGAAGCAATGGGTGATTGGGCGAACTCGCCGCCTCCACTGGGGCTCAAACTCCGACCACTTGGGCCGCATGCATCTCTCTTAACCATTAGGCTAGAGGTCAATTGCTATATATATATATATAATTATATATATATTAATATATATATGACCTCTAGCCTAGTGGTTAAGAGAGATGCATGTGGCCCAGTGGTCAGGATCGATTCCCGGTGGGAACGTTCGCCACAATTAACCTTCTTTCAAAAAAATATATATATACCTAAATAAATTTAGGTGCTATAAATATTAAAAAAGCGCAAATAAACCAATAAACCGAACCGATTTATTTCGGTTCGGTTTGATTCGGTTATGGGCCAATTCAGTTCGGTTTCACTTTTGCTTATTCGATTTTCGGTCCAATTCAGTTTTGGTTATTCGGTTCGGTTTGAACCGAATTAACCGAATGCTCACCCCTATGTAGAGCCCAGAGGGGCTCAAGCCTCCCTCATTTTTGGGGAATTTTTTATATAGGTCCTATATTAAAATTTTGGCAAAATTTTAGGCTACTTGTAGATTTGAAACACTACGTGTGTTGATTACAAGGTGAAAAATATGAGAAAAATAAACTAATTCCACAAAATTATTTACTAGGAAAAAAAATTCTACGAAATTAATTTGGGTGTTTGATTGTCGTTGTTTTCCATATAAAATAGTTATTTTCATGAAAATTGATATTTTTCTATGGGCTAGGCCAGTTTTATTTTCCACAATTTTGGAGGAAAATATGAAAATGATATATTTTTGAAAAATAATTCCACGAAAATATACGTTATCAAATACTATAATTGGTGAAAATTTCGCGATGGAAATATTTCAATGAATAAAAACTCAATCATCAAACACAGCCTTATTATATTTTTACCATGGACAAATTGCGTTAACTACCATATGTTTTACACTTATTACAGAAACTATTCATATTTGAAATTAATTACACTTGACCACCCATATAGTTTATATTTTCTATAGAAACTTATAATGCTAACCACCCTTATGTTTTTAAAAAAATTATAAAGGAGAGGGGTGGTCAGTGTAATTATTTTTGGAATAAGGTAGTTCCTGAAATACTCCTGAAACATAGGGTGTCAGTGTATTTATTTCTTTTATCATTTTGCTTTTGCATTGCTTTCTGAATTCTCCATTGTGGTAGAGTAATTATCTATATACATATATTCTTACAAAAGCTCTTTCATGCATCTCTTTTCAGCTATCCAACCTGGTCCCCCAAAAAGATAAATTTGTACGATTAAAAAAGATAATCCAAATAACTGCTAAAAAACATATAAAGAGGGATCAACATACCCCACTTTTGCATCCTCCAAGCATCCCTTTTTTCACATTCGTTGGATCTTGTTTAAGTCATCTAATCTTAACCGTGATAAGGGAGATGAAGCACCCTATGGGTGGTGGCTACATGCACCCCCCCCCCCCCCCCCCCCCCCCCCCCCCCCACCTTCTCATGCTATCATCATGCACCGAAAGTGTACAAGTGCATGATGATAGCATGGTAGGAGTGACATGTAGCCACCTCACCTCCCTCTCTCTCTCTCTCTCCTCTCTCTCTCTTCTCTCTCTCCTCTCTCTCTCTCTCTCTATTATATATATATATAATATATATATATATATATATATGAAGCAGCCAAACGTCTATTTCGTTCTCTCCAAACATGTCATATTGACGATAGCAATCGCAATCAAGCTTTTCTTAACCATCACTATGAAAATACAACAATTAAGCAACGAGAAAATTTGTCGCTATTTTTACAATTACAAAAATCCATCGCTATTTCTTACAAATAGATTGCTACTGATGATTAGCAACGAAACTATTACAAAAAATTTGTGTCACTACGGCCAATATCGCTAAACAATATCCATCGCTAAGACATCAGAATTTTGACGACTTACCGACGGATTAACGATGCATAATCAGCGATGGGTAGTTCATCATTGAGGTATCAACGGAAATGAAATCCGTCACTAAACTAGCGACGAATATAGTGACATAATCAACGACATCTTAGCGACGGAGATGTGACACCAATAGTCTGACAAACTACAAATAAATACATCAACTCTCAAGTATACAAATAGATGACATCACTCGAAATACTTGCGTATACAATGCACAACATGCATAAATGTGGATCTCATTTTCACACTTTACAACAATTACAATAGGGGTAGTTATGGTTTTCACTAGTTTTCTTCGAGAAACTTCCACCGCTTGCAAACAACCAAACAGGCCCTAATGCAATTGTTGTTGTGTAGTTATTTATGGTTTTCACTAAAAAAAAAAAAAAAAAAAAAATCCTTCGTGAAAGGAAGGAAAGAAAGGAAACGCACTTGAACTCTGTTGCCACTTAATTTTATTTTAATGATTGTATTTACATCAGACGACACTATACAATCGAATGATTATGTTTTTTTGTTTGAAGGAATACTTTATAGAAATATCACTTTCAACAAAAGAAGGAAAGAAGTGACTAATAAGTAGGGAAAGCCAAAGCTAAAGGCAGTATAAAACATGTTAATGGACATTACAATTTTAGTAGTCCAAGGACTCGCCAAAATTTTGAGTCTTGCTATGCTTTAGTACTGTCAAAATTTTGGCTTGGCAGTCATGTACATTTGGCAATCCTGAATAAGCCATTGACAAAATTTTGACAGTCCTCTAGTTTCTGTGTCTTCGGGACTACTACAAAAATTTGACGCTCATTAACATGTTGTGTAATGCCTTTAGCATTGGCCATAGGAAAGGGCCCAGACAGATCATAACTTGAACAGCAATGACTGATTGAAAGAAAAAGAATGGTTGCTGGCCCGGCGTAAACAAGAAGCATAGGGCAAGATTAACAAATTGGTAGCAAAGGGAAAATTAGAAACACTTGATTAGAAGGATCAATGTTTGCAGGAACAGAAGGGTCAATAACAACATGACCATCATCAATTCACCACTTAAAATTATCGAAAACTTGGACGAAAGGCTCATTTGCATAACACCACATGCAATTACATATCTGAAGACTTGAATGTACTTGACAATTACAAGGAGATCCTGTACACATTTCTTCAACTTCCCCCTAGTTTAGTAGGAAATTGCCATGGTGTAAAGGAAACAGCCATGGTGCAGTTTGAGCTTGGATTAACTTGCAGGCAAAGAATTTCAAAATAAAAGACTAAATTTAGACTCAGCTGTACAACAGGATTAATTAGTTCAGAATGAATGTTTTCTGGATCTCTTCGAAGAAGAGAGAGCCTTGCATTGAGCTGTCTTTAAAGATTGCCACTTGGAGCTCTCTGCACTCTGTTTCTTGCTTGATCTGCCAGTAAGTACATCTGTAGAACTTCTGCATGGCCTGTTGTGTTTTGCATTATTACGTTGGGGCTTTAACCGAGACGACTTAGCTTGACATGAATCCCGAGAAGTCTGCACTGGGCTTGTACAGTTGTCAACCTTCCTCGCTGATTCTTCTTTTAGAAATCTCGAGGAAGGTACATCTTTCCTGGAAGTGAAGGATTGTACGACTTCCTTACTTGAACTGAAGGATGGAAGTTCCTGTCCATATGAATACCGTGCAATTAAAAGAAAAGTAATTTACACACACACATCCCATATTTAAGATATCATCAGTTATCACATTATGAAAGCATGTTGGTTCATACATTCGATAAATATAGCAGCGTATACATCAAGTTGATTAACTTCATTGAAAATCCACGTCCTGAACAAAAGATGAGGAAACCTAAAACTTAAATTGAAAATCCTGTCAATTTTTGGACAGATGATTTATTGGCTACACATTCCATCACTGTCAGGATTATGCGTATTAATCTCTCAATATCTACACCCGGTTTGGTTGTTCACAACAATGTTATGATGTTTTCACATGAACATAAGGCAATGGCAGGCAATTAGAATGACCTCTCATGAACATATGTGATGGTTGGCAAATAGAATGATCAACTCTTATTGAACTTAAGGAGTTGTTAAATGATTTTATCGACTTTTTTGGGACTCATCAATTGTTCTTTTGAAAATGTAAGAAATAAAATAGGAGATAGCATATAGAGGTAGAACAGATACCATCACCTACTTGGATCTGTTATTGCCACCTTTGTCACAGTTCTGAGCGCAACATTGTTCTCTGATCTCAGAACAGCACATACGACTGCTTTCGAAAGGTGACAGCGAAGAGACGGTTTACCAGGAGCCATAAATTGCTTGACTGAACCAAGATTCCATTATGGCCAAAACAAGCCAGGAAGTTTAAGGATCCAGATTTGGTAATCAGGCTTCAACCAAATTAGGAGTCTCTTTGAATAGATTAGGATTATTTGATTTAGGATTATGTTTTAGTGAAAGTCTAAGAAACGGCCAGGGGTGAACGGACCCTAGGTTCAGCCCAAGTTTTCAGTTTCTTGCTATATAGGTTTGTTTCTCCTATCATTCAATTTATTTTCTTTAATGTTTTCAACAACTAATTGGTGTCTCCATTTGGTAAATTGATGGGATTATACTTTCGAGGTCCCGAGTCCACATTGTTATTATTTTAATCTATTTTTGTATAAATTCTAAATAATGCCCTCTTAAATTCTGAGTTAATGTGTTCAACCCCCCTCCCAAACACCCACAAAAGGGAAAAGGAAGAAAAAAAAATTGGGTCTGCCCACAAAGAACGGCTACACCAACATGCATCAACCATGTTGTATTAGGTGGTTTGGGCCTTGGGGCCTTGCCAACCGGAAACTACAACAACAACAAAGCCTGCATCCCAAAAAATTTAGATCTACTGTTTGAAACCCTTTTTTTCTTCCATTCAGCTCCGTTAAGGGTCATGTCCTTTGTAACACTAACATAAACTACTTTAATTCATGTTCGTTTAGGCCTAGCGGCTCCTTTAACTACTATCTTATTGCTCTCCTTTATCGCAGCATCTACATGTCTCCAACATGTATTATGTAAGGATTCATTTCATAGATATCTAACAATATTTTATGTTGGTTGTCGACTACCTAACGCAACCCCCATCCATTATCCGGACTTGGGACCGGGAGTCAAAAATATAGGACATTAAGAGCAGCACGGGCTGAGTTCCTTAACAACCAAAAACTGAGTGACAAAATGAGTATTGGCCGATAGCTCAAATATGGAACGAATATTAAATACTTTATTGGTTTCAAATTTGTGAAAGCTCAAAACTAATCATAATTGGCTGAGACATACAAAACTGGCTGAATTACAAAATTGTTGGAAATTGGCATAGAATTTCTTGAAATAAAACCAATTGGCCAAAACTTTCTAACCATGAAGCCAAATGGCCAAAAAAATATACTTGATATACATTTTCATGATATACATTTTCATGCTTGAAAATAAGCTTTTGAATCCTAGATATGATAAGTCACCTATAAATCATGCAATTGTCATATTGCAATTTTATAGAAATTGTGTAATTACGCAATCAGTCATCACAAATAACATTACAACATAAATAATGTAGGAAATTGCGTATAAAATTTAAGCTTTCATTCCTTTTTGGATCTTAACATTTTTTATGTCATCTAAGTAGTTGAAACTCGACAGTCTGACGCTGCATCCAAAACTGCCAAATCTGTTCATGCCAGTAATCACAGAAAACGTCAATACCGATAAGCATTTTAAACCTTGGCTTGATTGCCCCTTTTTTTAAGAGACGGGGGCGCGGCAGCGGCAGGGCGAGTACGCGGCAGCGGAGCGGGAGCGGGGGAGGGATTAGGATTAAGATTTGGGTTTGGGGAGGAAGAAGAGGGTATTTTCGTCCAAAATTATCGGTCAAACGCGTTGACCGTCAATGTTGGACGGTTTCTGTCAAAAGTGGGGGGTGACTTACATTTAGGCAAAGCACAGGGGTGCACCTTGAATATGGATAATAAAAGTGAGATGCGACTCAAAATTTCTCTTTTTTTAAAAACAAAAACAAAGAGCACCTGATATATTATCTAGAAATGTTTAAACCATAAACATTCCATAGATGTCTATTATGTTTTATGGTGTTGGTGTCGCTTGGCGCGACGGTGAGATTTTTCGCTTGCATCCTGGAGGATGTTGGTTCGGATCGCATAAACCACCTCTCAATATATTTTAAGTAATATTGTGTACAACTTGACCCTGCTCCCCAGACCTCATGTAAGTAGGAGCCTAGTGGTACTACTTTTTAGACGTTTTATGATGTATATTTTATATTGATCACTTTGAATGTGAGTCATGCATCAAATTGCCTGTGTCGATACATGAACGACAAATAAGTTCGTAGTCCAAATGGACACTGCACCCAGTTTACCTTCTTACATATAATGGCAACAAGCCTATCGCCATCTCATATTTATGTTAATGCCAAATGACTAACAACTAGAAAGAACTAGATATGGCCTTCTATCTAAACTAGATGCGGTGCATATGTGGTCGATTCTGGCAACATGCAAAATAGGGACAACTAGGGACACCGTAGTCTTCGGATCAGAGGGCCAGTTCTAGACGTTGGACCTTAAGTGGGTCCTTTGTTTTCATTTTTTTTGAATTTTACTTGGGTCTTAAGATCAGCTATCATAAGAGCTCAGTGATTGACCTAGATGATAGAGAATAAAGAATTGCCCGTTGGTTAGTAACTGCAAGTTTGAAGAGTTATCATTCACTTATGCCGGTCCCCATCATGGTTGGTGCAACTACAAGGACACATTGACATTTATGCATCGAAGATATGCAGAATAAGTTCCAAAAATGGAAAGGAAAGCCCCTTTTCTCTCATAAGCTATGTTACCTGGACTCGGGTACGGGTGTCGGGTACGGGTACATATCCAAGAGTCGAGTCCTTCAAACTCATAATTGAAGGACACACGGACTCGGCTAAAAAGGATCCAAATTTTGGGTATGGGTACGGGGATATGACTAAGGTTTCGTAAAAAGACAACCTGTAATTATAAATTATTAGTAAACTTTACTCAACTAGTTGAATAAGTCCCTAAGGGACTGTCCCTTCAACTCCCCTACTACTTAACTACCAGTCTACCATATTAAAATAAACTATCTACACCATTACCACATTAAAATAAACTATCTACATCATTACCACATTAAAATAAACTATCTATTTCACTACCAGTCTTTCGATTGTCACCATGAAGGATCCGATTGTCACCATGGAGGATCGGATACGGATTCCATACCCATACCCATGTCCTAAAGGGTCGACACTAGTACTTCTCCTTAAAGTGGAGAGTCCGGGTAACATAGCTCATAAGTTGCATTAACGAGGTTCTTTCTTTCCATTCCTCCTTACTACATGAAATATCTCGATATGCCTAAGTAGGTATAATTAGAACATCATCCGAAGAATGGATCCTTGGAGAGGAGGACACTTCAAAGTAATGGCTATCACCTCTTCAAGTGGGCAGTGGTCTGCAAGAAAGGAATTTGGCTTTGCCAAGAACATAGGTTAATCCAATTATTCAATATTAGGTTGAGGGATTTTGGTGGTGGTGGTGGTGGGGGCGGGGGCGGGGGTGGGGGTGGGGGTGGCACAATAAATAGGGGGATGCAGAGGACTGAAGTTCGGAATAAAGGGACGAAAGCCAGATTATGGCAAGGTGCACTCATATTAAGAACTTCTTTGTGGGTGTCACTTTCACGATTGGCAATGGCAAAAACATCCGCTTTAGGGAAGATATAGAGTAAGCTATGTTGCAGGGACACGACAAAATGAAGCACGTATCCATATCATGTTTGTACTCATGGCCGTATTCGTGCACTATAGGAAATTATATTTAGTTATCTGAAAATGTCGGTATCCCGTATATGTATCGTGTCCTTATATCCATGTCCATATTTGTGCAACATATAGCATAAGGAAGCCCCTTTAAATGCACTTTTCCAAGACTTTACAACTAAACACGACACTCCAAAACGGTTTGCGGGTCCGTGTCGGACACATACTGGACACAACATGGACACTCCAAAATACAGTATGACATGTTGAAAATGGTACCGTGTTCCTAGCGTTGTGTCCATTCTGTATGGTGTCATATCCGTGTTTGTGCAACATTACAAGAATGGAATAAAAAGAAAATGGATCTTATTTCAGTAGATTGGAGCGAGGATGATTGAGGCCAAGATTCAAATGTACACTCAACATGAATTTACTTACGGAGAGGGAGGAACTCATGCGACAAAGTAATCAATGGAAGCCACATGAGATGAAAACATTGAAAAGTCAAGATGAGTGTTGCAATTGGAGATGGGTAGGTTGGACGCAAGTTCACGGTAAAGTCATCCAACACCCATCTTAACCATGGGGACATATGGCTGACTTTGCTCATGCCATCCAGGAAGCATGAGACCTTGTAAAAGTTAAAGCCTTCACTGGGTCATCTTCAAGATCGAATTCTGACTAGGGAAACATTATTGAAAGAAACTTGGTAGGTCCGGATAGATGAGGGATTGTCAAAAAGAAGGAAACGGGACACTTAATTCACCTCCACTACAATTTTGAGTTGTTCAGCTGGAAGAAAATAGGAGTACAAAAACAATTTGGGCAAGGAGGGTCATCAAAAACTACAAATCACTGCAGGATACTTGGAGAGAAAAAAAGTAGTTAGTCCACGAAAGGTAGCGCTTCCTGGATATCATAGTTCTGATCAATTGTTGGGGCATCTTTCTGGAAACAACAACAA
Source organism: Iris pallida (assembly GCA_029216955.1). Classification (NCBI taxonomy): domain Eukaryota; kingdom Viridiplantae; phylum Streptophyta; class Magnoliopsida; order Asparagales; family Iridaceae; genus Iris; species Iris pallida. Next base: position 4,684,536 of record JANAVB010035817.1, on the reverse strand, counting down.
GGTTTAACGACAAAATAAGCTCTAAGCCTCTAACTGCAATTATACTTAAACCATATACTGGCTAACTTTTAGCTATTGGCAGTGGAGGCACCATAGAAGACAGAAATTGTTTAGTTAGGCGTTCCAGTAACATGATAGTCAAAGAGGGGGTCCTAGCCAAGATGACACCATACTTGGACGTGGGAGATCTGGTGAGGTGAGACAAGAGGTACGACCAAGGGCACGGGCGACCGTTCCCATGGGCAAATCATGGAGATCATGTGTTTGTTATACATTCTGCCTCGCCTTTGGATGAGTTTTAGTTTACCTACCTTTGCACTTATATGCATATTCTTGTTTGGTACCTAGCCCGCGACCATCTGGGGCCTTTATATTTCAATAAGTTCTCATTTATGAAACACGAGTGAAGTTGTTTCTTCCATCATTTTTACATAAGGAAAACATTTATCCCCAAATTTTTGGAGTCGCATGTTCTCTTCTTCTTCTTTTCATTCTGACCTATTTAATGTAGCAATTTCTCTATAACAGTGATAGATAACGTATCCTTTTCTACAGCCTGAATTCAAGTTCGTCTAGGCTTACTCCTAGGTCAAGCCGCTCCAACAAATATCAACCACTCCTAGCTGATGAATCTACATTGCACATGTCCAAACCACCTAATATTTTTCAGTTATCGTGTCCTTAATTGGCAACATCTCAACTTCCGTACTCATTTCTTATTCTAGCTTTCAATGTATTGCCATCATCCATCTTATATAGTCTCATTCCAACTATGAGCTATGTTTGGACACAATTGTCCAACAGGTGTCGTAGCAGTATAAGTGAAGTTCACCTTGTAAGTTATTCAACTTCAAGAGTATCTACAATCACAAAGCAATCCTCTTTAACCATCCAACTTTAGTTCTGAGAACATCTTTCTCAACCTCTCGAACTTCAAGAGTATCTACAATAACAAAGCAATCCTCTTCAATCATCTTTCTCAACTATCTCTCACAGTATTTTTTTTAAAATGGCAAGTCTACACTAATATCTGGTTTAAGCTCAGTCTTTAATTACAATAATCTTCTCATATTTTGTCCAGGTCTTGTTCTCTGCACATTGTTACTCGATTTTTACGTCCGCTGCATCCATTCTAGATCCACCGCTCGATCTACGTCACACGCTCCATTTGGATTGACCGTGAATACTATGATCCTGTCTTTCACTGGTAGACCACTCCTCCAGGTTCGGCTCTCAATCAGCCGTCACCTGAATATTACGGTTCGTCCTCAACCCCTCTCCCTCCCCTTTTAATTAAGGGCATAGTACACATAGGTGGATTCAAACATACGATCTAGTTTCCGGGTCCTTATGTCTCTAAGACTTAACTACTTGTTCAGTGCTTGTTAACATATATACCGCCTAATATATATATATATATATATACCGCCTATATATATATATATATATATATATATATATATATATATATATATATATATATATATATATATATATATATATATATAAGTCCCACATTTTTTTCCCATGGGCGACCCTAGGCGCGCCTATGGGACCATCGCCTAAGCCAGGGGAGCATTGCCTAGGTCGAGGCGTTTTCTTCCCAACCTACATATCTCTCTCTCTCTCTCTCTCTCTCTCTCTCTCTCTCTCTCTCTATATATATATATATATATATATATATATATATATATATATCAGTTTCAGGTCAAACAGGAAGAACTATCATCTTCCACCTCTAGAAAGCGCTTACACCTCGTGGCTTAAGCCGTTCTCATTTCTTCGATGACCCATCAAGTTTGTTTGTACAAACGATGACGGCCTGTATCCGGAGTTTCCCTGGGTTTGGTAAAGCGAAATGGGGGCCACCCTAGTCCATTGAGTGCTCTACCTCGGGCCATCGACATCGTACGCTCTACTGAAATAGATTTCGCGAAAAATCAGCTATATCCAATCTTGATTGGCCTTTCACCCCTAGCCACAAGCCATCCCCGTATTTTGCTACATACGTGGGTTCGGTCCTCCAAAGCCTGTTAGAGCTCTTTATTTTTATTTTTATTTTGAAAATGGTAATTGTGTCGAATGCCTCCACTGAGAATCGATCTTCTGATCACTTGGGCCACATGTCTCACCACTACCACTTAGCTAGGGATCATTGGCATCTCTCTTTATATATATATATATATATATATATATATATATATATATATATATATATATATTGTCACAGCCAACGTCTAGGCATGCAGTTTGGGAAGAAAATGCCTCAACCTAGGCAATGTTCCCATGGCTTAGGCGATGGTTGCATAAGCGCGCCCAGGGTCGCCCATTGGGGGAAGCGGGACTTAGGCTGTAAATTTTTTATAGGTAAAATATAATTTTCCTATTTCATTTTTTTTATTTGGCATGATAGGGTTTTGTGAAAAAAAATACATGAGAAAAACTCTAGTCCAATTGCTCGGATGAGGGAGCCGACCAATATGTATGCTCTTCTTCTTTTCCTTTGTTTTTTTTTATTTCTTCCGCTGCATCTTCTTCAGTTCTTTTTCTTCTTCTTAAATTCTTATGTTGTTGTTTTTTTAAACATGCAATTTTTGTTCTTCAGTTCTTTTTTTCTTTTTTGTTTTCTATTTTTTTAACTATTGAAGTATGTTTTTATTTTTATTTTTTTAAACTTGATGTTTCCTGGAAGATTACAGGACAACAGAACCTACAAGTTCCAGAACAATACACACACTTTTTTTTCTTTTTACACACACACATATATACGCCAATCACCTATAGCTCAAGTAGCTGAGGTAGGCGGCATCCTCCCGTAGGTTGTTCGAACCAGGGGAGAAGCAATTTAATTTCCAAGAGAATTAAATTGACAGTTGTGCGGCCCAATGTGGGCTAGGAGTAGGCAACGGTGGAACAGGCCTGTGGCTAGAGGCGGGCTAGTGGGCCATGGAGCAAGCCTTCGGGCCGAAGTACTGGTGCAGCGAAGCAGGCCAGCTTGGACCGGGTGGAGCAGCGAAGCAGGCCAGTGTGGTCCAATTGCAGCGGTAGAGCAGACTTTTGAGCCAGGTGCAGGCCTTTGGACGGGCTGTAGCCTACGGGCTAAGTAGACCTACGGGCCGAGTTTGTGTCCTTTGGGGTCGAGTTGTATGATTGTGTGCCCTTTGGATTGTGATTGTAGTGCTTGTGGTAGGCCATGGACCTTCGGGCCGGAGTAGGGGTGCAGCGAAGCAGGTCAGCGTGGGTCGGGTGGAGCAGCGCAGCAGGCCATTGTAGGGTAAGTGCAGCATTGGAGCAGTCTTTCGAGCCTGGTGCAGGCCTTCGGACGGGTTATAACTTACGGGCTAAGTGGACCTACGGGTCGAGTTGTATGAGTAAGTGCCCTTCGGGGTAGTTTAGGGTCATCTCCGTCGTAGATGGCCATAACAGGTTGATTGTGTAAACAGCTTAATTAATAAAAAATACCTTTCAAATATATATATATATATATATATATATATATATATATATATATACACACACACACACCAGGTGCAGGCGTTCGGACGGGTTATAACTTACGGGCTAAATGGACCTACGGGCCGAGTTTGTGCCCTTCGGGGTCGAGTTGTATGAGTAAGTGCCCTTCGGGGTAGTGATTGTAGTACTTGTGTTAGGGTCATCTCCGCCGTAGATGGCCCTAACGGGTTGCTTGTGTAAACAGCTTAGTTAATAAAAATTACCTTTCATATATATATATATATATATATATATATATATATATATAACGATTCCTAAGGTGGAGTCCACATGTCAAATCACAGCTTACCATATCCTCCAATAACTACCATTGTTTCCCTATATTTAGTTGAGATTGTGCACAATGCACGTGTGTGTGCACGTGGACAGATGTTTTTGTTTCGTGTGCATGCAACGACATTTTTCACAATTCTAGAATGTTTAGTTCAAGAAGTAGGAACAGAGGTTCCAAACGGAAATCACCCTCAAGTAGACTAGTATATGGTTACTTCTTTTCACTGCCGTTCTGAGTCCAGATAAAGGATGCTAAGATTCCCAAAACCAGCATAAAAATTAAGTTGGATCACAGAAAATGAATTCATTAAAAACATAGGCCTTTGAGTCAAATGGAGCAAATGAATGTGTAAACAAACCCAAAAATTTGGGATAAAGGCTTTGCAGTTGTTGGGGACTTGAGTATATCAAACAATATTAGGGCAATAGGGGCAATAAAGGTGATTATTCTTAAAACTATGGGTCCTAAAAAGTATCTATAATTTTTTAAAATTCATGGAAAACAAAGTGAGTTAACTTTAGGTGGCAATTTTACTTATCGATATACCTCAAATGAGCTAAATATACTATCTGGATTTAAAACAACTAAACTGATCAAATAAGGACATAAGAGTAAATTGTAAATGAAAACAAATTCAACTATTTTTTAGTCAACACCCCCCCCCCCCCCCCCCCCAAAAAAAAAAAAAAAAAAAAAAAAAACCTATATCACCACTCCTGCATCTGGCCAAGTTAATAATTATTAGCAGCTCAGCAAGTCGTATAATAAGACAAAACATCAAATACGAGTTCGATGAGCAAGCCATGTTCTAGGCTTCTAGATGGTGCTAATGATTATGAACACTAACACAGAACATTCATCAAATGACCGATTCGTCTCATAATACAATTAATATCAACATGAATCCTAAATAGCATGCTCACTGTACAAAACAAAATACACATGTAAATATAATTACATTTAAGAGAACATGTCATGCAACCAGAACTAACATCGTTGCAGGCACTATTTAAATTATCCTATTGAATGGATAGAAGAAACAAGAGTACCTCATTCTGAATTTCAGTAGGTCGCTCGCAGCCCAAATCATCTTCCTCGGAATCATCTATTTCCTCGCATTCAAACTCTACATGTTCAGTCTCTTCTTCAGAATCACTTAATTCTTCCTGTTCCATTACTATGCCACAGACAGACTCGACATGAATATGTTGGCATGCACCACTATTGCCTGGAAATACTTCTGAGAATAAAACACCATTCGGAGAACAAGTAAAAGACTGGACAGGTGAATCATTTGTAACCAAAGACTGCAGACGATTATCACTACAGTTAAGAAACGGCATATCAGCATCCAAGCCTCCTTTTACCATTCTGTGTCCCAATGGAGAGATACTGACCCCAACATGATGTTCATTCATATCCCTGCCTTCTGCAATTTCCTTGTCTGGGGTAGACGATAAGCGTATATTCAAGTCAAGGTTATTTTCCTTCTCATATACTCTCAGAGATGTACTGGCAGTCACATGACTATTACCAACCAGGGGTGCTCTCAAATTACAATCAGAATGATTATACAATTTATCTGAACTGCCTTGTGGCGTTCTTAGATACTGCCTACAAATTGAGGGCACAGTGGCAGACTCCCTTTGCAAGAGAGGGTGGAAGTCTATAGTACACAAGCTGGAAGGTGCTTCTTCTGTATGTCTTGTGCTAGAATCTACAGGTTTAACCGGATGATATCTGAGATTGGAATCAGCTTGAGATGGATGTCCTGGAAAAAAATTGTGAGTGCTTGAAGAAGTAGTGTGACACTTCTCCAAAAAACAGAGTGATGATTGTACTTCAGAGGCCTCGAACAATAAAGGATGCATGCGGAGATCTGATTCAGAAGTATTCTCCTCTGCCCCAGACAAACTTGTAAGAATACCTTCAACTTGTTGATATCTGGTATCAGAATACTTGTTTAAATATTCTCCTGGAGTTGATATACTTGTTCCTACTTTTGAAACTTGAGGCAACTCTGGAACAAGATTTTTTATTGCGTTAGCCTGGATCTGAGAACAAGATGATTTACTATTGTACCACTTGAAAGCTGACTGCGAAATAACTCGTACAGACGAGGGAAGGTTGACAGGAGGTAAGTCAGGTGCCAACTTCACCACTCTGGCACCTTTACTACTACAAATCTGGAAAGGTCGTTGGACAGGAGGACAATTGGAAGGCCTTGCAATTGGATTAGAAATATTACTGCATTTAGTATGAGAAAAATGAGATGGAGGTTGCATATCTTGCAAGGAAAGCTCATGCACATTTCCCTGTCGTGATTGTCCAAAGCCATTTGTTACAGAATCACGATGTTCATTTATATAGCTACCCTTGTATGGCATTAGGTCAATTGTTCTTGTTTCGCCCGTGTTCATGCTAGGAAGATTATCGTAGGGCAAAGCCTTGGAGCTTCCCCTCTCTGAGTCTTCAAGAAATGCTTCATGGACGTAAGCTTCATCGTCTTCATCATCCATATCATCTGCACTCTTGTCTCCATTATTAATCTGGAACCATGCCATTAGTAAATATGTGCAGTCCACAAAAAGAGCTAAAGAATCGCATAATTTCCTGGTTAAATACACTACAACTAAACAAACCTCCTTCTCTAGTGAAATTTTGTTTTCAGCTGCTGAAGCTTTCAACTTTCTTCTTTTTGCCTCAGACAACCGTCGTTTCTCTTTATCAGCTTGGGATTTCTTATACGATCTCTGAGTTCCATTTGCAATACGCCACTGCCGCGGCAACAAGGAAGGATCTCTATGTGGAACACAAAATCTCCAAACTGAAAACCAATCTTCTTTGAAGAGTTGAAGTCCCTGGTAACATAATTATGTAAGAAAAAGGCACAATTTCATCAATGATTAACTACGTAAGTCAAAGGAGCATATTAGTGAAATTAAATTACCTCATAGATGCGTGCCTGTTCATGTTCAGTCAAGGGAGAGGTCTTCATACGCCGTACTGCCTGCATGAAGTTAATGCATCTTATGATCCTTAAAATAATCAACTGAAGAGGAACTTCTTAAGAGCTATGATATAGAAATAGAACAAAACTATGCTATGAATCCATAAAGTTAACTCGTCACGTGTAAATAATTTTCATAATCGAGCTTATTGCGCATTAGCTAGTTAAAAAAAACATAAACTAACTAAAACAAATATTCAGTTTATCGGTAAGGTAATCGACTTATTAAGTTTTATTTGGCATGTAAGTCTAAAACGTCTTCACGATTTACAATAACAATAAAGAACTAGCAATAAAAATCATGAAGAGAAACATTATAATAAACTTATATTTGGGAAATAATTATAAAATAAAGTTGGGAACACTCGACATTGATTTTATTATATCACCTCAAACTTACTGATGCTTTCAGTCGATCGGCAATAATCAATAGACTGAACGTAGTTAGCATCATCATATACCATAAGATAGAAATATGAAGATTGTTGGTAGACAAGTTCTTGGCTAGGGCACTCGTTCAGGTAGCAGAAAATACGATCCGCGGCATGAAGATGAGATATCCGAGTTGACTCTATGTACTAATGCATATACTAATTGAGATGCTAACATCAAAGGAGATATCTAGGCAAGTGACCGTCATGAAGATGACCTTCCCCACAAGTAGGCTATACGTATCTGGATCGAGTAAAAGAGACTCAAAGGCTGAATCAAGATAGGAGCTTAAGATTTGGCTTCGTATCCGCAGGTCTACTCCACAAATCTATGAGTCATTTAGGAGATCAAGATAGTATTCTGTTGAGTCATTAGAAGAGAATCATCTTGCCAGCAACCACAATGTCCAAGAAATAACACAAGGCACCATATCTTTGGTATGAAAATGACCAAAAATATGTGCCTTGACCTTGATAATACCAGTATGGACATATTGAATAAAAATAATATCATCCACTGAGTCCGGCAGTAAATAAAGAGAGAGGAAACAATAACACTCAGAGTAAAACTAATTTTCTAAACCACCTAACAGAACTTGTCAAACCAAGCTCGAGACCATTGTATGAGGCCATTAATAGACTTTCGAAGATGACCCAAAGACTCCCCGCACTATCACAACCAGGAGGTTGTTGAATATAAACAGTCTCATTCAAGTCGCCATTAAGAAAGACGTCCTTAAAATCGGCTAGTACAACGGCCATCGACGAAGGACATGAGTAAAACCCGAACAACCCTGAGCTTGGGCAACCGACAGTAACGTCTCCTCATAATTAATGCCATAGTACTAGGTAAATCCCCGAGCAACAAGACAAACCTTAAATCCCTCGTCAGAATCATGAAGATTATGCTTCATCGTAAAACCCATCAGTATCTAACACAAGATTGGCCAAGAGGTAAGGGAATAAGATCTCAAGTGCAAATAGACAAAAAACTCTCCTCAGTCCACCATCCTGGATAATGAAGAGCCTCCTTTATCAAAGTAGGTGAAAGAGGAGAATGAGAACAAACAAACTTGGTGTATGTGTTATCTGATCCCCACTGCACATCATTTGAAATGAATGGTTCAGATTTAATGCATATCAAATTTACATACATGGAAGTCAAATTTGACATGCATGCTAATTAATAGTATGTTGCACTAATTAGTGGGATATTCAATTTGGCATGCATGCTAATTATTACAAATTACTCTATCAAATCTGAACCATTAATTTCAAATGATGTGCGGCTGAGATTACGTTTTTTTTATGTCAAATTGTATGTGTCACCTGGTCCCCACCCATATATATATATATATATATATATTTTTATTTTTTTGGAACTAGGTAAATTGTTTCTGGAATCGCTCCCACTGGGATTCGAACTCCTGACCACTCGGACCGCATGCATCTCTCTTAACCACTAGGCTAGAGGTCATCTGCATATATATATATATATATATATATATATATATATATATATATATATATATTGAATGTATGTGGAGATAGTTAATCAGTGTGTTAACCAAGATGAACATAGCACATGCAGCCAAATATTTTAGACAACACAGAGAATAACTCTTTAGAGATAATAGAGAAGGGAGATTGATGGTTAAGCGCGACATGATGCATGTTATTAATAAGATAATAGGTCGTAAGCACAACAAAGCTCCAATAGTATCAAGGAACGTTCATCTAGATAAGGAGAAAGCCATATCAAGTAAATGTTAATTCTTACGTTCAGTCATACCATTTTGATTGGTATAAGAGTAGGACGTTTTGTGAACAATCCTATGAACTATGAAGTGGAACGAAGATCTTGGGAATGTCAACTGAGATACTCTCGAGTATTGTTGGTGTGTAATGTTTTAACAGTAGATGAAAATTGCATACAGGTTTTCTTGTTAAATATTCTGAAAGCGAGATAGTTCCAAAATGCTCCTGAATCAAGAAGAGTTAATTCAACCTGGAGTGCACATTAATAAACATCAAAAGATAACGAAATCTATGTAAACTCGGCAATTTGTATTCCCCAAATATTGAATGTGTCAAGAGAAGGGAGAGCCATGGCACTCGTTAAGGTACCGATGATGCTTGCCTATAAACATGCTTCACTTGTGAAATCACAAAGACAATTTAAAAGCATCACTTTAAGAATGAAGAGGGGAGGATACCTGAGAAAAACAATGCTAATTAGTAGCGGAGACAAAGACAAGTACGGAGTGTTGAGCACCCAGGCCATATAACTCATTAGCTTCATGGCCTTCAACAAGTATGACTTAAGCATGGAGATCTCGGACCAGGAAGGTTGGAGACAAGCTTAAGATTAAAGTGAGAACAGGGAACTGTCAGTACCGAGCGGAGATGGAGACTGGACAGAAGCGATACAGTGCCAAATCCAACAACCGGCGTAGATTCTCCATTAGCCATTTTAATGTATTTAGGAAAAATCAGAAGAAAAGATCGCACAAGAGTGATGTGATTGACTGCATTGGAGTCAATAAACCATAATGAAGAAGAACGTGAGACTCGTGCTATGTCGAGATTATCGAGAGATGAGAAGTAGATATCGGAGAAATGGATCTACTGATGTCCGACTTTTTGTAGAAGGCAAAAGAGGAAGTCGAGGATGAAGTAGTCGAGGGAACAACTGAAGTAGACATCTGACTGTCAAAATATAGCAGTGCAGAGATACGCTCGGATAGTCAGCTCGGATAGTCGGCTCGGATAGTCGAGCAGATAACTAGGATAAGGGAATACAATAGGTCATAGTCTGGACATGGGGAAAAGAGAGCTAATGGTCCATATAGAGTAGAAGAGAGCTAATGGTCCAAACAACCCGGTCTTGAGTGAGTTAGGGTGATAAAGGTTATGGACTTATGTCTAAACTGTGTTATAATAGGCATTAGTGGGTTAGTGGGTCTGGACAGAACGCATAGTGGGCTAGTGGGTTTGACAAGAACATGAATAGTGTTGGGCTTAGCGGATCCATATGAAAACAGGTTTGTAACAGTGTCCGCAATATCGACTGCAACGTGTCTGTTTTTAACAACATGGTACGAAATTGACCGCTAGCGATACCTGATTGATATCGACATTAGGACTCTTTTCCAGTTGTTCAGCAAATAAAAATTTACAAGAAAAAGAGGAAACATGAAAATTAATGTTGACACAATGATTCAGTGTGTTAAAGATATATAAGCTAAACGTGTCCTTAGAGACACATTTTAACCATTCTATTTGTCAAAGTTGGTTATTTATATATTCACATGAGCCCGTCAATTTTAATATTATTCCATTCAAATAACAAGAAATAACAAATAAAACATATAATTATGCATAAATATATGACATAAGTTTAGTTTTTAAATAATAGTGATCACTTAATTTTAACTTTCCGAGACAAAGAACTCTTATGATCCGATCAACCACATCCGAAACTACCAAAACCACTAACAGTGATATTCATAAGGGTCCGAAACCACTGATAGTGGTACTCATAAGAAGGTTTTGAAACCGATTCTGATACAGTTAACCTTGGTTTGTAACTTAACTTAAAAGGATAAACATGTCTGGAGAAAGTCAGACTAGCAGGTGTGGTATCTAATTCGATGGGAATGAAACAGAGGGTTAGTGAGTTGGTGTTTAAGTGGGTTTAGCCCGCTGAATTAGGGTTAGGTTTAAGCAGAATGGAGGTGGCGCTGACTGGTTGAGCAGTCGGTGAGGATCTACATGCGACGTCGCTTGATGGAAGGAGCAAATCTGCAAACATTCACGCTTGCTTGTATGATCTGGAAGATGGTGCTTATTGGATCTGCAGACAACAATGCTAGGTGGTGGAAAAAATAGAGTGATGTGGTCCCGAGGAAGAAGAAGCAATGGGCACATATGTAGGTTGTAAAGAAGAAAAAGCATATCACACAAAGCTTGGTAGGAGGAGCACATGGACTGCATGGGGGTAGATAATAAATGAGGCCAAGGATGGCCAGGAAGGAGAGAGAAATGATAGCAGTGACATCCTAGGGTTAGGGCTAGGTTTAGAGTGGGTTAGGGTTAGAGATAGTGACAACCTAGGGTTAGCGCTAGGTTTAGGATTGGGTTAGGGTTAGATATGGCAAGGATTTTGGATTGCGGCGACTAGGGTTTGGAGAGCTAGGATGGGTTTTGAGGAGGAAGAAGAGAGCCAAGATTGGGGAGACAAAAGAGCTAGGTTAGGGGATAATCACGCTTTAATACCATCTTGAGAAGTTGGTTCAACTAATAATGAACTCTATTCATTTAAGCAAAACTAAGTACAACATATAGGAGAGAGTATGCATCCCTTCCTAGAAGTTTCTTGATATGGAACTAAATTATGGATAATAAATACAATAACAAAAAAATAAAATGTGAACAAAGAGAGCTATCTCCTACAAAAGACATCATACTTAATGGCTTAAAAGTGCAGTCAGGGGCAGAGCCATGATTGAGTGGTGAGGGGAGGTGGGGGAATACACTATATATTTCAGAAATTTAAAATTTTATACTAGACAATTTCAAAGTTTTCAGAAGTTAGGAGGGGCCCAAGCAATAATGTAGCTCCGTTCCTGAGTGCGGTAGGTATTAAGTAATAGCAAGACAGGTACATAAGATCACAAAGCTACACTAATCAATTCTTGAGAAAATGTCTATTAAGTTGTCTACATCATGCCAAATCCTCATGAAACTCAGAAAGAACTTCTTCAATAGAAAAGAGAAACTGCTTTTAAAACGGTAAAATACATAAATCATCCATCTTTCCTGACATGTAATAGAAAAACTGGTCCATATTGAAATTTTCAGGGAAAAAGACGCATTGTTTCTATCATATAACACAGGCAATGGAAGAAAACTATATGAGCAAATAAATTGTTCCAAGTGTTTAAAAAAATTGGATACCTTACTTTTATAGGATTCTCGGGTGCTTTGGAGGAGCTGCGATTTTTCTGTCTGACGAAAATCTAAAACGAAGAGTCAAATGATAAAAGTTCAGTTAGTATAGATACTCGAAAGAAAAGTTAGATGAATAAATTCAACAAGGAATTGTTATAACAAATGGTATCATGCAAGGATCAAAGATCTTCCAACAGAAAATCTTAGCTAATGTAACAAATTGCATCACGACTGACATTATGGAGTTTCTGGAATTAAGGGTCCACCATATAGAACTGGAATGGCAGTATTGATTTAGTTCATTACTAGAAATACAATATTGCCCGTAATCACTTTATCTGAATAAAATTGATTAAAACATCCAACTTTCAAATTAACAATAACTGTTATAATAAACAACATAACTAACTGGAACTGTTTGCACCAACAGTTTCAAATTCCAAAAGTTTAGTTGATATAATAATCTCAAAAGGAGTCTAAGAGTAATTTCAAATTTTCTGCCTATTCTTGAATCTTTAAATGCACAATATTTGGTGAAGTAGAACACATAACTAACTGGAACTGTTTGCACCAACAGTTTCAAATTCCAAAAGTTTAGTTGACATAATAATCTCAAAAGGAGTCTAAGAGTAATTTCATGAAATAGTCTGCAAGTTCCTGCATGTACCTTTTTATATGCAACAAAGCATACTCTTGTTATCTTCCAGTAATTACTTGGGTTTGCTGGCAATATTGACAAACGGTTTCGTTCATTTGCCATCAATATCTCAAGTTTTCATATGTTTTAGATGTGTAAATTCTTGCAAATTCTTATCTGCCAACTCCCCACCCAAGCCCCCCCCCCCCCCCCCCCCCCCCCCCCCACCCACCCACCCATATATTATATTATTTTCTGTCCGCTATATTGTCGCCACTGCAACTACTTTCGGTAGTCAATTGGAGTCTAAACCTGCTGAAACCAATCAAATCTGCCCAAACCTACTTTGGTGCAGGGAGATATGCATCCAGCACCCATGGGCATTCTTGGCGAAAAAGGGGATTATAATACTCCATTTTGACAAGAAGGAGGGAGGATGACGAGCAAAGGATAGCAGGGGGGAGCAAACTTTTGAATGCTTTTCAATGGGATAAGCCAAATCTTATCACCGAGTGAACCCTCCAGAAATGAGATAAGGGCTTCTCTACTCTCCTCACCTCTCTGTAAAGTATTGGGTCTTACTCATTATCCATGGGATACCAGGAAATAAGGGGGTCATCCTTTCACTAAACCCTTGGAAGACAAGACCATGGCATAGGGTCTTGAACCTTCCTCTTCCTTCTACCAGCTTCTGCTGTAATTTTGTTAAGATATGGAGCACTTTCTCATTTTTGGATGTTGGGTTATATATATATATATATATATATATATATATATATATATATATATATATATATGCAGGGTGGGGATCATGTGACCCATACAATTTGACATCTAAAAAAACACGCAATCGCAACCGCACATCAGTTGAAATTAGTGGTTCAGATTTGATAAGTAATTGTAATAATTAGCATGCATGCCAAATTGGATATCCCACTAATTAATGCAACCTACTATTAATTAGCATGCATGTCAAATTTGACTTCCATGAATGTAAATTTGGTATGCATTTCTATCTGAACCATTCATTTCAAATTATGTGCGGTTACGATTGCGTGTTTTTTTATATGTCAAATTGTATGTGTCATCTGATCCCCACCCATATATATATATATATATGGACGACGCCATTGGACTGGGCCTGATTACCTCGTCGCAGTCGAAGCAGTCCAGCGGGGTTATGGTCACTTTTACCGTCCAGAGGAGTATGGTCACCAGAGGTATGACGGCGGCGGAACGAGATCACCGGGGAGAAGGTGGGGTGTTCGAGGAGAGAGTCTATAACAGGAAGAGACATGCTAGCCCACTTCGTGAGGGGCACCCTCGGGAGGGAGGCCGTATGCCTGACTACAGCGAGGCACTGTATGTGGACAACCCGGCGTGGGCCTTGATGCTCACCCAACCAGCTATTCAGCATACTACTACTCCTGGCTTGGAGGAGGACATGGCGGCGACGGACGTGGTACCATCCCCGGGTACTGGTCCAGAAGGGTTTCAGGGTACCCTCCCTCTTAATAATTAATGACGGTAATCGCGTGGAACGTCCGAGGTGCTTGTTCCTTAGGACGATGGAGAGAGATTTCTGAGGTTTTACGGAGAAAGAAGTGTGACATATCAGTGCTTCTGGAAACAAAGATCAAAGGGGAGAGGACGCTCTCGCGACGGACTCCTCCCAATTGGATCCAACTTCACAACTTGACGATTTGCGATATGGCTAGGATCTGGGTCAGATGGAGTAGCACCAACTGGGAAGGGGATCTGGTTCTGATGTCGGAGCAGCTGATAGCTATTGCCTTCTCCAATAAGGGTGGCTTCCGGTTCCTGCTGGAGGCGATATATGGCCACAACGATAGGCGGCGGCGGGAGGTCCTTTGGAGGAATATTGCCAGTGTGGCTGCTTCGGCTGACTCTTTGCACCTTCCTCTTCTCCTGATGGAGGATTTCAACACCCTCATTCACAGAAGGGAGAAGGTGGGAGGCAGACATGTTCCTGATCAGATCATGTATGACTTTCAGATGTCTTCTTCAGTCAGGCCTACAGGGCTTGGACCGAACAGGGCATATATAGACTTGGCATAACAAAGCTGTAAACAACAGAGTTGCTTGTCAACTGGATAGAGCTTTGGAAAACAGGGAGTGGTTCTGATTCTTTCCAAACTCTGTGGCAGAGGGCCTGGCTGCTGGGACGAGTGATCACTCTCCTATCAGGGTCGGCTTCACTGCCCGGCATTCTTGGAAGTCGCGTCCTTTCCGCTACGACAACAGTTGGTTTCTTTCTGGAGGATACTTGGAGGCTGTTGTTGAGGGTTTTCTGCATCAGCAGGGACACTGCTCAGTTCCGCATGGTACACATCCTCAAGAGCACGAAGAAGGCTATTCGGAGCTGGGTGAAGAGTCAGCCCAGGCCTGTCCTAGAAGATAAGGAGACGGAACTCAGGTCCATCTAGAATTCCATACAAACTGATATATCGGATGGGTCCTTAGCGGCACGGGAGAAGGAGCTGATTGGAAAAGTCAACATCCTCCGACTGCAGAAGGAGATTAGTGTGGCCCATCGCGCTAAATGCTCCTGGCTCAAGGAGGGTGACCGTTGCTCCAAGTTCTTCTATGATGTGATCCGGACCAGACAACATAGGAACAGTCTCTCCCACATGTTGGATGGCGAAGGCAAACTGGTTGGAGAGCCGTCGAAGATCCAAGGGAAGGCTGTCAGGTACTTCTCAGAGTTATATTTTCAGACTGACTATCTTTCTGTGTTTCCGGATATCATTACAAAGAAGCTGGTGACGCCCTATGGAAATAGCCAGTTACTCGCACCGGTTACTCTGGAGGAGATGGAGGCTATCATCATGAAGGCGGATCCCAACAAGGCCCCGGGGCCGGATGGATTTAGCAGTGGGTTCTACAAACGCCACTGGGATGCCCTGAAGATACCGGTGCTCGAGGCAGTCCAGGAATTCTTCTCTGAAGGAAAGTTGTTGAAGGAGCTTAACCATACCTTCCTGACCTTTGTGTCGAAGAAAGAAGGAGCGACCTCGCTGGCGGACTTTCGGCCTATAGCGTGCTGTAATTATCTTTACAAAATAATTACGCACCTTATGTGCCGGCGCATGGAGGGAATTATGCAGGACTTGGTCTCTCCGAACCAGGCGATCTTCATAAAGGGGAGATCGATTGCTGAGCACAGTCTTCTGGCACATGAGATGGTGAGAGGGTTCAATAAACCAGGAGGAGAGAAGGCGTGTGTGAAACTAGACCTGAGGAAGGCCTATGACATGGTCAATAGGGACTTCTTGTGCCACCTGATGCTAGCCATGGGATTCGACGAACGGTGGGTTGCGACTTGCGAGGATTAGGGAGTGCATCTCGACCCTTACTTTCTCTGTACTCATCCAGGGTACTCCGTATGGGTTCTTCCGCAGCAACTGAGGACTCCGGCAAGGCGACCCCCTGTCACCTTATTTGTTCACGCTTGTAATGGAGTACTTCACCTGCCTGATGGATAAGGCGGTTCATAGTGGACGGCTGGTCCCGTTGTTCAGGAGGATCGAGCCACATGTTACTCATCTCATCTATGCTAACGACCTCCTTGTCTTCCTCCACCCCTCTATGGAAGGCATGATCACGATCTCTGGAATTATGGAAGAAATGGAAACTCTTACTGTGCTACAACTGAACCGAGAGAAGAGTCGTGTCTACTTCAGCTTACTATGCTCTCTGAAGGAGGAACGAGCTGAAGTTCTGGACGTAGATAGAAGCACTCTCCCGGTAAAATATCTAGGAGTGCCTCTGACAGTCAATTATGTCGGGACCTGGATTGTCACAGTCTGGTGGAGTATGCTCAGAGGAGGGTCGAAGGGTGGCAGGCTGCTGGCCTGTCGTTTGGCGGACGCATTGAGCTAGTTAGATCGGTCATCTCGGCAGTGGCACTTTTCTGGCTCCGGTCTATTCTGGTTTCTGTCGCCACCATCCAAAAAATGGAGAGCATTTGCGCCAACTTCATCTGGAGGGGGCATGCATGCGATCTCTTGGGAGCAGCTCTACCGCCCTCGGGAGGAGGGAGGGGTGGGCCTTAGACCCATGCTAGGAGGCCTCTGCTCTGAAGCTGACGTAGACGTTCATCAAAGGTGGATCATTATGGGCTGATTGGATGTACAGTCGGTATGTGAAGCAGGACAACTTCTGGACTTGCTCCCTCAACAACAACCACTCTGTCATTTTCAAGCATATTCTGCGACACAGAGCTGGACTCAAATCATCCATCAGGAGGACTATGAGAGATGGAGCTGAGACTGACCTCTGGCGAGATCCATGGTTAGATCGTCAATCTCTTATAGAGATTTTGGGTGACCGGTCTCACAGGGAGGCTGGTAGGGGACTGACCTGCCAGCATATTATCAGAAATGGAGAGTGAAAACCAGAGATCTATCGTCATACCGTAGAGCTTGGAGAGGTTATTCGTGCGGTTGGGATCGATCCGACTCAGCCAGCAGAAAGTTGGACCTGGGATCCGCCGGAAGTTACTGGGGACACTGGGGAGTTCCGGTTCCATAGCTGCTACAACCTTGTGCGTCGTACCTTCTCCCCTAGCGCGGACTATAACTTCATTTGGTGCAAGGGTCTGGCCCGTAAGATGCAGCTGTGTGTCTGCCTGTTGCTTCTTGGTCGGCTGCTGACGAGGGACAGACTCAGCTCCTTTGGGATCCAGGTGTCCAACCCGAAGTGTGTTCTATGTGGAGTGGACAATGAATCTATACGACATTTGTTCTTTGAGTGTGAGGTGTCCTGGTATATCTAGACTGAGCAATGCCGCAGAAAGCTGGAAGGATGCGACACAGGCAGAGAGATTGGAGATATCATCACTGGGATCCGTGAACGCAGAAGGAGGGGACAGGTTTGGTTCAAGACCGCCCGAGTACGGCTTGCAGCCTCTGTCTGGCATGTCTGGAGGGAACAGAATCGTCGCATTTTCGAGGGGCTAACCACCCCACCTATAGGTATTCTACATAATATAGAATTTGATGTAATTGCTATGGCAACCTGAAGGGTGGGCAACCATCCCTGATTGTATGATTGTTTGAGTGATTTTGGAATAAAATTTACAATTTTTCCAATATATATATATATATATATATATATATATATATATATATATACCCTACTGCATGTTTTAAGCTCGGAACTTTATATATATACAGATCTACTGTATGTTTGAAGCTCGGGACTTCTTATTACAACGATCTCCCAAGACCATGTCCTTGTTTAGGTCCCTACATCCCGGTCCTCAATTATTGTGTATGATGCACTTCTTTCGATCCACTGCACTGGTCGATCTCCATCGCACGCTCTACTCGGGATGACCGTCGGTACCACGAGCCTCTTGCTTGGGTAGACCGTTCCTCCATATCCAGATCTCGATCAGCTGCTACTTGAATATCTTGATTCATCCCCTTTAAAATTTATTCGCATAATGCTTCCAGGTGGATTCGAACCTCCAAACCTTTTTGTAGGGTCTTTATGTCAAAGTCCTGACCACTTGGGCCAATGCTTGTTGACTACTGACTAGATTTACCATTCGTGTAACGGTAATAACCACTTATTTACTAATCGATGCTTGTGCTTCGCTTTTCCTTAACTTTTCTATTTTTCTGAATAATTTGATTATTTTGCTTGTGACGTTGCACATCTTTTCATTTAATTTTCAGTATATTATTCGACTTGTCATCAGTCATGCTTGCAATTTCAGCTTAAGCATATGTTGGTTCTGACTTTCTTCGTGTTTTTGCATCTTTGTGGTTTTTAGATGTGAGAATTTTTCATCTAGCCCTGTCTTGTGACCTTACCTTTATTTTTTGACGTGGATGATTTTGCCACACAAATTGATGAGTTCCAGATCTTACTGATATAAACCATACCCTTGTAGATCATTACAAATCATTTACTTCCAACCTTTTACTTCTTCCATGCTGGTTACTTGCTTATAATCCCAGGTCTTTCCTAGGTTAATAACATTGCATGCAGGATCATTCTCTGTCAATTTTCACATCTTTTAATTGTGGAGTACCGCATTTTGCTTTCCCTATGATCAACTTGTCTATACTCTCGGTTTCAGCCTCATTGATTCTGTATCCTTTAGACTGTAGGTTCTCCAACAACTTTTGGGCTAGATTCAGATTTCTTTATTTTCAGGAAAACAAGGTTCAAGCTTGGACATGTCACACTTGTATAAGGACGCAAACAAGACACCTCAAAACCTTGGCAAACTCTAATGTAATACATGTTCAAATTATCATAACACGTGATAAACCGTTGTCACAGCAAATTTCTTCCAAATATATCAATTCAACTCTTAAAACTTCCACTTTGTTTTCACGTTAGGGACACCTTTCATTAGTTGCAAACAAAGCATTTACAATTATATCATATGTTAGATTTGTTGAATTTATTTTGTCAACATAAACATTGCACTTATCAAACACTCGTGTGAAACATGTAACAAAAAGCACAAAACCTATGAAGATCAAAATCAATATTTACAGAAGCTTAAGATGAAATTGAAAATTTTGGTAAATGCTATACGACTGATAACAAGTTAACAAAGAAGAACAGAATTCTGCATTTTCCTTTATAGGATGATTTAATATAGCAATACAAATAACCTGGTGCTTTGATTTACAAGGAAGATACTGGTGCTGGATCACCGCCCAGTCGTTGTTGTAGTTCATTAGTCCCATTGCTAATAATCTGTACGGACCTCCAACATGAAATCAAGGCATCAACATCGTGCTCTATGAATCATTAATGTTGTGTATTAAGAAACAATAATGAATGGCTATATTCGTGACCAAGCTATAATATATATGACCAAATTGTATAGGCATTAATGGTTTGAATGCTCTGAGCGAGGAAGTGCATAACTATTAAGTATTAAGAATAACTATAGAGTATACTAAAAGTCTAAAACAACAAATAACAACAAAGCCCTTCAATCGAACATATTTGGGATGGGCTATTTGAATCATTTTCTAGGTTGAGCTATTTGAATCATTTTCTTCCATCGCTGTGTTAAGCGCCATTTCTGCTCTACATAAGCAAAAACACATACTTTATTACAGCCACAAATCCAGGTTAGTTGAGGCCTACCAATCACTCCTAGGAGAATGAACAAAATAAAGTTCAGTAGAGGCACTTAAACACTATGGCATACAAATTTAAGCAAAAAGGATAACCAAAGCAGGCATCCATAAAACCTTTAGAGCAATGTAAAAAACTTAAAATATTCAGGACAATGTCATTTTCCTTTATCATCAATAGAAAATGTGTGGTTTTTTCCACAGGAAATGTGGCTTGAAGTTCAAAGTATACTTTGCAGTATCAACCAATACCAATACGGTTTGGCATGTTTCGATCTAATAGCAACCACTATCGATATTGATTGATACCGACGTTGGGAGTCTCTTTCCCAATCAATTCAGCAGAGAAATTGTACGAAAAAGAGAGAAAATAGAAAAATAGTGTCAATGCAAAATGGTTCACTGACCAGTGTATTGATATCATTCCTTCTTGATAAATTGTAACCATCATCATTTATGGAAGTTGTATATCTATAAATTCTCAACATTCATCCATAATAATATTATTCCATTTTAAACAAACAAGAAGCAACATCATATATAAAATTATATCTAAACGAATCAAATATTTTCTAGCATTTTAAAAGTTTTTTTTTTATCATTTTGTCTTTCGAATAACGCGATACTCTGATCCGAAACTGTGGGAACGCCGCTAATACCGATACTCATTGGAACGGGCCGAAACCGATCCCGATATTTCAAACATTCAGTCAGCACATTATAACATGACATTTCACTTAAAAAACCAACCAAAACGGCATTATTATCCAAGTTTACATATTCAGTAAAACAATCTAAAGAAAATGAACTCAACTTAAATTTGCACAAAACCAATGTGTGGTTTTGCAAAACTTTGCTACAGCTCTCTTATAGGAAATTATCTGCCAAACTTTATGAATGTCGACAAGCATTTAATTATAACAATGGCAATATATGACTTAAAATCCTGAGAAGAAATGGCATCACCAGGTATCACTTTACGGTTGGACGAACATGAAAAGCAAGCCTGTTAGATATAGAACACACCTGTCTTCAGCATCAGTGAAAAGCACACGATTGGCAAGGGCTGGTAAGGGAGGCTTGTGAGGAAAAAGCGCTGAATTAAACAGAGCATAAAACCTCTGTGCAGATTTGGCAATGTCTTTTGGGACAAGTGCAACAGACTGCTTCTTGGTAGTTTCCACGAGTGTAGTCGCCAATGACTTTTTAGGCTGTACTTGACCAGGTGAAGGTGGTAATAAAGAATGCACTGTAGTAGTTCCTCCTGATACATCATCGATTGTATCAGTGGGGGAAGGTAGCACGGGGAGAGGAAAAAGAGGCTCCCTGGTCAAGAGATCCTCATCAGGTACCTCCTGTATATACCGCTGTTTGTGCCTCAAAACAGCTGCAAATTCATTCCACCAAGGTCAAGGACATGAACTTCAAACAGTGAACGCACGACAAAGGATGCGAAGCTGTCTGGTTGCGTACCTTCTGAAACATCAGTCATGTAACTCTTAACCAACCGAAGTGGAGCAACATCAAGTACGGATCGCACCGAATTGCTTTCTACAACAGGTGTCCAAGATGAAGAGTCTGCATTCTGGTGGAACTCAAACTGCAGAGATGAAGAAAGGTTTGGAGGGTGAAAGCAATATACAGGATAAGAAACCTTTCTCTGAGATAACGCTTCTTCACGCCTATCATTCATCTCCAATATCATATTTCGTACCCCATTTGCGACATGTTGTCTAGAAGGATCAAGGACAGAAATAGAGAATATCTGGATAAGAAGCTGGACATGCTCATGCATCAAACAATACAACTGGCCTAACTGATGAGCTGTGAACCCATTAACCACAACGGCACCAGACGAGGATGCTGTCTTAGGTAAATGAAACTGCCATCCATAAGGTGACAAAGGAGCTATCTTCACATTTGGCTCGTACGGCAATATAGAGCGCAATGGTATCATCGCTGGTCCCAACTGATTTTTCTTACTTTTGGATGACTCCTTCAGACGTTTTTTATGCCTAGTCTCCGGAATATGAGAACCCATCTCTGCCTTGTCAACCCTCTTTCTGTTGCCGCCCACATATTCCTCAACATCACTCTCCATAGCCTCCTCGATTTCGAGCTCAAAGTCTGCATCATCCTCTTCATCAACACTTCCCACCTCCTGACCTGCCTGCACCTCATCCGCTCCTTCCAAGAGAACAGCTGCAAGAAACTTGTGATACTCTTCCTCGTCGTCAATGTTAGGTATGTCACATTCATCATCCGATTCTTGGAGGAAGGTCTCAAGCTCTTCAAGCGTGTAATTAGCAAGTGAATGACGAGCCCTAGTCCGCCTGCAGATGGCATCCTCGGTGTCTCTCTCTATCATGGGCTTCTGCAAAGAGTTATCTCTGGTTAAGCAATTTGCATCATGGTTCTCTGAAAGATCACCGATTTCAGAATATTCTTTGGGATCCTGTGATTCGACCATCGGAATTGATGATGGGCCAGCATCTTTGTCATTCAAAGATCCGTAAATACTTCTCTCTGCAGTGTCGTTTAAACCTTCATCCTCAGAACTCAAACTAGAAGACGCTTCTGAGGGCATATCTGCTCTCAAAAAGGGATTGAAGTCCATGTCCTCGTCTTCCTCATCCTCCTCTTCAACTTCCAAATTTACATCATTTCCCATAGGTAATTCACCATGAGAAGCAGCAATACTTTGACGATCATGCCCATTCTCTTCGTTTTGGTTAGCCATAGGCAATGACATCTTGGAAGGTGGGGAATCTGAAATCAATAACTATGGATTTTAGGAGATGGAGTGCTTTCTTGCTAAAGAGACAGTCAAATCAATCAGTGGAACTATTTAGGAAATGGTATACAACCAAAAACTAAACCTCTTTAATTGAAAGCCAGGATCACTCACAGTAACAGGCATAACTTCATGGTTTCCCACATATGGGATCTACAGCTGTGATGCACAAATTGAGGGCTGTTAATGACTCCTCTTTCAAATCAGAGTTTAATTTATAAAGATCCATTTGTACCAGTTGCCACAAAAAATTTCAAACTTCAAGTTCTTTTTGCAGTTATATGGTTCAATCCACCCAACTAATTGATTCACTACAGGTAACTTTTAGCTTTTTTTTTTTTTGCATATCCATTAAACACAAAATTGCCAACAAAAAGCAAATAGGACGATGGAGAATGAGGTTCTGCTACCTATTCATAAGCCACCTACTAGTTGGTTTGGACTGGTTTGTCCAAATAACGCTGATTAAAAGCTAACACTGCCGAGAAAAACAATTAGATCACGGAAGGCTAGAAACAATTAGATCACGGAAGCTAACACTGCCAAGTCTCAGACTGATCCAATCAGTATGACTGGAATAAGGACAAATCACCCCACATCTCCAAGTTGACAGTAGGCTGATTATGAGAAAAATTCTCATTCCCGGCCACTGGTTAGGGTTTTGGATGAGAATCCTTTGGATGCTAACAATTATCTAATTAAAGTAATGAATCCTGAGTTCTTATCACACCTTCTGTAATAATTGTTTGTATGCTTACAAATCATATAAGTTACCACAGGACATACAAATGATTCACTTAACTTTGGTAGGTCCCACTAAAATGTGAGGGATAAACAGCATCCTTGCATTGGCCAATACTGAACTAACAAACTCTTGTCTAATGCATCACTATCGAAGTTACACGGGCACTCCTCTATTGGACTGCATCCATGCGAGTATCCGACACATGTCCAACAGCATACTTCCTCAACTCCAATGTCGATATGGCTAGGGCTGCAAATGAGCCAAGCCGTTTGCGAGCTGCTCGAAGCTCGGCTTGATAAAAGCTCGTTTGAGCTCGGTTCGTTTAGTAAACAAGCTGAGCTCAAGCTTCATTTTCGAGCTCGTTTAATAAACGAGTCAAGCTCAAGCTTAGAAGTACTCGGCTCGTTTGAGCTCGCAAGCTAGCTCGTTTATGAGCTTGCGAGTTGGCTCATTTAGGAGCTCGTTTAGGAGCTCATTTAGAAGCTCGTTTGTTTGTTGAATTCTAATTTTATATATGTTTGTATAATAATATGGTTGTGTGCATTATATATTTATATGTCCTTAATAATTGAAAAGGAACTTTTTTAATTAAATTTTTTTAAATAAATTGTTAATATTACATATACTTGAATTCAAGCCTAACTAGCTTGAAATAAAGTTGAACAAGCTTGAAATCAAGCTTAACGAGCTTGATATTGAGCTTATCGAGCTTATTTATCAAGCTTGAATCAAGCTTGCTTATCAAGCCAAGCTCGAGCTCAAACCAAGCCAAGCTCAAGCTTAATATAAACAAGCTCGAGCCAAGCTCAAGCTCTAAAATAATTTTTTTATCAAGCTCGAGCTCGATTAATTCTAGTCAAGCCAAGCTCAAGTTTACAAAAGCTTGGCTCGGCTTGGCTCGTTTGCAGCCCTAGATATGGCCCTCACATATCTATATATGGGCCCAAAACATGCTCGGATGTGATTTGTCATTCTCACGTGCGTTCTAAACATAGCCATATAAGAAACTAACATTTATTTTTTATTTTTTGAAGCATATCATTTCTGTAACTTTTTAGAACTAGTTACTATCAAAAGCATACATAAATATAACCATAGTATTAAGATCTACATATACTATGTATAGTTTAGTTCAGGCTTTCATATATTTAGTTGCAAAAACATGATAGTTCGGAGTATTTAGTTGCTAATAAGCCTAGTAGCAATCTCAGACGCGAGTGGAGGGCGGAAACACAATGTGGGTGTGGATTCAGAATTACAATCACGATCATGTATTCGTATTCACATGTCCTCTAAAAATAATGTTTTGGTTGAAATCATTAGGATTCTGAAATCACACCCACACCGCGTTGCTAAAGTCATCATTTAAGACCAACTACTTTTATTTTCTCGGCTGTGTTTCCATGATATGTAAATAAAGAAAAGGAATTAAATATAAATTAGGAAAAATTTATGAAATGCCCAAAAACCGAAAAAGTTTTATGAAAAATCCACCGTGCAATAACATTTCATCGCGTGCCCAGAATTAGCAAAAAATATATAAAGAGGGTTCCGAATGACCTTTTTGCCCTTCCTTCTAATTTATTGAAAACACCCACGAAACTACTCTTTAAAAAAACGTTTCGATACTTCATCTTCTTCCATACGCTGCTCACTTTCGAATCTAGGTTTTCTCCTCAAAAATCTTCAAAAACTCGTCGGAAAATTTCGGAAAAACCGAGACAAACGGCAAAAGTGCTAAAACGGAGGTCCAAACATTATTTTTTTGCGATTCTAAAATTTCGAAAGACCGATAAATGGTGAAGCGGTTATCTTAGGCTCCTCGAAGATACGCTCATTTTGCGACAAACCGGACCTCGTTTCGACCTCCGAGTCAAAAGTTATGGCCCTCCAAAGTTTCAACTGACTATAAAATGCAGGAGAATGGTCATTCTCCGTGTTAGAACACGAAGAATGTTAATTTTGCATGAGGGTGACCATTCTCCGTGTTAGTAACACGGAGAATGGCATTCTCCGTCTTAATTTACACGGAAAATGGTCATTCTCCGTGCTAAATTACACGGAGAATGACCATTCTCCGTTTTAATTTAAACGGAGAATGGTCATTCTCCGTGTAATTTAGCACGAAGAATGGTCATTCCAGTGTTAAAACGCAGGAGAATGGTCATTCTCCGTGTTAATTTACACGGAGAATGGCATTCTCCGTGTTACTTTACACGAAGAATGGTCATTCCCAGTGTTAAAACGTAGGAGAATGATCATTCTCCGTGTAATTTAGCACGGAGAATGGTCATTCTCCGTGCTAAATTACACGAAGAATGGCCATTCTCCGTGCTAAATTACACGGAGAATGGTCATTCTTCATGCTAAATGACATGGAGAATGGCCATTCAAATGTTAAAACACAGGAGAATGCCCATTCTCCGTGTTAGAAACACGGAGAATGCCATTCTCCGTGTTAATTTACACGGAGAATGGCATTCTTCTTGTTAAAATGCAGGAGAATGACTATTCTTCGTGTTATATCGATGGAGAACAGTTGACAGAAACCTAATTTTTTATTTTTTTTTGCTTTGTCGAAAGAAATTTGACATGATTAAAGATTCAAGAGTTTTCGTATTCTTTCAAAACGATGCTAATTCTTATGGAAAAGAAGATCTTCTCTCCATAATTGACCTAATTGTCGGAAAAGAAGAAGAAGAAGAAGAAGAAGAAGAAGATGAGCGATGATCGGAGTTCGACTGAAAAAAAAAAGCACGGTGAACTACGAACGATCTTTGCGATCTCTGCTAAAGATGAGAGCAATGGAATTCAGATCTCTCGTGAAGAAGAAGAAGACGACGAGAATCGCAATCCAAATCTGAGTTTGTGCGGAGGAGTAGTTATGGTATTAATTTTGTAAATACAGAGCATCTAAAGTGAATCTTGGAATACTTAACGTGAAAATATATAATTTTGGGCATTTCATAAAACCCATCCTGCATGTGGGTTTTTCATAAAAACCAACCCCGAAATTGGGTTTCTCAGCAATTTTCAGTATAAATTATAATGTCTACAGTAAAAGAACTTCCAATTTTGGATTTTTTATTACGTACTGTCAAACTACAGATTAATGTATTGTCGTAATTTTGGTTAAGAAATTGGCTTTTGTACGCTCAAATGTAAATTGTTCCCGGCACTATTGTGACCTTTTGGAAGCACGGACACGGCAAAATGGCCGGCGAATTCGCGTCGGATTCGAATCCGCACGTGTCCCGAAGAAATCTGAGACCGGAAAAAGCTACATAACTGAAAATTGAACGTACCTGACTCGCCGGAGTCTCGTCTCAGCCGGTGAACGGAAGGGAGAGGAGGAGAGTAGTGGGCTTAGAGAGAGGCGGAGAACGAAACAATACACTGGGACTGGGGGAAAATCCTAAACTCGACCCTTTATTTCCGGTTTAAGTTACGGGTCGGTCGGGTCTGGTTTAGGCCGTAAATATTTATGAATATTTTTTGGGGAAAGCTGAGGGGGTAGTCGAGTACTATGTCATTTTGAAAAAGCAAAAAAGTAATTTGCCCGCACGCGGACTGGCCTGTCCGTCTGCGTAGTCGAATTCCATTGGTCCTTCCTATATGTATGGATCTCATATCGATTAACTTGTCAATGGTACGGTGTCACGTGGCGAACAGACAAGGTAGCAGCACTCTTTTGAAAATTGTAATCATAGCGATCTCATATAGGAAACTGTAATTGCGGATTAAACTTTCACAATATTTATTTTCAATACGAGTTATTAAAGTTATTCTTAATTTGCAAGGAAAACTATAAACTTTATTTTTAAAAACTATTATAAATTAATAATAATTCTCACAATTCATTATGAAAATTCAAAGACATTGTAAAAACCTCATTGCCAATTACAATTTTCCTTCATATAAAATAAAATGCTATGATTATGTGAAATAAATTACTATAAAGTTGGTTTGAAATAAGTTATTGAATATTACTTATAAATTTTCTTGGAAAGCAATTAAAGATTGTTTGGTAATACTAATTTTTAAAAGATTATTTTGGAATAACTTTTGACAACATTCTTCTACTTGTTATCAAAAGATGTTTTATTATGATATTTTAAAAAGCAACAATCTTAAACCAAATCTAATGTGATTCTAAAATCACATGTTTCCAATATCACAATTTGAAAAAAATCACTTCTTTTGTTGAAAAATTATTAATATAATTGAAAGAAAATAATATAACTTATATTATATTAGTATGATAAGCTTAAAGTTTTATGTTTTTGTTCTATATTACACCAAAAATACTATTTGTCCACTTATTAATTAAAATGATATTTTAATTTGGAGCGCAACAACAACAGAGTTTTGATTTCAAGTTTTTTTATGGGTTCTTAAATTCATGTTCTTCCTCTCGGTTTTATTAAATGCCATGTCTTTCATAACTAAAACAAAATAAATCTATTTTTTTACGCTTTAAATTATATTCGTTTGTGTCGGCCTATAGTCGTAGCAACTCAATTAATTACTATGGCATCGGAGAGCGAGTTTTTGTTATCCCCACAATATGATAATACTATTCCCATGGTGAAGGGTGGCAGGCCGGTCTTGACTAACCGAAAAGAATTAGAACATCCCCCCTCGTGGGATCCCGGCTCGCGCGGATTGTGGACATGGTAAAGAAAAGGAGTCGGAAGGAGTCATCCTTCTACAGGAGGACGGTGGTGGTTGGTCGACGGTGGAAAGGAAGAGAAGGGCGAAGGCCGGCGCCAACGGTCGACCGAGGAAGGGGAAGGAGGGACATGGCCATGGCTACGTAGCTAGTGCGAGGGAGTCTGAGAACGGTAGGATGTCTCAAACGACCACTGCCCGACGATGGTATAGACCGATAGGAGGTGTGGGGATGAAGCCTACGGCTAAAGACAAAGGGAAGCAGGTGGTGCCCGATCTAGGAGAATGAGGTGTTATGGGGATTGATGCATGAGATAGCCAGCAAGCGCCGAACCCTACAACGGGGAGAGGTACACCGGAGGGTCATACGTGGAGTAAGTCCTGGGCCGATTGTATTCGACAAGCTGAACCAAGTCCTGCTGCGAAGATGACATTCATTGAGCCAATGAGGATAGGTGAAAAGTTGCGCACAACGTTTCCAGCGGAGGAGATCCAATAAGCAGGAGAATTTTGGTCGAATACGATTGTGCTGTACGTTATGGGTAATAGGCCTTTCTATGGCCAAATTAGAGGGTATGCAAGCCGAGTATGGCGCCCGAAGGGTACTATGGAATTCTACGCACGGGAGGATGGATTCTACTACGTTAAATTTGGTCTGCGTGAAGACGTTGAGCGTGTCTTGCAGGAAGGGCCATGGACGTTCGATGGCAGGCTTATCATGGTAAAAGAATTGACGCCTACTTCTAGGTGTGAGAAAGAGATGTTGCACACAGTGACAGTCTGGGTTAGATTCCCTAAATTCCCCATTAATTATTGGAGTATTCCACTCTTGATGCACCTTGCTAGCATCATAGGTGTGCCCATAAAAGCGGATGACGCTAATGCTAAGAAGGAACAGGTCATGTATGCTTGTCATAACCTTAATTTTTTTATTTTATTTTATTTTTTTGTTTGTTTTATTACTTCTGTATTTCAATTATTTTTTTAGCCTTTCAAAAATTATTTTTTTATATTATTTACTCAAGAGAAATAAATAGTGCAAATGAATAAATTAGATTTTTTTTCCAAAATTCCCCTCATGTAAAGTCTATTTTTGTATTTTACATAAAATGCTTGAGTGTCAACCATGCATGGAGGAAT
Organism: Iris pallida; assembly: GCA_029216955.1. Lineage (NCBI taxonomy): Eukaryota > Viridiplantae > Streptophyta > Magnoliopsida > Asparagales > Iridaceae > Iris > Iris pallida. The sequence continues at coordinate 4,655,232 of JANAVB010035817.1, read as the reverse complement.
TGCCACATGGCATTCTCTTCCCATGACAAGGCTTTAGGGGCAAATGGGTAACTTCAAGAGAGAACCATTCTTTTATGACTAGAAGTTGGAGAATAAAAAAATTTCATTCCAACTTCAAGTTTTTACCAGGTACACACACTCATCTCCCTCTCCTCCTCCTCAATCTTCTTCTCCATTCTTATTCTTCTTCCATTCTTCCATTCTTATTCTCCTTCCTTCTTCTTTTTTTCCTTTACTGCTGCTACTGCTACACTTGCTGCGGCTGTTGCTGTCGCTTAGCTACTGCTGCTGCCGTGCGGCTGCTTGCGGGCGGGCGCCGCCGCCGGCCAGCCAGCCCCCTCCCCTCTTCATCTTCTCATTCTTCTTCCTCTTCCTTTCTTTCAATTTCCTTTCCCTTTCTCTTCAATTTCTTGATGAATAAATTCTAGGTTTTGAGATTTAACCCCCAATCCCAATTTTTTTTGTGTAAATAGGTTCTGAGTTGGGAGAATTTCTCTCTTAAGGAAAACATCCAAGGATCAAGGCAAGTCCTCTTTTCCTTCTCCTTTGAAAATTGTTCTATTGTGATCTTCTAATTATTGAGTTAATATAAGTTAAATTACATTCTGAAATTTATGAACATTATGACAAGTTAAAAGTATAGCTTAGTTTATATTCTAGAATTGGGAAATTCTATAATAGATTCAACCATAAACTATATATATATAAATTTATGTATTCCCTTGCTTGATATGTATGCGTATGAACTAGAGTTAAACTCGTATTATACTAGTTAATTCTGTCCATAAATGAATTAGATTCAAATAACTTTTGCTTGTAAGATAAACTAGTTAAAGTAAATGTTTATAGGTACCTATACTTTAGTATAAACCTATACCTAGAATCTCTCAATGTCAAACCTTCCTTTGCGCATTCAAGAAGTTAAAATACTTACATGGTAGCATGAGTTAAATTGACTAGTGGTAGGTGTAATTGTCGGTTGTATTAGCAAAATGTTCAATTCTGTCCGCATTATAAAAATGTGCTAAATTGACATGTTTGACACCATTATTTAGTCAAAAATGGCCATTAGGGGTATATATATGTTAGGATGACCCTACGTCTACTTAACCTCAATTTTAACACTCCTCTGGGACCTTTAAGAGGCAAAATGTGGATTGTAGTAAATGTAAAATCAAAATTGAACTCTTAGATAAATTTTACCATTAGCACAAGTAAACAAATTACTTAGTTTATGTTAACAATGAGACATTTACATTTGATATCTTCGCATTACCAACAAGTGTATTTCTTGAGATTTGGTTGCATTTTAGGTAATGCACATTGCCATAATCGAAATAAAATTACTTGCTTGCTTGCTAGTTTGCCTACAATGGTAAGAAAATTCATTTAAATCGTATATATATGTGGTTGTGTGTTTTCCGGTGTTGAGAGTTGCTCCACCGAAGGGGTCGGCGTACCCGGTTTATATTTGCGTGTTGCCGGTGTTGAGGGTTGCTCCACCGAAGGGGTCGGCGTGCCCATTTATTATTCTTTGTATTTATATGTTCTGGAATGTTTCCGGGTCAGTAAATACAAAGGAGACTCTGCCGAAATTTTTGAGAATTTCCAGAGTTAGTCTATTTTCCGTCAAATTCGGACTTCTTGGAAACTTTTGACTCAAGTTCTAGACCACTTGAACCATCCATCTCCGACCTATAATATCGGAAGGATTTTTGGAATCATGTCCAATTGGATACTTTGGAATTTTACCTTGGTTCCAACATTTCTCGGACTACTTTAGTTTCGGAAAAGACGAAACTAATATTTGAATGCGACTTGACTTCTAGGACTCCCGTTTGGGAGATAGTTTCTCTGAAGTCTAAGTGTTTAGAATAGGTTGCATGGGGTTTGGGAGAGAAACCGTTGAATCACACCCGGCTGACTTCTTTGCAATATAATTTTCATTTTCGTACTGATCAGTCCCTGATACGGTGTTCATGCGGCCGTACGAATATCCGGGGTGAGGCTTAGCTCACTTTCTTGATCGCAATTGGACATCCAGGCCCTGAGTTTCAGCTCAGCTATCCATTTGCACATTACCCTGAGTTTCTGCTCAGAATACTTATTAATTCATTAGATATCCAGGCCCTGAGTTCAGCTCAGCTCTCTAATGAATGGGTTCGATATTCTTGGAAAAGTCCAAGTCATACAAACTTCTTGATTTTAACACATGATGCGATGACTCGACCCAGATGATTCGAAAACCACTCATGATGTTATCTTGCTTGTAATCACATCAATATGTGATAGTACAGACGGCTGGAGAATCTAAGCACCAACCCGTTTTGTACGAGCCTGATTCCGGGCAAACGGGATTATTGTTGAGATGCTAGACGAGTGTGTGTGATCCAGAAAGTTTCTCTAAATTGCATTTAGGTCTAGAAGGATCTTGTCGTGTCCTTGTGACATTAAATTTGAGAATTACTCACTTTTTGACTAATGTCAAGGTATGAGTTTTATTTGCTCTAGATACTAAATCTTGTTCACTTGTCTTATCATTTCGTATTCATATTTCTCCTTTGACTGAGGGCTTGCTCGTCGTATTGACGACCTAGTTTTGTTCACTAGGGATTGATGAAGATCAAGATGTGGATCAGGCGTACACAGAGAACGATCTCTATGAATGATGTGGAACGGATGAAATGTAGCTTCATTTTGAGAACATCTTCAATTTTGTAAATTATGTGTTTGAAGACAATGAATCAAATATGTATAATATATGTTTTGATGAATTCTAGACCAAGTATGTAATATTTCTGGATAAATGAATGTCATGTCAATTGTGGAATTTCTGTGATTATGCCTTATATCTATGCCTATCCCGGACCTTACAGGCGACAATCGCAGGGTACAATTCGGTACTCATTGTACAGTTGCGTAGTCTGGGGAGAAGTATCACGTGCCTCGAGTCATCTTGGGAACCGGGGTATGACAATGCTAGAGTCTTCGTAGAGGTAACGACAGTTAAGGAATTACCGAAGGTTATTGAGTACGAATTGCCATCAGGAGAGGTACGCACTCAGACGGTAGAGTATGAATGGGTACCGCCTAGTTGCAAGAAATGTGCGTGTTTTGGGCACGTGATGCGGGAGTGCAAAAGGGACGTCCATCAAGGAGGCAACATGCAGGAGTACAACAATACCTCTTCCCCGGATCCACAAATGAAGGAAGCGGAGATGGTGGTTGGCAAAGAAACAGGTAATGATGTTAGCATAATGACCACAGACAAAAGCTTAGATGTCACCTCCAGTTTTCAAAATTGAGGGCAAATTTATCATTTTTAATATTATAATATTTTTGTAAATATTTATTTATTAATATTGTGTTTCGGGGTTTTATTTGATCGGGTTTGAGTTTTGTCTCATTTCGACTTGTGCTAGCAACCCGGGTCAGTTTTGGACCCAACTGGATCCGATCAACTTGTCATGACCAAATCCAGATATTTATATTTGACTAATCTCATTTGATTTTAGTGGGATTAGGGATTGGAATTAGATTTAGAACTTGGAATTATGAGTTTTTAAGTTACCATTTTGACCCCAACTCAAAACCACTCATTTTTTTGACTTGGAGGGCATTTTGGTAAATTATCAAATGCCCCCAACCCTCTAAAATGTGGCCGGACAGAAGCACACACCCCCATGCTCTCATTTGCAAGAAACTCTCTCTCTCTCCTTCTTTTCTCTCATTCCACAAAATCCCTTTCTTTTTCCTTTGCATTTTAAGCTCAAAAGGTGTCACGACCCGCACCCGGATATACGGGTACGAATACGTAGACGACGCCCAGCCTACGCCGCAGTATCGGCGGTAGAACGCTGTCTAGTACCCAATAAATATACACTACGTCTAGAAGGCCTATAACTATAAATATACTCTAGTCACATTACAACAGCTAAGGATGATAAGACAAGAAGATAACTAAAGCAGAAGAACAACTAGAAACTACTAGAAGGAAACATAAGACAGAAAATAAAGAAGGGAAAAACAAGACGAACTAAGGATAACTACCAGGCAACTCACATAGAAGAATAGTGAGATCCGCCTCAGCTATCAACATCATGAAGTCCACTAATGGTATAACAACTCCTAAAATATTATCAACGGTATCCTGTCAGGAAAATGAGCAAGTACAAACACTAACAGCAGTTCCATGTGAATTGACAAATTCTATAAGAGACAGTATAATGAACTACAAGACAAAGATATATGAAGACTTGGGAACCGTTCGAAAGTTGAGTTACAACCCTTAAACCAAACAAGGACCGAGGTTGTAACCCTTCTCCCGAGCAGAACTTAGTCTCCAATCAAGGTATAACATAAAGGCATGTAAAACATGTGAGTAACTGAATATCATAGCATGGTGAGAAAGTACTGAATGTAGGACAGAGCAGGATATATGATAAGATAAATAAATATAAAATGTGCCTCGAATATTATAGCATAATGTGATCGGTATGGGTCAAGAATCAGGCTTCCAACCGACCGGCTACAAGTGCGTGGACTCGGTCCGGCCGGGATGGTAAGCTATGGAGCAAGTAGTAGCACAGGTCAGGCTATACCCATCGTAAGGTGAGGGTATAGCTATGATACAAGTAGTAACTCAAGGTGGGCATTGATCACACTATCTATAAAATTCCCCATTCCCCGAATAGTATACGGATCCGGACATAGCACGTCATGACGCAGGATTCCCTAAGAGGGGAGCAAGTCCTCTTCAGGAATCAGCGTCAATACAAGTACAAGAATCAAGACCAAGCAAGTACCAGTATCCCAAGAAATCCAGGAATGACATCTCATGACAGGAATCCAATAATACTAGTCCGTGAACTATCGTGACTAAGAATCAAGTAAGACACTACGACTGAATCGGATATAGCAGATATCAAGACAATAAAAACTATCAGTGAATGTACTCGCCTGCGGTCCTGAGCTGTCAAATGGGGTCGATGCTCAGACTGATGCCACAGACCTAAAGATGAAATAATACAAGAGCTGATCAGGGTCAAAAGGCATACTAAACATCTAGGTCAAACTAAGTCAAACTAAGACAAACTGGGTCAAGGTTGACGTACTGGTCAACTCCGGTCAACTCTAAGTCTAATCTAGGTTAAGTAGGTCAATGGTTGACCTACAGTTGACTTTGGTCAAAAAGTCAACGTTGGTCAAATCTAATCAAACCTAGGTCAAATGTTGACTCTACTTCGACGTATAGTCAAAGTAGTCAACCATGGTCAATAAAGGTCAAGCTAGTCTCTATAAACATCTACAAGGTCAACTTATGAATTTCAGTAATTTAGAAATCACTGAAATTGACGGGTCTCTAAAATAACCAAAAGAAGAAAATATTATAATAATAGGGTGACACAAAAAGGGAAGAAATCTACAGATGTTGTTGGATGATGAAACTAACATCACAAACGTGTCCAGAATGGTCAAATCAGCTAGGATATTTTATCCATAAGTCCAATTTGGACACAGGAGCAAAAAGGTAATTTCGGGTCAAAACGGTGTCCGTGCCGGACCCGCCTTGCACCGAAAAATGTGCTGGAACAAAAGTACACTAAACCTAACAAACTATATGTCCACGAATCTAGAATGACGATACGAACCCAACGGTATATCCGGAATTGGATTCCGTTGACCCGATCTCAAATTGGTCCGTTGACCAGGATATTAAAATTCCAATTTGTACGAAAAAGCGTGTTGGAGCCAATGTCCTCAAAACTCAGCAAACTATATGTCAACGAGTCCAAAATGACGATACGAACTCAACGGTATATCCGGAATTGGATTCCGATGAGCCGATCTCAAAATGACCCGTTGGCCCGGATATTAGTATCCGACTTGCACCGAAATACGTGTCGGAACCAATGTCCACTAAAACCTAGCAAATTATATGTCAACGAGTCCAGAATGACGATATGAACTCAACGGTATATCCAGAATTGGATTCCGATGAGCCGGCGTCAAAAAGTCCCGTTGACTCAGAAAGTGGGACCCGCTTTGCACCGAAATACGTGCCAGGGCCCACGTTCTCCAAATCAAGTAAACTTTATATAAAAACATACCAGAACAACGCCACGAGTCTACTGGTGGTGTCAGAAATTGAATCCGGAGTCCCGGGTTCAAAAATAGAATTTTACAAGTGCAACACTAAGAATTCGAACGGCCAACTTTGGCGTCGAATTCGATCAACCTAACAAGCTCAAACTGAAATGGAATCTACAGGGGGCAGGAAGAAGGTTATACCAGCTGTGCATCGGAACTGGTGGCGCACAAAACGGAGCTGCGACGACGAAGATACGAATCCACGAAGTTGGCGTCGCAAAACTGTCCAAAAACAGTACAATTAAAGCGTCAACTTGGTGGCCGGTTTTGATGTATCAAACGATAAAATTAACGGATGAAATTTGAGGTGAGCGAAGAGGTATATACCGAGATTGAGACAGAGCAAGGAAATCGCTGATCCAATGGTCGAATTTCTCGAAAAATGTGTGCGAAGTTGCTGTTTCGAAACGCCATTTCTGGAACTTTTCCGCGCGCGCGTCGACGGGATTTCGTGCGAAATGCACGAATAGCCTATTCGGCGCATCGGAGAAGTGGGCAGTGGCCACGGGGTGGCTCGTCGGGGGTGCGCCCGCACGAGGGGGTGGCCGGTGGCCGTGCGCGACAGCGACGGCGGCGGCGGTCGCCGGCGGCGGCGACGCGCGGCTGCCTTGCGCGCACGCTGCTGCGGCTTTGCGCCGCTGCTGCTGCTGCAGTTATGACCACTGCAGCTGCTGCTGCTCCGTCGCGCGGCGGTGGCGGTCGCCGGCGGGGCACGGCGAGCGGCGGCATGCGGCGTGCTCACGACAGTGGTGGCGGAGTGGTCGTGGCTCGGGTGAAGGTGGTGTTGGTGAGGGTGGTGTGATGATGGTGGTGAGTAGGAGGAGGAGAGGGAGGATAAGGAGGAGGAGAGGGAGAAGAGGGAGGTGCTCGACTTGTAGGGGGGTGAGTTCGCCTGAAGCTTGGGGGGTGGAGTTTGTGTGTTAAAAAAGAGAGAGAGGGAGAGAGTTAATGTGTGTGAGTGTATATAAATATAAAGAGAGAGAGAAAGAGTAGTAGAGAGAGAGAGGAAGATATTTGAATGAGAGGGAGAGAGAGAAGTCGGTTTGGGGGGGGGGTGTTCTCTTGCTGTAAAGGAGAGGGGGTGTGATGGGGTGTTGTGTGGGAGTAATAGGAGAGAGAGAGAGAGTTGATATTTATATATATATATATATATATATATATATATATATATATATATATATATATATATATATATATATATATATATATATATATATATACATAAGAGAGAGAAATAGAGATATTTGTATAAAGAGGATATTTTTGAGTAGGAGAAAATACAAATACAATAGTGGGGTGATATGGGTAGACATGGTAGGGTCCATGCCAAACTGGGTCGGACGTTGAGCCAAGTTTGGACAAAGTCGAAGCCAAGATTTAATTAATTTATAAATTAAACCAATTAAAATCACGGATGGAATGGGAGCACAAGGGAGATCAAATCGGTGGCACGCAAGTGGCATGTGCATAGTAGACTCGAAACAGGCCAGGGCCATATATTGGGTCGACTGGATTGGACCGATGTCGGGCCCGAAAATTAAGTTGGAAATTAATTCACGAATTACGGCAAACGATAAATTGGTCTAAATTGACCCGAAAGTTGCGCGAAGCAAATGGAGCACAAAGGAACAAGTTCGAGTGGGACACGATATATCAATACGAAGATAATCTCGTCTACTACAAACTTCAAGAAGGAAGTTTCCAGAGACTGGCATCCCTGATGCTCTGGAATTCCAAGTCACGGTAAAGAGCATTTAAAGATCAAAATTAATTAAATAAAATGAATTATCGAGAATAAATTATTTAGAAAATTCGAAAATAAATCCCGAAAATTCAGGGGGCTTACATCCTACCCACCTTATAAAAATTTTGTCCTCGAAATTAAAGGTTAGTAGTGGGGTTAAAACATGATAGAAGATTTAGGCAATATTTTAGGCACGATCCAAGAATGACAAGTTTTGCACGATCAAGATAATCGATTCAAAATTGTTCAGGCACGATGAGGGATTTGGCACGTTAGAATCATGATATGAACAAAATCATATGTGCATGATTTCAAATAAGTCAAGTCATTGGGGCACGATTTTAGAGACGATTAGGGGAATTGACGATATAAATGAAGTTCAAGTACGGGGTGATCTGTAGGACTTAGATTGATGGAAATCAACCCGAAAGTTGCACAGGCCCGATCAAGATGAAAGCTAACCATGACCAAAACAAGGTTTGGCATGGTTGAGATGAAATTCCAGACACAACAAAATCGAAGTCAAGGTCTTATAGACTCGATCAAGGATTAAGGAGTATGATTAATAAAATCATGAAATACGATCCAAGTTCGAACGCGATTAAAATTGGAAATAGTCTTAAGTTCACTTGGCACGATAGAGGTACGACAACGAAATCAAAACTTGAGCTTCGTCCGATTACAATCAAGTCAAAAATTTGATTAACAGGATTTCAGCTTGATGAAATTAGATTTAGGGTTATACATAGGCACGATCAAGATGAAAATGACGTGATTGGCCATTGTTAGGAATAATCAGATGGTTAGCACAAAATTGATCAAGGATTAACCATCTGGTCATGAGTGAAATCAAGTCTCAGACGCGTTAAAAATTTGCGATGATTAACCACTTAGGAACGATTTGGAATAGAACGAGGAAAATCGAAAATCTAGTCTTGATCAGGAATGAACCCTGAGCACGAGCGACGAGAGAATCAAAATTCAAGTACGAAGGAAATATATATCGACACAATCGATTAGGGTTCAAGATTTTTAGCACGATTTGAGGGTTAAGATTATCAAGATCATGAAAATCAAAGTCGGATAGTCATGATCTAAAACAGAGCTAAGAGAAGCAAATGGGGAAAAAAAATTGAGTATAGCACGATTGAGAGATAGATTTGATAGAATCAGATTATAGGTCACATAAACACGATCAAGGTCCAAGTTCAGTGGTGAAAGACGATAAAATCATGAATTCGAAATCAAGGTCCTAAAAGCACAATTTAGGAAGGAACCCAAATCAATTTGGCACGGTAGAAAGTCAAACATGTTTAATTCTAACACGACTAATTTCGTAGTCACACTAGTTAGTCGTGATTGAAAATCAAAAAAATTTAGGCACGAGTTTGAGGCAAGATAAATTATTTAGTTATGATCGTTAAAATCACGGTCAAGGAAATCCCAAGTTGTCTTAGTCATGCCCAATCATCTAGGCACGACTAATCACAAGGAATTTGGATGTAATTAGGAAATGAAATCAATGTCGAAAGAGTTTAGACACGAGTGTTCAAAATCCAAACATGATCAAAATCAGAAGGCAATGCACGAGGGTTAATAGCATTGAAATCCAACCACGATAAAGAAATTTGTCTCAACATGATCTAAGTTGATCAACTTTCGAGTAATTCAGAATTTGGGCAAGATGGAGAATAAGATCAACGAAGGCTGGGCACGAGAATCCAAGGATAAAAATCCAAGTCATAAGGGAATTGAAGTCATCTAGAGTCTAGTCAGCAACCAAGACTCTTCGGTACGATAAACAAGACGACCAAAATTGATTGGTCATAGACAGAAGGGAATCAAAATCTTAACAGTATCGAAACTTAAGAAACAATTTAGATATGAAAATTTTAAAATTTTCAGAGTTTTCAAGTGTAGATGACAGATGTAGATACGAGATAGTTGATTGGCGTAGTCAAGATATAGCTAAACAAGGCAAGAGAAATTACGGTAAGATGAGAAAATCATCATGCGATGGGAGATGGAATAATGATAAACAAGAAATAATGGTAGGAATTATCTTGCTCAATTGGTAAAAAAAGTGAATCAATTTAAGATACGACCTGATAACCATACACGTCCATCCAAAATCATGTTGCCAGAATTTTTGCCACGCCAGTAAACATAGCTGCAATAAACGATAGAGTCCATAACTAAGATATACATCCTATAATCATGTCATCTAGATTCCTTACCACGCCAACCGGTATGGCTGCAAGAAAATCTAAATTTCATAACTAGGAAAGTATATCCAAAATCAGGCTCCATGTCCTTGTCAGGCTAGCTAATATGACTGCGATAAATTCTAAACTCCATAAATAAAGTAGACATTTATCGTTCCCATCGTCTCCGTCAAATATGTTTATCAGGATATCTTAACTCAATCCAGAGAAACTTATCTTCAACAAAATCAAAATCGAAGTCAACAACGAACATCAAGATTCAAAATTCAACAACGAATCAAAGATAAATAAATGGAAACTAGCGAAAACAGATTCCAAAGTAGAGTTTAGAAGAAAATTCTCAGGAGATATCCAAAGGTACTATTTAGGTCAAGATAAAAGGAAATTATTGGAATATAATCTAAAACAATCTCAACCTGATATGAGACTGGCAAATCATATTCTCGTCTCATCCTAGAAGATATATAAGTTCAACTTATACCTTTCCTCTGGGGTCCACAAACTCATTCCAAGAAAGAATAAAGTTGATAACGGACAGATGTTTCAGAAATCAGGATGGACAGAACAAATGGGAAAAGTTTTGAAAAGTTCGAAATAAGATTCCCAGGGGTCATCCCTGGAATCTACCAAGAGTTCCTAATATGTGACTGAGTACCAAATTCCTAAAATATTCCATGACTCAACCTTAATCCTAGGGCAGGCTCGCAGTAGTACAGAAAAGCTCAAGTACTACTACGACTTCGTATTAATTGCAAAGACTGACCTGCATGGGCCACCACTAAAAACGTGTCACGACCCGCACCCGGATATACGGGTACGAATACGTAGACGACGCCCAGCCTACGCCACAGTATCGGCGGTAGAACGCTGTCTAGTACCCAATAAATATACACTACGTCTAGAAGGCCTATAACTATAAATATACTCTAGTCACATCACAACAGCTAAGGATGATAAGAAAAGAAGATAACTAAAGCAGAAGAACAACTAGAAACTACTAGAAGGAAACATAAGACAGAAAATAAAGAAGGGAAAAACAAGACGAACTAAGGATAACTACCAGGCAACTCACATAGAAGAATAGTGAGATCCGCCTCAGCTATCAACATCATGAAGTCCACTAATGGTATAACAACTCCTAAAATATTATCAACGGTATCCTGTCAGGAAAATGAGCAAGTACAAACACTAACAGCAGTTCCATGTGAATTGACAAATTCTATAAGAGACAGTATAATGAACTACAAGACAAAGATATATGAAGACTTGGGAACCGTTCGAAAGTTAAGTTACAACCCTTAAACCAAACAAGGACCGGGATTGTAACCCTTCTCCCGAGCAGAACTTAGTCTCCAATCAAGGTATAACATAAAGGCATGTAAAACATGTGAGTAACTGAATATCATAGCATGGTGAGAAAGTACTAAATGTAGGACAGAGCAGGATATATGATAAGATAAATAAATATAAAATGTGTCTCGAATATTATAGCATAATGTGATCGGTATGGGTCAAGAATCAGGCTTCCAGCCGACCGGCTACAAGTGCGTGGACTCGGTCCGGCCAGGATGGTAAGCTATGGAGCAAGTAGTAGCACAGGTCAGGCTATACCCATCGTAAGGTGAGGGTATAGCTATGATACAAGTAGTAACTCAAGGTAGGCCTTGATCACACTATCTATAAAATTCCCCATTCCTCGAATAGTATACGGATCCGGACATAGCACGTCATGACGCGGGATTCCCTAAGAGGGGAGCAAGTCCTCTTCAGGAATCAGCGTCAATACAAGTACAAGAATCAAGACCAAGCAAGTACCAGTATCCCAAGAAATCCAGGAATGACATCTCATGACAGAAATCCAATAATACTAGTCCGTGAACTATCGTGACTAAGAATCAAGTAAGACACTACGACTGAATCGGATATAGCAGATATCAAGACAATGAAAACTATCAGTGAATGTACTCGCCTGCGGTCCTGAGCTGTCAAATGGGGTCGATGCTCAGAGTGATGCCACATACCTAAAGATGAAATAATACAAGAGCTGATCAGGGTCAAAAGACATACTAAACATCTAGGTCAAACTAAGTCAAACTAAGACAAACTGGGTCAAGGTTGACGTACTAGTCAACTCCGGTCAACTCTAAGTCTAATCTAGGTTAAGTAGGTCAATGGTTGACCTACAGTTGACTTTGGTCAAAAAGTCAACGTTGGTCAAATCTAATCAAACCTAGGTCAAATGTTGACTCTACTTCGACGTATAGTCAAAGTAGTCAACCATGGTCAATAAAGGTCAAGCTAGTCTCTATAAACATCTACAAGGTCAACTTATGAATTTCAGTAATTTAGAAATCACTGAAATCGACGGGTCTCTAAAATAACCAAAAGAAGAAAATATTATAATAATAGGGTGACACAAAAAGGGAAAAAATCTACAGATGTTGTTGGATGATGAAACTAACATCACCAACGTGTCCAAAATGGTCAAATCAGCTAGGATATCATATCCATAAGTCCAATTTGGATACAGGGGCAAAAAGGTAATTTTGGGTCAAAACGGTGTCCGTGCCGGCCCTCCTTGCACCAAAAAATGTGCCGAAACAAAAGTGCACTAAACCTAACAAACTATATGTCCACGAATCCAGAATGACGATACGAACCCAACGGTATATCCGGAATTGGATTCCGTTGACCCGATCTCAAATTGGTCCGTTGACCAGGACATTGAAATTCTGATTTGTACGGAAAAGCGTGTCGGAGCCAATGTTCTCAAAACTCAGCAAACTATATGTCAACGAGTCCAGAATGACGATACGAACTCAACGGTATATCCGGAATTGGATTCCGATGAGCCGATCTCAAAATGACCCGTTGGCCCGGATATTAGTATTCGACTTGCACCGAAATGCGTGTCGGAACCAATGTCCACTAAAACCTAGCAAATTATATGTCAACGAGTCCAGAATGACGATACAAACTCAACGGTATATCCGGAATTGGATTCCGATGAGCCGACGTCAAAAAGTCCCGTTGACTCAGAAAGTGGGACCTGCTTTGCACCAAAATGCGTGCCAGGGCCCACGTTCTCCAAATCAAGCAAAATTTATATGAAAATATACCAGAACGACGCCACGAGTCTACTGGTGGTGTCAGAAATTGAATCCAGAGTCCCGGGTTCAAAAATAGAATTTTACAAGTGCAACACTAAGAATTCGAACGGCCAACTTTGGCGTCGAATTCGATCGACCTAACAAGCTCAAACTGAAATGGAATCTAAAGGGGGCAGGAAGAGGGTTATACCAGCTGTGCACCGGAACTGGTGGTGTGCAAAACGGAGCTGCGACGACGAAGATACGAACCCACGAAGTTGGCATCGTAAAACTGTCCAAAAATAGTACAATTAAAGCGTCAACTTGGTGGCCGGTTTTGATGTATCAAACGATAAAATTAACGGATGAAATTTGAGGTGAGCGAAGAGGTATATACCGAGATTGAGACGGAGTAAGGAAATTGCCGATCCAACGGTCGAATTTCTCGAAAAACGTACGCGAAGTTGCTGCTTCAAAATGCCATTTCTGGAACTTTCCCGCGCGCGCGTCGACGGGATTTCGTATGAAATGCACGAATAGCCTATTCGGCGCGTCGGGGAAGTGGGCGGTGGCCACGGGGTAGCTCACCGGGGGTGCGCCCGCACGAGGGGGTGGCCGGTGGCCGTGCGCGACAGCGGCGGCGGCGGCGGTCGCCGGCGGCGGCGACGCGCTGCTGCCTTGCGCGCACGCTGCTGCGGCTTTGTGCCGCTGCTGCTGCTGCAGTTATGACCACTGCAGCTGCTGCTGCTCCGTCGTACGGCGGTGGCGGTCACCGGCGGGGCACGGCGAGCGGCGGCATGCGGCGTGCTCACGACAGTGGTGGCGGAGTGGTCGTGGCTCGGGTGAAGGTGGTGTTAGTGAGGGTGGTGTGATGATGGTGGTGAGTAGGAGGAGGAGAGGGAGGAGAAGGATGAGGAGAGGGAGAAGAGGGAGGTGCTCGACTTGTAGGGGGGTGAGTTCGGCTGAAGCTTGGGGGGGTGGAGTTTGTGTGTTAAAAAAGAGAGAGAGGGAGAGAGTTATTGTGTGCGAGTGTATATAAATATAAGGAGAGAGAGAAAGAGTAGTAGAGAGAGAGAGAGGAAGATATTTGAATGAGAGGGAGAGAGAGAAGTCGGTTTGGGGGGGGGGTGTTCTCTTGCTGTAAATGAGAGGGGGTGTGATGGGGTGTTGTATGGGAGTAATAGGAGAGAGAGAGAGTTGATATTTATTTATATTATATATGTATATATGTATATATATATATATATATATATATATATATATATATATATATATATATATATACATAAGAGAGAAAAATAGAGATATTTGTATAAAGAGGATATTTTTGAGTAGGAGAAAATACAAATACAATAGTGGGGTGATATGGGTAGACATGGTAGGGTCCATGCCAAACTGGGTCGAACGTTGAGCCAAGTTTGGACAAAGTCGAAGCCAAGATTTAATTAATTTATAAATTAAACCAATTAAAATCACGGATGGAATGGGAGCACAAGGAAGATCAAATCGGTGGCACACAAGTGGCACGTACATAGTAGACTCAAAACAGGCCAGGGCCATATATTGGGTCGACTGGATTGGACCGATGTCGGGCCCAGAAATTAAGTTGGAAATTAATTCACGAATTACGGCAGACGATAAATTGGTCTAAATTGACCCAAAAGTTGTGCGAAGCAAATGGAGCACAAGGGAACAAGTTCGAGTGGGACACGATATATCAATACGAAGATAATCTCGTCTACTACAAACTTCAAGAAGGAAGTTTCCAGAGACTGGCATCCCGGATGCTCAGGAATTCCAAGTCACGGTAAAGAGCATTTAAAGATCAAAATTAATTAAATAAAATGAATTATCGAGAATAAATTATTTAGAAAATTCGAAAATAAATCCCGAAAATTCAGGGGGCTTACAAAAGGTAAGTAAATCTCTTCTAATTCTCTAGATCTCTCTCTAATTTTGGTGCTAACCCTTGTTTATATTTCATTTGTGATTTTGATCTAGGTAGATCTAGCTTGGTGGTGGTGGAAGCATAGATTTTGGACTTTGACCTAAAAAGAAGTGATTTTGGGACCTTTCCTTGGGATTCCAACTTTCAAAAGGTAAACTCTCACTCTAACCTTTGTAATTATTTCTAATTAGTGTCATTTGCATATTAGAGGATGCTCAAGATGTAGAATAATCCATTAGAAGAGGTTTGGAATCCATTGGACTCAATTTCGGACTTTTGGCCTAGGTTTAGTGCCAAATTTGGGAAAAATCCTAAATTGACACGTTTGAGTGTTATCCCTAGCCTAATTAGACCTAATTAGGTTAGTTTGGGCTAGGTTCGTGTCCATATTTGGATACGTGGGGTTGTTTCGCAAAAAAATCATAAAAATAGGCTTTTTCGGAGTTTTCGGGTTCCAACACACGGGTGACTTTTTGTACCGACACTAGAATCGGTAAGTTAGCATTTAGAATAGGTTCTAATCATTATTTAGAACTCGTGGATAGAGTTTGGGTTGAATTCGGATAGGTTTGGTGCCCGTATCGCACGGTATCGCGAATCGGACACCCTGGAGTCGCCAAAATGGCCATTTGGCCATTCAGGCCTCGTTTCTCGTTTTTGCTCGCGTGCTCGAGTTAGATTACTTGTGTGGGGTACGTATCTAAGTCCTAGAGGATAGAATTGTGATTATTTGGGTATTCGGATAGGTTTTGGGATGTTTTGGATATATATAAATATTAGTGTTGTGTGAATGTGTATATATATATGTAGATAGATATATGTATATATATATATACACGTGTGTTAGTGTGTGTGTGTGTGTGATATTGTTGTGAGGGAAGAATGTTGAGTTTTTGTGGTGGTGGTTGTGTTGGAGTATTGTGGTGGTGGTGGTATTTGAGTGTGTGAGTGTGTTTGATTAAGAGAGTGAAGGGGAAGGGAGAAGTGTAATGTGTTGTGTGTGTGTGTGTGTGTGTGTGTGTGTGTGTGTGTGTGTGTGTGTGTGTATATATATATATATATATATAGGTGTATATATATATATAGGGAGAAGAAGAAGTAGTGCAGTATCTAGGAGCTACAGCAGCAGCAGCAGCTGCCTTATCAGTGGCAGCAGCAGTGCAAGCAATGGGGGCACCCCATTTGCCCCCTTGCATAGCCTAGAGTGTGTGTGTGTGTGTGTGTGTGTGTTTACTTGTTAAGAGTGAGTGTGAGAGAGTTAGATAGTTAGTATTAGTTAGTTTCTATGTTAGTTTAGTTAAAGAGTTAGTCTAAGTTAAGATATTAGATAGTTAGATCTCTAAGTTAACTAGATATGTAATATAAGTTAGTATATATGTGATATGTTAGTATTGTCACGCCCCGCTCCCGTAGGAGTGATCGTCCTCGCTAAGGCGTGATGCCCTACGAGCCTAGATTGCGCTCGTGCAAGGCGGGTTCCATAACGGCCGATTTTAGCGGCTGCGACGGGATCGTCGCATAGAAGTCCCAAGCAGAGACATTGAATAATAGCAGCGGAAATTAAGAACAAACACAAGTTTTTCACAGAAGCTCTTTATTGATATTGAAACAACGGTTACATTGGGGGCGCAATGCCAATATTACAAATCTTTCAAGCTCACTCAAGCTCACATTACAAGTCACTCAGCTCTCTCTCATCTCTCAAATACAAGCCTTGATCCAGCGAAAGCTTCGGAAGGCGACGTCCATACATTATGTTCCGTATAAGTCTTTACTTTATGCGGCCGCGCGCTTCGAATCGCCAAGGAACTCCGTGTCTCGACGCATCCAAGCGAGCTCCGCGCCACGAGCTTCTACCTGTGCCTGCACATATAAACTATGTGGGTGTCAGTACTCAACTGTACTGGTGGAATGAGCTCCTCGCCCACCCATACAAACCCGACACGTTTGATTTACTTTTGTGCAACTTAGTCCCCTTTATGATTGTCTTTCTACCCTTGCCTTAGGATCAGTTTTAGGACCGACGCCTTGGCCTATTCCGTGTCTCTAGACCATCTCGTGCTTGCAACGGCAATGTTAACTCATACCTTGCCTCAAGACCCTTCTCGTGCCGACAACGTTAACCTATCGAGTCGTGTTTGCCTTACGGCTTGAAATCAGAAACGCAACTACGCGATGAGGCTCCACTTCCGTGTGACCGTGCTACAAACCCTTGCTGAGGCCGTGCCTCGCAACTCAATGAGACTCGATCATATCGCCGCCTCGCGGCCCTTGCTACTTTGATCACCAACTGACCCATCCATTGTGAACTAAGGGCTACTCGACCAACTTTGCCTTGCGGCGGTTTCCTGACTTAAACTCAAACAACTCAACCATAACCATGCAACTTATACGCCGACAACATAGGACTCGACGCCACATCTCATACCGAAGCACGGTGTCTTCGTTGCAGCCAAATCTTGGGCCCAAACATTGTCTTTTGATCGAGTACGCATTCGACTCGACTCTTGATTCACTTCTTCTAATACTCGACTCAGTCCAAAGGCATATACGCGGATCGCCGCCCATGCCGACTCATCTATATGGGGTCACTAGCATAATAAGCTATACCTGGACACGTAGCTTGCGGTCGGTCGGGACCCTTCCAGCGCAAGGTAGCTAGCCCCCTGGAAGTCCCCGACTGACCCGGTGCTGTCGAGCCAGCACAGCTACCACCGTGTTTCCTTAGGCCGCATCGGTCCCGTGGCGCCACGGGATACCGTGCGGGGAAACTCTACCTTGTCGACAAGTTGTCCAATGACCATGCAAGACCCTTCACTCAAACTGACGTCTCACACAGTCATTGCACTCTCAGTGTTATCATCTCTTTCCAAAACTAAGATCAAACCTTCTATCATTTGAGACCCCTCGACGACCCACGATCGCGAGCATTCTTTCTATCATTTGAGACCCCTCGACGACCCACGGTCGCGAGCATTCTTTCCATGTTACCATATCATTTCATTCATTCAATGCCTATTCAATAATCCTTTCTCCAAAACTCATTTAATCAACCGTGGTTCATGCCCTAGACACTAAGTCCGTGCATCGTGCCTCAAACCGACTTCCGTTTTACGCGACGCTATCTCCCAAGTCATAATTTATATGACGGGCCTTGGGATCGTGGGAGTATTTAACCTGACAACCGCAGAATGAGTAGGACAGCACTTGGAATGACTTAGTTCGACCGACATAACTTTGCCTAACTTACTCAAGCCTACAACTTAACGAGCAAAGGCCGCGTCAAGCCTTGCCTCGATGGAACGTGTCGTGCATGCGCTCAACTTTGAACGACCAAGTCATTTGGGTGCCTAGACTTATGGCACAAGCTGTGCAACATAACTTAACTCATGGGGCAAGCCAAGGCTATGGCCAAGCCTTGGACGACAGGATCGTGCATTGTCACGCCCCAGAACCAGAATACTGGAGAGCGGGGGCAGACATAGCCAGCTACGTATAACGGAATGGAATCCACATCGCTATACGGTCACGGCTGTCTAGATATGTGAGGGTTTCACTACAATCCATCAGTCTCTTAAGGTCATAAAATAGCCTATTGTCTCAATCTCAACCAACTAATAATAATCACAAGATATCAGATCACCAAATATACAATTGTAAGGCGTCCCAAACATTACATATCCAGATGATCATGAAGCTAGTCGTACAAAATGTAAGGACTAGCAAGAGTTTAAGTCATACATGATCAACCTCGAGTTGCCAATCATGCTTACAGCCCGTAGACAGACAGTGAATAAAGTTGCAAATGAGCTAACACTTGCTCGGCGGCTAAACGCCTCAAAAGAATAATTTTACAATAGAGTGGGAGAGCAAAAATAAACCCACTCGTTGCCCTGGTTACGCCTGGTGACCATCATCGGGCTGAAATGCAGGGAGATCCTTTGGTGCTGCTCCGGTATCTGGCCATACAAAACCAGCTGGGTCAGACCCCAGAAAGAGCAAGTGCCACAAAGGAGGCTTCACTTAAGAACTAAAACCAGCAATTAGCACAAGAGTATAATTACATAATAAAAGGCAGTAGTTTAAGAAAAAAGCATGATGGGTAATTATAAAAGACAATCCTGTATAGAATCATTAAAAGACAGGACATATGGAAAGAAAGCATGACAGGATGATATACGATGAGATAACCATGGGACTATTCAGATAGTCAGGTTACAACCCGTAAACCAAACAAGGACCGGGGTTGTAATCCTTCGTCTGAACGAAACTTGGTTTCTCTCACCATTTATCGGCAAGATAAATATAAGAAATCAGGTCAAGTAACATTTTGGAGTGACAATCATTATGGTGACAATCTGGAGAGTACAAGGCATTAGAGTGACAATCTGGAGAGTACAATGCATTAGAGTGACAATCTGGAGTGACAATCATTCAATCATTCTGGTACAATCTTACAATTAATCAATTCAAGACAATACTATACTGGACTAGACTCCATCCAAGCAATCATGGCCAATCATTGCCTACGGCTTTCTACATTAACTAACTAGGGTTATCACAATCCTAGTTACTAGCAAGATGCAATGAGATGCTCCAAGTAGTCACAGGCCCTGCAGCTATCCAGGTTATCCAGGCAATCATTATAGTGACAATTCAGAGAGTACAATACATTAGAGTGACAATAGAGTTCAATTATTTAAGTGACAATCAAGAGTTCCCCACATGACAGTGGGCTAGAAATGTGCCCTACTCGTCGGCAGGCTACAAGTCCAAACATTTACGGCCGGGATAACGGGATTGCCTGTAACTGGAGAACATCTCTTCATGTCTAGTGAATTATACTAGTCATTAACCTTAGTCCATTTCAGTAGGTACTCCTGACCGTGGTACTCAGGAGACCCCTCCTAGACATGATGCAAGACAGGACTGGATTATTTGTACAAGCACAATCGCCCACGGTGTCAGGATCAATTATACAGGTCATGTCATGTCAGGTAGCCGTCGCAACAGCTATTCGAGATAATCATGTCAGGTTATCATATCAAGTGTACTTTGTCAGGAGTGCGCCACGACGGGCCACTATCAGGTCATGCTCAATTATCAATTCCAAACATATCAAGTAAATTCGTGATTTTCAAGTTCAGGACAAAAGGCGTAAGGATATAAAATGAGCGTTAAATATCTAATAAAATATCAATATACAGGGCCATAGAAGAGCCATGCGGCTAAGGCACATGCGGCCAGAAAAGGGTAAAACACATACGGCTCAAATATGAGAGCGCATGCGGCCAGGGCCGCTGGATCTTAT
Organism: Iris pallida; assembly: GCA_029216955.1. Lineage (NCBI taxonomy): Eukaryota > Viridiplantae > Streptophyta > Magnoliopsida > Asparagales > Iridaceae > Iris > Iris pallida. The sequence continues at coordinate 4,634,765 of JANAVB010035817.1, read as the reverse complement.
GCGGCCAGCGGGAAGGTGAATAACCCATGCGGCTAGGCTAGGAAAAGTCCATGCGGTTGGAAGTGCAAGGGCACATGCGGCCAGGAAACCAATCCCCATACGGCCAGGAAGAAATGGGGCGCATGCGGCCAGAGAGGTGATAGCGCATGCGGCTCCAAGATGTTGGGCCTCATGCGGCCAGCGGGAAGAGTGGCTTCATGCGGCCAGGAAATGAGTGCAAGTTCATGCGGCTCAAGAAGATGGGCGCATATGCGGCTCGGGGAGCAATGCCTATGCGGCCAGACTGGTCACGGGCCTATGCGGCCAGGAAATGAAGGGGCTGCATGCGGCTAAGGGAGTTCAGAACTTATGCGGCTGGGAATGGAGCGAGTTATGCGGCTGAAATAGGTTCGACTCTCATACGGCTCAAGAACTTCCAGTCATGCGGCTGAAATAGAATACTTGCCGCATGAAGTATTCATGCGGTCAAGTCAAGCACTGTTCATCTTCTCCAAAATTTCAGAGAAGAAGAACACCATGAGAGCCAAGTCCTCAAGCTCCATAACTCCATCATCCGGAGCCTAAATCCGAACTTCCATAGGTCAAAATAGGGTAGAACGAGATTCTCTACAACATGAAACCATCGAAACATAGAAATAACAAGATTAAGTAGATCAAAACCCAAGAAATCCGAAAATGAAATAAACATAGATCTACAAGAATCTAGCCATGGAAACGGAAAATGTCAAGTACTAAAGAGTGTTAAAATGCTACAAGGAAGAGAATGAAACAATAATATTTGGGTTTCTCCATGAAGCAAGATGCACTTGCCTAGACCTCTCTTTTCTCTCTCTGGTAGGTAGGGAAGTAAATGAGGAAGAAGAAGATGATAAATGAAGAGAGAGAATGAAGAGGGTTAATAAATATGAAGGGTGGTGGTAGGTAGGGGGTTCACCTTGGGTTCATCATGAACCAAGCAAAACCAAGCCAGGCCGAACCAACCAACCCGAACCAGGAATAGACCAAGCCAAGAAGGAAATACCAAGCCAGGAAATCATACAAAAATACGTACACGTATTCCAAGAATATGTGATACGAACCACAGGCATTACATGCATGCTTTATGAAGCATTCATACGGGCGACGCCTATGACTTAGGCTATGTTCATAACTTCGCCGACTCAACCAACTTTCCTTCTCCCAAGCCACGGGACGAAGGATCGAGTGTCATTTTCAAAGCACGCCGTGCACCAACTCTAAGCCGACCGTTGGACCTTTTTCCATGTTCTAACTCATTTCGACCCGTCGGGATTATTTCCTTAGCTATGTGGATTCGTCTCTTTTATTATCAAGCCTATTGTGCAAGTTGAAAATACACGATTTATTATGTGAAGGCTAAGATGAGGCAAGTTCACCGAAACTACCCTACCTGAGCGAGCGGTCGCCTCGACCGAGCGATGTCTTCCAGCAGCCGTTGCAAGGCTAAGGCCGAACGCCGTCGGCGTTTCGATTCCACCGATTGACTGAGCGGGACGGGGCACTACATCATACACCACTCAGAAAAAGTTTCTTCCTCGAAACTAACTGAGTACACTTATCGACTTATCACTTTACTCAACATTCACGAACTCTCGCACACAATTCTTCTACGCCTTAATCAAATCCGAGCCGCGCTCGTGCTACCCTCAATCCTTTCTTCCAAGCTTACGATATCAAATCCTCGACACTTCCCCGTTCCTCAAGTCTAACTTGATTCAACGTATCACTTAGTTGGATCGTGCACATATTCCAGACGTCCTTAAAATACATGCATTTCAACCAAGCCTCGTGATAGAGAATCCCCCATCACCACTCGAGTCGGATCGTGCACATATTCGGGCGTCCCTGATATACGTGCATGTCAACTGAGCTCGCAAGTGGTGCCTCTACAATCCTACCACTTCGCACTCGGACGTCTGCCTAACCGCTAGGCTATGTCTTTCCGTCAGTATTGGAATCATAGTTCCTAAACAACAATATCAACACTGACCCCATCCTAAGGTCAAACCAAATTGATAGTACGGGGTTTTCTACCCAAGCTCGCATCGCTCCGACTTCTAAACTTCAAGCATAGATTTCCTACACACATCTCAACATTCATCGCACGGGGTCCGAGTCATTCAGCAAAGCCATCCTACGATAACTCACGTTCAACCAATACTCAATAAGAACGTATCGCTCGTTCATAAGCCATTTTATATAGTCTATCCCTCGTACACGTTCGACATAATCCACCTATCAATCCTTTTCAAGTCAAGCACGCTACGACACAATCCACCGCTAAACCACCATTCATATTTCATATTCCCTAAGTCATTCATCCCAATTCACGCATTCGATCATGAGAACGTCTATCTTAACAATATGTTACGCCCCGATCTCATGCGAGTCAGATTATCCACGGTGGGCATGAATCACCATGCACGCTCCCGCGGAATAATTATCCTCATCGGGACGTAACTCTTATTTTGCGTCTAGACTAATTCATTCTCGATGCGCGGATTGGACCTACTCAATCCTCAAGTCTCTTTCATTCATCAGTCGCAAGTCCAAACATTTTCGAATTTTCTTTCGCATCAAGCCAACAAGTTGAGACAATCAAAGTTGTCGCGTCCTGATTTTCCGAGTTCGATCATTCCTGCGACATGAATCACCATGTCAATGCTCACGCGGAACGATCGCCCCAAATCCGACACAACGCGTGCGAGGCTAGAGTTGCGCTCGCGCAAGACAAGATCGTCGACGTTGTGGCTATCTGCATAACCATCAAGACACGATCATTTTTATTCAACATTTATCTCGATCAAAATCCTGAGTATTGTATCCAACCGAACAATAACACTTGCACGATCGTCATTTGCCGAGTCAGAGTACCTCCGAGTTATCGCATATCATCTTTGATACGCCTCAATACCATCGACGATATACGTAACTTGACGATCTTCGTTTGCAACGAATTCTGAGTCGTGCGAATGAGGCTATCGTTTGTCACGACCCGCTCCCAATTTTGGGATACGAGTACGTGGCCAAGTCCAGCCTACGCCGCAGCATCGGCGGTAGTACGCTGTCTATGATAACAATGGTCCACAACAAGCACAACACGCATATATATCATCCACAACTAAGCCAGCAAAAATTACTAAAATATCCAATAGTCTCAATATTATAAATATGAAAAATCTACTACAACTCAGAAAGTCTCGAGAACAAACCCGAATAGCAGAAAATAAAATAGACAACTAAACTCCATAACTATAACTACTAACTAATGCGAATCCATAAGAAAGAAAATATGCTAATTTGCATCATTGCTGGAACCGGGTATGCCAGTGACATCAGGGTCGCCAACATACTCACCGTAGACCTCGGGGCAAATCTCTTCGTCTAAAACTAAAAAATAGTTATCCAGTCAGGATTGGAGCAAGATCACCATAACACTATATTACACAATATAGTATACAAGCATGAAGGAAAGATAAAAGGAATTTAACTGAAGATAAGTATAGGCATGGCATTGTATGATAAGAAAGTACCTTTGAGACGTGATAACAATATGAAGGTAGACTTTGACATACCACTAAGATATGATGACAATAAGATGGTAGACTTGACGAAAGAAGAACAATAGACAATAGAGCAACAATGATTTAGTCACGTGTACTGTGTGTTTTAGAATACCAACTTTCAGCATGTAGACGGCTTGGGATATCCGTCAGTCATACGTGTGGTGCATGACTGATATTATGCAATCAATGTATAGGGGGTCTGTATTCAATTCGTTGACCACATGCTTACTTGTTGTATTTCCCCGCCCGACTCACTCACAATACATGTCCACTACAATAAACATTAGCAATACGATAAACTGTAAACAATAGAAAACAATGAGTAAAAGATGAACATGTATATATATCCTAACGATTCTAACTCTCGTGCACAATAGTAATCATGAGCAATGACAACCATGAACCATAAGAAAGTAATAGTGAAAAGACGACACGAAGATACATGCAGCATAAAATAAAGGAAACATAGGTCATAGTGATACTTGTCTTCTCCGATAGATGATAAAGTCACAAGTCAAGACGTCGTAGCCCGATCTACCCCGACACAAAAACAATCACAAGTTAGATCAACGATTCCCACTCTAAAAATCCTAGAAAGTGGCTAATGGGTTAAATCAATTAATACTATTCTAATCCTGTAATAAATCATCTAAAATCCTATTTTAACCTATTTAATTCTGAAATAACAATCTACACAAAAAAATTTGGCCAAGGAAATTTACGGTTCCAAATTCGGGACTCGTGGCACGCAAACCGAGACATACTGTTGACTAACTGGTCAAATAATATGAATTCCAAGTTTGAGTGTGCAACATGATATATTTTAGTGCCATGAGTGCACCGGAATCGACCGTGCCGCAAAATCACGATTTGGTCAAAAGTTATCGCCATTATGGCTAACCATGACCAAATCGATGAACCGTTGACCAAATCTGACTTATATGAATAAAATAAAATATTAGATGAAACTCTGAATTTCTGTAAAAATTATATGTTGTAGAGCTCGGTGTCAGCTTTCCAAAACTTCAAACGGATCGCAAAACGGAGTTCGGGATCGCTCGGAATCTCGAAAACCGTGCGACGTGTTGATTTTTGGACAATCGACACTCAAATAATTATTCAGAAATTCGAGATCAAAATTACAGAAATTAAAATATATATTCAGAAACCTAACCTCAATACGCTTCTAATAAAAAAAACGGCGTGCAAAAAGGACGTCTGGATCAACGGCAATCGCTCCGCGAAGTCGAAGAACTCTCCCGAACTCTCCCACAAAAAAACTGCTGAATAAAATAGGGTTTTCGGAAAACCTAATAAACTAATATATATATATAGGGTCGGTGGCTGACTTGAGGCGGTGGCTGAGAGCCACGTGGCGCGATCTCGTGCGCCCGCCGCTGGATCCCACGGTCCAAAATGAACCGAGCTTGGCTCGGCTTGGGAGTAGCCCAAGCCGGCTTATCTTAGGATTAATAAGGCGGCTTGGAGACCGAGCTATCCCGCACCCGCGCTGACGGGTGGGCCAGCCACGCGCGCCCGAGCGGCTGACGGGTGGGCCCCCCGCTCAGCTGACTGTGTATTAATTTTAGAAATAGATATTTAATTACAGAAAATTAAATAAAAATCAAGAAAAATTCTAAAAATTCCAAACAAATCCCAAAAAATTCCTAAAAAATCCTAGAAAATTCTATAAAATATTTTAAGGGTTCTAGAGCCCAAATAAATTATTTGACCTCAAAAATACCCTCGGATGCTCTCACAGTAAATCCTAGAAGCTTAGAAAATTAATAAAATCATATATAAAATTCTCTAAAAATCTCCATAAAATCCTGAAAATTCTAAAATGGCGAAATAATATACTAGGGACTATCTAGGGTCCCTGGAGACTATATACAACCTAATTTCCTTATATCTAACCTATAGGCTTAGGCAAAAATCCTACGATCCCAAATCAACAACCTAGTAAATAATTGATTCTAACTAAAATAAAATAATAAAAAAATCTTCAAAATAGAAAATAAATTCTAGGAACCCAAATGCTACAAACTATCCCCCTTAAAAGATTTTTGTCCTCAAAAATCAAAACATCACAAATAACATAGTATAATACCTAACTCTTACAAGCACTAATTTCTTAAGCTAAGTCACGGAGAGATAATGGCTAGGAACATACTACAACTCACTAAGCTTGCATAATAACTAAAACTAAAGAAGGCTCTACGAACTCGATACTCTCTGCTGTCGATCCCTCGGGTTCGGGAGTAGCAAAAACGTTAGCTACCCTTTTCCCCTTACGGATCGTACTGCGCCTTGTCTCAACCATTGCGAACTAAAAGGAAAGAAAGGGTATGGTTAGAACGGTAGATGCAAACATATCGAAGAAATTACGAACGGAATCAAGCAAGATGCAATTTAAGAGACAATAAGATCCTAAGATAAAATAGACTCATAAGGTTGGAAGTCCTATTTGTGGATGATACAACCTCCTAACTTCAAATCTATTCGCAGGCTCGTAGTAGTACAACTAACTTAAGCACTACCACGAGTTCGCAGTCTTTTGCGAAATTGGACCTGCATGGGCCACCATAAAAACTTGTCACGACCCGCTCCCAATTTTGGGATACGAGTACGTGGCCAAGTCCAGCCTACGCCGCAGCATCGGCGGTAGTACGCTGTCTATGATCATAATGGTCCATAACAAGCACAACACGCATATATATCATCCACAACTAAGCCAGCAAAAATCACTAAAATATCCAATAGTCTCAATATTATAAATATGAAAAATCTATTACAACTCAGAAAGTCTCGGGAACAAACCCGGATAGCAGAAAATAAAATAGACAACTAAACTCCATAACTATAACTACTAACTAATGCGAATCCATAAGAAAGAAAATATGCTAATTCGTATCAGTACTGGAACCGGGTACGCCAGTGACATCAGGGTCGCCAACGTACTCACCGTAGACCTCGGGGCAAATCTCTTCGTCTAAAATTGAAAAATAGTTATCCAGTCAGGATTGGAGCAAGATCACCATAACACTATATTACACAATATAGTATACAAGCATGAAGGAAAGATAAAAGGAATTCAACTGAAGATAAGTATAGGCATGGCATTGTATGATAAGAAAGTACCTTTGAGACGTGATAACAATATGAAGGTAGACTTTGACATACCACTAAGATATGATGACAATAAGATGGTAGACTTGACGAAAGAAGAACAATAGACAATAGAGCAACAATGATTTAGTTACGTGTACTGTGTGTTTTAGAATACCAACTTTCAGCATGTAGACGGCTTGGGATATCCGTCAGTCATACGTGTGGTGCATGACTGATATTATGCAATCAATGTATAGGGGGTCTGTATTCAATTCGTTGACCACATGCTTACTTGTTGTATTCTCCCGCCCGACTCACTCACAATACATGTCCACTATAATAAACATTAGCAATACGATAAACTGTAAACAATAGAAAACAATGAGTAAAAGATGAACATGTATATATATCCTAACGATTCTAACTCTCGTGCACAATAGTAATCATGAGCAATGACAACCATGAACCATAAGGAAGTAATAGTGAAAAGACGACACGAAGATACATGCAGCATAAAATAAAGGAAACATAGGTCATAGTGATACTTGCCTGCTCTGATAGATGATAAAGTCACAAGTCAAGACGTCGTAGCCCGATCTACCCCGACACAAAAACAATCACAAGTTAGATCAACGATTCCCACTCTAAAAATCCTAGAAAGTGGCTAATGGGTTAAATCAATTAATACTATTCTAATCCTGTAATAAATTATCTAAAATCCTATTTTAACCTATTTAATTCTGAAATAACAATATACACACAAAAATTTGGCCAAGGAAATTCACGGTTCCAAATTCGGGACTCGTGGCACGCAAACCGAGACATACTGTTGACTAACTGGTCAAATAATATAAATTCCAAGTTTGAGTGTGCAACATGATAGATTTCAGTGCCATGAGTGCACCGGAATCGACCGTACGGCAAAATCACGATTTGGTCAAAAGTTATCGCCATTATAGCTAACCATGACCAAATCGATGAACCGTTGACAAAATCTGACTTATATGAATAAAATAAAATACTAGATGAAACTCTAAATTTCTAGAAAAATTATATGTTGTAGAGCTTGGTGTCAGCTTCCCAAAACTTCAAACGGATCGCAAAACGGAGTTCGAGATCGCTCGGAATCTCGAAAACCGTGCAACGTGTTGATTTTTGGACAACCGACACTCAAATAATTATTCAGAAATTCGAGATCAAAATTACAGAAATTAAAATATATATTCAGAAATCTAACCTTAATATGCTTCTAATAAAAAAACGGCGCACGAAAAGGACGTCTGGATCAACGGCAATCGCTCCGCGAAGTCGAAGAACTCTCCCGAACTCTCCCACAAAAAAACTGCTGAATAAAATAGGGTTTTCGGAAAACCTAATAAACTAATATATATATAGGGTCGGTGGCTGACTTGAGGCGGTGGCTGAGAGCCATGTGGCGCGATCTCGTGCGCTCGCCGCTGGATCCCACAGTCCAAAATGAACCGAGCTTGGCTCGGCTTGGGAGTAGCCCAAGCCGGCTTATCTTAGGATTAATAAAGCGGCTTGGAGACCGAGCTATCCCGCACCCGCGCTGACGGGTGGGCCAGTCATGCACGCCCGAGCGGCTGACGGGTGGGCCCCCCGCTCAGCTGACTGTGTATTAATTTTAGAAATAGATATTTAATTACAGAAAATTAAATAAAAATAAAAAAAATCCTAAAAATTCTAAATAAATCCCAGAAAATTCCTAAAAAATCCTAGAAAATTCTATAAAATATTTTAAGGGTTCTAGAGCCCAAATAAATTATTTGACCTCAAAAATACCCTCGGGTGCTCTCACAGTAAATCCTAGAAGATTAGAAAATTAATAAAATCATATATAAAATTCTCTAAAAATCTCCATAAAATCCTAAAAATTCTAAAATGGCAAAATAATATACTAGGGACTATCTAGGGTCCTTGGAGACTATATACAACCTAATTTCCTTATATCTAACCTATAGGCTTAGGCAAAAATCCTACGATCCCAAATCAACAACCTAGTAAATAATTGATTCTAACTAAAAAAAAAAATCTCCAAAATAGAAAATAAATTCTAGGAACCCAAATGCTACATCGTTCGACTGGATAATCTCCTCGACATTCAAGTTCAAGTTCAATCATTATCCCTCGAATCATTCACAACATCAATTTCCTCAATCATTCGATCGACATCCCTGAGGCTATCGCATACACCACTCAGAGATGAAGTCATTCAACAAATCCTCAACTTATCATTCGAATCAAAATCTACTTCTTTAAATTTTTCGTTCGAACCATTTCTCAATTTCCAGGCACGCTCATCTATATCACATCGACGTTATCGTCCCTCGATAGCACCTTTATCGATAGTCATCTCACTTTACTCAATCGAGTTCAACTCATTCTCGTCCGACACAATTCAATTCCCGTACTCGACTTTTCTAAGGTCGACACAACTTTGGTGTATATGCCCAGCCCGACTTAGCCAACCGTGCTTACGCAAACCATCTTTTTGTTTTATCGAAAAACTATTCACCTATGTTTTGCAAAATAGATAGACTTATTGTATGGACATCTCGTGGGATAATTGAGAGAGAGCGCACCAATGATTTCAACTTTGCGGAAGCAACAATTTAGAGTTTGCGGAAACAACGAGTTAAAGAATTCAATCGATAGTTCAAGGACGTAAAGCCGTGCTCTGATACCATTATGTCACGCTCTGCTCCCGTAGGAGCGATCATCCTCGCTAAGGCGTGATGCCACACGAGCCTAGATTGTGCTCGTGCAAGGCGGGTTCCATAACGGCCGATTTCAGCGGCTGCGACGGGATCGTCGCACAGAAGTCCCAAGCAGAGACTGTAACACCCAGTTTTCCAGATGAGGGTATTTTTGAAATTTCATAATTATAATTATTATTCATTGATATTTATTTCACATAATGATTTTTAGTGATTTTTGGTGATTTTTAATTATTTTTAAACTATTTAAAAACTGTTTTAAGTCATGACTTGTGATTTTGGTATGCAGCTAGTGAAACCGTAGAGACTGCATGACCTAGAGCCTAACCATGTCATTAGGATGATTAATTATCATTTTTAGCCTAGGAGTAATTTGGTTATTTTGACTTATTTGAATTATTTGGTGATTTGTTGATTTGGTGAGTTCTAGTTTGACTTGACTTGTTGAGACCTAGTGAACTAGCCTAGAGCCTAACCCTAGCCATGGTGACCCTAGTCTAACTTAGGTTAACCTACATTTAGTCATTAGAAACTAATTTTAGAATGAGGGGATTTGGTTTAGTGCATTTAAGTCATGGTTTATGGTTTCATGAAATGACTTATGGCTAGATGATTTATTTGATCATGACTTGGCCCATGGCCCATAACTAGAGGCCCTAACCCTAACCAAACCCAAAATGACCAGCCATAGGGATCCCCACCCTATATAAACACTTATTCTCTAGGGCTTGCCTCCTTCTTTCATTCATTTCAACATTGGAAAAAGAAAGGTATTGTCCCTCTTCCAAAAATCCCCATAAATCCATTTTAATTTCTTTTTAATCCTAGTTTCTTGCATTAGAACCTAATTTCCTCCTATTTTCTGAATGTGGAATTTAATCCCAGCTTTGGGACAATTTGGAGCTTTTGGCACCAAGAGGAAGAATCTCCCATTTGAAGCTTTTCCAAGCTTTTTGCACACATAAGTAAAACCCTCTAAATTGTTTTATATTTCAGTTTTCTTTGCATGTAGGGCTAGATCTAGGAGTCCCCTAGGTGTCCCCGAAATTTGGATGAATTTTGTGTCCGTTTGGTGTCCGTATCGGACACGTGTCGTAGTGAATGTTAGGTGTTTGTTGAAATGCCTCAATGGATTGAATGTTATTATTTTTCGAAACAAATTATATTTTTGAATAGCTCTTAATATGTAGATTATGTATATTTATGACTGAGCACGTATTGTGTTGGTTTTCGTGTCCAAAACTGGACACGAACGCGTGCACGAGGACACCGTGCAGTGTCCTGCTGCTCGGGCACTGTAGCGGACACGACACTGCACTTTGTGACACGAAACTTTACACACACCTACGGGCAATGAATGACAGCACGCTCACCAATTTTGAGGCGACTTCGTCGAGTGGTTTGTGAGAAATCTCACTCGTACGGGTCGGTGCCTGTCGTGCACGCGCGCAGGAAGTGCGTCTGATACGCACGGTTTTCTTGGACACGACGCACTTTGGACACAATGCAGACACTTGTGCACCTAGCCCTACTATGGGCGAACCCACGTGCACGAGCACGAGGCACGTGTCGCCTTGTGTCGAGAGCACGAGGGCTCGACACGGCTGCACGAGGCCATGATTGCACTGTTTTCCTGACACAGTTATTTAGTTAGCTTTGACACGAATGTGTCCACTTCGTGGACATGTGTAGGCTTGTGGGGACACGTACACATGAGGTACACTAATTACCAACCTTTAATTCATAATATTACCATGTTTTGATAGTTCGAATTTCAAATTCCCAATTTGACTGATACACGCTTCAGTTTGTAATTTCTGAAAGTTTAATTCCCTGTTTAAACTGATTTCCCTGTTTAATTCCCAAGTTAAATTCTTACACATGTGTATTAGTTTACTGATTGATGATGGTTACATGAATTGGTTGAGGATAGCAAGGTTATGGGATTTTCGAATGTGGGATGGACTGTTGATGTGTAGACTGATACTCCCTGAAGTTTTTGCACTGTTTAGCTTAATGCTGAACTTAATTCCATTTTTAAACTGAAATTTTGATGTTTAATTACCATGTTTAATTCATATACATGTGTGTTAGTTACTGAAATCTTGGTTATTGATTTGTGTTAAGTTTTTGGTTTTCGAAATGGATTTTGAATGTAGAACTGCTAAATGAAAACATCAACTGATACTTCCCGATTTTTATACATTGAACTATTCCTGAATTAGCTAACACTAATTCCTGAGATTGTACACTCAAATTCCCTAATCTTTGCACTGTTAGCTAACTGTTTTGAATACCCTTTAAACCTAAGACTGAAACCTGTCATTGACCCTACAAAACCCTTAACTGTCAACACAAATGGGGATTTCGAATTGGGCTTGGATTGGATTGAACTGCCCTTTCACTAATTCACACACACACATGTTAGTTTCAATCCCACACACTCATGTTCCATTTGACACACACACACAGTTAGTTGACACCTAAACATCTGTGACACCAATTGACACATTGGCTCACTCATGCTACACACACACTGTTGATACACTGTCATGTTCCTGAGATCATACCATGCTACACACTTTCCTGAGATTCAATCTGTCACACACACACAGGTACCCAAGTGCACATTGTTTTGTTCCTGAAAAATGGAATTGATTTTGATTCATACACATATGTTAGTTGGACTGGATTTGTTGGGTATGGGATTTGATCCCCATACTGTTTTCTTGAGGATAGGGATATTAGTGTGATGATGGTGTTATCCCCAAGTTATTTTGTACTAAGTTGGGGTGTATGGGACTGGAAAATGGGTTATATATACAGGTAAACTGAGATTTAAATCATAAGTTGGCTTGTATATATGTAAGAGTGTGTGTGAGTTTTATTATGTGTTGTGGGTTGTAATAGGAGCAGTAGAGAAAGGAGCATATGCATTAGCAGTGGCAGCTGCTCTTGGGCAGGCAAGAGCCTTGTTTGGCCTTGCCATGCCTTGGCAGTATCAGCAATAGGCAGAGCATTACCTGCAATTGCTTTAGCAGTGCAGCTATGGCACTGCAGGCCTCAGCTCTTTAGTATTGCAGCATGCAGCTAGGCATCAGTTGGCTTGCATTGTATTGCCTTGGCTTTGCATTGCACAGCAGCTTGCAAATGCATGTGCAGGCAGTACATTAGCAGCAGCAGTAGATAGCAGTAACATTGGCCATAGGCCAATGTTAGATGCAGGCTAGGGGCCTGTACAGGCAGGAGGCAATGTTGTGTGAGTTAGTGTGGGTGATGTGTCCTAGGTAAGGTCATGTATGGTTCTTTGTGAGAGAGTCTATGTGAATGTTTTGGGAGATGGAAGTTAGTATTCCCTATATGTGTGTATCATAGGTATATTCATAGTATGTAGGAAATGCTTTATAATGGGTATGTATATGGGAGAGTTATATAAGTCTAGGACTAATAGGTAAGTTAGTTGTTTGTTAAGTCATGGAATGAATGTTGAAGTGGAGGATGAGCTTGATTAGCTTAGGGTATCATATAGAGTATAAAATGTATATCTAGGAGAGGGCATGGGCCTTTGGCCACATGGTTTGAGGGAGGTGAGGAATAGTGTGAGTTGTTGTTTGAGAGTTCACATATTGTATATATATTATTATATAGATGTGATATGGATTAGTTGATATTGTACTTATATAGATATAGATATGTGATGCATAGGCTATATATGCCTAGGGCTATAGACTTTGGGTATATACATTGTTATGTATATAGAGAATAGTGTTAAGGTATCCTAGTTACACTAGTATATGGTTGGTGTCTAGATAGCCTTAGATAGAGTTTGACCAAACTCTAAATTTTGACCCAATAGGCTAAGATTGACCAATATTGACTAGAGTTGACCCAGAGTTGACCAAGTTCGACTTAGACCTAGTTTGACCTAGACAGTTGACCAGGGTTGACTTAGAGTTGACTTCGACCTAGATTGGTCTAGAAATCATGTAGATTGCATCATAAACATCATTTACCTTATTTTAAAACATATTATAACCTGTATTGCTTTATCTAGGACATTGTGACTCTGGTGCAGACATCTGACATTATACTACTCTTTTCAGAGTATCAGGCGAGTACATTCTCTGATAGTTCTCTCATTTACTTGTCAATTACTGTACTTCAGTTCTAGTTAGTTGTATGCGATTCTCTGTTACAATACATATGGATATTCTGGATTCATGTATACGACACACATTTATTTTCTGGCCTCTATTACTGGTATCATCATTCCTGGCTTCTATTACTGGAATCACTTACTGGAATCACCCCAGAATCATTTACTGGTATCATTATACTTGGCTGGACTCATCTTGAATCATTGTGTCGGATTTCTGGATTCACTTGCTGGGAGAGGAAATACTAGAGTAAGACATGTAGACATACGCCATTTCTGGAATCCCCCTTTTGCTGGAATCATACTGGAATGATAGCCATCTCACACCCGGCCAGGTGTGTGATGTGCCGGATTACCTATAGCCGTTTACATGTCGATCTCGGTATTTTAAAACACACTACTAGAGTATAGGTTGGACTCACCCTGGAATCATTGATCACTATAACTGGAATCGTTCCTTACTGGATTCATCTTGTATGAGATTCATCCTGTACTGGACTTACATTGGAGTTACACTTATCTACATTGTTGTCTGGACTTTATATCATATTACCCTGGTTCAGCTAGTTTTATTTTTACAGTCTTCATTGCTATGATTCTTCTCTTGTTTAGTTATTTTCTTTCCTTGTACTTTATCTGTCTTTCTTACCATCACCTGAATATAAACTGCCATTTTTATCAATACAACTGTCTATAACTGCTTTATAGTTCTCTGTCATTTACTTAGGTTTTCTAGATGAGATGTGCTCGTTCCTGTCCTGACTGGACCTGTTGAAAATTTTACAGATAATTGTCCTGAGGACACATGCCCTACAATTTACTGTGGAGATGGCTTAGCTACCTACGGCCCCGACACTCAGGAGTGATCGAGAGTTTAGTTAGTCTGTCTTGTTTTAGCTTTCCTGTTTAGATCTGGGGTTGTATATAGAGATTTGAGACTTGAGATGTATTTGAGATTATTCAGATGTTGATATTATTTCAGTAATTTGTTGTCTTCAATTTCTTAGTTATTTTCTGTGTTATCTTATCGTGCTTAGACTGTGATTGAGTTACACCATATCTTATACTTGTCCTCCATTCGGAGTTGATCATGATGAGTACATTATATACTGCATGAGTTGATGGTTAGTTAGAGACTTAGAACAGCGTTCTACCGCCGACACTGCGGCGTAGGCTGGGCGTTGTTACGTACTCGTACCCTCACAGTGGGTGCGGGTCGTGACAGAGACATTGAATAATAGCAGCGAAAATTAAGAACAAACACAAGTTTTTTACAGAAGCTCTTTATTGATATTGAAACAACGGTTACATTGGGGGTGCAAGGCCAATATTACAAATCTCTCAAGCTCACTCAAGCTCACATTACAAGTCACTCAGCTCTCTCTCATCTCTCAAATACAAGTCTTGATCCAGCGGAAGCTTCGGAAGACGACGTCCATACATTATGTCCCGTATAAGTCTTTACTTCATGCGGTCGCGCGCTTCGAATCGCCAAGGAACTCTGTGCCTCGACGCATCCAAGCGAGCTCCGCGCCACGAGCTTCTACCTATGCCTGCACATATAAACTATGTGGGTGTCAGTACTCAACTGTACTGGTGGAATGAGCTCCTCGCCCACCCATACAAACCCGACACGTTTGATTTACTTTTGTGCAACTTAGTCTCCTTTATGATTGTCTTTCTACTCTTGCCTTAGGATCAGTTTTAGGACCGACGCCTTGGCCTATTCCGTGTCTCTAGACCATCTCGTGCTTGCAACGGCAATGTTAACTCATACCTTGCCTCAAGACCCTTCTCGTGCCGACAACGTTAACCTATCGAGTCGTGTTTGCCTTACGGCTTGAAATCAGAGACGCAACTACGCGATGAGGCTCCACTTCCGTGTGACCGTGCTACAAACCCTTGTTGAGGCCGTGCCTCGCAACTCAATGAGACTCGATCATATTGCCGCCTCGCGGCCCTTGCTACTTTGATCACCAACTGACCCATCCATTGTGAACTAAGGGTTACTCGACCAACTTTGCCTTGCGACAGTTTCCTGACTTAAACTCAAACAACTCAACCATAACCATGCAACTTATATGCCGATAACATAGGACTCGATGCCACATCTCGTACTGAAGCACGGTGTCTTCGTTGCAGCCAAATCTTAGGCCCAAACATTGTCTTTTGACCGAGCACGCATTCGACTCGACTCTTGATTCACTTCTTCTAATACTCGACTAAGTCCAAAAGCATATACGTGGATCGCCGCCCATGCCGACTCATCTATATGGGGTCACTAGCATAACAAGCTATACCTGGACACGTAGCTTGCGGTCGGTCGGAACCCTTCCAGCGCAAGGTAGCTAGCCCCATGGAAGTCCCCGACTGACCCGGTGCTGTCGAGCCAGCACAGCTACCACCGTGTTTCCTTAGGCCGCATCGGTCCCGTGGCGCCACGGGATGCCGTACGGGGAAACTCTACCTTGTCGACAAGTTGTCCAATGACCATGCAAGACCCTTCACTCAAACTGACGTCTCACACAGTCATTGCAATCTCAGTGTTATCATCTTTTTCCAAAACTAAGATCAAACCTTCTATCATTTGAGACCCCTCGACGACCCACGGTCACGAGCATTCTTTCTATTATTTGAGACCCCTCGACGACCCACGGTCGCGAGCATTCTTTCTATGTTACCATATCATTTCATTCATTCAATGCATATTCAATAATCCTTTCTCCAAAACTCATTTAATCAACCGTGGTTCATGCCCTAGACATTAAGTCCGTACATCGTGCCTCAAACCGACTTCCGTTTTATGCGACGCTATCGCCCAAGTCATACTTTATATGACGGGCCTTGGGATCGTGGGACTATTTAACCTGACAACCGCAGAATGAGCAGGACAGCACTTGGAATGACTTAGGTCGACCGACATAACTTTGCCTAACTTACTCAAGCCTACAACTTAACGAGCAAAGGCCGCATCAAGCCTTGCCTCGATGGAACGTGCCGTGCACGCGCTCAACTTTGAACGACCAAGTCATTTGGGTGCCTAGACTTATGGCACAAGCTGTGCAACGTAACTTAACTCATGGGGCAAGCCAAGGCTATGCCAAGCCTTGGACGACAGGACCGTGCATGCTTTATGAAGCATTCATACGGGCGACGCCTATGACTTAGGCTATGTTCATAACTTCGCCGACTCAACCAACTTTTCTTTTCCCAAGCCACGGGACGAAGGATCGAATGTCATTTTCAAAGCACGCCATGCATCAACTCTAAGCCGACTGTTGGACCTTTTTCCATGTTCTAACTCATTTCGACCCGTCGGGATTATTCCCTTAGCTATGTGGATTCGTCTCTTTTATTATCAAGCCTATTGTGCAAGTTAAAAACACACGATTTATTATGTGACGGCTAAGATGAGGCAAGTTCACCGAAACTACCCCACCTGAGCGAGCGGTCGCCTCGACCGAGCGATGTCTTCCAGCAGCCGTTGCAAGGCTAAGGCCGAACGCCGTCGGCGTTTCGATTCCTCCGATTGACTGAGCGGGACGGGGCACTACAAGTATTAGATAGATAGATATCTAGATATTTAAGATATTGGATATCTTAGATATCCAAGATATAGGGTCAAGATACAAGGGGTATCTTGAGGGTATCAAGATGTGGGTTTTGGCTTTACCTTGAGGTAAGAGGTTTACCCCAAGGTATTTGGGTATTACCTAGGTAAAAGGGATTTACCTAGGTAATGTTAAGGTATTGGTTTAACTTAAGAGCTAAGGTATTGGCATACCTTCTAGGATACCTAAAGACTAAGGTTAGAGGCCAAGGTATTGGATTTACCTAGCTAGGGTATGGTTTGGGTATTAAGGTAAGGGTTTGCCTAGGCTAAGATATTGGTGCCTAAATCAAGATATTGGTATCAGGATACCAATTTGACCAAGATATGAAATATCTTGGTAGGTAAATGCTAGAAATATGATACCTAGGCTAGAGTTGATCCCGTTTGACCATAGTTGACTGCTTTGACTTAAAGTAAACCAAAAGTCAACTTTTAGCCTAGAATTGACTAAAACTTGACCATAGTTGACCAGTTGACCAAAAGTCAACTGTGAATCAACTATTAGCCTAGTTTGACCTAAATTGGACTAGGAGTTGACCAGAGTTTACCAAAAGTTAACTGTAAGTCAACCTTTGACCTAGTTTGACTTCCTTTGACCTAGTTTGACTTGGTTTGACTTCCTTTGACCTAGTTTGACTTGGTTTGACCTAGATTTGCATATCATACACTAGAAAGTATGCCAAACACTATTAAACCATAATTAACTCTTGTATATCTCATATTTAGGTCTGTGACTATCCTTTGAGCCTCGATTCCTATTGACTGCTTAGGACCGCATGCGAGTACATTCTCTGATAGTTTTCATTGTCTTGATATCTGCTATATCCGATTCAGTTGTAGTGTCTTACTTGATTTCCGACATGATGGTACACGGACTAGTATACGTTGGATCTCATCATGAGAGGTTATTCCTGGTTTACCTGGTATATAAGTACATTGTTCGATCTTGTTTTTTGTACTTGTATAGATACCAATTTGGGAGTGGGCTAGCCCCCTGCTCTTTAAATCCCGTGTCATGACGTGTCATGGTTGGATCCATTATACTACTCGGGGATGGGGAGTTATTAGAGGTTATGTGATCAATACCCTCATGTCACTGTTCTTGTGCTTGCATCACCCTCACCGCAAGTAGGGTGTAGCGAGATCTTATATTTCTTGTGCTTGCTTTCTATGTTGGCCGGCTTGACCCTTCTTGAGATTTTCCTGTAATAGCCGAGCCAAATGGAATAGCCTGATCATGTGTCCCAAGCCGATCACATAACGCTCTAATATCTCATGGCACCAGTTTATATTTACATTTATACATCATATATCCCTGTTCTATTCTATATTCCTGTATTCCATACCATGACATGATATCCAGTTTACATATCATGTTCACATTTTTTGTCTTGATATTTCATCTTTTTTTTATTATAACTATCTCTTATAGAATTTGTTAATTCACATGGAACTGTTGTTAGCATTTGTACTTGCTCATCTCCTGACATGATAACTTTGTTGTGTTTTTTAGAGGATTCAGATACAGACTGCCTGACCTTCTACGGGTTTAGCGTAGACGCAGATTACCACTTGGATTTAGTGGAGCACTGGAGCCGGTGCCTTTAGAGGACGCACCACCGGTAGGGATCTAGACTAGTAGGTTTGACTGGACTGCGTTCCAGCATATCATTTTAGCTTGTAGTATATTATTATTTTAGGATATGTCCATTGTGATATACTCTCTACTTCTGGTTGTGACTCTGTGACTTGTATCTATTTCCAGCTTTTCTATTTTTATCATATCTTTTATCTTTCGTGCGTATCTTCCTTAGATTCATGTGATTGAATTTTATATATATATATATATATATATATAAAATATATATATATATATATATATTCCTCCATACGGAGATGACAAGTGCATATATATATTGTTGATGTTAGATTTTATAGACGACCTATACAGCGTTCTACCGCCGACACTGCGGCGTAGGCTGGACGTACCTACGTCCTCGTGCCCCTAAACTGGGTGTGGGTCGTGACATTAGAGGACCTTCATATGGAGGAAGATGGAGTAGAAGAGAGTGGGGCGGGGCAAGGCATGGAGTTGGTGGTCAGTAATGGCAAGGAGAAGGCACCAAGCAACAATACTGGCATTGAATAAAGCCAGGGGCTAATTGTATTCAGTGCTCAGAAATGGCAAGAGACACGACAACATGAAAAAGCAACTCATAGAGGGTATGTGGTGCATACACAGCAAAGGACGTGCAATATAGTCGCAAGAGACAGGCTGGGAGCACTATAGACGATAGGCGGATGAGCGCGCAGCCGTAGCAGACAGATTCGACAACGGTGGCAATGAATAAGAAAGAGGATGCGTTGACAATGCGAAATCCGGAGTGGAAAGTGATGATACGAAGCCTAGGAGGTCACGAAGAAGTTCCAAGGACGATGATGGAGAGAATACAACAAAAACTAGGGGATCACCCTCCCTCTAGCTCTGGTGTGCATCTGGGTAACAATTTTTTTAATTAATGTCTATAATTGCTTGGAACACAAGAGGAGTGTGTTCGTTGGGGAGATGGAAGGAGGTGTGTGGTGTGCTTAGAATAAGTGAAAGTACGATAAGTGTTCTTCTCGAAACAAAAATTAAATCAGAGCAAATGCTTCAAAGGAGAAACCCTAGTCTTTGGTAACAAACTAATAACCTTTGTTTATGCCCGATGGCTAGAATATGGGTTAGATGGGAGAGTGCAAGTTGGGAGGGTCAGGTAATTCATATGTCGGACCAGATGATTGAAGTGATGTTCAAGAACAAAGGTGGATTCCAATTTGTTCTTGGCTCCGTCTATGGCCATAACGATAGGCGACAAAGGGAGAGACTATGGCAGGAAATAGTTAACATCAGTACTACGGTGGAGACCTCATTTAAATTACCCCTACTTATTATGGGTGATTTTAATGCTTTGTTACACCAGAATAAAAAAGTCAGAGGTAGGGCTATTCCAGAAGGTATCCTCAGAGACTTCCAGATGTGTTTGACAAGGGCGGGGCTGAAGTGTATAGATAGGACGGGGCATATTTGGTCGTGGATAAATAAAGCTACGACGGGAAGGGTGGCTTGTCAGCTGGACCGCACGTTGGGAAATAATGCTTGGTTTGATATGTTTCTGTATGTTATGGCGGAAGGACTCGTCGCAGGAACGAGTGATCATTCACTGATCAAAATAGGGCTTCTACAATCGATGATGAAGAAGCG
Organism: Iris pallida; assembly: GCA_029216955.1. Taxonomy (NCBI): domain Eukaryota; kingdom Viridiplantae; phylum Streptophyta; class Magnoliopsida; order Asparagales; family Iridaceae; genus Iris; species Iris pallida. The sequence goes on along the minus strand of JANAVB010035817.1, from coordinate 4,614,319 downwards.
ATACATGTTCCGACACAATAATCGATGGTCGCTTAGTGAGGGCTACAAGGAAGCGGTTGACATGGGCTTGAAGGCAGAGGTGTTCGGCAACTACCAGTTCAAATTGGTCTCCCGGCTGAAAGGTGCTAAAGTAGCGATCAAAGCTTGGCTTCGGTCCCGACCGACGGAGAGGCTAGCTGATCACGAGGAAGCCCTACAGGCAGTCCAGACTGAACTACAGAAGGATCCTCTCAATCTGAATCTAGCTGGCAAAGAACGGGTGCTTGTGCATAAGGTGGGAAAGCTATGTATGATGGAAGAGATACACCTGGCGCAAAGAGCAAAATGTAGCTGGTTAAAAGAAAGAGATCGATGCACTAAGTTCTTTCACGACATTGTGAGAACTAGGCAGCATCGAAATCATATTAGCCGGCTTATTAACATCAATGGGGTGCCAATCACTGAACAACAAGGCATACAACAAGAGGCAATCAGGTATTATACTAGCTTATATAACCAAGATTATTATGCTAACGTCTTTCCAAAGTTGGTGTGCAAAGAGCTAGTTACCGAACATGGTAACAAGGTTTTACTAGATGATATTCGTATGGAGGAGGTTGAAAAAATAGTGATGAGGGCGGACCCCAACAAATCTCCAGGACCTGATGGATTTGGAAGCAAGTTTTACAAGGAGCATTGGGCGGACTTGAAAGGTGAAGTTCTGGACGTTGTACGTGATTTCTTTGCCAATGATAGACTCCTAAAAGAGTTGAATCGTACTTTCTTGACACTGATTCCCAAGAAGGAGGGGGCTTCCTCGCTTGCAGACTTCCGTCCAATATCCTGCTGCAATTATCTATACAAAGTGATCACACATCTCATGTGCCGCAGGATGGAGATTATTATGCAGGGACTGATATCCCAGAATCAAGCAGTGTTCATTAAAGGCAGGGCTATCGCAGACAATAGTCTATTAGCTCACAAGATGGTGCGGGATTTTAATAAGAAAGGCGGGCAGAAAGCATGCATGAAGTTGGATATAAGAAAAGCGTATGATACGGTAAACAGGTACTTCGTGTGCCAGATCATGCTTGACATGGGATTTGACAGAAGATGGGTTAAAATGGTACGTGAGTGCATTTCGACAGCTACTTTCTCTGTCATTGGGCGAGGGCAGCCGTACGGATTTATCAGGAGTAATAGGGGGCTCAGACAAGGGGATCCGTTGTCACCGTATCTATTCACCATCGTCATGGAGTATTTTTCATGTTTGATGGAGGTTGCAGTGCTATCTAAGGATATTACTCCATTATTTCGAAATGTATCTCCTCAAGTGTCCCATTTGATATACACTGACGACTTACTTGTGTTCATGGTCCCGTCGATTGGTGGGCTTAGGCCATGACAATGATTATGGAGGAGTTTGGTAAATGGACGGGTTTACAGTTGAATAAAGATAAAAGTACGGTATATTTTAATGCTTATTGCACAGACAAGAAGGAACGAGATGATGTGTTGGGTGTGCGGAGAGGAGAACTACCGGTCCGTTACTTGGGTCTTCTACTCTCTATTAATTATGCTAGAGATATCGAATGTCGGGACTTGATGGAATATATGCAGCGGAGGATTGAGGGTTGGCAGGCCCAAACCTTATCATTTGCTGGAAGGATTGAGCTTGTTCGATCAGTTATTAATGCTATTGCACTATTTTGGTTACAGACTATACTATTACCTACGGCTACCATTCAGAAGGTTGAAAATCTTTGTACGGAGTTCGTATGGAGGGGAGGAATATATGGCATCTCATGGGATACTCTATGTCGTCCAAAATATGAAGGAGGAGTAGGCCTCAGATCCTTAATGCTGCAGAAGAAAGTTGTTAGTCTGAAGGCCGCGTGGAATTATGTACAAGGAGAGTCATTGTGGGCGAAGTGGATACAAAGTAGGTACCTCAAAGGAGACAACTTCTGGACCTTACAACTGAACAACAATTTCTCTGTTATGTTCAAGACAATTTTACGTAATAGGAGGGAATTGAGACAACTTATCAGCCGAGTCTTTGCTGATGGTGCTAACACTGAACTATGGAGGGGTCCCTTGGATCGAGCATCATTGTTTAGAGGAGCTGTTAGGGGGATACAACTGCTCGATGGCAGCAAGAGGTGAAAAGGTGAGCCTAATAATTGGCTCGGATAGCTGGAGACCGGAGAAGCACAGGTATGCTCGGCTGTGTGATGAGGCCATTCGGCGGGTCAACATCGATAGGAGTATTGGGAAAGATAGCTGGGTTTGGACGGACAGTGCCAAATTCGACTTTGCGACTGTATATGAAAGTTCCCATCCCAAACATGAAAGATTAGAGTTCGCTGACATCATATGGAGTGGCGGTATTGCCAGTAAGATGCAAATGTGCATGTATAAACTAATGTTGGGTCGTCTGTTCACCAAGGATAGACTCATACGGTTTGGCATACAAGTGGTAACCCGGAGTGTATGTTGTGCAAACATGAGTTAGAATCTATAGGGCATCTCTTCTTCACATGCTCGTATTCTCGGAGGATTTGGCAGGAGCAGGATATTAAGTTGGGACTACAACCAAGGAGTGGGCAGGAGATGATACACATTATGAGGCGAATAAAGGGGCTCCAAGGGAAGGGCTCAACCTGGTTCAAAGAGGCTAGAGTCAGATTGGCATCATCGGTCTGGCATGTCTGGAGGAAAAGAAATAGACGTAGCTTTGATCATTCTTATACAACCCAAACAGGAATTATTCACAATATCGAGTATGATATCAGGGTGATGATGGAGTAGGCCACAAATTGTGGTCTTCTGATGTATGATACATGATGTAAGTTTTTAAACTTGAATAAAATTACCATTGTTTATAAAAAAATTATATTTATATTTATATATATATATATATATATATATATATATAATATATATATATATATATATATATATAATATATATATATATATATATATATATATATATATATATATATATATATATATATATATATATATATATATATATATATATATATATAATGAGGCTTCAAAATGGCTCAAAAGTGAGCCGTCTAAGTCGTGTATATCATCAATCATTTTCTTCTTTTTTCAAAAAAAATAAGATTTTAAAATTAACTACCTTTCTTATTTTTTGTGTGGTTAACCGAACCCTCTCTCCTCACATAAAAAATTAAAAACCACCAGATAGTAGAATATATTTAAAATTAAAATTATGTTTAAACTAAATGCATAACATTATCTAATCAAACACATATCCAAAATTAAAAAATAATCATAACAAATCATATTCAAATATATTCAAATTATATTTGAAAATATTATAATAAAATTTAAATTTTTATATAATTTATTAATACTATCATTGATTTTTTTTATGTGCAACACACGTGAACGTGACTAGTACTATTATAAAGGGACTTCAAAATGGCTCAATCTTGAACCGTATAAGTCGTGTATATCATCAACTATTTTTTTCTTAAAAAAAAATTAAATTATGTAAAAAATTGTTGAAAAAAGTTTAAATTTGTTATATATATTCAAAATGGGGAATCGAACTCAACCAAACAAGAAAAATAACCTTCCACCTTAACCACATGAGCTAGAAAAGATATTTAACTATAATTAGATAATATTCTGATTATACGTTATCATACGTGCAAAGCACATGCATTTACTATTATATATAAAAGTCTTCAAAACGGCTCAAAAGTGAGCAGTCTAAGCCGTGTGGATATCATCAACTATTTCAATAAATTTTTTAAAAAATAACTAAATAACTATCCCAAATGTCCACTAATTATTTAAAAAAATAACTAAGTATTTAAATATCTAATATGGTATATTTATAATTAAGTAGTCTAATTCAACTGGTTAAGGCATGAGGTGTTTTTCTTAGTTGCTTGAGTTCAAATACTAGGTTTGATAAAAAAAAAGTTATATAATAAATTTATATTTAATTTTTTAATTATTTTTTTTGCATGTGCACATTACTAGTATATATTATAGGAGGGTACTATTTTAGTTTTTGTCTTGCCCTCCAAAAAAAAAATGAACCGGTAGTGGGAGGTGGGTATTTTTTATTCTAGCTAAAGGAAATAAACACATTTTTTTTAAATGATCAAGATACCCTAGTCAACACATAAACCTATACTTAAACCAATCCCAATTATCCGACTTGACCACAACCCAAATCTCATCCGACCCAACTCGAATCTAAATTGAACAAACCCGGATGAATCCGACCCAAACCCAAACCGATTATAATGTGTTTCGACTCAACCAAAATCCAACATGAATTCGTCCCAATAAAATCTTGAGACGACTCAACTAGAACCAAACTCTAACAACTTAGGTAGAATATTATTATTATTAGGGCAAAATTGGACCAACTTAAAAAATATATGTTTAAAAAAAACTTAAAAAATTATTTATAATACGAAACACCTTAACGTAGTAAAATTAAATATCCAAAAAAAATTGATGTCCAAGAATATGTTGGGTATTAGACCCGAACGAATCGAACCTTCGCTCTGATACCAATTGTTGGGCGCGTGCGGAAGCGTTTGCCAACCCACCTGACCAAAACCAACCCCCGTCTAACGGACACCAAGCACAAGATGAAGACAAGTAAGTATATGGCGGTGACATACGTCACTTGGACAAATTTCAACCTTTAATAACTCAGATAAAATTACAAGATTGACAGAACTCACGTTGAACCCTGTGCCATAATAGGTTCAACCCCCTCGCCACTCTCAAGAAGAAAAACAGAAGATTACAATTGAGATCACTCACCAACCCGTAGCAATCTCCCTAACCGAAGTTGACGACTCCTCGATTAGATCTTCTTCTTCCTTCTGTTCTGGATGGCGAAGTCCTAAGAGCAAAATATGAACTTTTTCTTATATTTTCTTGTGGACAAGCACCCCGAATCTCCACTTTTGTGCTTTTTGCTTATTCTTTGTGCCTCTACCCTCACCCCATATATATAGGATGAGAAAATCTAGGTCATAATATGATTTCTTAATTAGGAGGCCCTCAAATAAGAATATTATTACACCTAAAATAGCCCATCAATTATCATATTTTAGATCATAATAGGATTTTCTAAAATAAGAATCCTATTATATCTAAAATAGCACAACACCAATTATGGACGTCCAAATCAAACCAAATCAAATATTTAATTAGATTTAGATTCCACAAGTATGTTGTTATCAAATCCAGACTGGACTCCAATAATCTCCCCCTTCAGTCTGATGAGAGGGTATTGACCCCATGGGTCCTCAATTGGACTCCATGCCTGTCGTCCTACGACAGAATTTTTGCTCCCCCATGCCACTGATCTCCGATTCTCCGAGTTGCTTTGCATCTTCCTTTGTCTCCAGCTCCTCGACCGTCACGTCGACGCTAGCTGCCATACGCTGCACCTCATGCACCACTGGGATCCTGTCGATATTAATAACACGACCAAGACCGAAGTCCCTGACGATCAGTCTCACCGTAAGTCTTGGATGCTTGTCTCCGACTTCCGTCTTCCACCGAAAAGTGTTATTGTTCTGGCGAGCTTCTTCATCCTTGGCTGGACCAAGCGGACGGTGCGGTTCTCACAAGATTCAAACTCCTGAACATGCCCACCTTCGTGTCCAAACTTGAAGCTCCCCCATACACATGCGTCCTCGAGCAGAACATTACGCACTTTGTATGTCGTCGATGACCCACAGCTCCCCTTGAACTGTGTGAATGATGATACTCCCACCTCAGATTGAGTTTACTGTAAACCTTGATCTCCTCCCTGGCTTCGAACTGCTGAAACCGATATCACTCTATGAAGATTTGGCAAACCACCTGTCGTCAAATCTGGATCTGTAGAGCAACCCCCACCTGGAGACCGACCAGCTGTCATGGGACCGACAGCGTGACCCTCAATCTTTGACTTATCACCATCCGTCGCTTTGTCTCGACGAACCGAATCCTTCGTAACCCTCAAATCATCTAGAAGCCCCTCCCCAGCAAGTTCTCGACGATCCATCTCCTATCGAACACCCCTCGAGCCTCCATCTGGTGTCTGTGACCTGCCTGTACAGCTTAGCGGCTTAAGCCTGTACATGCCATAACATAAATCTCCTCGAGCCAGCTGTTGGGAACCCTTCGCAAGCATCCAATCTTTGCCCCCAAACAGACTGTGACGTCCATCATCTGCCAGCCTCCCTGCCGAAACCAAGTTGTAGTGCAAACTCGGTACATGTCGCACACTCTTAAGGACGAGCTTCTCACCAAACTTTATCGTCAAGTGCACATCACCGATGCCTACAACTGCAGCCGTCCCCTTGTCGTCCATCTTCACACGAAAGATCCTCCTATGTGGAGTGGCGTGATACGATGCCCCCATATCCATGACCCAGTTGCCATCATGACACATACCACAAGGTTCCTCTGCATCGGTCGCTACGATGATGATATCTCCTATTGCTGTGACGACGAGGATGGTGATTCTGATGGCGGTGGTGGAAGATGGTGGTGGAGACGGCGGGCTGGGACGCAGCGGCGACGGTAGCCGAAGGCGCCGGGACAAGTGGAGGAGAGAGACAGATAGTGGATATAATGGGAGGGAGAGAGCTGAGTGAGAGTGAGGGGAAAAGCTCGAGAGTGAGGGGGTGAGCGACTGCTCTCTAGGAAGGGGAGAGAGGAAGAGGGAGTGAGTGAGGAGAGAGGTGAGTGGAAAGAGAGGGGTGGGCTGGCGGCTTGGGGGTAAGAGAGAGTTAGGGTTAGGTTTAGAAAGAGTGGAGAGAGAGAGAGAGAGGGGTAGTTATTAGAAAATGAATCAAATACAATAATAATAATAATAATAATAATAATAATAATAATAATAATAATAATTGTAACAACAATAATAATAGGAATCAAACAAAAATCAGGGCTCAATAGTCAAGGCATGTCAAGATCCAAAATAATAATATTTAAAGATATACAAAATTTAAAATCATCCAAATATAAAAATACGGTCATATACCTATTTCCAAAATAGGGATTTAACATCCTACCCACCTTACAAAAATTTTACCCTCGAAATTTCAAAATCATCTAAAATAGGATTTTCAAAACTAGTATATATATCATGAAAACTCTACCCACCTTACAGAAATCAAGTAATTCAACTAGAAATGAACAAAATCTCAATCTGAAAACATCGAAGAGATCAATATCTAGCTACACAAATCAACTCGTAAGGTAAATCCAAATACCAAAGGAATCTCGAAAAATCAAAATCTCACATGCACGAGTAACTCCATAAATCAAAACGAGTGCCAATGTTGAAAACAATATCGAAAAACTTGAAATCCCAACTGCATGAAAATCCTTTAAAAAAATCATAAAATCCAGGATATTTGTCTCAAACCGATGACAGTAGTTTCCTTACATCCGATCACAATGTGCGTCACGGTCATTCTCTGCCACGCCATCCGAAATGGATATAAAAGATTCACCATGGCACTATAATCGAGCGGCAGCAACTTTCGTTACCACGCCATCAAGGTATACTAGGATCACCAGTTACTCTTGACAAATACCCAAAACGAATCAAATCCATAACCCAAATGTCCAAGTCACTAAAATTCATGCAACATCTAACAATATAACAAGACTGTTACAGAAAAAATAATCAAAATCCAAAATCCAGGTCAACCATAAAATATATCCAAAACACCTTCAATAATAACACAAGATAGTTTTATAGAAAAATACTCCAAATCAAAAATCCATGTCGAAACATATTATATAGAAAATATATCTATAATCAAAATAATATCTGAAACATATAATCATGATTGCGGAACTGTCCAGAATCAAAGGAGCTGATACAAGAATATCCATTGGATACCCAATAAATGTCAAAATATCCAACCTTAGAGTCATGATGAAATCTTCCTTCCACAACAATTAAGCCAATGCTCGAAGAGGGCGATAATGATACTAAGTCAACATGAAGTCAATGCACGAAAGGGATAACAGGAAAACAACCAAGGCAAAACACCGGTAGAGAGTACATAACCCAAGATAGATAACGAGTAACCCAAGGATAAAGACAAGACATTGTCTTATCTGATAAACGATCGACATGGCCAACTACAAGACCATGTCTCTCAAAATAAGGCATAAAGGTAGATAACAACGAATAAGACAGGGCAAAGCAAAATAGGTCCAAGTAGAGATGAGGACCAATTCACAAGTTCAAGGGAGCGAAGCACAGGTGTAGCAAGTTTGAATACCAAGGAATAGTGGACTAAGATCAATAATCATGTGATACCCAACAATATCTCAAAACGAGACCTGTATGGACCACTACTAAAATCGTGTCACGTCCCAGTACCAAAATACGGGGACGGACAAGGCCAGCTACACCGTATAAGGTATGAATACGTCATACGACGATTACGGCTGTCAATCTTGTTGGTTATCCTAGCATACAATCAATCTATGGCCTAAATTTGATCTCATATCCATAGGTAACAACAATAAAATAACAGCAAGAGAGATAATCATATGGAAAGCAGAAAATACTCATATAATAATCAGAAAATCTACATTACAGGATAATAATGTAGACGAGTATACCTTCTTACAGTTTCTAGCATGGTCTGGAACTGAAGCACATCCTCCAAGTCAAGTCTGGAAGATCCACAGGGTCGATCACTGGCAATCTGGGAACAATCCAGGGTTGGTCAGGCCAACCATAGCAAGTACCAGAAAGGAAGGCTCAAGGACGGGCGAAAAAAGCCAGCAGGATAAAATATAAAGCAGAACATATATGAACAGTAAATGAGGGTAAGAATCGTGCGGTACCAACGCACAATAACAATCCACAACTAATGTAGCTAAATAACCAACAATCATCACAACCTCCCTAACATCCAATAATACCTGCATCGTCAACTGGAACTCGATATCAGTCGACTGTGCAAGCAACAAGCTAAATAATTTAGAAGAATAAGCGACCACTCAAATGCCTATGGCTTTCTATGTGGAGGTTGGGTTACCCCAACAACGCAAGATATAGGAATCCTCAAATCGTGCCATCCCAGCAGGTCTAGCGGGGCCAAGTATAACAAAAAAAAGAGCACTGATCCCTCGTAAGGCCACCGTACGAACAAAAGAAGTACATAGTACATAATAGTAGTCGGATACTGTCATCTACTAGTGCGAACGGTAACAATATCCGTGGCGGCCAGCTTACAAGTCATAACTAATGTCTGGAATGAGGCTAGTATTGCACGATCTCGGAATTTCGTTCCCTTTCGATGCTTCTACCAGTTCAAGTTACCTAGATTATCCCTACAGTTATCCGAAATCACATGCCGTGGTCACATGATCATCCTCCTAGATGTCGTACCTCAGTACATGAACGCTAAGTAAGAATCAACTTCGACACCTATAGTCCCAGTTGTGATTCCTTCTCAGTGTTATGCAACAAGCAAGCAAGCAATCCTAACTACGCTAAGAATACAGTCCAACTACCAAGGTACCCGTACAGGTAATCATATCATATAGCTAAAATAACAGGATAACATCGCAATACCATATAATCATGGAAGTAGCACCTCAAAGTGCCAGTAGACAAGGACCACCGCAGTACAAAATTAGGGCCAGTACCTCAAAGGGTAAGATGGACTTATAGCACGGATACAAGTAGTCATGTCAGGAATAAGGACAAATCTGTCAGTCACAAGAAGTCATCTGCCCACATCGTGGCATGGATATCAGGTCAGGTATATGGTCGGGATCTCTACTAGAACACTACTAAAATAACCCTTTTAGCGACGTCAGAAGACGTCGCTAAATAAGGAAAATCCGTCGCTAAAAGCTATTTGCGACATATTTAGCGACGAAAATTGGATGTCGCGTATAGGCATGTCGCAGATGACAATTTCGTCGCAGAACGTCGCTTTTTGCGACGTCACGTTTAGTGTCGCTAGACGTCGTAAAATTCACGACAGATAGCGGCGTAAGGTTACGTCGTCAAAATAGCGACGTAGAGCGACCACTTTGCGACACAGTAAACTTTATATATGATGACATGGCATGGCAGCCACGTGGGCACTTTAGCGACGCCTAGCGACAAATTTAGCGACGTCCGCTCTCAGATTGTCATATCCAACGTCAGCAGTTTAGCGACTTCTAGCGACATTATGTCACTATTTAGCGACGTATAGCGACGTGTACATTCCGTCGCTGTACGTCGCAGAACGTCGCTATACGTCACAGATATTATAAAAAAATTTAAAAAAATATAATTGGTATTTTTGTTATGTTGTGTGTCTGTGTTTACAGTGTGTGTGAAGTGCAGTGTTCGAAGCATCGACAGTTTCGCTTACTGTTCTATGTTTTATCTTGGATAGAAAGAGCAACAGTTCAGGGTGCACTTCTCAGAGCTTTCTCTTCACGTCCTTCACCTTCTCGGGAACCTTTACGATGTCCGGAGAAAGTGAAGGACGTGAAAATGAAGCTCTCAGAAATACACCCTGAACTGTTGCTCTTTCTATCCAAGATAAAACATACAACAGTAATCGAAACTGTCGATGGTTCCGAACACTGTATTTCACATTCACTGTAAACACAGACACACATCATCACAAAAATACATATTATATTTTTTTAAAATTTTGGCAGCACCTCCTTTGTATATCAGATCATCGCTTATAATCCAGCGTAGGTATATTTGTCATCCCCGTCGCAGATATCACAAAGTAAATATCATAATAAAAATAGGAGGCAGTGCAAAGTAAATATCACAGACACACATCCTCACAAACATCCAATATAGTCAAATAAAAATGGAAGATGATAAAAAGTCTCCCACCAAGTGTATAAACAAAAGTGTACCAATAAACAATTTGCCCATAGGGCCAATACATACAAGTCATAAAAAAATCAATAAAATCACTGCGGACCCCTGCCGCGCATCTGGGATAGAATGTAGTCACACTGCTCCTAGGTGAGCTACACCGTAGGGGCAGTAGGAGGCAGTACAATTTCTGGAGTCGGCGCCGTCGATGGACCGGGAGGACGTATCTGCTCCAGCTCTCTCAGTCGCTCACCATAAACAGTAAGGGTACTCACCACCCTCTCAGTACTCGCCTTAAGCGAAGCCGAAACCTGAGTGAGTGAGGCAGACATGCTCCTCTGCGATCCCTCCAGCTCGACCTGTCTACGCTCTGTGCGCTGTGTAGACTCGGTGAGCGTGTGCAAGCTGGCAGCTGTAGCCTGATGCAGACTCATCAGCTCCTGTATACTGCGCTCGACTGCATCAAATCGTCTGGTGATGATCGGAGGGTTGTATCATCGCTCGACTGCATCAGAAATCTGCTGCTACAACTCGCGACGCAGCTCCTCGATCTGACGACGAATATCCTCATCTCGTGACGACGCCTGCGAAGCCGGAGACTGTGCACTGACAGAAGGGGCCCGGGATGACTCCAAAGCCAAATACGCGCCGTAGGATCACGTACCGTAGTACATACCCTTCTGAAGACCGCCAACGGTGGTCATCCAGAGCTCGTCCGGCGATGGAGCTGTAGGCGGCTGGGAGGAACTACCAGCCCCTCCCTCTGCTGGCGCACTAGCAGCAGCAGCCGCCTCCTTCTGTAGTCGAACAAACTCGGCCTAGAACAATGTTTGCTAACATGTAAGTGTTTGCTAAAGTCTATATTGATATCTATTTTCCTGTTTTCTAAATTATAGTAAATTAATATAAAGAATAGAACGTACATATGCCTGCGTCGCCCTCTCGTCAATGAACTCCCCAGCCCTCCGATGGATGACCAGGAAGACGGTCACCATGTTCGGGTCCTCACCCTTTTTTACCTGTTAAAATATATTATCTATTATTAGTATTAAACATTCTATCGAACTATATATAAATTAATGTCCGTCATAAGAAACGTACCAGACGACGAAAATGCTCCGTCATCGGAATGGAGCCACCACACCACTTACCGGTGCTCGACCGCGCCACCTTGGCCTTGTCAGATCGTTCCTGGTACTTGGGCTCGCTGAATCTAGCCTTCATCGCGGCCCACTGCTCTGGCGTGATCCAACCATGGATCGGCTGTCCGGAGCGATCATGACACTTCTGGTCGTGGATCGCATCACGGATGAGCTTGGTTACGACGGCAGAAAATTGGCCCTCGATCCTCGCCGCCCGGTGTGGTGGATAGAAATAGGTCCTCTACAAGAAGTAAAATACAAAAGTTGTATAATATACACAAATGATTATTAAAATTTAAAAATAAACAAATTTTTTACCTTGAAGTGGGCGAACCAAAAGGCCTTCCTATCTGCGGGAGCATCTGAGTAGTTAATCCAAGGCCCACCATAGTTCTGCCTCAGAAATACCTCCAGCTGTCTCTGTACTGCAGAAGGCTGATACCTATACAATAATAATTCTCATGAATATATATGTACATATAATCATTTGAAAAATATATATTAACTAATTAACTTACTTCATAGGTCCGTCCGTCCAAATCTCCATACACGTCTCGCCCGGGGGAGCGCATGGAGGGTCGCTCTCACCTCCTGCCTGGACATGATCAGTCTGATCGCCGTCCTCCATATGCTCGGTGTCGGCTCCCTCCATAGAGCCGTCGACAGGAGGAATGCTGGACGGGGGATCAGGGATGCTGGACGCGGGATCAGGAAGGCTAGACGACGAGGGAGGAGTCGCCAACCTGCTGGAACTGCCCTGTCCCGGTAATGGATCGGGAACAGAACGGTACAATGGCGTACTCGGAGATGAGGATGAGGGTGCGGAATCTCCATCCCCAGCCCGAGGCTGACGGGACTGCCTAATATAAAATCCTCCGCGTCGTCCAGATGGTCTAGTCATACCTGATAATAACATATGACAAAAAAACATATTTATATGATAGACATCACAGATTTTTGAAAAATATCATAGTCACAGATAAAAGTGTCAATAAAGTGTCACTGAAGTATCACAGATTTATATGATAGAAGTGTCACTAAAGTGTCAAATATGATGATAAAACAAACGTACAGATTTAATCCTCTTCTGAAAATTCATCTAGTTCGTTTAGCTCATCTACTTCTTCTTCTTCTTCTTCTTCCTCCTCTACATCTTTACTTTCATCTGCATCTTCCTCTTCAGATAATTCTACTTCTTTTACACAATTAGATGTGTAATGAGGAACTTCCGTCGTGTCCACTTCTATAATATTTGTTACAAGAGGTAGTTCATCCTCTTGATAAGCTATATCGTTAACCTCAAAGGTATTTCTAGCTTTGGTCTTACATACTGCCCACCAGTCCGACCTTGTTGTTCTCCGTTTAAGATAACTTATGAAGTACACGAGCTGAGCCTGACTTGATAGGACAAATGGTTCATAGGCTTGATATCGACGCCGATAGTTTATATCAACAAGACCGTGCTTGTCTACTTTCCAACCTTGACCTTCAATCGGATCGAACCAATCACACATGAATAACACAATCTTAGCAGGCTCTATTCCATAACTATATGTCAGCTCCACGATCTCCCGTAGCACGCCATAGAAATCGTTGCCCGCATCAACATCTTTGTAGTTCGAAGATCTGATACACAAATAGCTGTTTTTGGTGGAGTCGAGATCCACAAAGTTGTCTCTTATCGGGCAAGTTGTTGACTTGAACCTAAACCCATTAACACAGTAGCTTGGCCATATTTTTGCAGCATAAATTGGTCCCTTGGCTAGCGTTCTAATAGACTCATTCTCAAGTCTTGCGTATGGACGATCGACCTAAATACCACGAAAGAAGCAATTAAGCTCATTCTCAATCAAGTGCATATACAGAAAGATAATTACAGAGTTCTCAAGTCTTACATATGTACTCAACCATGATGGAAAATAATGCCTCATTTTTTGTTCTAGTTCTTCTTCTGTTATGTGTGGCCTACCTGACCTCACATCATCATTAAATATGCTGAAAACAACATCGTGCAATTAATGTAATAGTATAATAATCAACACTATTAAAATAATATAGACGTATTATTTACTTACCCCTCCAGTTTCTCTACTTTCTCCTCGTCGCAGTTCAGTAATACATACACCTGAGCAGCCCTTAGCTCATCATCGTTCAGATATCTCTTCTTCATTTTACCCGATGGCTTTCCTGGAGCATTGAATACGTTCAGTATTGTATCATTACTTTCATGATCTCCGTCGTCGTTTCTGGAAGCTCTCATTCTATTAGTTGCAACATGAGGCTTGAAATACATCGAACAAAAGTTTGTAATCTCCTCGAGAACATAGGCTTCATAAATAGAACCCTCGACCCGTGCCTTATTTTTCATCTTTCTTTTTAGGTGATTCAAATGTCGCTCGAACGGGTACATCCATCGATATTCGACGGGTCCACCAATACGTGCCTCATAGGATAGATGAATCGGCAAATGCTCCATAGAGTCGAAGAATCCAGGAGGAAACACCCTCTCTAGCTTGCATAGTGTTACCGTAATGTCCTTATCTTGCTTTTCTAGACGACCAACGAATAATTTCTTAGAACAAAGATCCCTGAAGAATATGCTAAGCTCCGTCAATGGATCCCAAACTGCCTGCGGTAAGAATTCTCGAAATACAATCGGAATTAACCTCTCCATGAATACGTGACAGTCGTAGCTCTTCATACCCGTCAATTTGTTTTTCTTCGGATCGACGCATCTTCTCAGATTTGACACATATCCGTCTGGAAATTTTAGGCCCTGGATCCACCGATAAAGTCTCACTTTATCCTCCTTGTCCAGCGAGAAAATTGACTTCGGCAGGAACTGTTTTCCATTCTGCTCTATCAAATGCAACACAGGACGTTTGTATATTTCTTCTAAGTCCAACCTGGCCTTGGAATTGTCTTTCATTTTCCCCTTTACGTCCATCACAGTATTAATTATGTTATCAAACACATTCTTCTCAATATGCATGACATCAAGATTATGTCTGATCAGATTGGTACTCCAGTATGGCAGATCCCAGAATATGCTCATCTTTGTCCAGTTATGATCTCTACCAAATCCATCGCACTTGTACCCAGCTGTAGGATCTTCGATAGCACTTGAAAAATTTCTAACCTCCTCCTATATAGTGGCTCCGTACCACCTTGGCGGTGGATCACCCTTCTCTACAACGCCGGTACGGAATGCATTCCTGTTCCTTCTGAACGGATGATCTTTTGGCAGAAATTGTCGATGACAATCAAAGAAGCACGGTTTTCCTCCGTGTTTCAAGCGGAAAGCCTTACTACGGTCCATACAATACGGACATGAGAGACGGCCATGAGTGCTCCTTCCAGATAACATTCCATAGGCCGAAAAGTCGTTGATAGTCCACATAAGGGTTGCCTTTATCTGAAAATTCTGCTTTCTGGAAACATCGTACGTGTTAGCGCCTACTTTCCATAACTGATTCAACTCATCTATCAAAGGTTGTAAGTACACATCAATGTTCCTCTTGGGATTGTTCGGACCAGGAATTATAACGGTTAGAAACATGTACTGAGTCTTCATGCACATCCAAGACGGTAGGTTATACGGAGTGACAATCACAGGCCAGCACGAATACTAGGATCCCGAAAGACCAAAAAGAGTAAAACCTTCAGAAGATAGCCCCAACCTGATATTACGCGGATCTGAAGCAAAATCAGGATACACTCGATCAAAGTACTTCCACGCTTCTCCATCGGATGGGTGATCCAACACTCCTTCAATCTGTTCTCGCATGTGGCAAATCATATTTTTGGCCGTCTCTTTCACCATAAATAATCTTTGCAACCGCGGCATTAAAGGCAAGTAGTGCATTGAATCGGTCGGTCTTCTTGCACCGGTAGACCTTATTGTACTAGTTGTCTTATAGCGATCAGCACCACAAAATCTGCACACATCTGCATCCTTGTCGTCTTTGTAGTACAGCATGCACCTATTGCGACAAGAATCGATTTTCTCGTATCCCATCCAGAGCGATCTCACCATCCTCTTAGACTGGTAGAAGTCTTTAGGCAACTTAGCACCCGCCGGCAAGATCTCTATAATCAACTCCAACACTCGGTTGTAGCATTCTTGCGACATATTAAAATCTGACTTAATGCTCAACAGTCTTGTAACCACCTCTAACGGTGAATGATCCTCACAACCAGGATACAATGGAGTCATTGCATTCTCCAGCAACTCCATGAACTGTGCAGCATCGACGTTCGGTGCCTCCTCAGGTGCATCATGAACGAAACTAGGCCCCGCAGCGTCGAAAACCATGTTCATGCATCCGTCGTCGTATGCATGATTATCTGCAACAAAATTAGGTCCCGCATGCATATACGGCTCAACATAAGGCTCCGACACTGATGCTAAAGATACAAGTTCTCCGTGTGCGGTCCACTGATAGTAATTAGACGTGAAATCCCTCGAGTACAAATAATATGTCACTTCCACTTCTGGATAATATTTCACGTTATGACATTTCACACACGGACACTTAATTTTGGTGCCGTCCATGTACTGAGGGAACGCCTTAGCAAACTGCAGGAACTGCTATACTCCCGCTATGTATTCATCCCGCACAACACACATATCATCAGGACGATGATTGTACATCCATAAACGATTACGCAAGTAGTAATTCATATCCATTTGGAAATAATTCTGCAAAGATGGACACACATTATCCAATAGGCACAAATTCGTATATTATATCTTATTATGGGACACACATTAGTAGCGGACAGTTACTAATAACAATGATATACAACCTAGGTCAAACTTGGTTGTACTAAGTCAAACAAGGTCAAGCTAAGTCAAACAAAGTCAAACAAGGTCAAACAAGGTCAAAGTAGGTCAAGGGTTGACCTATAGTTGACTTTGTCAACTCTTAGTCCAATCTAGGTCATATGTTGACTCTACTTTGACTTTCAGTCAAAATAGTCAACCTTGGTCAAATAAGGTCAAATCTAAGTCAAATATCCTATTTCTAGTCATTACCTACCAAGGTACCCTTTACCTTATCGCTATTGGTATCCCAATACCAATACCTTAAGTTGGTACCCTTTACCTTATCGCTATTGGTATCCCAATACCAATACCTTAAGTTGGTACCCTTTACCTTATCGCTATTGGTACCCTTTACCTTATCGCTATTGGTACCCTTTACCTTAAGTTGGTACCCTTTACCTTATCGCTATTGGTACCCTTAACCAACCTAAAACTATCCAAAATCCCGTATGAACTACAAATCTTATAATACATATCTTACTAGTACACACTGATTTAGGATGACCCCTGCCTGCCTACTGGCTCTTGTACACACTCATCTCACTCTTCATAGCTGCTTCCTTTAGAAAACAGGGACAGACACTATTTCCTGTACACAACTATACACCCATACCAATTTAAGCTCTTTCTTCATACACACAGATAATTAACATACACACACACACACATATACCTTACTCCCCCCTAACCTTACCACTAGTCCTTGCCTTAAGAAGTTGTAATCTTAAGAAGTTGTAAGGATCGATTCTTCGGATGAATTAATCGATACGTGTATTGTATTCACTTTTTTTATTTACAAAGTATTAGGATTTTTCTAGGTGGTCAAAGACAATATATTACGGTTGTGTGTTTGGTTTGTATTGGTTCTCGTAGCATGATTTGTGGACTGGTTTGATGGTTCCTAAGGGGCTGTCATGGGGCTGTTTGGGACAACTAGTGTGCTGTTTTAGGGGATGGTTTTAGGGACAGGAATGGGCTATCAATGGGAGGTATAATGACAGGTTTTAGGCTGCTACATGGGGGCTAAACAGGGCTGGTATGGGACTGCAATTAGGGACTGAATAGGCTCAGTTTAGGGGCTATTATGGAGCTGTACAAAGGGCTGAATATAGGACTGATTAGGGACAGCTTGTATGCTTGGTTTAAGACTGTTTTAGAGTGCTTATGTGGCTGATACATGGACTGGTTTGAGGACAGATTTGGGCTGGTAATAGGACTGGATATAGGCTGTTATGGGGTGGTTTGTGACAGATTTTTAGGGGTGGTTTGGGACAGTAAATAGGCCAAGCTTGGGACAGCTATGGGGGTGTTTAAGGGCTGTCAATGGGACAGCTACTGCCCTGCTACTGCTGCTGTTCAGTGCTGCTATTAGGAGTACCCCTCCCCCCTTTGAACTCTTAATTTCCTCCCCTCTCTACACTCTCTATACTTCACTCTCTCTGACTCTAATATACACACACTACTCAAAACCAAAACCCCACACTCTCAATCCTCCTAACTCTCCAACTCTCCTTTCTAACTCTCTACCAATCCCTCTAATTCTCCCTAACATAAACACACACACACTTACCAACTCTCTACCAGTAGGAACACAACAAAATCAATGTGGAAGTCGGATCAACCTAATGTGTGTGTCCGTGTGTGTGTGTGTATCCGTTTGTCCGTGTGTGTGTGTGTGTGTCCGTGTGTGTGTGTGTGTGTGTGGGAGAGAGAAGGAGGAGGAGGAGTTAGGTTAGGGTTTACCGGAGAGGAGGAGTAGCTCGGATTGAGGGAGGAGGAGCTCGAGGAGGAGGAGCTCGAGGAGGAGGAGATTCGCCGGGGGGGAGGGATTCGCCGGGGGGAGGGGAGGGAGTCGCCGGGGGGGGGATGCGCCGAGAGAACGAAATTTTTGAGTTTTCGAGTGAGGGGAAAAAAAGGCGTCCTGTGCCCTAAGTAAAAACGTTAGCGACGTCGGCAGTCGACGTCGCTAACCGTCGCAAACATTTTAATATAGGCGACATATTTTAACAATATGTCGCTGGACGTCGCTATTCAGCGACGTAATGTTCTAATGTCGCTAAACGTCGCTATTTTAGCGACGGTTTGCGATATCATTAGAAGGGAGTCGCTATATTATATGTTTAGCGACAGAATTTTATTCCGTCGCTAAATAACGTCGCTAATAGAGCATATTTTAGTAGTGGAATAGCATCTTAAGTACACATGGGAGCCTACAACTCAAATCATCAAGTCGGTCTATCCACCGGATCAATCTATCAGTAATCTTCCATCTACTATGGAATAAATATCATGTCAGAAAAAACGATCACCAGATACTAAGCTAATCACTATAATCAATACTAGGCCCTCTAGCTCACAAGAATCCTCTGAATCAATGATCACAAGCTATCAGCAAACAAGTCTCACAGCTATCAAGATATAGAAATCAAACTAGGTTTTGGGCGTTTGGAAAGTCTGAGTAAAAATAATATAATGATGCCCTCTATATTCTCCGCGTTCCGCGAAACACTCGCACAATCATCAAAATCCAGGAATCCAAATAGTCATATCTGATCCGAATAAACGTCATCTAAAAATAAATGGCATTACTATCCAAGAGTCCACACGAAGTCTATCAAATTAATATTCCGGGAATCATACTCCACATAATACTCAATCCTCAGACATATCCAAGGTCACAATCCCGATACATAGGACAACTGTCGGCCCTATCTAGCTAGACTAGGATAACTCCTAGAATGAATAGTCAGGGGATAAAAATATATTAATTAATGCCGCCAAAAAAATGGCAAGAATTGTATGAACCGCTCTGGAGCAGATCCACAACCCTTAAAACAAACAAGAACCAGGGTTGCAGACCGTCCCCCGAGTGTAACCGTGCTCCTCACGCTATCTGACAGACAAGACATACCAAGTAGCTAGGCGACTAATCTAGTCATGAGTCTACCTAGCAGGTACTGGAATCAGGTAAACTATACTACGATAAACGTACATGCGTCTGGTTCAGCAAACCAAATGAACGGTTCTGCCCAAATCTTCGAACCAAATTTTCGATCAAAATTCTTGAAAAATTTGGCAGAGTCTTCTTTGTATTCTGGACGAGAGCTCCCAGCGAATTAGGATTAAATCCACTCGGCGCAACCCACCGCAGAATTGCAAACCGAGAACACTAAGTCCCGAATACCAGCAGCACTACAATGCATATTGAAAACCAAACCGTAGTCGAGAACACTAAGTCTCGGCCTCCAGCAGCGCTATGATGCGTACTGGACGCCAAGCCAATACATGCAACAAAAACTGCCATGCAGGGTACATCACAGACCCAGAGTCATGTCCAATCCACAAGTATGGTCAAAGAAACAGTTAGCCAAGCCGTTACCCGACCGCGAGTCGGACATGGGGAATATGGGGACAATCCATAAATGTGAGTCGTGCTCGTGTCCTCGGAGGTGTGGATGACCCGACCGAGTTGTCCAATACGGTCATAACCCGGTATCGAATCAAGCTATCCTAGGTTATCATCATGGCAGTTCTACTACTATGCTACACTACTCACAGTTATATATTTACAATTGCAAATGAATTAAATACAATAAAATCCAGAAGAGAGGGCAAGAGCCATCGATGAGCAAGGGATACTTGCCTAGAGGGCTCGGCTAGGTAAGCAAGTCTTCGGCGATCGGAATCCAGGTAGCACGTCTATCGAGGTCCTTCGAACACAAAATAAACAATCATTAGCATAAAATAATACAATAATGACATGAAGCACAAGGATGGCAGAAGGCTATACCGCGTAGGTCCCCCAAGTAATACAGGAAACTGGCACGAAAACTGAGGCACACAGATTGATACGGACACGAAGATCGAGACGAATAGAAGATATAATGTGCACGTAGATCAAAACGCGTACGAGAATCGAGATGGCACGAAGATCGAGACGAATAGGAGACATAATGTGCATGTAGATCGAGACGTGCACGTAGATCGATATGGGCATGCAAACCAAGACGTACACGTATATCGAGATGATGCAAAATATAATATGACACACGAATTAATACGACATGCAAATCGGTGCGTGCATGTAAACCGAGACGGTACGAGACTCAAGAAAGCACATAATTCAATACGGCACACAAATCGGTGCGTACACGCAAATCGAAGTAATACGGGTTATGAGGTAGGCACAAAGGCCAAGACACAAAAATCGAGACAAGGCACAAATCGAGGTAGCACGTTGCTCGAGGCAGCACGGGGATCGGGGTGTCCTGCTGCCCAATACAGCATGTGAAACAGGATAGCACAAAAATCGAGGTAACACGGAAACTAAGACCAAAACGTACACCGAGGTGCACGCAAATCGGGGTACGTGGAGAACGAGGACACATAAATCGAGGTGACATAACGGCTGAGTAGCATAATGCTCAAGGCTGCACGCACATCGAGGCACACGACCTGAGGAGCTCGCAGCCTGAGGCCGGCTCGCTGCTCGAGCAACGTAGGGCTCGAGGCGGTGCTATAACTGCCTATTTTCAAAAATGAGGGTAAATTTGTGTAACGCCCCAGTCTCAATATACGTAGGACTAGGAACGTAGACATGCCAGCCGTATAATAAATATACATAAGATGTAAAATACAGTAAACCACAGCTAACTAATCTCATCCACAAAATAAAATCAAGCTTTTATAGAAATAAGTAAGAATTTGTCTGTTTACATGTAGTTGGACGAAGACAAATATACTACCAACTAATAAAAAGAAAAGAGATACATGACATACGAAAGAATTGGCGAAAGTAGCAAGAAAGGTCCAAGGCACGTCATCTTCAAAGAAATGGAGAAGACTACGACCTCGGCTAGGATACCTACAGAAGACACGAACATACACCTGGGAAGATAACCAGGTCCTCAGAGGGATGTAACAAGACATATAATATCATGTCATAAACTGAGTATAGTTAGCTCAACAGAAAATTTGCATATGTCTAAACAGATAAAGGTCCTTAACCATTCTCTGTGAAAATGTACTTTGAAGACAACGTTCCACACAAGGGCTTCTGAGACTATAAACACGGTGCGTTAGCGTTTCAACCGAGGTACTAGTGGCATCTAGAGAAAAATAAATAAATGTACGGCGCACTAGTCTCTCAGGTGAGTCACTAACGCAGCTAGAGGAAAGTAAATGTACGGCACATTTGTGTTTCAACCGAGGCACTAGTGGCATATAGAGGAAAATAAATAAATTTATGGTACACTAGCTCTCGGCTGAGTCACTAATGACAGCTAGAAAAAAGTAAATGTGTGAAAGCTCCTGCGCTTAATAACTGTCTTCCCCCTCCCCATGCACTACTCATACTGAATCCACACCACGATATTTCTAATAACCGCTAAGTCTTCTAGGCAATTATATTAGCAGTTATATCCTAACGCTCGTCCTGTGCGCACCGATGTACGATCGGTACGCAAGTCCGAATCTATATAAGACACGTGACATCGTGGAACACAGGTGTTGGGCCAATGAATACGGCACAAACAAAGGTGGTCCCTTAACTCTAGGCCAAATGCATAAAGAAAACTAAAGTATAGTAATTTGCAACTACATATGGTTTTGAAAGAACGACTTATAAGAAATAAAACATGCATGATATTGAGCAAGAAATTAAACAGTAAAGGCAAGGTGTCTTGCCTGGTGTTGCGCTCGGTGTGGTGCGATGATCATGATGGCATGGAGTTCAACTTCGGTGTTATAACTACGCAAGACGTCCTCTGATGATGGCACGGACTGTTCCATCGGGTCCAGAATAATCAAGTTAGCTAGGGTCGATAGTAGGATGTACAAAATTGGCAAGAGATTAGGAATAATAGGCTTAGTCACGGGCTGGAGGAAAATCGAAGAAATTTTGAGAGAATAATACATATAGTACTTTAGATAAGTATTTATAATATTTGAAAAATATTCTTGCAAGTTAAAAATGGTTTAAGATAATCCTTGAAAATATAAGAATCATTGTAAGGCAGAAACCTAATTCATGTCAAAACATAAATTGTAGGTCCACGTCTACAGGTAAGACATCGTAAAATAATATTAATATATATATTTTTATTCCAAAAGGTTTTAGGGTCATATTTTAAAATAAAAATCATTTCTAGCCAAAATTATATGTTTGTGAAAATATGATTTTTAGGTAACAATATAAATCCTTAATCCAAAATATTTATATCTAGATAGTTATTTTAGGAGTAACATATAATCGTTGTCAAATTTAAATTAGATCAAAATCTATATTTTAAATAGATACAAATAATATAGTAATATTCCAAATGCCTTTAAATCCTATCTTTTGAAAATAGATGTAGGCCAAAGCCCGAAATAATTATTTTGTTGGAAAATAACTTTTAGGAATATGTATATTTATACTTACATATAATAATCTTTGAACAATAATAATAAATAATAATAACTAAATTAACCATAATTCTTAGTCAATAATAAAAATATATATAAATTAATACTAATAATAATAACAATAATGATACATAGTGTACATATGATATTAACAGTAAAAATAACTATTACATATATGTATAAATATATGTAAGTGCAGCTCAACTTAGCTGTACTCAAAAAAAAAAAAAAATGGAAAGGGAGAGTGGTGAGAGAGTACAAGAGAGGGGAGAGGAGCGGTTGAGAGTGAGCGAGAAGAGGGAAAGAGAGAGAGTTGAAGAGCTTACCGGCGTTGCTCGACCGCGGCGCTTGTAGGAGCGTAAAAAGTGCTTCATAAAAATGAGTCAAAGATAAGGATCATTCCATTCAAATTGATCCACTTTATGCCTAAGAGAGGCTAATCACTTTACGCTCGAAGCAAACTAATGATTTTACGCCCGGGTCAAAGCTAATGATTTTACGCCCAAGACAGGCTAGCCACTTTTACGCTGGACAAAGCTGTCAAGTCTTGCATTTAATGCAAAGTCTGACATGAAGATTTAATGATGGCATATATCACAAAAATCAAAGGGATTTGTTTTACACAGAGACCAATTTATCGTTTAGTATGTGGACTGAGCTATCTTACGCTCATAATATGGCTTCTTTTACGCACGAAGACTATACGAGTTTTTACGCTCAAAGGTTGACGTGTGCGTAAGGTTTATTTGGGCTACTTTTACGCTCAAGGTTATTTAACAACCACTTTACGCGGGAAGTCTACATCAGGGCTATTGTACGCCTAATCTACTACTTTACGTTCAGGGTATATTTGGGTTGTTTTTACGCCCTATCCCAATTCAGAACGTGGTTTGCCTACATGGCCTTCATGCCACATATCTCAAAGAACGTGTGTACGTGTATCCTATTCTTACTGAAATGATGGGACACGTGTCAATGTATGCAGAGGATAACTCCAATCATGGGTGGCAGTTGTTAGCGTAAAGACAGAACTTTTGCTGAGGTTTTACGCACAAGAGCCCAAGTCTATAAATAGACTGATTTTTCTCGTACACAAGGACAGAGAGAGAAAGGAAAGAATAGAGATCAGAGCCTAGAGACTTTTATTTTCGGAGCATTCTTCTTCAACTTTTCTTCCAGAACAGAGTGAAGCAAAGCAGAAAAGCATTCGGCCTCGCCATCAGTGTCCAAGTGCGTCGATACCTTTCTGGTGACTTAGTTCTTCCAATTGTTCATCTTCTAGCAGTGATCTTCATCATCATCGTATGGTCCAAGGAACAAAGTGATCATTTACAGATCAGACTTCCATAGCAATACTTCCCAGAATCAAATTTGTACTTCTTGTACTTTTTCTCGTTTTGTTTCTAAAATCCGAATTCCAGGCATTTTGTTAAGTGAAACAAAAATGGCGACTCTGCTGGGGAAGACCTTCTCCTCTGACGAGGAGGCAATTGCTCAATACGATGATGTGTCGATTGGATCGACAAAGAAGACTCTGGTTGTACACTTCGACCAGACTGCTTATGAAGGGATGCTCTGAACTGGGGGTGGTTCTTGCTGCTCCAATGTTCAAAAATCTTGCAAAGCACGAAAAGTTTGGATTCCTAAATCCAAAATAGCTTATGATCTCTCTGTTGCTTCTGAGGGCAAGGGAATTCTTCTCACTCCTGTCGTAGGGGCTCCCGTTCGGAACGAGGCAGTCCTTACTTCAGCGTTGCACTCTAAGTGTGGCAATTTATCTCCCGTCTTTGACGGTGAAGATAATCAGGATTTATGCCCAGTGGGTAAAAATCAAATTTTACGCTCAGTGCATAAGAACGAGTCCCCCATTTGTAATGAGGTAGACTCTAATGCTTGTGCTTCTAAGTGTAAAAATAAGTCTCCCGTCTGTGATGTGGTAGAGACACAAAAATTATGCTCTTCGCGTAAAGAAAAATCTCCCGTCTGTGACGTGGTAGATAAACAATTTTTACGCTCTGCGCGTAAAGGTAAGTCTCCTGTCTGTGACAGTGTAGATAAAATTCGCAACGATATTTTTACATCTAATATGAATGTACCTAAATGCATACAGCATAAAAATGTTGTTGGTAAAGCTTCAGTTCTACACCAACAGCCTTCTTATACTGCTCTACGCAAAGTACCAAACCTACAAATCACACGCAATGAAAATGGAGTCCTTCGTGCTCAAAAATCTCAAGATTTGCACACACAACTCCAAAAGCGTAGAAATGTACAGTTTGGTTCTGCGAATGCAGCCAGTAATCTTCTTTATACACAAGGGACTAAACGTTTTGCTACCCCAAATGTAATAAAGAAGACTACTTCTTCTACTCCTTCTGATTTACGTGAATTGCTAATGCAAAAGCATAAAAATAGACAATCTTCCGTGACGCTCCCCCAAGAAAATCATCATTGTGAGTGTCACCAGATTGTGATCAAATGTTGTTGTTCGGCTTCCAGACGGTCAGTTTTTGATCGATTGAATTTTAATACGCCCCAACAACAAGCTGATGAGTTGTCATATGCGTCAGTCAACATGGCATCTCACACCAACAGAGGACGACGTCCTAGACGAAACACGTCCCAAACCCCAGGTCAACAATAATTCAACAAAATTCTTGATTCTTTTGAAGGAGTATATCAGAATACTCGATCAAGAAGACAAAGACAATTGCAGATTTCTGATTCTGAAGCTGGGGGTACTCAATCTCTTGAGTCCAAAACTGATAGTGTTGATTCATACTTCTATACTAATCCTTCTGTATCTTCAAGAGAGGTTGAATCCTACGCTATTGGAGACGAACCAGAGACGTCATCTGTTAATACAGAACAACGTCTCACTGCTGTTGAGTAATCATTGAAAGACATGCTTAACATGATGCAAAGCATGCACCAGATAATAACGGCTCAACAAACTGCTCAACCAGCAATTGTAACACCGGTTCAGGCAGCAACACTAACTCAAGATAGCCAAGGGGTTGATATACCTTTGAATATCCAAGAGCCTGCTGTTAACCAAAATTCTGCATCTCCAGATCCCATCATTCCAGAAGATGTACCATCTTCGGTGGGGATTACGGTACAACCAACAACTTTTTAATCAAATGTGCTTCCACAAACCAGCGAAGCCATTCAAGCAGTGCGTGAGCTCAAAGCACAGTTTGAAGTTTTGAAGCAAAATGATCAACTTCAGAGATTAGGGATTAAGCAACCTTATCCTCCTCATTGGAATGATGTACCTTTTTTACCGAAATTCAAGCCACAGTCCATGGTATTGTTTGATGGAAAGGCTTCTCCTAGCCAGTATATCAATTACTTTGATATTATGACTGTACATTTACAGAAAAATGATGCTATTCTCACTAGGGTATTCATTGGATGCTTGACGGGTTCAGCTTACGACTGTTATCGTAGTTTATCCGATAATTGCATTTTGTCTTTTGACGAATTTAAGGCAATGTTTCTCTCCCGTTTCTATGAAGGAGGTATGGACATGAACATGTCCTCCTTAATAGAAATCAAGCAAAAGGAGAAAGAAGATACTCGGACGTTTATTGAACGTTTCCGACAGGCGACTCTAAAGATGCCTCCTGGTATGCCAGATTCAGCGCTGATTGATACATGTAAGATGAATCTGCGACCATCCATCGATGTCTTCACAGATTCCCAATTCACAGATTGGGCTTCATTTATCATAGCAGCAGTTTCTGCCGAGACCAATGGTAGGTTGGCTCGTGAACATGGAATGATTTTCGTCTCTGAGGATAAAGGAAAGAAAAGTAATCCTGATAATAATTTCGGCAATCATAATATGAAAGGAAAAGATACTCTTATGGTCAATCTTTCTAAGAATAAAACGACGTCGAATAATCAGGAATCTTTCAGGCCAAAAGAAGAATATTCTTTTGACGAAAGTGATATCCCAGGGATATTTCAATATCTGGTGAAGAGTGGCAAATTTCAGATTCCGGAGCCAAAGAGGCCCAATGAGGTGAATCTGACTGACAATCCCAAATATTGTATCTATCATAGATACATTAATCATCCTACCAGTGCTTACTATATTTTGAAGAAGAAAATCTAAGAGCTGATAAATGGTGGTGCTATTGCTCTAACCAATGATGACCATACGGTTACAACCAATATGGTTTCTCTTCAATTTAGAGATTTTTCTCCGCAACAAGTACCAGATGGAATTATCCCAATTCCAAAAACGACGATAAAGATTGTGAATATCCTGCCTGCCATGGAGGAAAATGAAGGATTGTTGCCTCTTACATTAAAAAATGGTAAAATTATGTGGGTACATCCTGACTTAGTACCTGAAATGGAAGATGAAGGTAAAACTTCAAAATCTAAGAAAGGTAAGAAAGTCAAAACCTGCAACATGATTTCTCATATTATTCCAGATCCTGATGATTTAGATCATCTATGGGATGGTACTCCTTTGGAAGATAGACTAAGAGGATTGAACATATGTCCTCCAAGTTTGGCTCCTCCTACCAAGCTCAAGCTTACTCATCAGCAGTGGTTAGCCATGAATAGTGTTCCCTTATACATAGCACAACAAGTCTTCGCTGCTTATGAAAAGGCTCCTACAGGGATTTTTCCTCGCATCCTGAATCCTTTTTCTCTCGTAGCTACAGAGATAGTTATTTCTCATTCTCTTATAGTCACATAGATCTCTTTTTCTTCCTCTATGGAACCACCTGTTGAAAGTCCACTGCCTACTCACTTATACAGTCAACAATCAGTCCTTCTCATGAAAAAGATGGGCTATGACTTTCAAAAGGCAGAAGGTTTGAATTATGATAAAGGGATACGTCTTCCTTTACAAATTCAAAGTCAAAAATCCACTGTTGGATTGGGTTCTAAGGTTTCTCATAACAATCCGCACAAGAAGAAGGCTAAGGAAAGGAAGATTAAATCCTGCAATATGGTACTTCCTTTTTCTGAGTCTGAAGAAGAAACTTTTGCTGGTACAAGATCTGGAAAAGAGTACCAAGATTATGAGGGATCCTCTAAGGAAGCTGAGAATGTTGAAACACCATCAACTCAACCGTCTCTTGCTCCTGCTGTGGTTGAAAAGGGAAAACAGAAAGCGGTACGCTTCGATGTCCCATTGAAGTCTACTTCCAGTCAGGGGGTGGTGATGAAACCCTATAAATTTGATATTTTAGCCCAGTTAGCTAATACTCCGGCTAGATTATCTATCTTCGAGTTGCTTCGCCTTTCTAAAGAAAGCCGCGAAACTTTGAGTGAAGCTCTGCTGCAAGCTGATTGCTGCTTAGCTCAACTCAAAACTCCTGACAATATACCAGTATCATGCCCACAATGTCATAGTGTGATGGAAGCAATTCCCAATATCACCTTTACATAAGAAGATATGCTGTTGAAGCATAACAAGCATGATAGGCCTTTGTGTTATACTGGGTATATCGAATCCATTGAAGTTGACAGAATTTATATTGATCTTGGATCTTCCATTAGCATAATTCTTCAAAGTATGCTAAGACCATTGAGGATTCCTACTAGTGATCTGACTTACACTAGTACCACAATAGTTGGTTTCAACTCTGGAAAGAGCAAACCACTGGGAAAGATTCGTCTGAAGATTCAGATTGGTGATCTTCGAACAATGGCAACATTTTATGTTATTAACTCAGACTTATCCTACAATATTCTTCTTGGAAGACCATGGTTACATGAGCATAACATCGTGCCTTCGACTCTCCACCAATGCTTCAAGTATGTGGATCTCCAAGGGGTTGTGAAGACTGAGTTTGCTGATATCAATCCTTTCAAGGGTGTCGAAGCCTATTTTTCTGACTCAAGGCTTTACAAACAAGAGCATGTGAAAGAGATATCAAATATGGCTGAAGATCAATCATCTGCTGAAGATCAGTCTATTAACGAAGATCCGCCAGAAGAGCAACCTTTGAATATCAAAGTCAAAGGGCGAATCCAACCCCAATCTGTCAACAATCAACCTTTGATGATCAAGGTTAAAGAAAGAACTCAAGCTTCATCTGAGGAATCAGTGAATGTTCAAGTTCAACCTCTTGTGATCAAAGTCAAAGGGCGTACAGTTCGTACAAATGATCCAGAACCTCCTTTGATTGTCAATCTTGGCAAATCTACGCAGAAGTCGGATGATAGTCCACTAGCGATTTATCCGAAGCGTAGCAGTCAAATTATAAATGATGTAAATATTGATCATTCTGTACTCTTTGATATCAATGAAGATTTCCTTTTCGAGTATATGGCTGTCAAGTTTATTGAAAGAATGACTTTATCTTCTGATAATCAAAGTCATCAATATAAAGACGACATAGATACAGAGGAAACCTTATACATTGACAACAAGGAAAATTATTTTCCTCCTCATATCGATGTTGGACCTTATGCTCAAAGGTTTCTAACATCTTCTCCCTATCTTCTTCCTGTAGCCGCTTCATCGCAAGCTTGTGTAACTTATAGACGTCACAAAGAATCTTATTTCGTGGTTCCGTCTAATAAGAAAAACAAGCACCAAATTGTTTTTGGCTTGGCTAGAAATATTTTTGTTGCTCAGACTGATGATTTAAGAAATAAAGATAAAGGAAGAATCCGAATTGACAGATATAGTCAACAATCTCTCAAAATTATCCAGAACATGGGATATGATTTGAAGACTATGCAAGGTCTCAATCAAGGCAAAGGTAGACGACTACCATTATGAAGTGATCCGTTTTACCAGAAAACTCGTCATAGATTGGGATATGATCCGTCCTACATGTTTAATGACGATATACAAGAAGAATTCTCTTCTAGTTCTTCACAATCATCAGATTCAGAAGAAGTTCAATTTATTGAATTCGATATTTCTCACTCCTCGTGTGTTAAAGGAGACTATTATGATGAATCCGAGCCATTTGAGAATCATCCTTAGGCCATGTTGGTTCATTCATTCTTTTATCAATATTGACATATATCCTTAATAACATCTGTCCTCTTAATCCCCAGCTACCAAGGTTTGGTTAAGCTAATTACTTGTCTCTTCGGAGAGAATTTTTGATCTTCTATCTTACCAGTTAAAAAAAAACTGGATTTATTATTTATCATGTTCTCAAGACCTCTGGATAAATGTTAAATCTACTTGCTTTTCCTATCTACATGTTCCTTCGACCTCTGCATAGATATTAATCTACTTTTCTTTGAGTTCTTGCATACTATCATGTCCATATTACCTCTGATAGTATTGCATACTCTAAAACAGAAAGTAAAATTTGATTATCTATCATGTCCATATTACCTCTGGATAGATACAAACTATTGAGTTTAAAAGACTTGTCATGTTCATATAACCACTGATAAGTATTTTCTGTCTCATACCTATTGTTTATTTTAAATAAATGATAGGATCACAAAATAAATATTTCATTCATTCCTTGTGAAAACATTACAAAAATGAATGAGATAAAAGATGACAAAAAGTTCTTCTAAGGTGGAGTAGAAACATCTTGAAGCAACTTCTGTAGTTCTTCCAGTCGCTTGTCACGAAAACTCACAACCTTTTTAGTAGCTTCAGCACGTCGAGCTTCAGGGGTACAAATACGAGAAAGTCCAGCGAAACTGATTATCAGATGATCCTTGGCTTCATCAAGGGTTCTGATAGTTGATTCAGCCCCGAAGGCTTGTTCTTCTAAAATGGAGCTCTGAGTGAGGTACAGATTTCGAGCATCGATCATCTTTTCTCTTTCAGCCTTCAAGCGAGCTAATTCAGCTTTAACTTCACGGATCTTATCATTTTTATTCTGAATATCTATGTTCAAAGCATCGTAAGCTACTCTGTGACCATGCAGTGTGGGCTTTATCCCAGCTAAAAAAGCTTTCTCTTTGGCAACTTTCAGACTATGTTCATGAAGAGCTTCATTATATGTAGTCTCTCGAGCAAGATAATCAGCCGTTAAGGCGTGATATTCCTCCTGGATGAGACTTTCAACAGTCTCCCTTGATAGCTTGAGATATTCATTGATTGGCTGTTCAAGGTCCTCTACAATTTTCTCCAATACTGCAGCCCTCCCAGCATCATCGAACATAGCAACATTCTTAATGGTCAGAGCCATCGCTGCCTTCAAAATCTCGTAACTGAGGCCCTTATTCAGGACCATTTTTATTAGGGTTGCTAGAGTTTTGTAAAAGGTCTCAGTATGAATCTCAACTAGGAGATTCATCTCTATGCTGGAGCTTGGTGTGGCAGCAATATCTAGTAGATCTCTTCTTTGGAGACCATAAACAGATGTTGTTGGTATGACAGTCGGTTGAGACGAGGACGTTGCTGTTACTGCTGTCATGGCCAATTGATCCCTAGGAGCTTCAGGAATTATATCTCCAACACCAACAGATATCATTGGTGTAACAACAGGCTGAGATGGAATTGTTGTTCTTACTGCTGCCACAGCCAATTGATTCCCAAGAGCTTCGGGAGTAATGTCTTCAATATTTGTTACTCCAGCCGTTTCTGGAGTTCTGGTGGCGGTAATATCGGTGGACGTGGTGACAATTGCGGGAGCCGGTTCAGGTTCTGGCATTGGCTCGTCAGAAACTGGTACTGAATCAGTAGCAATAATAGAAGATGTCATTATAGCTTCCCCAGTCTCAGTTGGTGATTCAAGAATGCTTTCAGCATTTTCTTCAATTATTTGCTCCACAGGATTTTCCATCGCTTCAATTGTAGTAAAATTTTCTACAGCTGCTTCTTTATTCAAATCTGGTTCTCCTCCAGCAGCTCTATCATCACCTACAGTGAGACCTATTGTAGTCTCTTCTTTGTGCTGGTCTTCAGCAGGAGAGGACATTTCATGTTGCGCTTGTTGTACCTCTAATGATGGAGGATATTCTTCTTGAAGCTCTATCTCGGGTTGTTGAATTCCCTCCTCAGCAGCGTCTTCTTCTTTTGAAGAAGAAGTTTCATCCTCAGATTTCTTATTTTTTTCATAGATATCCTCTTCTTGAGGAAGAGGGGCCACAGGCTTTGGTGCAATGATGACATCTACAAAATGAACAAAATAAGTTAATATACAAAATCATGGTACATAATTCCATATAGGTTTTGTATGGTACCTGGAATATGTGCATTATGTTCAAGATATGAATCATAATCGCCATCCCAATCATCACCATCGAAGTCGAGAGCCGGCTCATCTGATGGAATGTGGTCTCGGTTAACAGTAGATATAGCAGTAGCATCCCCTGTAACTTGTGTCTTGGTCGGTAAAGATAGATAGAGCGAGGAGCTAAGACGTTCAGGAGACAAAAGTGTTACAGCTTTCGGTGCTATTACTGGTGGAGGGGCTGAAGATCCTTCTTCTGGATGAACTGAAGAAGAACCAACAAGATGATCCTCTTCAACTAAGGTGTCATCTTCTGGAGTGAGGGCTCTTGGCTGGGAAGGCCCTTTAGTGGTAGACTTCTTCTTCTTTTTCGGAGTTTTCTCTGGAAATGTAACGGCTGTACTTTGTTTTCTTTTTCGGCCTTTGCCAATGATGATAGGTTCTGCAGCTGGTTCCCCAACTCCTGTTGGGATAACTTTCAAATATAGATCTGGAATGCCAGTATCGTCAGGGATGTCTGCTGGTACCCTGACCTGCTCCTCAATATCTCCTTCTTTAGGCCACCTTAGACTACCTCTCATATTGTAGCCGTGGGCAAAAGAACGAATTGAAGCATAAAAGTGAGCATACGTATGAAGTATACGTAGCTCTATAGTACTAGTGGCGGTTGAGACTCTAAACTTGGCACCAGTACGAGCAGCATTGAAATATCTCCAACCCCTAGCACCGTCGAGTAATTTTCTATAATGACGGAAGTTAGTAGAGGGGTTACCAACATGAAGTTGGTCATATCCAAATTGGCGAGAAAACCTACTGGGTAGATATGGTTCAAACGCACAATTATCTTCATTTCTATATATCAAGTGAGAAGGTCTGATGCATTGAAGCCATCTGAAGACTGATGATGGCAATACCGCTCTTCCTTCGACTTCATCTTCAAACTGAATGCCAAAGCAATCTGCTGGAACTTGTGGTCGAGTGCAGAAGAAGTTCCAACCATAAGAATAATTTAGAACTGCCCGGGTATCCGCCACAGTTGTAGCGGTCCATGTAGCTTTGCTGAATTTTTGGAGGAAGACCTCCGCATCATCACCCGGGCCTGGTGGCAACAATCTGCAGTTGTGATGCAACAGCCAGCCCATCAGATAAGTGTAGGGCATTTCTACCCTAGGGAAAACATTCCGATGAGGAGCATTGTTGATTAACTCCTCGCCGAAGGTCCTTAAACATGCATTTATTCGACACACCATGGCTGATAGCAGGTTAATCCTGACTTTAAAAACCAAACGTACTGCTGGCCATAGTACGCTACGGTGGATTCTGTCAACAGTACCAATACCCGGCACAACCCATCTTCTCAGCCATAAAGAAAGAAAGCCTGCCAGCAAAGCTCTCCTAGAGATTTTCTGACTACCATATCTAAGGAAGCTCAAGGCTTCAGTTCCGACAGGGAATTCCCCAGTCTTTGTAGACAGATATTTATTAGGAAATTTGTAGGCAATCATCATATCCCTAATTTTGTTAGAAGGGATTGTCGAATCTATGTTGATTACCGGAGCTTTGTTTTCCTGAAACCTTTTTTTGTCTTCCTTGGATATCTTATCCTTATGGAAGAAGAGATAAGTCGTCCACTTGTTGATGTATGCCAAATGAGATGTACTTTCATGCATTGTGGTACAAACCATGTAGTGACACATCAATTCCTCATATACCTCAATCAACTGAGGATTAGTCTCTCTGATTTCAGCCAGTTCCCTGTTGGAGGGAACGTATTCCTCATATGGGGCTTCCTCCATTGGCAGCTTCGAGATGAACTGCATCTCATGAAGAGCAAGACCCATTTTGCCTTTCGGGGGTGGCGAAAGTTCCAGTCGAACTCATGTATATTTCCATCAAGGCCAGAAATAGGTTTCAGTTTGAAGGAATACCCTGACTAGTGGAAGCTATCGCCTCATACAAACCAATGTCTTTCAGCTCTGCTTCAAAGTTCTTCATCATCCAAATACTTATCTGGATCCAGTTTGGATTGAAATGAGTCAACCATCCCGGCAGCCTAGGGTTTGTCTGAGGATATAATACAGCAGCCCTCATAAATTTGTTGACGAACATCGGAGTTTGTACTGGTTGAATTAAACCCGAGTCTTCACTGGGATTAGCTCCTGGCATGAGGCCAAAAATAGAAGTGACACCACCATTGAAAACACTAGCAAAATACCCCATGTCATTAGCATGCTCCCTCTTGAAAACAATTCTACCTGGTCTTCCATAACTATTAGGAGTCAAATTCCACAGCATTTGTCGATGGTGGGTAGCATGAAAAAATGCTGACAAAGGATAATCTCTGTCCATATCCGGGAGATACATGGCTCTATCCCCAAATTTGAATACCCAAGACTCATTCTTGGGGTGTGTCTGGGACTTACAGTCAATTGCGTCCCCAAACAAGAAGGCCGATTTTGCAAATTGTTGTGCATCTAGTGAAGTCAACAAATCTCCATTCATCATGGATAGCAACATCCTATCCCCTTGGGCTGCTATCAGTTGTGCCCTCTCTATAGGGTATTCAGGGTTCGATTGAGGAAATTGGACATGAGATAAATCTTCCAGATAGTTCGAACCCACCATGCCAACTGACGAGCCAAAGACTTCTGCAAGAGGGTGAATTTGCAAGTCCACTGCAAAAAAAAAGGAAATGAAGTTGGAGAAAATCTAATTTGATGTTATTTATGCAGATAAATGGATCTGAAAAGTAAAAAGTTTTCTAAAAAAAGTCTTTTGTTTTTATACAAAGTCTTTTTTATTTTGGAAATTTACGCTGGCACATTAGATGTGGGCGTATTTCAATTTTTACGCTGGCACATTAGATGTGGCGTATTTCAGTTTTACGCTGACACATATAAACGTGGACGTATTTTTGAGCTTTACGCTAACACGTATAACGTGGGTGTATTTTGTTTATCTCAGTTTCTACGCTAACACGTATAACGTGGGCGTAAAACAAAAGATTTTTTTTCTCCGATAAAGTTCTACGGCCATAAGGGAGTACTTTACCCCTCATAGGCGGAGCTACGGCTGGGTTGGGTTATCGATGTGGTGTTGATGATCGAACTGGAGTTTTCACATGTTCTGCCGATGACGAATCAATAGCTTTCTTCCCTTTACTACTGCCGGCGACGGACCTCTTAGGGGCCATCGAATGGAATGCATGAGGAAGAAGGGAGTTCAAGAAGGATCGGGATTACGAGAGCAAGGAAACAAAGTAAAGTTCTTTCTCTCCCCGAAAAACCCTATTTATAGGGAATTTTCAAATCGGTTCAAATTTCAGATCTTACGCCGACTGTTGGATATCCCCACTTTTACGCGGATGACTGTTGAGTATCCCGAATTTTACGCTGACTGGTCAAATCTCAACTTTTACGCTTCTGTTCAAAGTGTTTCAAATTTAGAGGATATTTGAAAACTTTGAAGGGGGTCTTGTAGGAGCGTAAAAAGTGCTTCATAAAAATGAGTCAAAGATAAGGATCATTCCAATCAAATTGATCCACTTTACGCCTAAGAGAGGCTAATCACTTTACGCTCGAAGCAAGCTAATGATTTTACGCCCGGGTCAAAGCTAATGATTTTACGCCCAAGACAGGCTAGCCACTTTTACGCTGGACAAAGCTGTCAAGTCTTACATTTAATGCAAAGTCTGACATGAAGATTTAATGATGGCATATATCACAGAAATCAAAGGGATTTGTTTTACACAGAGACCAATTTGTCGTTTAGTATGTGGACTGAGCTATCTTACGCTCATAATATGGCTTCTTTTACGTACGGAGACTATACGAGTTTTTACGCTCAAAGGTTGACGTGTGCGTAAGGTTTATTTGGGCTACTTTTACGCTCAAGGTTATAACAACCACTTTATGCGGGAAGTCTACACCAGGGCTATTGTACGCCTAGTCTACTACTCTACGCTCAGGGTATATTTGGATTATTTTTACGCCCTATCCCAATTCAGAACGTGGTTTGCCTACATGGCCTTCATGCCACATATCTCAAAGAACGTGTGTACGTGTATCCTATTCTTACTGAAATGATGGGACACGTGTCAATGTATGCATAGGATAACTCCAATCATGGGTGGCAGTTGTTAGCGTAAAGACGAAACTTTTGCTGAGGTTTTACGCACAAGAGCCCAAGTCTATAAATAGACTAATTTTTCTCATACACAAAGACAGAGAGAGAAAGGAGAGAATAGAGATCAGAGCCCAGACACTTTGATTTTTGGAGCATTCTTCTTCAACTTTTCTTCCAGAACAGAGTGAAGCAAAGCAGGAAAGCATTCGGCCTCGCCATCAGTGCCCAAGTGCGTCGATACCTTTCTGGTGACTTAGTTCTTCCAATTGTTCATCTTCTAGCAGTGATCTTCATCATCATCGTATGGTCCAAGGAACAAAGTGATTATTTACAGATCAGACTTCCATAACAATACTTCCCAGAATCAAATTTGTACTTCTTGTACTTTTTCTCGTTTTATTTCCAAAATCCGATTTTCAGGCATTTTGTTAAGTGAAACAGCGCTCGGCGGTCGATGGAGGCGCGGCCGGAGTGGTCGCCTTCCTCGGGATCGACGGTGGGATGCGCGGCTGCCAACCAAGGCGCTCGGTTCTGGGGGTCCGCCCACGGAGCAGCGACGGTGCTCCCCTGGGACGGCGGAGGAGCTGCTGACGGTTGCGGATCTGGAGGACGGCTGAGTGGTGGTGGAGAGGGGTGCGAGAACCGGACACGGAGCGGCGGACGCGTGGTGTCGGCATGGTCGATGCGGCGGCGATTCGCTAGCGAGTTCAGGCGACATGGGTTCAGAATTGGGGCTCACTCGTCGAGAAGGCCTGGCTCGTTGACGGCGGCGCTCGTGGAGGTAGGTGGCTGTGATGGTGGTGTTTCTTTTATTTGTTTTTGGGGAAATTGGTGGGTTTTTGGTGGTGGCGTCGGCCGGCGGTGGCCAAGGTGACACCGGCGTTCGTCGGACACGACTGGGCATGGGGCGGAGGACATGCGTAGCAGAGGGTACGGTGAGGGTTAAGGATTTGTAAATTTTTGGGCTTTTTGTGATGGTGGCGGTGGAGGATGATGACGATGGTGGTGGCGACGATGTGTCGGAGATGGGGTCAGGCGGTGGTAGCCGGATTTGGGTGGTTGGCGAAAGGAGTGGTGCCGTCGGCTGATGGCAATGGAGATGGCGATGGCAGCGGGTGCGGACGATCATGGTTGTTTGTGGCGGTGTGGGGTTTTCCGGGTGGCCACGGTGGTGGCGCTAATGGTGGTGTTGGCGTCGATAATGGTGGTGAGGTTGGTGCGGTCTGTAGCAGTGGTGTCGGGGAAGGCTGCGACGATTGATAGAGGTGTTGGTGTTTGTTGATGGTGGCGGAGGTACGGCTTTGGCCGTGGCTGGTCGGTTGCCGTAGGATCGGGTCAGGATCGGACGAGATGGACGGGACACTGCGGCAATGGTGGTACGGTGGCTGACAAAGCAGGGTTAGGGTTAGGATTTATTTGTGTCGGAGTTGTCGGCACGGGGGAAAATTTGTATTTTGTAAAATATGGAATAAGAAATTGGATGGGGAACATGGACACGATGCACGCACGTGTATTTGTGAAAAAATTTATGGAATAGTATTGTAGAGAAAACAATGGGGAGTCTCCCCTATTTATAGGGTTGAGAAATCCTTGGTAGATAGAGACTAGGATTTATTTAAACCCAAATAGATAATTTTACTATTAAATTTAAATTCATATCTAAATCCAAATCAATATAGATAAATTACATATTTTAATTAAACTATCACCATTTAAATTATCACAATTAAATTCAAACTATCTTTTTATAATAATAATTAAATAATTTCGAAAATTGCAATAAATATTTAAATATTAATAGGAAATACTTGAAATTACTGTATGTATAATAAATAATTAAAATTTCAAAATTATGAAATAATACTTCAAAAATTACCTTGGTAGTAAAATTGAGATAGATAATGATAAAATAAATTTCAAAAATTTTAAATCATCTACACGAATCAAATTTTGTGTACTTCGCATTCAACTAGTACAAATTATCTAGGTATATATTATTTTTGAAATCGGTATAATTAAATAAAAATTGCCACTAATGCGACAAAAATTTCTATTTTAAAATAAAATATTTACTATACTAATATTGAAATGAACTGTATGTTTTCTATATTAATAAATTCCATAAATAAAATATTTTCAAAATATGTACCTCGCACATATTCGCACTCGACGAGCAAATATGAAAAACACAAATTCGTGTGCGACGTCCAATACGATTATGCGACGTACAAATAAATAAAAAAATATACTAAAAAAATATTGTAAAAATTTAGGGGTTTTACAATTTGTCATTTTTCATATTCTAATATTTTTGTGAATATTTATTTATTAATATTGTATTTTGGGGATTAGTTTAGCCGGATTTGAGTTTCGTCTAATTTTCACTTGTGTTAGTGACCCGGGTAGTTTAGACTCTAGTTGGGACCCAAAGATTAGTTAGCCATGCCCCACAAACTCATCTCATTAGACCAGTGCATTTAGACTAAACCCACATGACAAGTTTAGTTATTTAGAGATTAGAAACTTGACCCTTTTGACCCCAAACCCTTACATGACTTAGATTAACCAAAGGGGACCTATTAGGGGAATATTAGACATTTTCCATTGGCCCAAATCTAACCCTTATGGCAGCCAAAAGAGGGTTCCATCTCCTTTTCATTTGCAAAGTAGCCTCCATTTTCATTTTAGTGTTCTTCCCAATCTTGAGAGCAAATCTCATTGATTCATCTCTCAAATCTTCTCTTTTCTCCACCAAATTCTCTCATTCTTGCAAGGAGAGGGAGCTATAAGGATTGTAGAGCCAAGAGCATGGAGGGATGTTTATTTGCTAGAAGTGTCCATGTCGGATTCGTGTCCTTTGGATTGTTTATTGGAAATTAATGTAATGCCTATAGTTCGTATTACGTATTTTGGAATACGTGTATTTTGACTCGTATTTGCATGTCTCCTCGCATGATTTATTTTGGCATTTCATTGCTTGGTTTATCTTGGTTGGGTTCGCTTGGTTCGATTTGCCTTGGGTTCATCATGAGCCAAAAGAAAACCCCATCTACCACCACCATCATTATTTATTATCCCACCAAACATTTCTCTCTCCTCATTCACTCTTCTTCTTCCTCACAATTACTCTCCACCTACCAGGAAGGTGTAGGCAAGTGCATCTTGCTTCATGGAGAAATTCTATTTTTATTGTCCCACTGTCTTTCTCATGTGTTTCTAACCCACTTTAGTACTTAGTATTTTTTTATTTTCGTGGTTAATTTTTTGTAGATCTAATTTTGTGGTATTTTCGGTTTTCATGAGTTTTGATCTATCAAACCTGCATATTTTTGCTATTTGATGGTTCCATGTTACAGAGAATTCCATTTAACCCAAATTTGACATACGAGATTTTGGATTTGGGTTCCTATTGTTGTTTGGTGGAGCATGGAGGCCATGGTATTTTCCAGGGACATGTTCTCTGTGGGAACCATTAATTGCACTTTTGACCGCATGCAACATTGAGTTGCTGAGCCGCATGAGCATTTTTAGCTCTGAGCCGCATGAGCATTAATTAATAGCCTTGGCCGTATGGCCATTTTTCAAACATTTGCTGACGTGCATTTATTTTGTATGGCCATTTAATCAATTGCCATGCACAGCCGTATATGGCCTCATTTATTATTTTTGGCCGCATATGGCCAGCCGCATATGCAATTGTGCATGGCCAGCCGCATATGCATTTGTGCATGCTTATTTGCTTGGCCATATTGCTTAGCCGCATATGGCAATTGCTTAGTTGGCTGCTTTTGCATTCTTGGCCGCATATGCATGCATGTAGCCGCATGGCCATATACATTAATTAATTGCATGCATTTGCATGCAGCTTGCTTGAGCCGCATATGGCCTACAACTTGCATGGCCGCATATGCCCCCCTTCTTCCAAATTTTTTCTGAGCCGCATGAGTCCTCCACAGCCCTTGCCCCTGTTAATATTTAATTACTAAATGTATGCTTATGCCATATTAATTTTAAGTGTGCTCCCTGATACGATGGTGATCCGTTGTGGTGCACTTTTGAAAAATAACATGACATGATGGTGGCCCGACGTGGCGCACTCCTGACAATGAACATGATATGATATATATTTCGAAGGCTGTTGCAACGGCTAGCATGTCATGACAAGATTGAATGGCCTAGACACCGTGGATGATTGTGTTTGTACAATTGAACCGGTATTGTTTGCATCATGTCTAGGACAGGGATCCCTGAGTACCACGGTCAGGGGTACCTACTTTAAATGGCTAAGGCTAATAACTAGAATAATTCAGTAGTCATGAGAGATTTCCCCAGTTACAGGCAATCCCGTTATCCCGGCCACCATTGTTGGACTTGCAGCCTGCCGACGAGTAGGGCACAAGTCTAGATTCACTGATATATGGAAAAGAACGAGGCACTGCTTAATGAATCCAAGTCGCCTGTATAACCTGGATTAGCTGCAGGGCATGTGGCTGGAGGAACATCTCACTGCATATTGCTAGTAATTAAGGCTTGTGATAACCCTAGTTAGCTAATGTAGAAAGCCATAGTCACTGATTGGCCGGGAGCGATTGTATGAGTGGTTTCAGTGCTCGATTATTACAGGCTTGATCGCATGATTGTCACTTTTAACAATAAAGATCAGAGGCTAACTTCTGTTCAGGTGAAGGGTTACAACCCCGGTCCTTATTTGGTTTAAGGGTTGTAACCTGGCTCCCGGAGCAGTTCTGAGTCCTCTCTTCGTTTATTGTCTTATTGCACTCCACGTCATGCTTGTTATGTTTTACCATATCAACAAGATTTGGAGACGGAGTTCTATTCAGGTGAAGGGTTACAACCCCGGTCCTTGTTTGGTTTAAGGGTTGTGACCTGGCTACTTGAATGGTTTCCTCGTACTCTATTATGACTATTGTTATTCTTTTATTATCAAGCTCTTTTGTAACTACTTTTAACATTTATTTTTGATGTGCTGGTTTTAGTTCTTAAGTGAAGCCTCCTTTGTGGCACTTGCTCTTTCTGGGATCTGACCCAG
This sequence comes from Iris pallida, assembly GCA_029216955.1. Lineage (NCBI taxonomy): Eukaryota > Viridiplantae > Streptophyta > Magnoliopsida > Asparagales > Iridaceae > Iris > Iris pallida. The sequence goes on along the minus strand of JANAVB010035817.1, from coordinate 4,572,778 downwards.
CTGGTTTTGTATGGCCAGATTTTGTAGCAGCTCCAGAGGATCTACCGACCTTCCAGCCCGATGGTGACCACCAGGCGTAACCAGGGCAACGAGTGGGTTTATTTTTTGGCTCTTCCACTCTATTGTAAAATTTCTATTTTGAGGCGTTTAGCCGGCGAGCACCTGTTAGCTCGTATTGCATACCTTATTACTGTCTGCCTACGAGCTGTAACATGATTGACAGATCCTAGGGTTGATCATGTATGGCTAAACTCTTGCTAGTTCTCATATTTTGTAACGACTAGCTTCATGATCAACTGAATATGTAATGTTTGGGACGCCTCACTATTGTATATTTGGTGATCTTACATCTTGTAACTTTACTTGCTTGCTTGAGATTGAGACATTTAGGCTTGTTATTGACCATAGAAGACTGATGGATTGTAGTTAAACCCTCATATATCTAGACAGTCATGACCGTATAGTGAGGTGGATTCCATTTCATTATACGTAGCTGGCTATGTATGCCCTCGCTCTCCAGTATTCTGGTTTTGGGCGTTACAATCAACTCCCAATAGGTATCTCTCTCTCTAAACCTTCTCTATTTCATCTTTTTCTTGCATATTTGTTAGTTTTGAACCCATAGAAACCACCCCCATGCATGAACCACCATTAGAAATGTTTTAGAGGCTCTTTTGAGTCCTCTTTAGGAGTTTGGGATAGGTTTGGTGTCCCCCATGGAGAGATTCTAAAGGGGGCACACCATGTGTTTGTGTTTTTGCCCCATATGCTTATTTGTCTTCTAATTTCATATTTTCATGTGTTAGAGAGTAGATTAACCATGGTTAGGATGTTTAGGTTTGTTCTCATTTGGATACGAATGTTTGAATCTATGTAGTATGGCCTACAAGCCCTATTTTTATGTAAGAATATCAAATATTGTTATATTTATGGATGTGGACTGATTTGGGGGGTTTTGTATATATATATATATATATATATATATATATATATATATATATATATATATATATATATATATATATATATATTGATATGTGTCTTGTGTGTATGTGATAGTGTGTGGGTGTGTTAGTGTTAAGTTAGTGAGTTAGATAATCTAGTTAGTATCCTAGATAATATAGTTAGTATGTATTTCTTTTGTCCAAAACAACATATATATATATATATATATATATATATATATATATATATATATATATATATATATATATATATATATATATTGATATGTGTCTTGTGTGTATGTGATAGAGTGTGGGTGTGTTAGTGTTAAGTTAGTGAGTTAGATAATCTAGTTAGTATCCTAGATAATATAGTTAGTATGTATTTCTTTTGTCCAAAATAACCCAAATTCGTCATAATTTTCATCCATATTTTTAGTAACCAGAGCAACTTAGAAATGCCATAACTCTTAGCTCAAGACTCCGATTAATCTTCCATTTTTTTTAAAAGAGTCGTATCGAAGTTAGCTTTCCAAATATATATATTAATAGGCCAAAATCGTTCTAGAACTTTCTGTAAAACTGTTTGAGTGTCAGCTGTCCGAAAGACGAACGTGTTTCGGTGTTTTTGCGATTCCGGGAGCTTTCGGACACGAAAATACGATCCGTTTAAAGTTTCGGAAAGCTAATATGAAGGGCTACGACATACTTTAATCCTAGAATTTAGTGAATAGGTCTAATAGGTGTAGTATTAATTTTAAGTAAAAAACTGACTATACGACATGGACATTTTGTGTATCCTATGAGCCCATGTAGTATGGATATCAAGTGAATGTATACAGGTATCATAGGTTGTCAAAAATATGTATGATATAATACATACATACATATATATATATATTTATATATATATATTTATATATATATATATATATATATATATATATATATATATATATATATATATATATTATTGTTAGGTAATATATGTTAGTATAGTGTGTGTGTTTGAATGAGATAAGGATGTGTGTGGTTAGTGGAGAGAAGTGAGATTGATAGAGGATATGTGCTAGTGTGTGTTTGATATTATATAGATGGTAGTGTAGTATTTGTGTTATAAAGGTGAGAGAGTTGAGAGGATCATGCCATCCTATTTGACTCGAGGCTAGTGTAGTTTGTTGAGTGATTTGTGTTTTGGTTGAGTGGTAGTGTGTTTGTATATAGATGTGTGTGGATGTGTTAGAAGAGGGGGGTGGATTTGGTATATATGTTTGTGTGTGTCAGTGTTGGAGTGGAGAGGGATTTAGATATTGTATCTATGGATATGTTAGTATGTTAGTGGTTATATTAGAATCTATGTAGAGGTTAGAGGTATCTTATAAGTTAGATAGTGGTATCTTGTATAAGTTAGATAGTTAGATGTGTTAGTCTATATTATTGTTAGTTAGATATGACATATATTAGTTGGTTAGAGTTGGAGATGAATATATATAAATATATGTTATAGTTAGATATTAGTATCTTGATTATCCATGGTTTGTGTGTGTGTGGTTGAAGATTATATGAGTTAGTATCCCAATAGTTAGATATCTTAGATAGTTAGATAAGTTGTATATTGTATAGATTAGAGTTAAGTTAGATAGTGGTTAGTTTGTAGATAGGTAGTATCTTAGGATACTAGATGTTGGTATCCTAGGATATTGTGATTTACCTTACTTTAAGGTAAAGGGGTTTACCTTATCACAAGGTAAGGTAGTGAGTTTACCTTCAAGACAAGATAATAGGGGATTTACCTTCAAGGTATTGGGTTTACCTTCAAGGTAAGGTATGGTTACCTAGATACTAGGACTAGATACTAAGGTATTGGTTATCTAATGGCTTGGGATAGATAAATAGATGTTAGATAACTATAGTTTGGGTATTGAAAGACTAAGATATTTATACCTAGACTAAGGTTTTGGACTTCCAACCAAGGTAAGGGTATTGGAATGCCAATAGGAATAAAGTATATGGTATCTTGGTTAGTATCCTAAGATAGCTTAGATATAGAGTTAGTATCCTATATTAGAAATTAGTATCCTAAGTTAGTGGATAGATAGTAGTCTAGAGATATAAGTTGGTATCTTGGTGTCATAGGTTAGTGTGTCATATTACCTTGAGTAGGATACTACTAGTTAGTAACTTAGAATTTAGGATACTAGAAGTATATGTTAGATAGTTAGATGTATATAGCTAGTGTCCTAAATATATATATTTTAGTATCTTAGAGATTAGGATACTAGTAAGTTAGAGTGTTAGATACAAGTTAGTATCTTAGAGGGATAATTAGTATCTTAGAGGGTAAATGAGAAGTATAAGGTATTGACAAGGTAATGGGGTTTACCTATAGTCTAAGGGTAAGGTATTGGTAGGATGTTAAGATAGATGGGTAGATACTAGTCTAAAGAAATAGTAGGATCTATTAGCTTAGGATAGTGAGTTATCTACTAGTCTAAAGTAGATGTGGTGTTAAGGTATTACCTAGATATTTAAGGTATTGATATAAGATACCTATAGAGATAAGGTAAGTGGGTTATCTTGGTAGATAATGGTTAGGAATAGGGTATTTGACTTATATTTGATCCTGTTTGACCAAGGTTGACTGTTTTGACTCAAAATCAACTGCAAGTCAATATTGGACCTAGATTGGACTAGGAGTTGACTAGAGTTGACCAGTTGACCAAAAGTCAACTATGAGTCAACCATTGACCCAGTTTGACCTAGATTGGATTAGAAGTTGACCAGAGTTGACTAGTTGACTAAAAGTCAACTTTAGGTCAATCCTTGACCTAGTATGATCTAGATTGACATAGTTTGACCTTTGTTTGACTTTGTTTGACCTTGTTTGACTTATCTTGACCTAGTTTGACTTTGTTTGACTTAGTATGACCTAGTTCAACTTTGTTTGGCCTAGTATGATTTAGTTCGACTTAGTTTGACTTGGTGTGACTTAGTTTGACCTGGTGTGACTGAGTTTGACCTAGATTTGTATAGCATACACTAGAAATCATGCCTAACACCGTTAAACCCTATCTAACTTATGCATATATCATCTTTAGGTCTGTGACTTCACTCGAAGCCTTGATACATTGTTTATATTTTCTACCAGATCTCAGGCGAGTACATTCTCTGATAGTAATTCTATTTTATGATATCGTCTATGTTTCCTGTATTTAGAGTAGATATCCTTGTTCTCTTATCATATTGTTCACACGGATTGGTATTGGTCTGGATCCCGTCATGAGATATTATTCCTTGTATTCCTTGGTATATCTTGTGCAAGTTTTCCTTGTTTTCTGTGCATTGTATAGATACGATTCCTGCGAAGGCTAGCTACCTTCTCAGAGAATACGTGTCATAACGTGTCATGGTTGAATCCACTATACTAGTCGGGGGTGGAGGTATTAGCGTTGATATGTGATCAAACCTTCCTGTGCAAGATATTGTTTCTTGTGAGTGTTAATCATACACCGCACGTATGATTAGCCAGACCATTTTTTCTGTGCAAGTTTCTAATCGATCACATGTTAAAACTATTGCTAAACTCACATAGATTGTAGTTTTCCTGATTCATGTACATGATATACACTGTTCTCTTGTTCTTACATTCATTTACATCTTGATATGCCTTACTATAATTCATGTATGTACCACTTTACCTTGTATATTCTCTTTATTTACTATTATATTTTAATATCGTCTAACTAGAACTGTTATTGGAGATTTATGCTCGTTCCATCCCGACTGGATATGTTGACAAAATTTTACAGATGATGGCAAGGACGAGTGTCCTACCTACTATGGTCCTCATGACGTAGTGGACGTAGACCGAGAGACCCTTGTCCAGCAGGGATTAGTTCCAGCCGATGAGGCATTAGTGGTAGCTCTGCTAGATTAGTTTAGTACTGGACTTTGTCTCCAGATTACACTTGGGCTTATTATTATTTAGTATTTATATTTGGGATTGTTGACTCTGAGACTTTGGACTTGTATTATTCTGTGTTGGACTTTCAGGATGATATTTTCGTATCTTGTTGTCTTTATCTTTCAGTATCATCTTTTTTCTTAGAATTTGTGGTTGAGTATATTATATTATCATTGCTTGTCCTCCGTTCGGAGTTGACCATTATCGACAGGTTTTGATATTTTAATTGTTGTTAGATAGTAGACCAGACAGCGTTCTACGCCGTTTCTGCGGCGTAGGCTGGGACGTTGTCTTGCACTCGTGCCCTTACTCCGGGTGCGGGTCGTGACAGGTGCTGCCCTCGAGGCGCAACACTGGTCGCCGGAAGAAGAGAAAGGAGAGGGACGGGGGAGTCACTGTCGGTGCGGCCAGGTCGGGTGGAGACCATAGCGGTGGAAAATGGTGCTGGTGGTAGCGGCCATGACAGTGGTGGCAGATCGTGCAATAGCGAGATGGGCAGAGAGAGAAAAGTTGCGGAGGAGATGAAAGTGGTGGCGGTGGCAGTCGCGGCCCGAGGAAGAGGGGCCGGAGGCGACGACGAGGATGGTGATGCTGATGGAGGTAGTGGAAGATTGTGGTAGAGACGGCGGGGTAGGACGCAGCGACGACAGTGGCCGGAGGTGCCTGGACGAGCGGGGAAGAGAGACATAGTGGCGATGATGGGAGAGAGAGAGCTGAGTGAGAGTGAGGGGGAGAGCTCGAGAGTGGAGGGGTGAGCGGCTGCTCTCCAGGAAGGGGAGAGAGTGTCATGACCCGCACCCAGTGTAGGGACACGAGAAGTGGGCACGTCCAGCCTACGCCGTAGTGTCGACGGTAGAACGCTGTCCTAGGTCACATACATCTAACAATTATAAGGTACTTGTACATTATATACGCTCCGAATAGAGGACAATATAGAAATGTACAACTCAATCATAACTAAGATAGAAAATACGATAAGATAGATAGATATGAAAGTTGCCAAATAAAATACAACATGAGAAGAAGTCTAAGTGTCTAAGATAACATCTCCACAAAATCCAGAATAACAACAAGATCCCAAATATAACATAAAAGTATCCAATAAGACAACGCATCAAAATAAGATAGAAGTCTACGCTAACTAGTCTAAACTATAGGGGTGACATCCTCTACTGCTGATGGATCCTGCTGAAGGTCCAAGTCGCAGGTGTCATCTATGGCAGCTCCATAATAGATAGGACAAAGGTCCTCGTCATCCTTTGTAATATTTTTAACAGGTCCAGTCAGGACAGGAACGAGCACATAATCTCAACAGTTCATATCAAGACAGAAATATAAAGCATACAATAGAGTAAAATACATGAAATGCTGAAAGAAAGTACATATAGTAAAAGAGAGAGAACTGTAATGTAAATAGCTACTATAAGTAGAGAACTATCGGTGACTAGTGATATAGAGTACAAGATAGACATGTGAACGGCTTGAATTGTACATGATTACACTAAAGAGTTTATACAATGACTACAATGGAATTGTTCACATGACTGCTTCTACTCCCCCGTACCCCAATCAATACACAAGGATCTAGACAAGTTATGTTATTATACAATATTTCACATGGGAGCCCATAAATGGGTGCACATGAAGGTATACATGAGGGCTCTGTGAGCATGAGAGTACATGAATCACAAGAGTGTACATGCATAATGAAAGCACAAGAGTACATGCACTACCAAAATAAGTCATATTACCGACGTAATTAGCGACGTTTTAAGAAAACATCGCAGGAAAAAAATAATTTAGCGACATTTTTTATAACGTCGCAAGACGTCATTATTAGCGACTGACAGCGACGTTCTGCGACGTATTTAAACTACGTTTGCGTTTTAAAGAGCTCACATCGCGTATAAGTCGGTAAACGTCGCTAATATTAGTGATATTAGCGACGTTTACCGACGTATTTATTACTTCATCGCTAATATCACTGATATTAGCGACGTTTACCGACGTTCTAATATGACGTCGCTAAATTGAAAATATAGGTCAGGTTCGAGTTTTCATTCCCCCCATTATTTTTGCCTCCAAATTTCTTTCATCCTTCCCCCCCCCGACCCCGATCCGGCGACCCCTACCCCCCTGGGCCCCCGACCGACTGCCCTCGGCGACCCCCACCGACCTCGGCGACCCCCACCCCCTTGGCGACCCCTCTCCTCTTCCCAACCCAAACCATTCCCTCTCCTCTCCCCAACCCTCCCCCTTCCCCCATCAGCTCCCCGACCCCCTCCTTCGGTGACCGCCGCTCCCCGACCCCCTCCTCCGGAGACCGTCGACCCCCTCCTCCCCCTCGCCATCGTCGCGCCCGATCCCTCGTTCGAGCGTCCCTCCCGTTCGCCAGAGCCTGCTCCAGCCACCTCTACCACTGCTCCTCCTCGCCGTCGCCCCTCCCCTCCTACCACGATTGATCAGGTAAACCCTAACCCTAACCGGCTCGTATACACACAGATACGACACTTTGACACCTGACACAACACTTTGACACACACACACACTTTGACACATGACACAACACTGACGTGCACACACTATGACACCTATGTGCTCAAATTTTGGCTAAATTAGGGTATTCTAGATATAAGATAAATAATATGCTAAATTACTATCCAAACTTTATTCTCATATTGATACATAATATTCACAAATATCCTAGTTACAGACATTACTATTGGTGTTATTGGACTCCTAGCTTAGCTTAGCCCATTAAGCCCTAACCTATATCTTATACTTAGTACATGATTATACAGAGTAACTCCTCTAATATGACTCATGCAGAGTCACAGTCTTTCTACTGAAGCTAAGTCATACAAATATCTATCTTCTTTCACAGTTAGTTAGTCTACATCTAACACCAACTGTCTGGCCCTCCACATACTAATATGGTTGTCTGAAATAAATCCAACTACCTAATGTTGATTCACCACTTCATAAACCATTCCAAACATCATTCCTACTGTTAACATTAGTGCAACATGTCTAGGTGAGTACTCAATTGGAAACATTAAATGCTTACTCTCAGCTAAGGTTAACATCATTAATTTGACATGGAGAAGGATTCAGTTATGATACTTGACCATAGTGTCAGAGTCTTAATTGTAAAGGATCACTTGCTCGAACCTACCTCTATCCACTTCAATATCTGCAACCTAACTGTAATGCCCCGACCCGCAAGATGCCTTATGATGGATGGTTGGTTCGATGAAGCCTTATTGGACTTGAGAATATGCGAAGGATCGCTTGGAAGTCTATGCGATCGTGGCGGGAATCGTCCTATGAATGTGAGTAGTGTTAAACCCTTCAAAGACCCTTTAGCTTCACGCTTAAAATAAGGATGAGTATGCTATGTTTCTAGTTGAGTTTGTTCAATAACACCTTGCATGGAATTTAGAAAGATAATGAAAGATAATAATCACCTGAACGTAAACTGGTATGGCTAGATGAATTGTATGCTTGTACACTGTTGCGATGAATTACATGACAGGTGATGGCAAAGTCCCAAATACTTGGGTGGTGAGTATATTGAGCTTTGGCTCAATGAATAGATGGTAAAACAGATGCTAAGATCCAAGAACTGGGCAGTGAGTATGCTTGAATTGCATTCAAATAAATGAATGCTAAACAGATGCTAAGTCCCAGGAATTGGACGGTGAGTACATTGAGTTTGGTTGGAAAGATGTATAGTATCAAAGATGTGGCAAGGATTGGGTAACAACATTCTATTATCCTGTCGCCGATGTAGAATGTTGATTACGCCAAGACCCTGGATTGGGTAGATGATAATATGAGCATTGGCTCAAGGCAAGATGGCAAGATGGCAAGATTGTAATATGAATGAGAATGGTGGCTGAATTACTTAGTTTTCCTTATCATGCATTATATGTCTTCTTCTTAGATAAGTTGCATATAGTTGCATGGTCATGGACAACTTGTCGACAATGTGGTTTTTCGAACGGTATTCCTGGGCCATGGAACCCGGTTCGTCCTAGGGGAAACCAATGCCGAAGTAGTGGCAGTACTGAAGTAGTAGCACGGTATACAGGACTTGCAGTGGGGCTAGCTACCTGCACTGGCAAGGGCGCTGTATACCTGTAAGACGGTCCAGAATGGCGTGTAGCCAATGACCTTCATATAGATAGGTCAGGTGCTAACAATGTCTTATGCAGGTAGAGTAAATTATTACTCAAATACAGGAAAGGATGTTGGCTGTTGGTAAGAATCACCTGAATGGTGATATTTATATTGAATCATGATATTGTTTCTAACAATGTCTTGTACAGGCAGAGTAAGTATTATAAATGTACAGGGATGGCTACACGACCGTGGGTAAGAATCACCAAAGGGTGATAACAGTATGCTTTAAATTATGTTGGCTATGAGAATTGCATGCTTTACTTCTTGTCGGCTATAACATGAAATTGATCCCAAGGCAACGAGAAAGACCATTGATAATAATGTTCTGTAACATAATTACTTAGTGCTGTCTTCTTAGGTGAGTTGGGCCAGCACCGCTCGCCAGTACATTGATGATGTACTGACCCACGTTGTGGACAATATTACAGGTGTTTGCTTGGGGGAAATCCTGTGAATCAGTGCTTGGCACCAATGAATCGGATGGGTGTGCAGAAGCTCTTCTTGCAAGGCGATGTCTTCTGCTATACGGGACATAATGTATGGAACAGGGGAACTCAGTTGTACCAGTGAGATTGTAGCCATATTGGCAAGTTTATTGTAAAGAAATCGGTATATTCAGTTGTAGCCTAAAGGGCAAGTGTATACATTCAGTCGGCTATTTAAGAGCCTTGTAAACAGTTGTAAACTCTGTATTCCGCTGCGAGTCTTGTATTCAATTGTAAACTCTGTATTCTGCTGCAAGTCTTGTAATCCATTTTGATTATCAATAAAGAGATACATTTCTTCATAAATTGTGTGACTTCAATTTATCTGCTTGGTTCCGCTGCCTTATTGATGTTTTCTGAGAATTACCAGGAACTGTAATGGTTTTGCCTTGTACAAGTGCAATCTAGACTTGTACGGCATCACGCCCAGTGGCTTGTTTTCGATCCTCCGAGATCGGGGCGTGACATAATGGTATCAGAGCACGGCTTTACGTCCTTGGATTCCTATTCGATTTGTTTCGAATCAATGTTGCTACTAAGATGATTCTAAGCTGCTTCCGTGATGATTCAAAGATTGCTTCTGCGATTATTCAAAGTTGTTTTCACGGTGAATCAAAGTTGCTTTCACGAATACTCAAAGTTGCTTCCGCGATAAAATCAAAGTTGCCTCTATGATGACTCATAGTGCTTCTGCGATTATTCTGTGTTGCTTCCAAACTATTCTATGTTGTACCCTTGACTGAAAGTCCGTTGATCATTCTAACCTCTTACTGGGTGTTCCATACAATAAGTCTAAATATGTGGGCTGTGATATGTGTGCTTTGTTGAATTTCTAAAAGATACCAAAAAGAATAATAATGATGCGATGCGTAAGTTTGTGATGTATGCTGGATGTCTTATGTGTGGGATTCTTTGAATCGATTGTTATGCAGCAATCGACAGTGGGTGATGGCATGGTATGTTGGAACAGTATGTGCATGAATTTCAGTGAATGGGAATTGATCGAATTTTGAGTCGGTATTTGTGGTCAGCATAACCACTGCAGGATGGATAGTCCATGTTGGATGTCGGTTTGATACGAAGGAATATTGTGTTTGGAATGGCTTGAGCTCTGGGTGGTATATTACATATACCCTTGTTGTGATAAGATGTCCCTTGACCCTTGATGTGTCTATGATTTTGTGATTGCTTTACCTATAAGGTAGTGGGTGGTATCGAATCATAGCTGAGCTTACGATTGATACATGTCGGCTAGGAATGTCCCTTGATGATTAAGTTCGGATGACCCGTTGTGAGATTTTGATGTGTTCGGGTGAACCATCGCTAGACCTTGTCGGTTAGCATTAAGTTGGGTAATAAGAGATTGAGAATATGAAATGAATGCCTTGGTTGGGAAGAAAACAACGAATTTCAGATTCAGGCGAGTACTTGAATCAGTTGGGTAGAAGGATTGTAGGCTTGGTAATGATAGTGTGGTGTTGCTATTGAAAGATTTTCCGAGAACAACTATGGACCGAATATTGAACGATGTTAGAATTGAGTTAAAGAAATTGCATGTTGGATATCGATAGAACTGATGGTAATGTTAGACGCTTATCGGGATGTTGCGAATGATTTAGAAGATGTAGAGAGTTGCATCGACGACCGAAAAGTTAGAGAATGGGCTTGTGGAATAGATGATCTTAGCACGTGGTGCAGTGTGCTTAAAGAAAATTGATGTCCCGAATTAACAAGTTATGATCCTTGACTATTTTGAGGCATAGAAAATGGGTACTTGTCCCTTGATGTACGAAAGAGTAGATGTTCCTTACGAGAGTCGAATGGCTGGAACACAAATAAGTATCGAGGTGCAGCGATATGTAATAGACCCTGTCGGTAGATGATGTTGTCACATGAATAACAAGTTGGGTGGAATATAGAATTGTTGGATTATGACTTAGCCGATGAGTTATGTCATGTCCGCTAAGATGATCGATATATGATGCGAGATGATTGGTGCTATAGAGATTGGATTGGTGCATGAATAGTAAATCTTCTTATGGAATCAAAAGGAGATGATACAAAACTAATATTGATGGTTAACGTGAATTGCTAAGAGATGACCGTGTTGGTGTTAGAAAATTTATAAATGATGCCTCGAAAGAAATATGATTATGTAGTTATCTTATTTCGTTGGTTAAAAGAGTACGGACCGTATCGATGATCTAAGAATGTAGGAAACGAATATGTCGCGAAGAGACCGTAGGAAAGAGATCATAAGTGATAAATATTGAGGTAACAATGTTGGATTATAACTCAGAATAGTTGACCCGATTGAATAGACAATTTGAGTACGATATGAGGATGCAAGTCGAATTGAACAAGTAATGCTATGTCTATGCAAGTGGAAATTAAAAGTTTGGATATTTGATTTAGGAGTTTTATATGATAGCTTCGAGATTGACCCATAGAGTTGTGGGATAGAATTGTTGGATAGAATTATCGGATAGATTTGGTCGGTTACGGGTAAGTCTAGAATGAGACTTCGTTGGGTATGACCCGAGTATGAGTACGGGTAGAAAGACTTGACCCTAGATTGTCGGCTGGTTGCCTAGATTGTTGGCTAGTTGCCTAGATTGTCGGTTGGTTGCCTAAGTTTGAGATTGGTGGCTATGTTCTCCAGTTGTCCGTGTTGGGAATAAGTTTATAAGATTGGGGTGGTGTCCCATGTCCCTAAGTTGGTCAGACCGTAGAGTTGCCCTATGTTGAGAATTGGTTGCCTCTAAGATAAGAGATAAGTATGTTCCTGATAGCTACTCATCTCATATGGGTTAGCTGAATGTCTGGTTTAGCTTAGATTAGCTGACCGTAGAGACTTGATTGTATGCTAAGTTGACTATTGGAAAACCGTAGGATGTCCCTATTGGTGTTGCGTGAGTATAGTTGGAATGAATAAGATGTGTTGGAAGATAGGCTTTGGAATGGAATAGATATTTGGGAAATTTGATGTTATAATGTTGGATGGGATGACGGATCATGTTGGTTTCGAAAATTTGGTTGCCTTTATTGGATTGCTGGAAATTGTTGGGACTAGTTGGATTTGATTGATTGATATTGAGGTACAAAAATTATTGGTAGTGCTTTGAGATAGTTGGAATAATTTCATCGACCGAATCAGAATTGAGGATATAAGTGTAATGACGGAATTGGATAGTACATGTAGTCGAGATCGGCGAGATGCGAATGTGAATAAGAACGATCCTCAGGATTAATGTTATTGGATATAAAAGTTGCCTATGCGAGAGGATAATATGTTGGCTTGATCAATACGAAAAAATGTTGGAATACAACGAGAAATGTTACTAGAATGGAATGATGGTACAATTTGATGGATGGATTATGATAGAAAAGTTACGAGTTGCAAACAAAGTATATGGATGCGAATGATAACGAGTGCAAGATTGGGCCGATGAGCATCGGGGAATCGAAATAAAATGTGGCAATATGATTTATCAACTTTGGTGGCATGTATGACAATGAACTTGAAAGGAATACTTGATACATCTAAGTCGGAATATTTTGGAAATTTTGGATCGGTTGAGGATAATTGCTTGAGTTGGAATTGGTAACATCTGTTGTGTTATTAGTTGGTTGGATATTGAATGAACAAGTGGGATTATACGAGATGCTCAAAGAATTACTGATGTTCGGGAAAGAAAGGTACACCGTAGCTCGTTCGTTTTCTCTATCACTGAACTTGGCTGAAGTGCATGTATTTCGGGGACGCCTAAAATATGTGTATGATTCCAACTAAGTGGTATGCTGAATTCAAACGAAGCCACGGGAAGGATTATTATGTGCTAAGGATTTGCACGAGTGTTGGAGGAAAGATCAAAGATGGTAAACTATGTCGAATTAATTGGGATGCTGTAACGAGACGGTATATTACTTGAAATCAATCGAGATATTGCGGAGAAATATTAAATGGTGCAAGTTGATCGTTGAGAAGTTTCATGAAAAGTTGGTTGAAGTTTTGGGGATGAGTTTTGTTTTAAGTTTCGAGGACGAAACTTTTTCTGGGTGGTATATATTGTAACGCCCCGACCCGCAAGATGCCTTATGATGGATGGTTGGTTCGATGAAACCTTATTGGACTTGAGAATATGCGAAGGATCGCTTGGAAGTCTATGCGATCGTGGCGGGAATCGTCCTATGAATGTGAGTAGTGTTGAACCCTTCAAAGACCCTTTAGCTTCACGCTTAAAATAAGGATGGGTATGCTATGTTTCTAGTTGAGTTTGTTCAATAACACCTTGCATGGAATTTGGAAAGATAATGAAAGATAATAATCACCTGAACGTAAACTGGTGTGGCTAGATGAATTGTATGCTTGTACACTGTTGCGATGAATTACATGACAGGTGATGGCAAAGTCCCAAATACTTGGGCGGTGAGTATATTGAGCTTTGGCTCAATGAATAGATGGTAAAACAGATGCTAAGACCCAAAAACTGGGCAGTAAGTATGCTTGAATTGCATTCAAATGAATGAATGCTAAACAGATGCTAAGTCCCAGGAATTGGACGGTGAGTACATTGAGTTTGGTTGGAAAGATGTATAGTATCAAAGATGTGGCAAGGATTGGGTAACAACATTCTATTATCCTGTCGCCGATGTAGAATGTTGATTACGCCAAGACCCTGGATTGGATAGATGATAATATGAGCATTGGCTCAAGACAAGATGGCAAGATGGTAATATGAATGAGAATGGTGGCTGAATTACTTAGTTTTCCTTATCATGCATTATATGTCTTCTTCTTAGATAAGTTGCATATAGTTGCATGGTCATGGACAACTTGTCGACAAGGTGGTTTCTCGAACGGTATTCCTGGGCCATGGAACCCGGTTCGTCCTAGGGAAAACCAATGTCGAAGTAGTGGCAGTGCTGAAGTAGTAGCACGGTATACAGGACTTGCAGTGGGGCTAACTACCTGTACTGGCAAGGGCGCTGTATACCTGTAAGATGATCCAGAATGGCGTATAGCCAATGACCTTCATATAGATAGGCCAGGTGCTAACAATGTCTTATGCAGGCAGAGTAAGTTATTACTCAAATACAGGAAAGGATGTTGGCTGTTGGTAAGAATCACCTGAACGGTGATATTTATATTGAATCATGATATTGTTCCTAACAATGTCTTGTGCAGGCAGAGTAAATATTATAAATGTACAGGGATGGCTACACGACCGTGGGTAAGAATCACCAAAGGGTGATAACAGTATGCTTTAATTTATGTTGGCTATGAGAATTGCATGCTTTACTTTTTGTCGGCTATAACATAAAATTGATCCTAAGGCAACGAGAAAGACCATTGATAATAATGTTCTGTAACATAATTATTTAGTGCTGTCTTCTTAGGTAAGTTGGGCCAGCACCACTCGCCAATACATTGATGATGTACTGACCCACGTTGTGGGCAATATTACAGGTGTTTGCTTGTGGAAAATCCTGTGAATCAGTGCTTGGCACCAATGAATCGGATGGGTGTGCAGAAGCTCTTCTTGCAAGACGATGTCTTCTGCTATACGGGACATAATGTATGGAACAGGGGAACTCAGTTGTACCAGTGAGATTGTAGCCATATTGGCAAGTTCATTGTAAAGAAATCGGTATATTCAGTTGTAGCCTAAAGGGCAAGTGTATACATTCAGTCGGCTATTTAAGAGCCTTGTAAACAGTTGTAAACTCTGTATTCTGCTGCGAGTCTTGTATTCAATTGTAAACTCTGTATTCTGCTGCAAGTCTTGTAATCCATTTTGATTATCAATAAAGAGATACATTTCTTCATAAATTGTGTGACTTCAATTTATCTGCTTGGTTCCGCTGCCTTATTGATGTTTTCTGAGAATTACCAGGAACTGTAATGGTTTTGCCTTGTACAAGTACAATCTAGACTTGTACGGCATCACGCCCAGTGGCTTGTTTTCGATTCTCCGGGATCGGGGCGTGACACTAACATTCTAAACCAGCTGATTTGCCAACATCTGATTCAATATGCCTAGGACTATAAGTCCAAAAGTTCTTTTAGTAATACTCTATACTTGACTTAAAAAGTTATGTTAGTATAAAGTTGACTCGATTTAGCTTAGATACAATATAGCTAGATATATAATATATAGACTAATATCCTAAAACTTGACTTATATAACTTAGAAATGGCTAGTTTGACCAAGTTGGACTAGTTTAGCTTAGAGTTGACTCGGTTGGACTATACATAATATATAAACTAATATCCTAAAACTTGACTTATACAACTCAGCCTTTGAGTGATATGCCGCCGCGATCGCTGCACCGATGAAGGAGGGGGTCACTGGGGGGGAGGGGGTCGTCGAGGGGGAGGAGCTCGTCGAGGGGGAAGGAGGCGGGAGAACAAAAATTTTGGGTAAAAAAATAAAATCGATCGAGCAGCCAACCCTATATGAAATATTGTAGCGACGTCCTTATGTAGACACGGGTGATATGCCGCCGCGATAATCTCTGACCACCGCACGCACAAACACGTAAAATAAAAGTTAGCAATACGAAAAGAAGATGACCGATAATCTCTGACCATTTAATATAAAATGTCATGTGTACATATACTGCGGAAAGTATAGACCGCATGAACTGACAAACGAGAATTTGGGGATCAAAGTTGTAACAAGTAAAGTTGTATTTTGGATATATTCTATTCTTGTTAAGCTCTTTGTGCACAAAGCAAGATATAACGAATGCAGAACATCTCTCAAGTTTACGACTCTTGTATGCTCTATACTTGAGTTACGAACTCGATATTTGTTCTGTATTCTCTATTTATAGCTTGCTTTGTGAACAAAGAGCTTGCAAGAGTTCTTTTTCCAAAGCACAACTTGACTTGTTTCAGCTTTGAGACCCTCATTTTCGTGCGTCATCAGTTCATATCGGTCTTCACTTTCCCCAGTAACTTCCTCCAATTAACTCTATCCCTCGGTTGAGCTACTATTTCAAAGCTTTGACACTTGTATATCATTCACTACCTTTATGTATCTATCTTACAGAATTATGGAGCTGAATTACTATCTGCAGAATCGTACTTGGATGTACAACCGTCATCTTGATGACATGTGCGGTATGTGGGATGAATTCATAGAGGGTGTACACCAGTTCCTGCAGTTTGCCAAGGCGTTCCCTCAGTACATGGACGGTACCAAAATTGTCCGTGTGTAAGATGTCGCAACTTGAAATATCATCCATAAGTGGATGTCACGTATCATTTATACTCGAAGGGTTTCACGCCGAATTATTATCAGTGGAGCGAGCACGAAGAACTTGTGTCTTTAACATCGGAGTACGAGCCTTATGTGGATGTCCACAACAACGCTCCTTACGACGATGGGTTGGTGAACATGGTTTTTGACGCGGCCGGGCCTAGTTTAGATCCGGATGATCATGATGCACCTGAGAAGGCACCGAACCCCGATGCTGCACAGTTCATGGAGTTGCTGGAGAATACATGGACTCCATTATATCCTGGTTGTGAGGATCATTCACCGTTGGAGGTGGTTACAAGATTGTTGAGCATCAAGTCCGATTTTAATATATCGCAAGATTGCTACAACCGTCTTATGGAGTTGCTTATAGAAATATTGCCTGAGGGTATGAAGTTGCCTAAAGACTTCTACCGGTCTAAGAGGATGGTTAGATCTCTCTAGATGGGATACGAAAAAATTGATGCCTGTCGCAACGGGTGCATGTTGTACTACAAAGACGACAAGGATGAAGATACCTGCAGATTTTGTGGTGTCGATCGCTACAAGGCATGTGGTAGAAAAAGTCTGTCGGTGCCAGGAAGCCTACCTCTTCGATGCACTACTTGCCGTTGATGTCGCGGTTGTTTATGGTGAAGAAAACTGCAGAAAATATGAGTTGGCATAAGCGAGAACATACCGAAGGAGTGTTGGATCACCCATCTGATGGAGAAGCATGGAAGCACTTTGATCGAGAATATCCAAATTTTGCTTCTGATCCGCATAATGTCAGATTGGGTCTCTGCTCCGACGGTTTTACCCCATTCGGACTTTCGGGATCCCAGTATTCGTGTTGGCCTGTGATTGTCACCCCGTACAATCTACCGCCTTGGATGTGCATGAAGACTCCGTATATGTTCCTCACCGTTATTATCCCAGGTCCGAACAATCCGAAAAGGAACATCGATGTGTATTTACAGCCATTGATTGATGAGTTGAATCATCTGTGGGAAGTAGGTTCCAACATGTACGATGTATCTAGAAAACAAAATTTTCAGATGCGGGTAGCACTTATGTGGACCATCAACGACTTTCCGGCCTATGGAATGTTATCTGGATGGAGCACGCATGGTCGTCTTTCATGTCCGTATTACATGGACAGCACTAAGGCTTTCCGTTTGAAACACGGAGGCAAACCGTGCTTCTTCGATTGTCATCGACAATTTCTGCCGAAGGATCATCCGTACCGGAGGAACATGAATGTTTTTCGTGCTGGCGTTGTGGAGAAGGCTAATCCCCCGCCAAGGTGGCCCGGATACACGATATGGGAAGAGGTAAAAGATTTACCAAGAGCTATTAAGCAGCCTGCTACGGGCTACAAGTGTGACGAATTTGGTCGCACTCATAACTGGACGAAGAGAAGTATATTCTGGGATCTTCCATATTGGAGCACCAATCTGATTAGACATAACCTTGATGTCATGCATATCGAAAAGAATGTGTTTGACAACATAATTAATACTGTAATGGACGTAAAGGGGAAAACGAAAGACAATCCAAAGGCTAGATTGGACTTGGAAGAAATATGTAGACGTCCTGTATTGTATTTGATAGAGGACGGGAATGGAAAGTCTCAGCACCCTACGGACGATCTGTGGATGACCATCGCTGGTGGACTCCATAGAGATACGTACTACGGTACGGGATCCTATGGCGCCCTAGTTGTGACCCAGTCCTCTAGGACATCTCCTGCTAGTGTGCATGGTCCACAGCCGTCCCAGGAGTCTGCCCGAGTCCACCAGATGATGGAGTCTCTCCGTGATGACCTGCTACGACGGATCGAGGAGCAGTCTCAGTACCCTACGGACGATCCTGTGCTGCTAGCACGATTAGATGCGCTCGACCGTGGCATTATGGAGCTCATGGAGACGACTGAGAGGACAGAGCGCAGCGTTAGAGGGTTAGAGCGCACGGTGACGGAGCTGCAGACAGCACAGGTGACCATGACCGATAGGCTGAGATTGGTGACGGATTCGATGGTCCAGAGCAGTGATAAACTGTTATCTACCATGGATTCATACAACCAGCGACTTACAGCGTTGGAGCGTGCTGGTCCTCCGGGTGCGCCTTCATCGTCGTCGACTCCGTCGCCTCCATCGCCTTTTTCATCGACACCGACTCCACCGACGTCACTGCCTTTCCATCGGTATCGATTTCACTTGAGGAGTATGAGTTGTTCTTATCCCTTCGTCGCGGTGGTGCCCCTCCTGCACCAGATCCCTAGTAGTCCTAGTTAGGACTGTTTGTTTGTGTTTGTTTGATCCTTTGTTTGTGACTTGGATATTTGTTGGTTGTGTATACTTGGATGTTTGGATCCTATTTGTTGGATCCTATTCTATTTGTTGGTTGTGTGTAGACTTTGGTTATTTGGTTGTAGACTTTGTTATTTGGTGTAGACTTGGTTATTTGGATACTTGTTGGTTGTGCCTATTCTATTTGTTGGATTCTATTCTATTTGTTGGATCCCATTATATTTGTTGCCTGCTACCTTGTGTTATACTGTTGTTTATGTTATTATTCGTTTCAATTGGATGTTAATGTGCTTCTGTGGTTTACGTTTACCGGTGTTGAGTGTTCCACCGAAGGGGTCGGCGAACCCAGGAAGAAAAGGATATCTGTTATACTGTGTCTTTATGGTTATCTTTTTAAGCTGCAGGGAGAAAAGAATATTCTGTATTTTATTTTATTTTTGCAGATTTATCAACGTTTACGTCCACCGACGTACGTTTGCGTCGGTAAACGTCGGTAAATCTGCAAAATTTTTCAGGGTACCGACGTTTACCGACGTCCTTATACGTCGGAGACCGTCGATAAAAATCGGTGAACGTCGGTAATAATCCCAGGAATTACCGAAATTTAGTGACATAATAGTCGTCGCCAATCCACCGACGTAACGACGGTAAACGTCAGCAAATTCTCAGTACTTTACCGACGTTTTGCGACATTTTCAACGACGTTAATTTACCGACTAAACGACGGTAAACGTCGGTAAGTTTCCAGGATTTTACCGACGTGTAGCGACTTTCAACACGTCGCTAATCCACCGACGAAACGACGGTAGACGTTGGTAATATCCCAGGATATACCGACGTAATCATACGTCGGTGAACGTCGGTATTTGTGACGTTCGGCGACGTTTTAAAGATCAGCGACTTACGTTTCCGCGACAAGTCCAAAACGTCGATAATTGCGTCGGTAAATATTTTTAGCGACGTAATTTGTCATTTTAGCGACGTCTTTAGGCGTCGCTAAAACGACTTATTCTGGTAGTGATGATGAAAGTAAAATGCACATGACATAATGTATCTGATGCTCCCGAGGGGGATAACATCTCAATGTAAAGATCCATATAGTACTAATCTGTGTTAACAATGTGGCAGCATCAAGTAAAGTAATCTAGAGCAAGAATATAAATCCTAACAAGTATAAAATAATCAGAGAATTTACTCGCATGATATCCTGAGTATCTGGTAAGTGTAGATGTCCAGACAGAGTATATGAGTTCTATTTAGAGCGCAACACAGGTCACAACATGTCCAAAATGGTAATATTGAAGTACAATGCATTCTATATGATTTCTAGGTCATTCTAGACTAAAGTTAACTTTTGGTCAACTCTAGTCAACTACACTAGTCAAACTAGGTCAACTAGGTCAAGTCCTAGCCCAATCAAGTCTCACTAAGCCTAACCAAGTCCAGCCTAGCACTCACACACAATCACAAGGTCAACACCAACATCACACATACATAAATACATATACACATATCTACATACACTATATATATAGGCATACCTATAGGCATATAAACATTCATGTTTAAGTTCATACATTATCTCCTTACATTGCATACATACTTGTATACATATATATTTTCATTAATGCATTCATTTAATCGTTCATTCATGTCATTCATTATCTTGCATTTTTTATTGCATATATATCCATTCATAACATACATTATATACATATATATATATATATATATATATATGGTGAGTGTGTGTGTCAATATTGTAGTAGATAGTGATATGGTGTGTGTGTGTGTGGACTGTAGATTATAGTGTGTGTTTGTTAAGGGTGTGACAGTGAGTGGTTTATGTGTGAGGTGAATATGCAATGAGTGAAAAGTGAGGGGTTTATGTGTGTGTGGTGTTCATCTGTGTGGACAGTGAACTAGAGAGTGTGTGTGTTTGTGAATAGTCAAGGTGAACATCAAGGCAGTAGGTGAATGGTGTCAAGTTCATTTCAGTTTCAAGCATTCATTAGCATTTACCTACAGTTGCATACATTGACATTTCTCATTCATGCATACACATTACCATTCCAATTTGCATACTAGTTTAAGATATAAGTATCATACTTATCATGCATTTATATACTACATATCAGTTTACATATCATATCATATTTGAAACCCAAAATCCCCTTTTTATTTCAAAACCCAGTTCATAGTATTGAACTCCATTTCAGTTTCATGCATTAGTTAAATCTCAGTTAAACATATGAAATCAAACCCCATGTATCAAAACCCAAAATCTCATATTCATATATGAACCCTAATTCAGTTAATAGCTAACAGTATTAAATCAAAATCCCAATTGAAAACCCAACATCTCACTTAACATATCAATACAAATCATCAAAACTCATAAAACCAAGTTCATAAAAGAAACCGAAAGTTCACAGTTTCAGCACAGTGAAATTTACTGATACTTACAAATTCGAATTCAAAATGAAATCAAAAACCAAAATGCAAGCACATACAGAGGTGGGTGACATTGTACATGTGTCAGAGGAAAGGATTTCGTGTCCACATAATGGACACAAAGTGTCCAAATACAAGAAGAACAGGGTATCAGAACATGTTTGTGCACAGGCTCGTGCTGAGATGTCGAGGGGTCCATGGACTCGTGTGTCCATCCACCAGTGTCGTGCTCATGTCAGAGGGTAGGTGGGTTATAGGGGCGTGTGTGTGTGTCACTGTATCGGGTCAAAGTCATGTCTTGTCGTGTCAAACAGGGTCGAAATAGTGCCAAAATTCAAGTATCGAAGATAGTGCAGTGCACTGTCTCGTGCTAGTGTGTCGATCCTTCCAGGACACGACACACAACACCATGTGTCTCGTGCTCCTGTCCAGAGTTAGGTTAGGGGTAGGGCTAGGGATAGGTGTGTCTGCACCGTGTCCACGAAGGACACGAAGTGAGTATCAGACGCGAATTGACAGTGTGCACAGTCAGTACAAAACCAGTGCACACTGGATTTCATGTCCGACACGAATCCTCATGACACGAGGCATGGGGGCTGACCTGTCAGTCATTGCCCCCACCTCTATGCCAAGTAGCAGCTGCCCACGTGGCCTGTACGAGGAGGAATCCCCCTCGAGCAGCAGGGCACTACTCACAGTGTGCTGCGAGCGTGTTCGTATCCGATTTGGACACGGACACGACTCGATATTCAACTCAGTCGTGTAGGAATCCAAAGAGCACATGAAGCTCTACAAACCAGTTCAAAAAGAATTTGAAAACAGCAAGAAAAATCCCTCTTGGGCATTTCAACAAACACCTACACCTAGTGAATGATACGTGTCCGATACGGACACCAAACCAATTCTAATTCCTACCAAACTTCACCTACAGCTAGGGGACACCTAGATGGATGCATTTATGGAACGAAATCGAGATTTAGAGGTGATTTGAAGGGTTTACCTATTGAGTGTCAAACTCAATGAAAAAGTCCCAAAATGTAATGTCCTCTTCCTCAAGCAAAGTCCAAATGAGCTCCTCTCCTTGCAAGCTAGCCTCCTTCAACCTCTATTCTAGATTTCAACCCAAATGCAAAGGATTGGGATCAATTTGGTGGAGGAATGAGGAGATTTGATGAAAGGGAAAAGAAATTAGGGTTTCCTACAAGGGGTGTTCTAAAAGAGGCAAGAACTTTGAATAGGTGATTAAATAGGAAGGGAAGAGGTTCTTGATGGTTGTAGGAATAGTTAGGGTTAGGGTTTTGCAAGGTTAGATGAGTGGCTAAGGCTTCTCCACATGAATCTAGGCTCAATCAAAGGCTCACATTAAAAGTAGGGTTTCTTAACATCTAGTCAAAATATCCTACTAACATAATATCTAGATATTAATCTAACTTAGCCATCAAGTCTCTAACCTTCTAACTAAACCTCCATGAACATCATTAACTTCTAGGTTAGGTCAAAACTAGGTTAGTATCTAAATAAAAGATTAGCACTATAATAATCAGTCAAAATTCATTTTTATTAAAAAGTCCAAAATGACCAAAATACCCCAAGGCCAAAAATGATAAATAAAATATCCTAATCACATGGTTAGGCTCTAGGTCAAGTAGTCTCTAGGGTTTCACTAGCAGCACATCAAAAACACAAGTCGATAATTTAAATAGTTTTAAAATGATTAAAAGTAGGGCTGCAAACGAGCCAAGCCGAGCCAAGCTTTAGTAAGCTTGAGCTTGGCTTGACTAGGATTAATCGAGCTCAAGCTCGAGCTCGAGCTTGATAAATTTTTTATTTTAGAGCTTGAGCTTGGCTCGAGCTTGTTTATATTAAGCTTGAGCTTGGCTTGGTTTGAGCTTGAGCTTGGCTTGATAAGCAAGCTTGATTCGAGCTTGATAAACAAGCTCGCTCAACTTTATTTCAAGCTCATTAAGCTTTATTTCAAGCATAACGAACTCGATTCCAATTTAGTTATATTTGAATTTAAGTACCTATAATATTAACAATTTATTTATAAAAATTTAATTAAAAAGTTCCTTAATATCAATTATTAAGGACATATAAATATATAATGCACAAAAAAAAAATATAATTAGAATTCAACAAAGAACAAATGAGCTTCTAAACAAGCTCCTAAACGAGCTCTTAAACGAGCTTCTACACGAGCTAGCTCACAAGCTCATAAACGAGCCAGCTCGCGAGCTCAAACGAGCCGAGTACTTCTAAGCTTGAGCTTGGCTCGTTTATTAAACGAGCTCAAAAATGAAGCTTGAGCTCAGGTTGTTTAGTAAACGAACCGAGCTCAAACAAGCTTTTATTGAGCCGAACTTCGAGCAGCTCGCGAACGGCTTGGCTCATTTGCAGCCCTACTTGGAAGTAGGGCTGCAAACGAGCCAAGCCGAGCCAAGCTTTTGTAAGCTTGAGCTTGGCTTGACTAGAATTAATCGAGCTCAAGCTCGAGCTCGAGCTTGATAAATTTTTTATTTTAGAGCTTGAGCTTGGCTCGAGCTTGTTTATATTAAGCTTGAGCTTGGCTTGGTTTGAGCTCGAGCTTGGCTTGATAAACAAGCT
The DNA here is from genome assembly GCA_029216955.1 of Iris pallida. Taxonomy (NCBI): domain Eukaryota; kingdom Viridiplantae; phylum Streptophyta; class Magnoliopsida; order Asparagales; family Iridaceae; genus Iris; species Iris pallida. The sequence goes on along the minus strand of JANAVB010035817.1, from coordinate 4,548,583 downwards.
TGATAAGCTCAAAATCATTAAGCTTGATTTCAAGCTTAACAAGTCCGATTTCAATTTAGTTATGTTTTAATTCAAGTACATGTAATATTAACAATTTATTTATAAAAATTTAATTAAAAATGTTTCTTAATATCAATTATTAAGGACATATAAATATATAATGCGCGCGCGCACGCACACACACACACACACACACACACACACACACACACATATATATATATATATATATATATATATATATAATTCAACAAAGAACAAACGAGCTCCTAAACGAGCCAGCTCGCGAGCTCAAACGAGTCGAGTACTTCTAAGCTTGAGCTTGGCTCGTTTATTAAACGAGCTCGGAAATGAAGCTTGAGCTCAACTTGTTTACTAAACGAATTGAGCTCAAACGAGCTTTTATCGAGCCGAGTTTCGAGCAGCTCGCGAACGGCTTGGCTCATTTGTAGCCCTAATTAAAAGTCACCAAAAAACATAACATGATTTAAATAACATTATTAAATGATTAAAAATACAAAAGTACAAAATTACCCTCATTTAGAAAAGTGGGTGTTACAGAGAGGAAGAGGGGGTGAGTGAGGAGAGAGATGAGTAATGGGAGAGGGGTGGGCTAGCTGCTTGGGGGTAAGAGAGTTAGGGTTAGGTTTAGAAAGAGTGGAGAGAGGGGGTAGTTATTAGGAATTGAATCAATAATAATAATAATAATAATAATAATAATAATAATAATAATAATAATAATAATTGTAACAACAATAATAATAGGAATAAATGAAAATCAGGGCTCAATAGTTAAGGCATGTCAAGATCCAAAATAATAATATTTGAAGATATACAAAATTTAAAATCATCCAAATATAAAAATACGGTCATATACCTATTTCCAAAATAGGGATTTGATAGTGCCGGACCTCTTCATTCAACAAGCTACTTTTGATTGCCTCCATCGTGACAACTCCATTAGACGCGGAGTTGCTCACCGACACCACCCACGTCTCTCAGTTTTCCGACAGAGAACTCAAGAGCAGTAGGGCCTGAAGCTCATCATCAATCACCATTTTCATCGCAGACAACTGATTGATGATACCCTGAACCTCGTTCAGATGTTGTGCCACTGGGGCACCCTCCGTGTACTTCGAGTTGACGAGTTGGCGAATAAGAAATACCTTATTGCCAGCCGTCTTCCTTTCGTACAGCGAATGCAGCTTCTCCCATAATGCTTTTGCCGAACTCTCCATGGACACGTGGTGAAACACTGAATCATCCAACCATTGGCGGATGAATCCAGCGGCCTTCCGATGCAGTCATTTCCAGTCTTCAGCAGCTTTGTCCGTTGGCTTTGCGTTGTCGCCCTTCAACGGACCATGCAAGTCCTTGTACCAGAGTAGATCCTCCATCATTGGCTTCTAAATTGTCTAGTTTTTCTCTGTGAGGGTGATAATACGAGTGTTCATCTGCTCCGTAGACATGGTTGTCAGAACCTCCAAAGCTCTGATACCAATTGTTGGGTATCAGATCCGAACGAATCGAACCATCGCTTTGGTACCAATTGTTGGGCGCATGCGAAAGTGTTTGCCAACCCACCTGACCAAAACCAACCCACGTCTAACGGACACAAGCACAAGATGAAGACAAGTATATGGCGGTGACGTACGTCACCTGGACAAATCCCAACCTTTAATAACTCAGATGAAAGTACAAGATTGACAGAACTCACGTTGAACCCTTTGCCCTAATAGGTTCAACCCCCTCACCACTCTCAAGAAAAAAAAAACAGAAGATTACAATTGAGATTACTCACCAACCCGTAATAATCTCCCTAACCGAAGTTGACGACTCCTCGATTAGATCTTCTTGTTCCTTCTGTCTTGGATGGCGAAGTTCTAAGAGCAAAGTACGGACTTTCTCTTATATTTTCTTGTGGACAAGCACCCCGAATCTCTACTTTTGTGCTTTTTGCTTATTCTGTGTGCCTCCACCCTCACCCCATATATATAGGATGAGAACAATCATATTTTAGGTCATAATATGATTTCTTAATTAGGAAGCCCTCAAATAAGAATCTTATTACACCTAAAATAGCCCATCAATTATCCTATTTGAGATCATAATAGGATTTCCTAAAATAAGAATCATATTATATCTAAAATAGCACAACACAATTATGGACATCTAAATCTAATCAAATCAAATATTTAATTAGATTTGGATTCCACAAGTATGTTGTTACCAAATCCAGACTGGACTCCAATAGAATATTCGTCGTAGATATCACATTCATTTCGTGTTCATGTTCAAACTCGGCAATGATCTATTAAATTATATAATAAGAAAAGTTGAAGGTTTTACTGTAAAACTTTAAAGATTCCTAAAATATTATTAGTTTAAATTATTTGATTAATTTGAAAATATAACTAATGGTGAAATTATAATTATAATATAATTAATATCCACTACCATCAATGTCTACTATCATCATTAATACCCACTATCATAATAAATATTTAGTATCCATTATCATGTCTCTCCCAATATTAATACCTTTTACTTTGTAAAACTATAATGGTATAAATGCTAATTATTTACAAATATCTCATTTTTTATAAAAAGAGGAAAAACAAATTTCACACAAAAATTTTCCATTACAAAATTTTGACTATTCAAAAAAAAATAGCATAATAAAAGTTGGTAAAATTATAATTTTTTTTCTTCTTTCAAATAACTACTATTATAAGGAGGCTTTAGAAGGGCTCAAGGTTGAGCCGTCTAAGTCGTGTGTATATTATAAACCATTTAATTTATAAAAAAAATTGTTGAAAGAAATTTAAATTTGTTATATATATTCAATATGAGTAACCAAACTCAATCAAACAAGAAGAATACCTCCCACCTTAACCACGTGAGTTAGAAGAGGTGTTTGATTATAAGTGGATAATATTTTTATTATCTTCTACTATATAATGAGGCTTCAAAACGGCTCAAAAGTGCGCCGTCTAAGCCGTAATTATATCATGGTCCATTTAAAAAAAAACTAAATTATGTAAAAAATTATTGAAAAATATTTAAATTTATTATACATATTCAACGTGGGGAATCGAACTCGTCAAACAAGAAAAATACCCCACCTTAACCACATGAGTTCAAAAAATATTTGATTGTAATTGGATATTATTCTTATTTAAATTTTGCACGTATAATAAGAATATTATCTAATTATAGTCAAATATTTTTTCTAGCTCATGTGTAAAGGTGCAAGGTGTTTTTTTTGTTTGGTTGAGTGACGTTGGCAAATTTAAATTTTGGGGAAATTTATGAAATGCCCAAAAAACGAAAAAGTTTTATGAAAAACCCACCGCACAATAACATTTCATCGCGTGCCCAGAATTAGCAAAAAATATATAAAGAGGGTTCCGAATGACCTTTTTGCCCTTCCTTCTAATTTATTGAAAACACCCACGAAACTACTCTTAAAAAAAACGTTTCGATACTTCATCTTCTTCCATACGCTGCTCACTTTCGAATCTAGGTTTTCTCCTCAAAAATCTTCAAAAACTCGTCGAAAAATTTCGGAAAGACCGAGACAAACGGCAAAAGTGCTAAAACGGAGGTCCAAACATCATTTTTTTGTAATTCTAAAATTTCGGAAGGCTGTCTAACGGAGAAGCTATTACTTTTAGGCTCCTCGAAGATACGCTCATTTTGGGACAAACCATGCCTCGTTTCGACCTCCCAGTCAAAAGTTATGGCCCTTCAAAGTTTCAACTGACCATAAAATGCAGGAGAATGGTCATTCTCCGTGTTAGAACACGAAAAATGTTAATTTCGCATGAGGGTGGCCATTCTCCGTGTAGTAACACGGAGAATGTCATTCTCCGTCTTAATTTACACGGAGAATAGTCATTCTCTGTGTTAGAAACACGGAGAATGTCATTCTCCGTGTAAATTAACACGGAGAATGATATTCTCCGTGTTAAATAAAATGGAGAATGACCATTCTCCGTCTCAATTTACACGAAGAATGGCCATTCTCCGTATAATTTAGCACGGAGAATGGTCATTACAGTATTAAAACGCAGGAGAATGGCCATTCTTCGTATTAGAAACACGGAGAATGCCATTCTCCGTGTTAAATAAAACGGAGAATGGCCATTCTCCGTGTAATTTAGCACAGAGAATGGTCATTACAATGTTAAAACGCAGGAGAATGGCCATTTTTCGTGTTAGAAACATGGAGAATGCCATTTTCCGTGTAAATTAATACGAAGAATGTCATTCTCCGTGTTAAATAAAACGGAGAATGACATTCTCCGTCTTAATTAAAACGGAGAATGACATTCTCCGTGTTAATTTACACGGAGAATGGTTATTCCCAGTGTTAAAACGTAGGAGAATGACCATTCTCCGTGTAATTTAGTACGGAGAATGGCATTCTCCGTTTCTAAATTACACGGAGAATGGCCATTCTCCGTGTTAAAAACACGGAGAATGCCATTCTCCGTGTAAATTAACACGGAGAATGTCATTCTCCGTGTTAAATAAAACAATTAAAACGGAGAATGACATTCTCCGTGTTAATTTACACGGAGAATGGTTATTCCCAGTGTTAAAACGTAAGAGAATGACCATTCTCCGTGTAATTTAGTACGGAGAATGGCATTCTCCGTTTCTAAATTACACGGAGAATGACCATTCTCCGTGCTAAATAACACGGAGAATGACATTCTCCGTGTTAAATGACACGGAGAATGGTCATTCTAATGTTAAAACACAGGAGAATGGCCATTCTCCGTGTTAGAAACACGGAGAATGCCATTCAACACGGAGAATGGCATTTTCCTTGTTAAAAATGCAGGAGAATGACTATTCTTCGTGTGATATCGACGGAGAACAGTTGACAGAAACCTAATTTTTTTCGTTTTTTTTGTTTTGTGGAAAGAAATTTGACATGAATAAAGATTCAAAAGTTTTCGTTCTTCTTTCAAAACGATGCTAACTCTTATGGAAAAGAAGAAGAAGATCTTCTCTCCATAATTGACCTAATTGTCGAAGAAGAAGAAGAAGAAGAAGAAGAAGAAGATGAGCGATGATCGGAGTTCGACTGAAAAAAAAGCATGGTGAACTACGAACGATCTTTGCGATCTCTGCTGAAGATGAGAGCAATGGAATTCAGATCTCTCGTGAAGAAGAAGAAGAAGAGAATCGCAATCCAGATCTGAGTTTGTGCGGAGGGGTAGTTATGGTATTAATTTTGTAAATACAGAGCATCTAAAGGAAATCTTTGAATATTTGACGTGAAATTATATAATTCTGGACATTTCATAAAATTCATCCTACGGGTGGGTTTTTCATACAACCCAACCCCGAAATTGGGTTTCTCAGCAATTTCCAGTTAAATTTTTTTAACAATTTTTTACATAATTTTTTTAATAAAATAAAATAGACCGTGATATAATGACGGCTTAGACGGCTCATTTTTGAACAATTTTGAAGCCTTATTATATAGTGGAAGATGTTATTATACGTAGTACGTGTATTTAGTAGTAATTATAAACAGCTTTTTATATAATATTCTCTATTTATGTAATAAATTAGTATAAAATACATGTGCAAAGTGCATGCACAACTGCTAGTAACAGTATAATTAAAAAAAAAAAAAACTGCTAGTAACAGTAGTCCCAATTCCCAATCCCACCACGAAACTCTGGCGGACAAAACACCAAACACCTCATCTTCATCCTCCTCTCCACTTCCGCCATAGCCCATGCTTCTTAACTCATGAGTACCAGCCTCGTAGTAGCCGACGCCATCTGGGAACAAATCAAGTCCTCTCGTTCGGCCACCGACGACCATCTCTCAACGTAACTCTCTCTCTCTCTCTTTCTCTCTACAATCCCAAGTCCCACCATTGAATATTTCTTCTTCTGGTCACTTTTTTTTTTGCTCTCTCAAGCTTGCACTTCCTCTTCGGAAAGAACTTCGAGCGCGCCGCCAAGATCGTCGACGAGCGCGGCGTCCGCAAAGTCTCCGGCGCACCCAGCGGCCGCTTCGTGTTCGTGGTAATGCCCATTTTTTTTTGCCATGTACACCCTTTAAAGTATTCATATTTGCATGTATACCCTCAAATAAGTTATATTTACAAGTGTTTAAGCTAATTTTACCGAAAAGAGACTAAAATGTAAGGATAGAAGAAGAAGCACTGCATTGAAATCATTAAATAGCCAACTAGAGTGCGCCACCAAGTGCAGAGTATGAAAAGTTTCCTGTGGGCGGAGCAGCCACTTTGTGTTTGTTCTAATGCCCATTTTTTGTTGCTTTTGGGTGTTGGCATGTACACCCTTCAGAAATGTACATATTTGCATGTATACGCTCAGAAATGTTTATTCTTTTGTGTAGGTATTAGGTACCCTTATCGTTAGGCCATCTCCAATGGGGATTTCTAAAATTGAGTTTCTATCCTACTTGGTATTGCACTTTAAGGAAATTTCTATCCTAGTTGTTAGAGTTTCTACGTAGAAATTTTTGCATGTATACGCTCAGAAATGTTTATTCTTTTGTGTAGGTATTAGGTACCCTTATCGTTAGGCCATCTCCAATGGGGATTTCTAAAATTGAGTTTCTATCCTACTTGGTATTGCACTTTAAGGAAATTTCTATCCTAGTTGTTAGAGTTTCTACGTAGAAATTACACATGCAAAAAAGAAATTCTCTAATGATTCTCCATTTCTATCCTACGTGGCAACAAATGAAAGGATCAATTTAGTGACGTAGGGTCCAATATTAATTGCTATGGGAGGGAAAATTTCTATGAGAGTTTCTACATGTAGAACCCTCATAGAAACTCTCCATCCTACGTCACCGCCACATAGGATAGAAATTGGGATAGAAATCATGGTTGGGAGAAGTTTTTTTTTCCTAAAATGGATTTCTACCATAGAAACATGGGAGATAGAAACCCAATTAGAGATGGCCTTACTATCTACTAGAGGATGTATGCACACGTACAAAAGCACATGCTTGTATTGAACTATTGAAGTAGAACCATAATCATTTCTTGAACAGCATGCGTGCATACAGAACATGCATGCATGGTTAATTAACTTTTTTTTTAAAAAACTTTTGGGGCTTATTAACTTGCTTTTATGATGAGGGACGATGACTTCACGGAGAGATGGCGGCTTCAAATTAGGAGTTGTAGTTAAATATAGCATTGATATTGTATAGATGAGTATATTTCTGTGGGTTTTGTTAACACGTGCCCTTAGGGCACATGTTAACAAAACCCTAGTTCTATTAGTAAGTCTTTAAGCTACTTTATCCAAAAGGTAATTAGTCTGGGTTTGGGGTTACTTATTGGAGGCTATTTATGTTTTTTTTCTTCTTTGGAAAGCGGTGAAAGGCTGTTTGGTTACTTTGGTAAGAACATTTTCTCAATTTTTTTGGTTGAAAAGTCTGTTCAATTCTGTGCAACAATATGCTGTCAAAACCTGTTTCTGGTGTGGATTTTTGAAAACCAGCAACAATCCCAAACCAAGCCATAGAAGTAAGAGTGGAGAAAAGAAGCATTGCATTGAGATCATTGGAAATCAACTATGAATGCGGAGTCCGAAAAATTTCCAACGAACCTAGCGACCACTTTCTGTTGTGGTGATGTCCATTTTGTTACTTTTAGGTAAAGTATGGTTCCATAATAGTTTCAATGTTTCTACAATGTCATATAGTCTCAAAAATGTGAATTGTGGTATGTGTACTGCTGTATGATATGGAATTGCATGTAAAACCCTTCGAATAATTTGCATGGATGCCCTTATCCTAAGTATCTTGGTTATTACAATGTAAGACCAACAATACATGTAACAGATATAAATAGTATTTTCAACTTCTAACAATATGATTATGGAGCCAAAGTTGATTATTAATGGTGATAATTGTTGCTTCTTCTCAAATTTCTAACTATTTTACTTGTTTGTAATGTTATTTTTGTAAACCAATTCATAGTATAATCATAGATAATATAAATGATCTCAAATATTTGATAAATTAACAACAACAACCCTTTTTTCCAACTTTTTGGTGTTGATTGTTTGAATATCTTCTTCCATTCGACTCTCTTAAGGGCAATGTCCTATATAACGCTAACAAAAACTATATCTTCTTGTAAAACTTCAAGCCATGTTTGTCTAGGCAAACTTCAAACCATGTTCGTCTTGGCTCTCTAGTCCTAGTGGCTCGATTAACTACTATATAATCGGTCCTCTTGCATCAACATCTATCGATCTGCGTCATAAATGTCCAAGCCACTTAAAGATGAACTTCTCCAGTCTTGCCTCGTCCTCAATTGACATCAACACCACCTCTACTTCCTACGGTTACACTCATTTCTTATCCTATCCTTTAATCTATTGCCACTCATCCATCTTAGCATTCTTATTTTGGTGGCACCAACCTTTTGGACATGTTTCTTAATTGTCCAATACTCTAGTCCATAAAACATAATAGATCTTATAATAGTCTTGTATAATTTTTCTTTCATCTTCAGAGGTATCTTGCGATCACAAAATACTTTTAATGTATTCAATTTTAACCATCAAATTTTAATCCTATGCATGACATCATTTACAATCTCGCCATCACTTAATCTCAATAAATGATTGATCCTAAATTCCGACTATGTCTCTTGTCATGTATATGTACTCCTCCATCATTTCTATCTGACTTATGTCTGAAGTTACATTTTATATACTATGTATTCGTTCTACTAATTTTAAATCCTTTATATTCTAGTATTTCTCTCCACATTTGTATTTTAGCATTTAACCCATTTTTACTCTCATCGACAAATACAATATTGTCAACAAACTTCATACACCATGAACATACACCATGAAACTTTCTCATGGTTATGCCCAGCAATATCATCTATACTTATCATGAAAAGGTAAGGGTTTATTGTTGATCATTGACGTAAGCCAATGGTAATAGGAAACAGTTTACTGTCTCCTCCAACAATTTGTACGGTCGTCGTAACTTGATCATACATATCCATAGTAGTCTCAATATAACTACTATGAACTTGTTTTTTCTCCAAACCCACTATATTATCTCGAACTCGATTATAAGCTTTCTTTTAGTCAATAAAAACAAATATATAGATCTCCCCTTTTTTTTCTCTAGATATTTCTTTTAATCTTCTTAATAAGTAAACGATTTCCATAATAGATTTTCTTTCATAAGATCAAACATTGAACTGATCATTTGAATTTTTGATCTCTTTCCTTAATCTTTGGTAAATTACTCTCTTATAGTTTTATGGTATGACTCGTAAGCTTAATCTCTCGATAGTTATTACAATTTTGTATATCTTCCTTCTTTGTATATTATAATATGGCTACTAACAATGTTTTAAAAGACAAAGATGTAAGGCGAGGCGTTTAGTCATCCTTGGGGTGAGTGTAAGTCCCGTGGAGTGAGGCATAAGTTCTTCGCATATTAAAATTATATATCAAAAAGTATAATATATTTAAAATACTGAAAAAGGAAAACAAATGATCAATAATAAAACATATGCTAAGAATATGATATAAGTTCCAAATGAGAGCCATTAAGTAAATTATGTGCCATTCTTTAACGGTCATAAGAGTCCAAGATTAGAACATTTCCACATTAAAAAAGTAGCAACTGGTTGCTTATAAGGTTAACTCCAAAGTATCAAAATAATGAACCGGTGGAATAGATATGCAGGAATACGAAAGATAAAAAACGAGAAGAGAAGACGATTTGATGTTTGCAGCCGCAGAGGGGAATGATAGGGTTTTGCTCAAACTTGGGAACTTCGTCTTAGGTGATAATTAGGTCCTTTGATATTATAAACCACAATCCAAAAAATATGACTCCTATTGGGTTTAAGTTGTACATATATGGCATTAAAAGCATACTCATGTATAAAAGGTACGCCGAATAAAGAAACATGCACCTTCTAAGCCTTTGGTTTAATTAGACGAGTCTCAAGACTTCTTTTAGAATGTCCCCTCTCGAAAAGCCTTCCAAAACGAGTCCCATGAATGCTTTTAAAATATTAGGTACTATAATACTACTCCATCCATCAGGCATCTTCTTAGTCTTTAGGATTTGGTTGAATAAATCAGTAAGCCATATCAATTTTTTCAAACTTAAACATTTTCAAGTCTCAGTAGAAATGTAATCAGGTCCTACCACTTTTCTTTTTCTTTAAATAATCCTTTAACTTCCAAAAATTTGATATTATGAGAATAACAATATAACTTATCCTGAACTAATTTTGTATATAAACTAAGCTTTTCTTGGTTGCTCTTGTTAAACAACTTGTGAAAATACTCATCCCCCTCTCTTTAATACTATTTTCTCTTACTAATATTTTTGGTCCTCACCCTTGATACACTTAATATAACCCAAGTCTCCACTCATCCTTTTCCTACTCTTAGTCCGAAGCCCAACCATTGACTTTTGAACTCCTAGAATCTCTTTTGCTACTTTCTTGGTACAATTTGACATATTATACCCCATAGCATTAGAATATCCTTTTATACTCCACCTTCGTTCCTTTACAATTTTATCCTTAAAAGTTATTATCTCCTTTCAAGTTTCACCATTTGGTTCTCGGTCTCTTCTCTATCCCAACATTGCTCTTCTATTTTCTCATACTAATTTCGAAGACCATCAACCTATGTTGAGTGGTTAAGTTCTATCATGTTATAATTTTACAATCTTTACATGCTATCTACTTGGCCAGTATTGGGTCCACTCTTAAAAGTAATTGAAAGTAATTGATAAATATAACAAATGTACATAATTCTAAAACAAGTGCCCCATGACAAATGAAATAACTTTTGAGGGTATGCATGGGACCTAAAATTTGTAGGGGTATCCAAGCAAAAAATGAGTATTTTAAAGGGTATACATCCAAAATTTGATGTCATACCCAAGTTAAAAAACATCCATTCAAAATCTGTCAAAGAACGTAATTGAAAGATGATGTGGACATTTGTGCCACCGGTCTTGCCACCGCGATAAACGTGATAATGAACATGGTTGTTTGAGCTGTATATAAATAAATTTAACTGCTGAGACGAAAGGTCTATTAAAGATTTTCTATATACAGCTCAATGAACCATATCTCATGCACCTATGTGACAATATTCGGTACCAGGTGTGTCCATGTCGCCATTCTGTTACTTTCTTTGATGGATGCATGACATTGTAAGAAATTTCCTTGGGAGTGACTTTGAATTTTTTTGTACCACTTTGAAATTTTTTTTTTGTATGACGTCATTGTAAAAATGTTGAAACTACCTGTACCAAAACCATATTTTACCCTTCTATTGGAAACTATTTTTTCTTGATTGTATACTTTGGGGGCATTAGGTGATCGGAGAGTCGAGGCGGAAGGAGGAGTACATCTGCTTCCCAGAGCACCACTGCACCTGCTACTCGTTCTTCTACGATATTGTCAGCAGGGGAGAACAACTTTGTGTAAGTTTCACACTTGATTTCTTCTATAGATTGGTGATGGTGTTGATTTCAGGGTCTTTTTTTTGGCAGTGTAAGCATCAGTTGGCAGCTCGGCTGGCGGAGGCAGTCGACGCACACACAGAGGTGGGGTTGTCCGATGAACAGCTGGCATTGATGCTCGCTAAGCTCTAAAGGTACTGTTTGTATTTAAAAAAGAAGTTTCTGCATTTCTTTTTCTTTGGTGCTACTTTTGGTTTATGCATGGAATGTTTGATAGTTTGAAATCTAACAACATATGTAGTCAGTGGAAATGTCATTACTTCGCTCTTTGACATGATGGCTCATAGAAACGAATGCAATTCCTTATAACAACATATTGCGTCATCATACTTCTTTGTCAAGACTATTTTAGCATACGGAGACTCGGAGGACGCTCCTTGGTAGCATGAAACTGTATGACTGAAAAACTAGGTCCACTAAGCTGCAACCAAGGTTCGAAGTGTCGGTATCGGACCATTCCTATGAGTATCGAGATCGGCGGTATCGGCAGTATCGAAGGTTTCGGATCGGAGTATCGGATTTTTTGGTATCGGAAATCAAATAATTATTAATAACATTTTAGAAAATATATTTTATACATTTAGGCATAATTTTAATATTTTCAGTGTTGTTTCTTAGTAGTTTTGAAATTGAATGACATAGTAGTCACCCTTACCTTTTGATTTACATACAATTGATAAGTTTTCTTCTTTTACATGTTTTTATAATCTTTCTATGCTTTTACACCCTTGTTGATTGGTCTTTTTTGTTCAATTTTCTTTGCCAAATTGATTGGAAAAGAGACCCCCAATGTCGATATCGGTCAGTATCGAGTATCGGTCGGTATCGGATCGGGACATGCCAAACCGTTTCGGTATCGGCCGTATCGGATCGGTATTGGCCGATACTGCAAACTATGCTGCAAACTAACCTTCTAGGTTTTTTAGAAGGCTATATTTTAGTCGTAGCTACATTTCTTTAGTCGTAGCTACAGTTATGGTATATAGCTGGCATAAAGATTTTGTAAATTCTTTTGTGGAAATTTATAGTGCTACTTTGCTGATCCCATATTGTGATAAATGGAGCTTATTTCATTTTGAGCACATTACTTTACTTTTACAACAACAACAAAGCTTTTATCCCAAAATTTTGTTGTCGGCTAGTTTACTTTACTTTTCTCAAGTAAAAATTACTTCAGAAACCTCCTCCCCAAACACAACTAAGTACCGTAAACAATACTAATGCAACCACCTTTACTTCAAAAATTTATGAACTAGTATGTCTAACTTTATAGGAAGCACGGATATTCCAAAATTTGTGAACTATAATATCATGTCTTGATTGTATATGTATGATACATGTCACCCCAATTTCCTGTATTTCGTATTTGTACTCGTGATTTGATTTCGGCACGTATTTTATTTTCTCGACTTGTGGATTCGGGTCCTCGTAAATGGGTTTTGGACCATGGCTTGGTTTTATTTTGTGGAGTTGGTTTGGTTTGGTTCATCATGAGTGGAACACCTTAGCCTATTCTCCACCTCCATTCCATCACAACCACCCTCATTAAAACCTACCAACCTTTTCTCTCTCCTCCATAACTCCATTAATTTCTTTCAACTTCTTCTTCCTTCTTCCACACAACTCCCCAACCCATAGGCAAGTGCACCTTGCCATCAAATAAGCACCACTTTTTATTTGTCCATTAACTAGATTAGGCCATGGAGAACAACTTTAGAACTTGACATTTTGTGATTTGGAGCTTTCATTCTTCTAGATCTAGGTTTTAACCATTTTCGAAAATCCTTGGTTTTGATCTATTAAACTTCGATTTTTGCATGTTTTGATGCTTCCATGTGGAAGAGAATTCGATTTTACTCAAGTTAGAACTTTGAAAATCTAGATTTGGTTTTGATTTGACAAAGTTATGAAGAATTGAAGTTCTTGGTGTTCTTGGACCTGCTCTCGGCCAGGAAGAACATCCCTCTGCCTTGCGCTCTTTAGCGCATGGCCGGTTGCGCACCCCCGGCCTGTGCTCTTTAGCACAGGGCCGATTGCGCATGACCTCAGCCAGTGCTTTGCGCTGCGCTGGATTGCGCTGGCGCAAGCCATCCATGCGCAAGCCAGCCATGCGCAAGCCGACCTCTGCGCAATCCACCCTTGCGCAATCCACCTCTGCGCAATCCACCTCTGCGCAATCCACCCTTGTGCAATCCACCCCTGCGCAGTCTACCTACCCTTGCGCAAGGCAACTCTTGCGCAGCTCTTCCATGCGCAGTACATACCCTGCGCAACCCAACCCCTGACCCCCCTTGCACAACCCACTTGTCTATGATGAATTGTTTATTTCTTTAAGCTCGGCTCTTCTATAGCTCTATATATATTGGTATTTTATTAGATATTTTACGTCTATTTTATATCCTTACGCCTTTTGTCATGAACTTGATTTTACTTAATATGTTTGGAATGACTATTGTACACGGCATGGTATGACAAGGAACTAGCATAACACGACAGTGATCCGTAGTGGTGCACTCCTGACATGACCAACCTGACATGACAGTGACCCGTAGTGGCGCACTCCTGACAGTACCCTGACATGAATTATCTTGATAACTTGATAGTGGCCCGTGGCGGCGCACTCCTGACTTGACTTGACTTGTAACTTGTAACTTGACTCGTATAATCAACTTGACACCGTGGGTGTTCCTGCTTGCTTGCTTGTACAATCCACTTGTCTTGTCTTGCATCATGTCTAGGACGTGACTTCCTGGGTACCACGGCCAGGGACTCGCGCTAAATTGGATTAGGCTAATGATTAGATCAAACTAGAACATGGAGAATTCCCAGTCACAGACAATCTCGTTATCTGGGCGCTTTAATGGACTTGTAGCTTGCCGACGAGTAGAGCACATTTCCAGCACACTGTTATGTGTTGCACCCTCTAAGTCACCTAAGGGTACATTTGTCTCCCGGGCAATGTACCCACCCATAACTCTCAACCCGCGGAAGGATAACTGGATAGTCTGCAGGGCTTGGGACTGGAAATTCTCACTTGCATCTTGTTAGTAATTAGGCTTGTGATAACCCTAGTTAGTTAAAGTAGTAAGCCGTAGTACTTGCCTGGCCGATTGTGAATGAATGGTGTCCAGCCTTGTCTAAGTCTTGTCTAGCTCCAGTACCTGCTATCTCCTGAGCATGTTTGTTTTACTTATCTTAACGATAAATGAGTACAGACAGTGAGCTATTCAGGCGAAGGGTTACAACCCCGGTCCTTGTCTGGTTTAAGGATTGTAACCTGGCTCCCGGAATGGTTCCACGTCCCTAGTCGTTTATCGCCCTGTGTACTTTACTACTTGTACTTCTTTTATTCTTATGTTCTGATATGCTGGCTTTTGTTTTTATTTGTGGCCTCCTTTGTGGCACTTGCTCTTTCTGGGGTTTGACCCAGCTGGTTTTGTGTGGCCAGATTTCGGAGCAGCTCCCGAGGATCTACCGAACCTCCAGTCCGATGGTGGCGACTAGAAGGAACCCGGGCTACGAGTGGGTTCTCCCTTTTTGTTTCACCCACTTATATGTAAATTTATTCTTTTGAGGCGTTTAGCCGACGAGCACCTGTTAGCTCGATGCACATTTACTTACTGTCTGCCTACGGGCTGTAAAACATGATTAACAAATCCTAGGGTTGATCATGTATGACTGAACTCTTGCTAGTCTTATCATTTTGTACGACTAGCTTCATGATCATCCAATATGTAATATTTGGGACGCCTTATATATATATATTTGATGCTCTAATATCTTGTAACTCTGTTAATTGCTTGAGATTGAGACAATAGGCTTGACCTTAAGAGACTGCTGGCTTGTAGTAAACCCTCATATCTAGACAGCCGTGACCGTATATTTGAGATGTATTCTATTTCAATATACGTAGCTGGCTATGTCTGCCCCCGCTCTCCAGTATTCTGGTTCTGGGGCGTGACATGGTTTAAGTGGTGGCCCATGCAGGTCTTGGCATTCAAGAAATGTGAGGGTTTACCGAATAGATGTCTCAATCAATATTCGTCCTTGATCTCTGCTCGTATCTTCAAATCCCTGAGAATCTCGACCTGATCACATTGCTTGTATCATTGATCTGTCCTGGTCCTTTCCTTATTGTTCCCTATGTCGTCTTCTTCAGCGGCATTACTCCCGGACCTGCCAACCAGCCAGAGGAAGCTCGACCAGCACCCCAGCGCCAGGAAGATCAAGCTCAGCACTCTGGAGTAGCCTCCCGAGTTATGTTTCCCGGAGGCTCAGAACCTCCAGTTCAGGCAACTCCGCCCGTTCAACCAGCTAGACAGGATGAGGGACCTTTGGTAGGGCTTATCAGAGAACTGCTTGCATCCCAAGATCGTCGAGGCGACGCCTTGCACCAGGAAGTTCATGATGCACTAAACCGAGGAGGTCCCCAAGGGAATCAGGCGGCCAACAGTTTCAAGCGCTTGAACCCTCCCTTCTTTGACGGCAGTGAAGATGCGATTGCCGCGGACGCTTGGCTTCAGGATACCGAGGTGGTTCTAGAAGCAGCTAGGACACCTGAGAATGAGAAGGTGGCGGTGGTACGCCTACAGTTGTTAGACTTGGCTCGCGATTGGTGGGCAGCTCAGGCCATGGGGTTAGCGGCACCAGTCACTTGGGCGACGTTCAGAGAGAGGTTCCAGACAAAGTACTTCGATGCGGTGGCACGGTACGACCTGCAGACCAGATTCACCAACTTGAAGCAAGGAGGCAGGACGGTCGATGGCTATGCGACCGAGTTTTCCAGGCTGAGTAGGTTTGCCCCCACTTTGGTGGCGACCGAGTTCGATAGGGCTCAGCGGTTCCAGCAAGGGCTGCACTTAGAGATATTATTGGCTGTGGAGCAGTTCGAGCACTAGACGTTCGATGCAGTGTTGAAGGCAGCAATGAGGCATGAGTATACCTCCCGTAGAATTGTGGACAGGACCGGAGGCAGGAAGCGGTCCCACAACCAGATGCACCAATCTTCAGCTCCAGTCCCGGCAGCTAGGAGTATAACCATTGGAACTCCGAGGCGGGCGGCCTCAGTGACGTCGGTTCAGCATTCGACCCCGACGTACCCGCAGCAGCAGAAGCAGTCTTCCGCGGTGGGATGTTCTCATTGCGGGAAGCCGGGCCATGTAGTGGCAGAGTGTCGTAGGGCACAGGGATTGTGCCTGGCTTGTGGAGGAGCAGACCACCAGATAGGGACTTGCCCGAATAGGGGAGGTCCATCATCATCCAACCTTTCTAGTTCTTCGGTGAGAGGACCAGCCCCAGTTCTAGTCCAGCAGCAGCAGCAGCAGCAGCAGCAGTACCCGAGGCCATTGTTGCCTCAGGCCCAGGCCTTTCAGCAGCAGAACCAGCAGCAGTTCACCCAGGCTCCAGCACAGAACCGACAGAGGGGTTTCCAGCAGAGAGGACCCGCAGCTAGAGGTCAGGCTATGATGATGACTATGGAAGAAGAAGTTGCACCAGGTGAGGTAGTGGCAGGTACTATTCTCGTCAACACCTTTCCAGCATCTGTATTATTTGATTCTGGTGCATCGCATTCATTCATGTCTGCACGATTCGTGACACGGATAGGATTGGAGCCCGAGTCATTATCAGTGAGGCTCAATATACTTACTGGTAATGGTCTTGTGGGAGTAGATCGAGTGTTTTCCTCGTGTCGGATCGTAGTTAGCGGTAGAGAGTTCCCCGCTAGGCTCATAGAGTTCCCTATGGCAGACTATGATGTAGTCCTAGGCATGGATTGGTTGAGGAACCATTATGCTAGGATAGACTGCCATGTTGGCAGAGTTGTCTTTAGTATTCCCGGAGAGCCAGAGTTTTCATTTTCCAGAGGCACAGTAGAGCCATCTCCTCCAGTATTGCGGATGGCAGTAGCAGCAGTGCAGTTGTCCCGGATAGTTGAAGAGTTTCCAGATGTCTTCCCAGAGGAACTTCCAGGGATGCCACCAGAGCGGGAGATCGAGTTCACCATCGACTTGATTCCCGGGACAACACCAGTATCAGAGCGAGTCTACAGAATGGCGTCTTCAGAGTTGGAGATTTTGTACAAGATGATTGAAGAACTCAGGACCAAGGGATTCATTCGTGCAAGTGGATCGCCTTGGGGAGCCCCGATGCTTCTTGTGAAAAAGAAGGATGGTACGTCCAGGCTATGTGTTGATTATCGTACCTTGAACTCAGTGACAATCAAGAACAGATACCCTCTCCCGAGGATAGATGACTTGTTTGATCAACTCAAGGGGGCTTCAGTTTTCTCGAAGATAGACTTGCGGTCAGGATACCACCAGATCAGAGTTAGAGAGCAGGACATCCCGAAGACGGCGTTCAGATCGAGGTACGGGCATTGGGAGTTTCTAGTTATGCCCTTTGGAGCGACCAATGCGCCGGCAGTGTTCATGGACCTCATGAACCGTATTTTCATGCCTTACTTGGATCAGTTTGTGATAGTGTTCCTTGATGACATCCTGGTCTACAGCAAGAGTGAAGCAGAGCACAAGCAACATCTCAGAGTTATCCTCCAGATTCTCAGAGAGCACCAGTTGTACGCCAAGTTCAGTAAATGCGAGTTCTGGCTCGATCGCATTTCGTACTTGGGTCACATCATTACCCGAGGAGGAGTGGAAGTGGATCCCCAGAAGATTGTGGCTATCGAGGCATGGCCAGTACCCAGCTCAGTGGCAGAAGTTCGCAGCTTTCTTGGATTGGCCGGCTACTACCGGCGGTTCGTCTCTGATTTTGCAAGGATTTCAGCGCCGATGACCCAGTTGACCCGCAAGGATGTGCCGTTCGTTTGGACAGCAGAATGTCAGGAATCATTTGAGAAGTTGAAGCGAGGTTTGATAACGGCTCCCATTCTCACCCTTCCAGATAGGACCGGAGGATTCACAGTTTATTGCGACGCTTCAGGCAGAGAATTGGGATGTGTTTTGATGCAGCATGGGAAGGTAATTGCTTATGCGTCACGTCAACTCCGTGATCATGAGAAGAATTACCTGACCCACGACTTGGAGCTAGCAGCAGTAGTGTTTGCACTTAAGTTGTGGAGGCACTACTTGTACGGAGACAGAGTGGAGATATTTACTGATCATAAGAGCCAGACGTATGTTTTCACCCAGAAAGATCTTAATATGCGGCAGAGAAGATGGCTCGAGCTACTGGTGGACTACGATGTGGATTTGCAGTATCATCCAGGGAAGGCCAACGTTGTAGCAGATGCGTTGAGCCGGAGAGCCGGAGTTTATTTCCTGACGGCGCAACCAGAGTTATTGTCGGATCTTCAGAAGATGGGTATAGAAGTTGTCCTCCCTTCCAATGTGGCCTTGATGGCCAGCCTACAGATTCAGTCCACCATAGTTGAGAGGATCCGGACCGCACAGTTAACAGATTCCAAGATTCAGCGGCTCAGAGCAGAGTGCGAGGCAGGGAGAAGGCCAGAGTTATGTATTCATGAGGATGGTACACTTCGACACGGCACGCGTCTTTGTGTACCCAGTGGAGATATCAGACAGGAAGTCATGGCAGAGGCTCACAGTTCGCAGTATTCCATCCACCCAGGCAGCACGAAGATGTACAGAGATATTCGTCAACACTTTTGGTGGAATGGTATGAAGAGAGAGATAGCCCGGTATGTCTCTCGATGTTTGGTTTGCCAACAGGTCAAGGCTGAACATCAGAGGCCAGCTGGACTTCT
Source organism: Iris pallida (assembly GCA_029216955.1). Taxonomy (NCBI): domain Eukaryota; kingdom Viridiplantae; phylum Streptophyta; class Magnoliopsida; order Asparagales; family Iridaceae; genus Iris; species Iris pallida. The sequence continues at coordinate 4,529,316 of JANAVB010035817.1, read as the reverse complement.
TCAACCCTTGCCGATCCCAGAATGGAAATGGGAGCACCTTACCATGGATTTCGTGACTGGGTTACCCAGATCTCCGGCAGGCAGAGATGCTATTTGGGTCATTGTGGACAGGCTTACCAAGGTGGCACACTTTCTTCCATTTAGAGTTGGACAGTCGACGGCACAGCTAGCAGAGATGTATCTCAGGCAGATCGTCAGACTTCACGGAGTGCCAGTCAGCATAGTATCAGACAGGGATACGAGATTCACATCGCACTTCTGGCGCAGTCTTCATCAAAGTTTGGGGACTCGTCTCAAGTTCAGCTCAGCGTATCATCCGCAGACAGATGGGCAGTCAGAGCGTACTATACAAACTCTCGAAGATATGTTGCGGTCGTGTACCCTTGACTTCGGTGGTTCGTGGGAGGATCACCTGCACCTGGTGGAATTCTCGTACAACAATAGTTTCCAGGCCAGTATCCAGATGGCACCCTTCGAGGCTCTGTATGGTAGGAAGTGCAGATCCCCGTTAGCATGGGACGATGTCGGAGAGAGGCAGATGCTCGGTCCAGAACTGATTTCTCAGACGGTTGAAGTGGTCAGGAAAGTCAGAGATCACCTCCGAGTTGCTCAGGATCGCCAGCGCCATTGGGCCGATGCTCATCGGCGTCCCTTAGAATTTGCCGTCGGCGACCATGTATTCCTTAGGATCTCGCCTACCCGCGGTGTCATTCGTTTTGGCGTACGGGGAAAGCTTAGTCCTAGGTATATAGGGCCGTTCGATATTCTGGAGCGAGTAGGCGATGTGTCCTATCGTCTCGCTCTTCCGCCGTCGTTAAGTGAGGTACATGATGTATTCCATGTATCCCAATTAAGACGGTACATCCTGGACCCGAGCCATATCCTAGATCATTCGGAATTGGTTGTTGGTACCAACCTTTCGTATGAGGAGCGGCCCGTGTCTATATTGGACCGGAGAGAAAAGACGCTCAAGAACAAGACTATTAACTTAGTCCGTGTTGCTTGGGGTCATCACTCTCTAGGTGAGTCAACGTGGGAGCGTGAGGACGACATCCGATAGCGATATCCCTACCTGTTTGACTCGTAAGGTATAATGTCTTCCTTGTGCCTTACGCTTTCCCTTCCTTGCTTGCATTGTATGATTGTATGATTGAACTGCTTAGTGTAGCTTGTCTGTGCTTAGCATAGCTTGTCGTGGCAATCTCTAGCTCCTTGATTAAATTCCGAGGACGGAATTCTTTGAAGGTGGGCAGAGTTGTCACCCCCATTTCCTGTATTTCGTATTTGTATTCGTGATTTGATTTCGGCACGTATTTTATTTTCTCAACTTGTGGATTCGGGTCCTCGTAAATGAGTTTTGGACCATGGCTTGGTTTTATTTTGTGGAGTTGGTTTGGTTTGGTTCATCATGAGTGGAACACCTTAGCCTATTCTCCACCTCCATTCCATCACAACCACCCTCATTAAAACCTACCAACCTTTTCTCTCTCCTCCATAACTCCATTAATTTCTTTCAACTTCTTCTTCTTCCTTCTTCCACACAACTCCCCAACCCATAGGCAAGTGCACCTTGCCATCAAATAAGCACCACTTTTTATTTGTCCATTAACTAGATTAGGCCATGGAGAACAACTTTAGAACTTGACATTTTGTGATTTGGAGCTTTCATTCTTCTAGATTTAGGTTTTAACCATTTTCGAAAATCCTTGGTTTTGATCTATTAAACTTCGATTTTTGCATGTTTTGATGCTTCCATGTGGAAGAGAATTCGATTTTACTCAAGTTAGAACTTTGAAAATCTAGATTTGGTTTTGATTTGACAAAGTTATGAAGAATTGAAGTTCTTGGTGTTCTTGGACCTGCTCTCGGCCAGGAAGAACATCCCTCTGCCTTGCGCTCTTTAGCGCATGGCCGGTTGCGCACCCCCGGCCTGTGCTCTTTAGCGCAGGGCCGATTGCGCATGACCTCAGCCAGTGCTTTGCGCTGCGCTGGATTGCGCTGGCGCAAGCCATCCATGCGCAAGCCAGCCATGCGCAAGCCGACCTCTGCGCAATCCACCCTTGCGCAATCCACCTCTGCGCAATCCACCCTTGTGCAATCCACCCCTGCGCAGTCTACCTACCCTTGCGCAAGGCAACTCTTGCGCAGCTCTTCCATGCGCAGTACATACCCTGCGCCACCCAACCCCTGACCCCCCTTGCACAACCCACTTGTCTATGATGAATTGTTTATTTCTTTAAGCTCGGCTCTTCTATAGCTCTATATATATTGGTATTTTATTAGATATTTTACGTCTATTTTATATCCTTACGTCTTTTGTCATGAACTTGATTTTACTTAATATGTTTGGAATGACTATTGTACACGGCATGGTATGACAAGGAACTAGCATAACACGACAGTGACCCGTAGTGGTGCACTCCTGACATGACCAACCTGACATGACAGTGACCCGTAGTGGCGCACTCCTGACAGTACCCTGACATGAATTATCTTGATAACTTGATAGTGGCCCGTGGCGGCGCACTCCTGACTTGACTTGACTTGTAACTTGTAACTTGACTCGTATAATCAACTTGACACCGTGGGTGTTCCTGCTTGCTTGCTTGTACAATCCACTTGTCTTGTCTTGCATCATGTCTAGGACGTGACTTCCTGGGTACCACGGCCAGGGACTCGCGCTAAATTGGATTAGGCTAATGATTAGATCAAACTAGAACATGGAGAATTCCCAGTCACAGGCAATCTCGTTATCTGGGCGCTTTAATGGACTTGTAGCTTGCCGACGAGTAGAGCACATTTCCAGCACACTGTCATGTGTTGCACCCTCTAAGTCACCTAAGGGTACATTTGTCTCCCGGGCAATGTACCCACCCATAACTCTCAACCCGTGGAAGGATAACTGGATAGTCTGCAGGGCTTGGGACTGGAAATTCTCACTTGCATCTTGTTAGTAATTAGGCTTGTGATAACCCTAGTTAGTTAAAGTAGTAAGCCGTAGTACTTGCCTGGCCGATTGTGAATGAATGGTGTCCAGCCTTGTCTAAGTCTTGTCTAGCTCCAGTACCTGCTATCTCCTGAGCATGTTTGTTTTACTTATCTTAACGATAAATGAGTAGAGACAGTGAGTTATTCAGGCGAAGGGTTACAACCCCGGTCCTTGTCTGGTTTAAGGATTGTAACCTGGCTCCCGGAATGGTTCCACGTCCCTAGTCGTTTATCGCCCTGTGTACTTTACTACTTGTACTTCTTTTATTCTTATGTTCTGATATGCTGGCTTTTGTTTTTATTTGTGGCCTCCTTTGTGGCACTTGCTCTTTCTGGGGTTTGATCCAGCTGGTTTTGTGTGGCCAGATTTCGAAGCAGCTCCCGAGGATCTACCGAACCTCCAGCCCGATGGTGGCGACTAGAAGGAACCCGGGCTACGAGTGGGTTCTCCCTTTTTGTTTCACCCACTTATATGTAAATTTATTCTTTTGAGGCGTTTAGCCGACGAGCACCTGTTAGCTCGATGCACATTTACTTACTGTCTGCCTACGGGCTGTAAAACATGATTAACAAATCCTAGGGTTGATCATGTATGACTGAACTCTTGCTAGTCTTATCATTTTGTACGACTAGCTTCATGATCATCCAATATGTAATATTTGGGACGCCTTATATATATATATTTGATGCTCTAATATCTTGTAACTCTGTTAATTGCTTGAGATTGAGACAATAGGCTTGACCTTAAGAGACTGCTGGCTTGTAGTAAACCCTCATATCTAGACAGCCGTGACCGTATAGTTGAGATGTATTCTATTTCAATATACGTAGCTGGCTATGTCTGCCCCCGCTCTCCAGTATTCTGGTTCTGGGGCGTGACAATACACCACACAAACACTCTAAAAATGGATTAGGAAACGCTATCATATTTTTATCCGTTTAACATAGGTGTATATTCCAGACAGCTCCTACGTTTGAACTCTTTGTTCGATCATGGGTAAGAAGGGTTTTCTCTTTATTATGCGACTTAAGTTTTAAGCATGCGCCCTTTACCTTGATCAAGGCAATGGTTTTATTGGTCATCGTATTTTCTAGTTGATATGCAAGAGGATGCTTCATGAAAAGTTGGGAATTTCTCTTTCAGAGTGCTAATTGGAAACTTGAAAGGCATCCGTGGACCAACTAGTGCAGGTTTTGGATGGTTCTAACAACTCAATCATTTTGATATTTGGACTATGGGTATTCCAGGTTGACCTCTAGACATCCACTTTATCAACACTACACCTTCACTATCAATGTATCAAATTTAGGGTGAACGTAACGTAATTGAGTTTGTAATGTAATAGAATTGCAATTACATTACGATGCTTGTTTGGAACACGTAGTCAAACCATGTAATGTAATATCAATTACATTTAAATGTTGTAATGGAATGATAATTGTTATTTGTATCATTTTGGCAAATATACCCTTCACATTTATATTTTATGTTTTGGCCAACCTCAACATTTATAATAAAACTTAAAATATTTTTTTTTAAAATAATATAAAAAGTTAAAAAACTGAAGATAAAAAATTAAAAATTAAAGAAATAGAAAAGTAAAAAATAAAAAACAAGAAATAAAATAAATAATAAATAAATAAATAAATAAAATAAAATAAAAAAAGGAAAAAAAAAAAGGAAAAAAAGAAGTACAATTGTAAGTTAAGTTGTAATTGCGATTGCATGATTTTTATGATTACATCAACTTTAAAAGATAGTGGTGCATTAATCAAGCTTGTAATTGGCCATTACATTACATCCTAATTTTTTTTGGTCTAACCAAACACCTGACTTGGATTTACAATTTAACGCCGATTACATTACATTGTCCTATCCTGCAAACCAAACACACCCTTACTAGCATGTTTATGACATGAATGATGATCTCTACTCAAAATTTGGAGCTATTTTCTTTGGGACTTCACTGTTTTGGTTCTTGTCAAACCATGGTGATGATATTAAAGAAGTCCAAGAGTAGTGCTTTTCTTCCATGTTTGAAGTGATTTCTTCTTGTGAGTTGTGAGAGCTGAGGGTTATAAGGAGTTTTTTTTTTTTGGTTAAGGGTGTTCTTAGAATTTGGGCCTTTATGCCCGTTGTGTTCTCTCTGTCATACTTTGTTGGATTTAATACTTGCATATGCTTTTGCTTGGTGTTCTGCTACTGAGGTTCCTTCACTAACTAAAGTTGATTCTTTCTTGTCATCCTTACCCTTGCCTAGTGAAGCTTTATCATTTTACAAAATGTAAAACATAATATTGCACTATGAAGGTTGTTAGAGGTTGTGGAGCTTTAGATTTCCTACTGCACGCACATCCTGATTTCCTACTGAATTTTGTTTTATATGTAGGTCCATAGAAGGGTTGTTCGGTAATTCATTAGTAGGGGTAGTTCGATAAATATGCCGATGTCGGCGGTTGCCCTAATGTCTAGTTATGAATAGGGCTTCAATCTCTTGTAATTGCAACTCTCGAAATAATAAGCTAACTTGTGTGTGGCTGTGGTCCTAGGAGAACATCTCTGAACCACATTAATGTTGTGTCTTTGTGATTCTTCTTCTTCGTTGGTACCACATTCATAACAAAGGTGACCGACAATGTTGCTATGTAAGTAGTTTATCCTGTATATTAGCAATATTGGTATGCTAATAACTTAAGTAGATTGCAGTTGAAATATGACCTTTTTTTGTTGAGCACATACTTTTTGTTACACTCCGCTCCCAAAATATAAAAGAAGTCAATGTGACAAAACCAACAGGCAACAACATAACTACTATAGAGGACAACATAACTACTATAGAGGTCAGACGGTACCCCAACTATAGTACACTAACCTTCTAGATTGTATCATACTGCAAATTCTTAACAATATTCGTAATGGAACAAAGGTCAATCAATAGAGTAATAATTGATAAACAATTGTGCAAGCAAATGAAAAGAGTAAATTCTTACAACCTGAAAATTTTGAAGTAATAGTATCTATATTATGATATATAATCCAAAACTACAAACCAACTAAATAGAGTAACTAGATTAGTGAATCTATTCACATAAATATAATTATAAATGTAAATAGTAGACAACTGGAGATACTGATCTTCTCCTCCAAAGAATTTCTTTTTTCCTTAAGAGAAAATCTGCACCTGGATCCTCAACTAACCCTTGCAAGCAAATATCAGTTCATCAGAAAAACGAACTAATACCTGAAAGGAATGCAAAATGTATTCATAAACCCTTTCAATGGCAATGCCGCAATAGTTTCTCAGTTTTCACATATAGCTTATTAGTTGCTTCTAGATCTTGCAATGACAGTAGTTCCTAACTTATTTTCGGAAAATATATTTGCAATGAACAATCTTCTATCCCTTGCATTAGTTTTAGAAGAGATTTCAATCTTTTCTTGTCTAGAAAACATAGGAGAAATGTGAAAAGGAGATTTGATTTATTCATGTAACAAAAATTTATTCGTTCTCGACAAAAAGATAAGATAAATGTACCAACTCTAAGGATTCAACTAAAAACTACAATCATTCCGAGCAAACCATGAACACTAGTGCCAAATTATGCAACCAAATTGTTTGCAATATCGCTAACAAATCGGTATCTAGCGTCTCCCTTGAATAGCTTTTCTATAGCATATTAACGTAGTTGATCACCATGACCTCTATTTCTGCAGTTATGTTGTGCTTTCCAGCAAAATCTATCATCTCTTGAGTCTCTCCTATACCACCAATGTTGCTACCGGCCACGAGCTTCCATCCCGTGTGTGCTACGAAAGTGTCAAGATATGAACAAAATTTGACAAGTAACATTCTATTTGTAATTAAGCTTATACGGACTATTCTCATACCCAGAAGCAGAGGAATCAGAGGCATCGTCGGAGGTTCTCTTCCGGCACCGATCATCACGGACTTACAGTGTGCCTTCAACAAATCTATCAGAGGAGCCATCGGATGACTCACATACATCGTATCAATTAAACCATCCATGCTACCAACTGCGGCTTGCAAGCAGGAACATATACCTGTAAACGACACCATAATAAGACACTAATCGATAACAATAGAACGCAAAGAGAAAAGCCTAATATTTGACAAACAATGCCATATCAAAAGCTCTAGCGATGTGCTAAAATTTGATATGTCGTACACTCCAAAGATGTGGGTCATGTGATGTCGAACACGTGTGATGTCGAACACATATTGGACATATCTGAGTACTCCAAAATACAATAAAACTATATTGAAAAGATAAAACTAGGACATCAGTAAAGGTACCATGTTCGTGTTGCATTGTCGTGCCATATATGTGTCCGTTTACCGTAGATTATTATCATGTGTATCTTCTAATTAAGAAGTTGTACCTTCATTTGTTCTAGGTCGCTACTGATCAGAAACGATTCAACCCTCAACCGATTGATTTCCTCCCTCTCCTTATTGTGCAATGTGCAGAGACCTTCATTCCAAAAGCCTTTCGGAACTTCACAACAATGTGGCCGAGACCACTTAGTCCAACGACTCCGAGATGAGGCATGTTGAGCCCAAAGTAGTTTATGGGACTGTAGATGGTGATACCAACGCATACGGGCAGGGTAACGGAAGCCAGAAGGAGGCCGTGGGGAATGCGGACGACATACGACGATCTTGTCAGAGTATCCACCGAAGTTGTTAGGCCACTCACGATGTTAGGCCGCTCATGACTCACGCTACCATAGGTGAAGACCATGATAGAGATGAGTATAAGGTATATCATATTATATATAAATAAGCAAAAAAAAATGAAAGTGAATGAATTGTTTATTTTTTCATTACCGGGGGCATCCAACTCTGCTTAAATTCCGATTCTTCTTGGAAGTCCTCCATCTCCTTCACAATTTTTTTTCTTCAAATGATAGTGATTGATACCGAAAAATTCTACCGGTGAATGCTCTTTTTTCCATGGAAGTGGAGGGAATAGTTGGCGGGCTTGGTGGTCTCGTTCTTTTACGGCTTCTTCTCCAACAACACGTGTTGCAACAATGGAAGAAAATGGAGGAGGACTTCCAAAAAGAATTGGAATTTGGAAAAGAAAAACCTTACTTTTTATGGAGCTAGACAAAACAAAAAAATGAGAGAGAGAAAGGACCGCGAGGGAGAGAGAACAAGAAAAAAAATAAAGGGGAGAGAGAGAGAGAACGATGAGAGAGTTTTTTTTATACCAATTTTGTATAGCTTCCTTTTTTTTTTTACTTTCGGAGAGTTAATTTTTTTTACATGTCATACTTAAGAGCTATCCTATTGGTCCATGCAAGATCCACATTATGTGGCTCATTTTAAAATAAGAGCCATGAGGCTCAAATCCCGTTTTCCATATATATATATATATATATATATGGCTTCAGGAGCGAACCCTAGGGGCGAGAGTGGCGATCGGCCAGGGCCGGCTCGGGGACCTCCCCCGCGGCCGCCGGACCCCCTTGCCGGCGGGAGAGGTCCTCGGGGAAGACAGGCGGCGCTCCCCCCAGCGACGGGGAGGGGCTGGAGCAGGGTCGGGGGGGTCGGGCGGACCCCCCGGTGCAGGTTCGAGTGGCGCCTCCCCCCTCCAGGCGGTGGGGGGAGGGGGCGGGGGCACTGGGGGGGGGTCGGGTGGACCCCCGGCGAAGTTCAGCGCCCCCCAAGGCGGCAGCGGCGGGGGGGCCGGAGCGAAAGGAGGGGGTCGGACGGACCCCCAGATCGGTGCCGGGATGTGGCGGCCCCCAAGGCGGTGGGGGGGCGGCGGGAAGGAAGGGAGGGGGGTCGGGCGGCCTCTCTACGGTTGCGGGGGGTTCGATTCGCTACGGGGTGGATCCATCGCTCCCAATTTCGAGTTCGGAGCAGGTTCCGGATCTCTGGGGAGCCAAACGGAGGGAGGTGGTTGGACGACGGTTACGCGCCGTCGCGTAGCGAAGCCCGGGAGGAAGTCAGGAGGCGGACATGGTCATGTTAGGGATCGCCACCCCGCTGCTAGTCGTCAGAGCGGGTCAGGGGCTCGACTTTCTGGCCAGGGTCCGGGGATGTCTGCTGGGAGATCGGTGGGGTGGTGGCCGAAGGCGACCGCGGCCGCCAAGGGGAAGAGTAAGGTGGTGGATCTTGATATTCAGGGACCTGGGTCTCCTCGGCCGGAGGTTGCCCCCAGGCCTCATGGGACGACCACTCGGCCTGCTGGACGGTCCTGGGCGGAGATCTGCAAACCTGTGGGGCCGAAAAGTTCCACGTCGATGGAGTATATTCCGCCGATCAAGGCAGGGAGGGGTTTTCGGGCCTCGTTCCCTGCGGAGGATATCCAAAAGGTGACAGCTTACTGGAAGAATACCCTCGTTCTATATGTTCTCGGCAACAAGCCTTTCTACGGGCAGATCCGGGGGTATGCAGCTCGTGTCTGGCAGCCTAAGGGGAGTATGGAGTTCTATGCCCGTGAGAACGGCTTCTATTATGTGAAGTTCGAACTTGCGGAGGATGTCGCTAGGATCCTCCAAGGCGGCCCCTGGACGTTTGATGGCAGACTTATCATTCTCAAGGAGTGGACCCCGGAGCTTCGGTATGAGAGGGAAGTTCTGAATGCCATCCCTGTATGGATTCGATTTCCTGAGTTCTCGGTCAGGTTCTGGAGCATTCCTTTGCTGATGAGGCTGGCCAGCTTGGTGGGCACCCCGATAAAGGCAGATGAAGCCACTGCCTTTCGGTCGCGTTTGATTTACGCTAGGATTTTTGTGGAGATTTGGACAGGGGGGAGCTTCCGAAGATGGTGGAATATGAGATCCCTTCTGGGGAGGTGCTTACCCAGAAGGTGGAATATGAATGGGTTCCACCTACCTGTTCTCGCTGTTCCTGCTTCGGGCATCTGGCCAGTGCGTGTTCGGAGGTTGGACCTCCGGTGGAGCCTACTATCCCCCTTAGCGAGGCTCCAGAAGCACCCTGCGACATGGATATCAGAGATGATAGTGGAGTGGAGGTCTTAGAGGGGCAGGTTACTCATCCTGTGAGTGATGGTGGTTTGAGTGTCGTGGTATCTACTCAGCTTGCTCCCACGAGTGGGGCGATGACCACTTGCCAGGGGCAGAGTAGTATAGTTACTAGAGGTATGGTGGCGTTGGAGATTGAGGCACGAGGGATGGCGGATCGACTGGGGGGGGGGCAGGTTTACTGTAGGAAGAGACGCGCTGTCGGCCTGTTGAGGGATGGCCCCTCCAGGGTGGAGGGACATCCTACTGACAGAGACGAGGCGGTGTGTGTTGATAACCCTGCCTGGGAGTTGGTTCTATCTCAGGTCGCTCCCCATCAGGCGATTCCGACTGGAATGGAGGAGGATTCCTTAGCGACGGATGTGGCACTTTCCCCAGGTGCTGATCCAAGAGTTTCCCAGGGGGACCCTACCTCATTAATTAATGGCTATTATCGCCTGGAATGTGAGGGGGGCGTGTTCGCTAGGGAGGTGGAGAGAGATCTGTGGGGTGCTCTACAGAGAGAAATGTGATATTTCTGTTCTATTAGAATCCAAGATCAAAGGTGAGAAGACTCTTGCTCGGCGGACCCCATCTCATTGGGCACAACTGCACAACCTGGCTCTATGTGACATGGCCAGGATTTGGGTTCGCTGGAACTCGAAGAATTGGGATGGTGACTTTTCTTGATGACGGAGTAGTTGATTGCCATCTCCTTCGTGAACAAGGGTGGCTTCCGGTTCTTGCTGGGGGCGGTCTACGACAACAATGACAGAAGGAGACGGGAGTCCCTATGGAGCGACATCTCCCGTGTTTCCTCTGTTGCTGATTCGTCGTGTCTTCCTCTTCTATTGATCGGGGACTTCAATGCCCTTCTGCACCAAGGAGAGAAGGTGGGTGGTCGCCCGGTTCCAGATTCTATTCTCTATGATTTTCAGAGATGCCTCCTGCTTGCGGGGCTTCGGGGATTGTCTCGCTCTGGCTTCATCTGGACTTGGCACAACAAAGCAACTCATAACAGGGTTGCTTGTCAGCTTGATCGAGCTCTGGACAATGGGAGTGGTTCTGTCACTTCCCCAACACTTCGGCTAAGGGCCTGGCCGCTGTGACGAGCGATCATTCCCCCATCAGGGTTGGCTTCACTGCTCGGTCTCTTGGGAAGTCCCGTCCGTTCAGAAATAACAACAGTTGGTATCTCTCGGAGGACTACCTAGAGGCTGTCGCAGAGGGGCTTACTAGTGGTCAGGAGGGGACGGCTCATTTCCGCTTGGTTCGTCGCCTCAAGGCCACGAAGAGAGCTCTCAGGAGTTGGGTGAAGGGGTTGCCCAAGTCCACCTTAGAAGATAAGGAGGGGGAGTTGCGGACCTTGCAGCAGGATATGCAAGCTGACATTCTTAATGGGGACCTGGCGGCTAGAGAGAAGGAGCTGATCGAAGAAGTCAACATCCTGAGGCTGCAGAAGGAGATTAGCTCGGCTTAGCGAGCCAAATGTTCCTGGCTTAAGGATGGCGACCGTTGCTCCAAGTTCTTCTATGATGTTATCCGGACAAGACAGAATAGGAATCACATTTCCCAGCTTCTTGATGCGGATGGCACTCTGGTGGGGACGCCGGCTGAGATCCAGGACGAGGCTGTCAGGTACTATTCTGAGTTATATTTCCAGACTGACTACCTGTCTGTGTTTCCAGAGGTTGTTACGAAGAGATTGGTGACTCCATATGGGAATAGCATTCTTCTTGCCCCTGTTACATTGGAGGAGGTGGAATCTATTATCAAGGTGGCGGATCCCAACAAGGCTCCTGGTCTGGATGGCTTTAGCAGTGGCTTCTTCAAACGCCATTGGGGCAATCTGAAGCATCAGGTCGTGGAGGTGGTGCAGGAATTTTTCACCAAAGGAAAGCTTCTGAAAGAATTGAATCACACTTTCCTGACCTTGGTGCCAAAGAAGGAGGGAGCGACAACATTGGCGGACTTCAGACCTATTGCGTGTTGTAATTATCTTTATAAGATAATTACGCACCTTATGTGCCGGCGGATGGAGGGGATCATGCAGGACTTGGTGTCTCCGAATCAGGCTGCGTTCATTAAGAGGAGGTCGATCGCAGAGCACAGCCTCCTGGCCCATGAGATGGTGAGGGGATTTAGCAGACCAGGAGGGGAGAAAGCTTGTGTTAAACTGGACCTGAGGAAGGCGTATGACATGGTCAATCGTGACTTCCTCTGCCATCTGATGACCGCCATGGTTTTCTCGGAACACTGGGTTGCGTTGATCCGAGAGTGCATCACGTCCCCTACTTTCTCTGTTCTCATCCAGGACGTTCCTTATGGGTACTTCCAGAGCAACCGTGGGCTTAGGCAAGGTGACCCATTGTCCCCTTACCTGTTCACGCTTGTTATGGAATACTTCACATGCTTGATGGATCTGGCAGTGCACCGTGGACGGCTGGTCCCTCTGTTTCGGAGGGTGGATCTCCCAGTTACCCACCTTTTTTATGCAGATGATCTTCTAGTCTTCATCCAGCCTTCGTCGGAGGGGTTGCAGACGCTTGCGGCTATTATGGAAGATTTGAAGTGCTTTTCGGGTCTCCAGATGAACATGGATAAGAGTAGGGTCTACTTTAGCTCCCTGTGTCCCCGGAAGGAGGAGCGGGCCAATGTGCTGGGTATCGCGAGGAGTGATCTTCCTGTGCGTTACTTAGGAGTGCCTCTCACAGTCAACTATGCACGGGATCAGGACTGCCATAGTCTGGTGGAGTACGTCCAGAGGAGAGTGGAAGGTTGGCAGGCAGCCGGTATGTCATTTGGCGGACGCATAGAGCTGGTTAGATCGGTGATTTCGGCTGTGGCCCACTTCTGGCTGCAGTCCATCCTCCTTCATGTGGCCATTATTCGAAAAGTGGAGCGGCTCTGTGCCGATTTCATTTGGAGGGGGGGTATGCATGCGATCTCCTGGGAGCAGCTCTGTCGTCCCAGGAAGGAGGGAGGAGTGGGGCTCAGGTCGTTGTTGGAGATTATGGAGGCTTCTGCGCTTAAGCTGGCCTGGAGATTCATCAGCGGGGGGTCTCTCTGGGCGAACTGGATGCACTGCAGATACGTGAAGCAGGGCAACTTTTGGACGTGTTCTACTGACAACAACCATTCAGTCACGTTCAAAACTGTCTTGAGACACATGGGGGTGCTCAAGTCTGCTATCCGGAGGGTCATGAAGGATGGGTCTGGTACGGACCTCTGGCGGGATCCTTGGCTAGATCGGCGTTCGCTTTTGGACATCAGGGGTGCCCCGACTCATCAGGAGGACAGACGTGGTCTGAAGTGTAGTCGCATCATACGGAATGGGGAGTGGAGGCCGGAATCTTATCGGTTCACTGAGGAGCTGGGTGAGATCATTATGTCTACAGTCATTGATCCGGCTTTGCCTGCGGATCGGTGGATTTGGGAGCCGGCTGGAGCAACTCCGGGAACGGGGGAGTTCCAGTTTCGGAGCTGCTACAACCTCATCCAGCGCACTTTTCCTCTGAGTCCCGACTACGAGTTCGTTTGGTGCAAGGGTCTGCCCAGGAAGATGCAGTTGTGTGTTTACAAGCTTCTACTGGGCCGCCTCTTGACTAGGGATCGTCTGAGTTCGTTTGGAGTGTCAGTTCCGGATCCCAAGTGTGTGCTTTGCTGTTTGGAGCCTGAATCTATAAAGCATATTTTCTTCGAGTGCACTCTGGCATGGCAGATCTGGTCGGAGCAGAGTCGTGTATTGGGAGTGCCTGCCTCCGGGAAAGGTATTGGGGACATCATCACGGTGATTCGGGATAGCAGGGGTCGAGGGCAGGACTGGTTCCGAACCGCCAGAGTTCGACTGGCTGTTTCAGTTTGGCATGTATGGCGGGAGCGAAACCGTCGGATCTTTGAGGGGCTGGTCACCCCTCCGGTAGGCATTCTCCATAACATCGAGTTTGATGTAACTGTTATGGAGAATTGATGAGTGGGAGTCCCACTCTGATTGTATGTTGTAAGATTATGGCTTTTCTTTTGGAATAAAATTTACCCTTTTTTCAAATATATATATATAGGGCTACAAATCTGGCCCATTAGGTCCAGAAATCGAATTTGTCAGAATATTTCAGAAAACCCATAAATAGAGAGGATCAAAAGTCTATGAAGGCCTGAAGTTTAATTTGGAATGTAACTAGGTCAAAATTCAGAAATTCGCTGGCTGAATCTATTTCACAAGTAGTTGGAATCTGGCTCGACTCAAGTCTAAACTCAGCTAAGTTAGTCTAGCCCTTAATATAAAACCTGTGGCATATGATCTATCATATGAAGATCTATGGGTATTACACTTTTAATTGACACCCATTATCTTTTCAATTGATAAAATCTTTATTACATGTTACAGATGAAGTTGGTGAAGCCAATTGAATTGTTTCAGAGGCTAAAGGCTAGTCCTGGACTTTTGCTTGGACTAGATGTTGGGACAAAATATGTTGGTTTTGCTGTTTCAGATGCTGATAACAAAGTTGCATTGCCTAAAAGGTAAAGCTTGTCATCATAAAAATGAACATTATTATCTTCTTGTGTATATTATGCTTTGGTTGACATCTATATTTGTCTATATATATAACTGTAAGCTACACATAGCAACCGCTTGGCCTCTTATGGATATTAGTTAATAAATTTATGTTACTTAATCGGTGGAGTATAAAAGAATCATTTAAAGAACAATATTAGCCCTTTTACCTGTTATGATAAATTAGTTGATCAGCTATTGAAGCTGATAAGAAATCTCCGAACCCATGGCAACGGCATTGCCCTCTTTGTCACTTAAAATTGCAATGATTTTATCACATGATCGTCTATATTGGCTAAGAAATTCATTGATTTGTGCGTCCGATTGTTGGGCAGTTATGCAACTTGAAGATTAGCAGAATGTTGATATGGATGGGTGGCAATCTACGTTGCACGAATATGGACACAAATGAGGATAAAGACACGATACATATATGGAATACGAACATTTTCGGATAGGCATAATAAGTAGTCAACTATGTTGCATAGTACATACAAGGATATGGGTATGAAACAATAGGTATATGGACATAGCATTTTGTTGTGTCTGTGCAACGTAAGTGGCACTACATTAAAATTAGAATGAAACCTAGTACATTTGTGAAAGTTGGAGGTGGCGGCGACAGAAAATAAGAAATGGGAAAATCATTTGAGATGGTTTGGACACGTGCAACAGGAACATAGTTGCACCAGCTAGGAGTGATAGGCTACTAGTAAAAGGATGTGCTAGAGCTAAGGGTAGACCTAAGAGAACTTGGAATGAGGCTGTGAAAAAGGATAAAGACTTTTGCTAATGTGGGGAAGGAATTTACGCTGTGACAAGGGATGTGGGTTTTGCTGACATATCTGATTGGAAGATGTGGATTCATGTGGTTGACCCAAAAATGTTGGATAGAGGTTTTTTTGTTGTTGTAATTCATAGTTTTAAAATTATTGCAAGGGAATTACTATGGTTTTCATTTATCATGGTGCCTATACGCTCCACAAAGCCAACATTTGTAATTACAATTTGTGATATCTTCAAACACGATTTCTTTTGCTTACTGGATGCACTTTTATGCTGTACATTATAATTTTCTGTAATATAGAAATGTTTATGAAAATCTTGGTCTTGGAGCATGTGGGTGCTCCATTGTTCCTCTTTTAAATATGCAAAAATGAGCTCAAACTTATTAACTGAAAACCACTTGCAAGACCAATAGGAACTGGCTTGCAGCAGGGCCCAACAAGACTATATATGGATCAATGAAATGCATAAATGAGGCCAACTGGAACTGGAGCCTTTGCTGTGGCGTCCTCTCTCTCTCTCTCTCTCTGTGTGTGTGTGTGTGTGTGTGTGTGTGTGTGTGTGTGTGTGTGTGGAATGTGCATGTGCATCTACATGTTTTTTTCTTCTGCGTATATCTGTTTTTTAACTTCCAAACCTCTATGTTTGTATTTACGTATGTATGTATGTATCCGAGCATGCAAACGTTCTAGAAAATTGTAGGTTTTGATTTCAAGTCCACTAGTTATTAATTAATCATTGGTGGCATGAACTTAATTAATAGTCAATGTACAGAAATAGCACTAGACTAATTAACAACAACAATGTAGCTTTTAACCCCAAATTTTGTTGTCGGCTGTTTGAATGCTCGTCTTCTATTATACTCTGTTAAGGGCCATTTCCTCTCTAACATTAGCACCTGGTATAATGTAATTGTTTTATTTCCATATCTTTAGTATTGTTTGTGGTGTCTTCGCGTTAGTTCTCAAAGTCAAGTAAGTGATCAAAATATTGTCATGCAGTGTCTTGGTCAGGACTAAATCAAACATCAATTTTATGGCGGAAGATTTTCAGCTATTGGTAACTTTTCTTTTTCTATATGCATTTTCCCCAACTTTTTGATGCTCAACTAGGCTGTATCTTGTAATGTCTACACAGTTTGATATTGTTATTTTATGAGATGATTTCAATGGCTCCCATGCAGTGGCAGACCCAGAAAATATTTCCAGGAGGGGCGAAAATATGCTAAAATTAGGGGGAGCGAAAATACACTAGCTTAAAAATTAAGAGAGCAGTAAGAAGAGGTTATATATAAAAAAAATACTTAACCAATTGAGCCAACTAGTCTTTATATACATATGAAAATTAACTGTATATAACATAACCTAATACTTATATAGGGAATCTGCAAACTCAGGGGTCACCGTCGGCCTAGGCTGGGTCCGCTCCTGCTTCCATGGGAGATACTACCTGATTGTCATTTAACTAGGATTTCTCATCTCTGCTTGGCATGGTAGTCAGTAATTTTTGTGTAACAGTTGACTAAACTGTATGTGATTCAAGAGTTGTTGCACGTAGAACAGGTTATTTCTGAGCTTTTGGTATGGTCAATAAATGGACTGATGGAATCAAAATACGTAGATTACATACCATTCTTTGTGATTGCTCTTTAGAGGGAAAAAAATTATTCAGAAGTTTGAAATGATACATCATTTACATCACTAGACTTCATTTCAAGTTCATAGTTGTTTAGGTAGCGGATGCTCAATGGTGTTAATGTCAACCAAATAGATGTTATACTAGGAGTATAATACTCAGAAGTGGAAGAACATTGTCTTAATCATTCAAAGCTTACTCCTTTGTGTTGCATTTTGTGTCTCATATTATCAGTGCACATGTTTGGTTTTTGAAGTCAAATATCTACCAGACTACCAGTCCTACTGCAGACGTATATATGAGCTTGTGCTTGCATGCATACGGACATTGTGTATACTTTTAGTAAATTAGGACCGGGCAATATAAATGGTGTCTAGTGCAGCAGATTATTTATATCAGGGAAAACTATACTTTTGGTTACTGAATGTTTGTCTGACCAAAATTTTAGTCACTCAAAGATATTTTCCAAAAATTTAGTCACTGAATGTTTGGTCTTCCAAAAAAATGGTCACTCTGTTAAATTGTTGTTTGTTTTATTAACGATTTTTGTTGACATGGCATGTTATGTGCCATGTCAGTCGTTAAGTATGACGTGGCACATCTACGTGGGCTATTTTTGGGTTTTATTTTGCAAAAAAATTCGTTTGGGTATTAAGTTGTGTGCCATTTTTCAATGTTTATGACATGATATTTCTTTTTTTTTAAAAAAAACTTAACAAACACGACAATGTTTATGACATGATGTTTCAGTGACCAAAAGTATAGTTTTCCCATTTATATCAGTAAGCTACTGTTTCATTAACAAACACGACAATGTGTAGTACTGTGTATTCCTAATAATCCAATATGTATTTGAAGTTACAATTATCTTTATCCCTAAAAGCATCCAAAACTGTTCAGATAGCATATGATCACTCTTATTCTGTTTTCACGTACTTCTATTAATTGTTGTTTCCTCTTTTGTAGTGCATGTAAAGTGAGGGCATGATTTCTTGACAGATACACACGTGGTTAATGATATTTTTATTAGTATACCTTAATATCAAAATGATACAATTGACACGTCAATAATCATATTGCTTCTATTGAGCAAAAGAATAAGGCTTGTAATCATCGTACAGTGAACTTTCCTTTTCTTGAAGATTGACTGTTCATTGCTGCATTGTGATTGTTAGCGCTTCACAATAGTAGCCATGATTTGCTTAAATTAGAAAGGTAGACATACTTGTTTCCTGTACACATTGTCTTTTAGTTTGTCATATTTGTTCCGACTAATTTTTTTAAGTGCAGTAAGTGAATAGTAGAAAACTTGCACTCCATGAACCAGACTCGTATAAAACATTTGTGGTCCTGCATAGTATTCACTCTCCTTCACCTCTTAACATACTTTTCTTGTATAGGACTTGCACGCCAAAAATGGTACAATATATTTCCATGTCGTGTCCTATACCATTTGACATTCTTTATTGAATCATGCATGATGTTTTCTTCATGAAGCCTATTGTTACGGGTCGGTTCGGACGAACCTTTACCCGTTACTCACATGGACCGGCCAAGAAGAAAGACACACAAGACCCGGCTAGGGATGTCCAGACTTAGCCGGTGGCACTACTTGGCAATATTATTAATAACATTAGCAATAATTAGTTTCCTTTCAAAGAAGATATTGCTAATAATATCTTCCCTTTCAAGGAAGGATATTATTAGTAATTAATAATTAGTTTCCTTTCGAAGAAAATATTGCTAATAAATATCTTCCCTTTCAAGGAAAGATATTATTAGTAATTAATTAGTTCCCTTTCCAACAAATTATGGTTAACAATTGTAGCCATCCTCTATCTATATATATAGATGTGAGAATTCTCTTGAGAAGATTATCAAAGAAAAGTTTAATCAAAGAAATAGACGGTACTTCTTTCGATCTGAGAAGCGTCCGCGCCTACGATAAGGCGCAACAACAAGGCCGGTAGGTCACAAGACCAGACGACTTCTTCTTCATCGTATTCGTTCTATCGTCCAGTTACGCGTGCTTTCGCCAAGCAAGAAGAAGCGCGTAACAAATTGGTATCAGAGCCGGTCGATCCTCCCGACCTCATAGCGCCTACACCACCATCCAACGACGAACGCCTCCATCGACTCGAGGTCACTGTCGACGGCATCAGCAGTCGTCTCGACGCCCAGACCGAGAGTACCGCGGCAACCCACGCCTCCATCAACACCTCCATCGCCGACCTCGCTACAAAAATCAATGCATTACTCGCGAACTCGACAACCACCACAACCGGCCGTGGTACTCCATCCCCCCTGCAGGGCCCGCACAGCAGCGACAACCCATAATTCATTACGGCGAACCCCTGCGCAGGGCTCCTTTCCGCCACGACTACTACCGCGACCCCTTCCGCGACAACGAAAGATACCGCAGCCCGTCCGACCCTCGCCACTTCTAGGGGGCGTGGAGACCGAGGCGACATCGGCGAGGAAAGCTGGCTACTGCGCTTTCCAAGTCTCGACTTGCAACCTTACGACGGCACCGACGATCCTTTACTTTGGGTGCGTCATTGTGAGCGGTTCTGCGAACTCCACCGCATTGCAGAGGATGAGCGAGTCTAGATGGTTGGACTCAAACTTGAAGGCGAGGCTCAGTCTTGGCTCGACGGGTGGCAACGACGGGTAGATCGTAGGCTGGATCGATTGGGGGTAGTTCTATGACGAGTTTCTCATCCGATTCAGCATTTCTACGCATCGCGGGGCGTTGGGGGATCTCATATCCTTCAAGCAGACGGGCACGATCGCGGACTTCAACCGAGAGTTTCAATCCCTGCTATCTTGAGTTCCGCGCCTGTCCAGCGACGAGGAGATCGACATCTACATCTCCGGCTTGACAACCATTAGTTTCAATCTCCGTCAAGCCAGAGATGTAGATGTCGATCTCCTCGTCGCTGTCAGGCCGGGGGGTGCTGTCGTCGGTGTGCGGGTGTCCCCGCTGTGGGCTGTCGCTGTTGTGCGGGCCCCCTGGGGTGGGGTACCGCGGCCGGTTGTGGTGGTTGTCGAGTTCGCGAGCAACGCGTTGATTTTTGCGGCGAGGTCGACGATGAAGGTGTTGATGGAGGCGTGGATTGCCGCGGTACTCTCGGCCTGTGCGTCGAGACGACTGCGGATGCCGTCGACAGTGGCCTCGAGTCGAAGGAGGTGTTCGTCGTTGGATGGTGGTGTAGGCGCCATGAGGTCGGGAGGATCGACCGGCTCTGATACCAATTTGTTACGCGTTTCTTCTTGTTTGGCGAAGACACGCATAACTGGACGATGGAACGAATACGATGAAGAAGAAGCCGTCTGGTCTTGTGACTTGCCGGCCTTGGTGTTGCGCCTTATCGTAGGCGCGGACGTTTCTCAGATCGGGAGAAGTACCGCTTATTTCTTTGATTAAACTTTTCTTTGATAATCTTCCCAAGATAATTCTCACCTATATATATAGATAGAGAATGGCTACAATTGCTAACCATAATTTGTTGAAAATGAAACTAATTAATTACTAATAATATCTTTCCTTGAAAGGGAAGATATTTATTAGCAATATCTTCTTTGAAAGGAAACTAATTATTAATTACTAATAATATCCTTCCTTGAAAGGGAAGATATTATTAGCAATATCTTCTTTGAAAGGAAACTAATTATTGCTAATGTTATTAATAATATTGTTAAGTAGTGCTACCGGCTAGGTCTGGACAACCCTAGCCGGGTCTTGTGTGTCTTTCTTCTTGGCCGGTCCATGTGAGTAACGGGTAAATGTTCGTCCGAACCGACCCGTAACACCTATGCAATGATTTCTTCATGTTAGTCATATCTCAAAACTTTAGATCAATATCTGAACCAGGATCCAGATTCATTCTACCCGCTGGAATCACATCCCCGATCCTGCAGCCCCAAACTCGGTGACGAAGTGCATACTTTTGAGACTAGTTAATTATCTTGATGATTTTAAGGTTTAAATTTGGATTGTTTTCATTATGTTACATGATTATCATGTTACATGACTGTGGGGTTTATACACACACAAAAAGCCCACTCTTAAGTGAAATATAACCCCAAATACTGGTGAACCCTACCTTTCCATCCTGCACACTACTACGAGAGAAAGTAGGAAGTAGCACACTGAAGAGAACCATGACCTGGGATTACGTTGATCTAAATAGATTCGGCTGATAATAAAGTTTTTCTTTTTCATATAGTGTGTTTATCTTTCGGGGAAACTGGATGAAGTTGTCAATTCATGCCTAATTTGAGCAAGTACATGCGATTTGGTGTAGATTTTCAACTTGATACCTACTTGAGAAATCAACTATTTAAGTACTAACAATCATTATATGTTTGGAAGTGATTCACTTGGATATGCAAATTTGCTGATATTTTTGTACACAGGTATCAAAGTATTCCCTTGTGGGATTTGTAGTTGGTTTCCCTTTCAGTGTACTTGGGCAATCTAGTGTAGAGGCAAGTTGGTCATTAGTTGTAGCCCCACAGATTGCTTTCACCCTGTTTTCCTTGGTTACCCTTTTTTATTATTATTTATTTGGTGTAGGCAGTGCAGGTGAGGCTTTTCATTGAGGATCTCAGGAGAACAGGAAAACTTGAGGGCATTAGCTACACATACTGGAGTGAAAGCTACAGCTCACTGGTAAGAGGACTGAATTTTAATATGATATATAATGACAGGGATGCTAAACAAAGATCCGCTAGTGCTTTTGGTTTTTCAGTGCGTCGAGGCCTTTTTACAATCCATAAAACTGCCCCCACCGACGTACAAAACAATTGTGGACAAGTTTGCTGCTGTTGGAATACTTCAGGTAATTCAACACTACCTATAGTCTAGTTTTTCTCCTTGAGGTTATGCTTGTCTTTGTTTCTCGCCGAAAAGAAGGTGAAAGAGAAAATACCTTGGAGAAAAAGAGAGAGTATATATGCTCTACTAGTATTCCAGGTTTCTTCAAAATTTATCACTCTTGAAAGTGAAATGTTTGCAAAGAGTTATTTCTCTGTTTCTTCTTGGACTCTCTACGACCAAATACAACCGTTAAATTGCTGCAATTATTTGTCAATAGTTGATCAGGTCTAAATGCTTCCTCTTCCTCACATCTTTTGGCGTCTCTTACCTGAGGATTATGGTCTACATAATTTGTTTCGATTGTACTGCACTTATGTAATGCGTTCAAATGGCTCTGAACATAGAGCTCATACTAACCACGGTTTTGTTGGTGATTCTTTTGTCAGGAATATCTAGATCACATGGATAGGGAGTTCAAATTAAGAGATGCTCCTAAAAGTGATGAATGGGCAAAGGAACAGTTTGTGGACTTAGACGAGGCATAGTTCTGTCTGATCGTTTTGGAGTCTCGTCTCAGAGAAAGTAAGCCACATTTTCAAACTTCCAAATAGGAGGATTAACAAGGAAATGTGAGGGCTTGTTGTGTAAAAAATTATAAATAGTTCTTGTTTTGGCAAATTTGAATAAAAAATTTAATTAAATCTAATTTTATGCCACGTAGATATTTTGGTATGTTGTATTTTTATTAATCATTCTTCCACTCAAAAATTTTCATCCAAACAATAATTATTAAACATACTCCACTTAATTCTCCCTCCAATCCAAATAAGATTGTATTTAATTAGAACAACATATTCTAATACTCTGTTCTTCCTTACTTTTTTTCTTTAAAAAATAAAATCTAAAAACTAAACTGTTCCCAAGCTTTACTTCTCGCTCCCCAAGTTCGTTCTTTTTAGCCTCTAAGCCACCAGCTGGTTCACCACTAGGGCTGCAAATGAGCCAAGCCGTTCGCGAGCTGCTCGAAGCTCGGCTCGATAAAAGCTTGTTTGAGCTCGGTTCGTTTAGTAAACAAGCCAAGCTCAAGCTTTATTTTGAGCTCGTTTAATAAACAAGCCAAGCTCAAGCTTAGAAGTACTCGGCTCGATTGAGCTCGTGAGCTGGCTCGTTTATGAGCTTACGAGCTGGCTCGTTTAGAAGCTCGTTTAGGAGCTTGTTTAGAAGCTCGTTTGTTCTTTGTTTATATATATATATAGTTGTGTGTATTATATATTTATGTCCTTGTAAATAAATTGTTAATATTTCATATACTTAAAATCAAACCTAACTAGCTTGCAAGCTCGCCTGAATTCAAGCTTAATGAGCTTGAAATAAAGTTGAGAGACAAGCTTGATTTCAAGCTTGAATCAAGTCAAGCTTGAGCTCAAACCAAGTCAAGCTCAAGCTTAATATAAACAAGCTCGAGCCAAGCTCAAGCTTCAAAATAAAAAAATTATCAAGCTCGAGCTCGAGCTTGAATAATCCTAGTCAAGCCAAGCTCAAGCTTACAAAAGCTTGGCTCGGTTCGGCTCGTTTGCAGCCCTATTCACCACTTGGTTACCATCATCTATAGAATTCGACGAGTTGTCACCACATGATACATGTTGGTCTCCCCATAACTGTCATTTTTCAAAAGATAAAAGACTTTTTCTAAGGGAACTACCACTTTTACTTGGAACTAGCCCAAAAATGTTCAAAAAAATTACAAGTTTGCCATCCATTTTTTTTTTACTTGGGACTAGCCCAAAGAAAGGTATAAATATCAACTTTGTATTTTTTTTCTCTCTCCCTCTACTCTTTTCTTCTCTCCCTCTACTCTTTTCTTCTCTTCCAACATTTCTAGGTCATAGAATTAAACCCTAGTCCAAATTAGATGCAAATCTTCTATCCATCTCTTCCTGTAACTCCACTATTTTCTTCTCTTCCAACATTTCTAGGTCAAAGAATTAAATCCTAGCCCAAATTAGATGCAAATCTTCTATCCATCTCTTCCTGTAACATGAACCATAAAAAAAAAAATTAGATGCAAATCTTGCAAGTGAGCAAATTAGAAGTAATTTGCTAATGCAACATATAAAAAGACATTTCTCTTTTGGGGAATAAGTGGTAGAAATACCCAAACTATCTTTACAGAGAGTTTGGGTCAGGCCTGACAGTCCTTACTTAATGAAGGACTGCCAGGGTGTTGGTAGTCCTGTATGAAACTCTCTGTGAAGAGAGTTTCACACCCAAACTATCTATAGAGAAAGTTTGGGTCAGGACTGTCAGGCCCCTGACAGTCCGTACTTAATGAAGGACTGTCAGGGTGCTGGCAGTCCTGTATGAAACTCTCTACCCAAACTCTCTTCACAGAAAGTTTAAGTCAGGACTGCCAGGCTCTGGCAGTCCTTTGTCATTAATTCTGAGCTTGAATATCACTCATATGTTATATGAACACGAAGACATGAAATGGACATGTCACTCTTGTTGTATTATTATTTATTAACAATCCCCCTATGTTATATGAACACGAAGAGGCATGTTGGGGAAGGACAACTCAACAGCATGGTACATTCAGAGCTGGACTTTAATTTCAAATGTGTTGGAGGCATGTTGGGAAAGCGTGAATATCTGATACATATGGATACTGAATGATAGTTGTTTACACGTATCTGTGCTTCATTTCCTTTAGATATAGAACAACGATAAGAAAACCTTTACTCCAATTTTTTCGGTTTGGTACATGAATGCTTTTCTTTCATTCAACTCCATTGAGACCCATCTCTCTTATCACTTTAGTAAAAGTCGCGTCCTCTACCACAACATATACTTGCTGTAATATTTTGCAATCGCGGAAACTTTTCTTAGTAACTTGTGTTGGGACTGTGGATCAAATGGACAAGAGCACCCAGAGTTGAGACATAGGACCCGCCCGTCTGATGTAAAAGGAACTCCCTTATTAAGTCAAGGACCAATATAGGAAGTTCACTTATTTTATTGCCACTAGGACTGCCACTAAGTTGGCAGTCCTAATATTATGTTAGGACTGCCAACCATCTGGCAGTCCTATTTTTCATTGCGAGGAAGAGGCGAGATCGGAGGAGGACATGTTCCAGATGTTCTTGCTGCTGCTAAAACCCATGTTTCACCTTCTCATCCGTCCACAGTCGCACACGCCACCACCGTACATGGAGTAGTAGTAGTAGTAGTAGGAGGAGGAGGAGGAGGAGGGGGACACTAGGGTTAGGTTTTGGGATTGGGGACAGGGAAGGGAGGCGGACGCGGTGTCCGCGTCCGTATCGTCCATGGGGGAGCGGCTTGGCGTTCGCTGATGAGGGGTCGTTCCTATCGGCGGCGACGGGAGGGCGCTTGTGCGGACAGAGTGGTGGCGGCCGACGGGGGTCAACGAGGAGGCGGCGGATGGGGACGATAGGGTTTTAGGGTTTTGGAGATTTTGGAAGAGAGAGAAAGGAAAAGAGGAAATGAAATGAGAGAGAGGGTTTGGGGGGGGGGGGGGGGGGGGGGGGGTGGGCTAGCCCAAAGCAACTTGTGGGCAGCCCCCAGCAAAAGTTTCACCTTCTTGGGCTGCCCCCAAGTAAGGGCTAGCTCCAAGTAAAAGTGGTAGTGCCTTTAGAAAAAGCCAAGATAAAGTGTTTGCGGTTACATGAAATAAATTAAGAGTTAATTAGTGTTTAGACATTGAATTTTATATCAGTTTAAATTTTAAGCCTTGACATATCCGATTGGAAAGTTTGGACACTGTTTTTTATTTTTGGTTTCCATTTTTCCATTATATCCTCCTTTCTAGTTTGTGTTGGTTGTGTCATTGTACTCATGTTCATGGTATAATGGAAAAAAATTTAATGCAATTTAAGTTCTGACATGTCCAATTAGAAAGTTTAGATCATGTTTTTTTCTTTTTTCTTTTTCTTTCTATTATACCCTTACGACCCTATATAGAAAAATTTCATGCCATGCATGAGAGAGAGAGAGAGAGAGAGAGAGAGAGAGAGAGAGGGTATAATAGAAAATAAATAAAATTTTATGTCATGCTGGAGAGAGACGGTATAGTAGAAAATAAATAAATAAAATAAAAAATTAGGGTCCAATTTTTTAATTGAACATGTCACGACTTAAACTCTAAGCTCATATTAATTAAAATTCAGGGCCTAAACGTCAGGGTCGTAATTAGCCCATAAATTAATGATGCTATACAAAATATTACCAATATATTATACTTGCCTTTGAAAATTCTATTATTTCTCTTTCACACACGTATTTCTATTTCGTGTACCAAACATCTCCTCAACACGTATTCTTTTCCTTCTCAGACTGTAGTTCAAGTTGCTAGAGAAACAAACATATCTAAAGCTAATCAAGGTATTAAAAATAAAGATTTTTATTTCATACATAGTTAACACAGTTAAGAATGGATGCTATATGTCCAATGTTTATGTATGTGAGCCTAGACAGTTACTAATATTTGTCGGATAAACTTTTGGACTATGTATAAAGTGTATAAAACATAACTTTTTAGAAGAAAAAAATAAGAAGAAATAATATGCAGTGGAATCGAATTTGGCATTGCAATGCAATGCCTGGGCCAGATCATAAAATCTTGATAAAAATATGACCAACACATCATGTGGTGAGCATATACTTATTGCACCATTGAACATGCTCGTTCTTTTACTTTCAATACGCAGAATTATCACTGTACTGCGAAAGCATTCATCAATGTTTAAATATACATCATAGACAGAATTTTTTTTTTTTTTTTTTGAAATCCAACGCACACACATGATAGGAGGGCTCGAACCATGTCGGCTTCTCGAAATGTCCGTTCTAATACCACTAGGCTAGAGAGCTCGGACGACAGAGAAGATTATTGTCGGTCTTAACATTCTCCCTAATGTTCTTAACATTTCATCAAGTATTAACTCAGAGCCCTGAGAGAACACTTGCCATTGATTCGCGAGGCCGATACATGGCCTCGAGAGGTTTCGCTCGTGGCAGAGTGAGGCCCGAGCCTTCAGTCATGTCCACCTCTTCCTCTCCGACCCTCTCCCACTCGAAGCACTGGATCATAGTCCCCAAAACAATGCCGACCACCCGGACCCCGAGCCCTTCCCCCGGGCACCTCCTCCTCCCCATCCCGAACGGCAACGTCTTGTTCCCTTCCCCCTTCGGGTCCTCGAACCTTTCGGGCTCGAACCTCTCCGGCTCCGCCCAAGTCTCCGGGTCCCTGTGGATCGCGTACGCGTTGACCAGCAGCATCGTTCCTCGCGGGATGTGGTATCCTCCGACCGTGCACTCTTCTGCCGACTCGTGCGGGATTAGAAGCGGCGTGGGCGGGTACAGACGCAGCGTTTCGGTGACGACACACTGGAGGTACGGGAGGCCGGGGAGGTCGGATTCTTGTAGCAGTCGGTCGCTGCCGATGCGTGCATCGATCTCGTCCCTGGCTTTCTTCAACTTGTCGGGGTTGTTGAGAAGGAGAGACATTGCCCATTCGATCGCGTCCGAGGAAGTATCCGTTCCTGCCTGCAACATACTCTAAGAACACACAAATAAAATAGGTACTTGCACCTGTTAGATTGTCAGTCACAAACCGATCTTAGTTTAGTTGCATACATAGCATTGCCAAGTTCCTACTGAAGGAATGTTATCTTTTCTACATCTTTACCCAGAATTTAACTGTGGATCATATGCAATGGCATCGATCAATACTAATCATCGGTTGATGCATGTTAATTTGTTCATTTCCTTTTTGTTTAATTGGCTAGGAACTGACCTAGGGGTAAGCATTATTCGGTTTTAGCCCGAAAATCGAACCTAACCGAATAAGAGATTTAGTTCTGTTTAAAAAAATTCGGTTCCGTTTCGGTTTTGAAAATACAAAAAAATTCTTATTCGGTTTCTGTTCAAAACGGAAAACCTAATAATAATTATACAATTATGTAAATACTCTAAATTTTATGTATATTTTGTGATTAAAAAGTTTGTATATTTTGAAAACAACAATTCTATGTATATATTTTGAAGCTCAATTGATAATTTAACAACTAGTTTAACTTTGTGTGCAACTTTAAAATACAACAATTGTGTGTATAAAAATTATAATTTTAACATAATGTAACCACGATTCCAACTTTGGACCTGACCGATTAAACAATATAAATATATAACCGAACAAACCGAATTGCTTATTCGGTTTGGTTTCGGTTTTTGGCTAATTCAGTTCGGTTTTGGTTTTTTAGAATTTAGGTTTATTCGGTTTTGACTATTTCGGTTCGGTTGAAACCAAATAAACCGAACGCTCACCCCCAAACTGACCTGGTGGTCGAAGAGAAATTGATATGACTTGCCAAATGTTTTAGGCTATTTATAAGGGGATCCGACTATTGACACCCCATGTATTTCTAAGGACACCCCAATTTCTAAGTACACCCCACATGTAGTTGATTAAGCTTATAAAAATACTAAGTACACCCCAATATTTGACAAAAATACCCTTACCTATTCTACACCCCCATCTCAAAGCTTTCTAAGTACACCCCACTAAAATTCTAACACTCCACTCCGCTCTCCTCCCTCACAAAACCCTAACATTCCACTCTCCTCCCTCACAAAACCCTAACACTCCACTCTCCTCACTCCGAAGCCAACTTCGGTCCCTCCAGTCGCTGTCCGGTCGCCTCCCCTTCGTCGAAGAGTTCTCCCTTGTTCGGCTTCGCAATGGATAGAGGAAAACAAGTTCAATCGGAAGGTAAATTTCCGCAAATCGACCTGTAGATGAGTAATCTTGTTCGAAATTAGTATCTATCTTCGTTTAGGATCTCTGTATATGTTTCGAAACCGATCGATTGTGACAAAAACGAAACAATCGTTCGAATTTTTTTTTGGAATTTGCGGCCCTGTTCGACCCTGGTCGGTCGGACATACAACAACTATTCGACCAACATCGGTCGAACAGTTTACTTTTGTTCGACCTGCTCTGGTCGAACAGTATGGGTTTTTCCGACAAGTATTGGTCGAACAGTACATTTTGAAGGCAAAACATATTTTTTCTCCTTAATTTATGGTTGTTGATTAAATTTGCAGGAAACACTAGGCGGAGGGAAGCCACTCATGCTTCTGCTAGGAGACGTCGTGCCGAAGAACAAGAACGTGCACGTCTTGAAGAAGCTACGGTCGTTGCTCCGACTCAAACGACCGGCCAATTAGACGAAGAAGAAGGCCACAGAGACGAAGAGCGGCGCACAGATGAAGAAGAGGAAGAAGACGCTGATATTTTGACAGGCCCTTGTCCCGGTGGACCTGAGGATCCCCGACTTATTCCAAGTTTCAAAACTCATGTGGCGTACGAGATTTGGAACGGAATTGAGAGGCCCGTATTGAGGTGTTGGTGCCACACAACCAAGGTGGATACATGGAATTTAGAAGGCAATATAAGCGAGTTGCTTCGGAACTCTCGAGTTGCGAAATTAAGGTCGGTTTCGTACAAGACGCCAAATAAGAATCTAATTTGTGCGTTTCTCGAGCGTTGGCAACCAGAGACTAACACATTCCACATGCCATTCGGTGAGATGACAATTACGTTGGATGATGTTTTTTGTCTCATCGGACTCCCGGTCAGTGGGCTACCAGTGGTTGAACCATTGTCAGCAAGGGGACGGGAGGAGCCAAAGAAGATGATTAATAGGTTGTTGGGGGTGTCAGAAAGGGATGCACATACTGAGCTTCTGGGCCAGAGAGGTAGCTCGGTCCGGATGGAGTGGCTCCGGTCTGAATTTGAGTCAGACGTCAGTAGCACGGATAATGCGAAAAGAAGGCGTGCTGTCCGTGCATATTTATGGTTCGTACTTGGATGTGACCCGTATATAACCCTCAATGACCATTGTCCTACGTCATTGGCTTGCACTCCCTTCAACTGAAATGGACAATCACATTTCTTCGTGCCCGTAAGCCTTTCACGTCTCGGCTTCTTGGCAATGTTAGTCGAATTTTTTTTATCGACTTTTGGCTTCTTCTGCCGATATTTACCACCGCGCTCACAACCCAAAATTACTCGAGCTCGCCTTCCATCTCCGCTATCCGATCGTTTAACCAAAATAACCATATTATGACGGTTTCCTACCGTACATACCCAATTCACCAAAGATTCACGATTCTCAAATAACGCATCCGTATGAAATTCGTCTAAGAAATTAAGTTGTTCTTCAAACATTGGATGCCTGATAATGCTCATTTCAGTGTTAATTTCATTGTCATTTGAAGTGTTTTCCTACAGTGAAAAAATTTAACAACTGAATAAGGTGAAAAAAAGAACTAATATTGTTCGACCACAGCAGGTCGTGCAAACTTAAACTGTTCGGCCTGTTAGAGTCGAACAAACCCATACTGTTCGACCAGAGCAGGTCGTGCAAACATTATATGTTCGGCTCTTACAGGTCGAGCATCTGTTGATCTGTTCGACTTGTACAGGTCGAACAGATCACGAATTCTGAAATTTTTTTTTCAAAAAAAAACCGAATCACACGATTACAAACGAAAAAATTCAACAAAAGAGGAACGTACCTTGGAAGATTCATATGCATTTTGTCCCTCCATTATGATTTCTTCAACTTCCTTTAACTTCCTTCAAAGTAAGAAAAATTTAGGGTTTTTTGCTTGGGGAGAGAAAGTGGAGGGTTTTTGGGTTGGGGAGAGAAAGTGGGGTGTACTAAGAAGACCAAAATATAATGAAGCATATGAATGAGGCTGATGGGATGTGCTATAATAGAAGGGGGGTATTTACGTCTTTACACATTAATCTATTTTTTCACTTAAGTTACATGGGGTGTCCTTAGAAATACATGGGGTGTCAATAGTCGGACCTTTTATACGGACACATGTAAAGTTGATCAGGGCTAGCCAAAAGCAAATTTTGATTTATTTACAAGTTTGTCATTGAAAAAATTACTCAGGACTAGCCAACATGTGAGTATATAAGTCAACTTTTTATTTTTTTTGCTCTACTCTCTTTCCTCACAAGAAGAAGAAGAACAAGATGAAGAAAAAGAAGAACAAGAAGAACAAGAACGTCAATTTTTTCAAACATAGTTTATTTTGATATTTTGCTCTCTTCTAATTTCTCAGAACTCTTTCTCCAAATCCTAGTTTATTTTTCTTCTTCTTGTTTGGACATTACGGATGAAACCATAGTTGTAGAAGAAATTGGGATATCAAATCTATCAAATCTATTAATTTATTAGTCTATTAACCAATTTTTCTTTATTAATTGAAGAATTATGCATGAAATCCTAGTTGTAGAAGAAAACTATGGAAAAATCCCAGTTGTAGAAGAATTGGGTTCATATCAGGACTGCCACAATTTCTGACAGTCCTAGAAGTATTGAGGACTGCCAGAAATTGTGGCAGTCTTGAAATAGACTCGATGTACAAGAGGACTGCCACAATTGTTGGCAGTCCTAGAAGTACTGAGGACTGCCAGGAATTGTGGCAGTCCTGAAAGGGACATGCTCTACAGCAGGACTGCCACAATTTCTGACAGTTTTAGACATATTGAGGACTGCCAGAAATTGAGGCAGTCCTGAAAGGAATTTGCTGTACATCAAGTTTCTTTCAGGACTGCCATAATTTTTGGCAGTCCTAAAGTCAAAATTTTCGAATAAAAAAATATGTTAGGGTTTATTTCAATCTTAATAATAGAGTAAAATATGCATTTTAGGATTTATTTTCATGCATTCTTTGTGAAGAAAGAAGGATTTAAGCTTTATTTTCATGTATTTTAGGGTTTATTTAATTTTTTGGGTGCCATCGAAATTAGGAATGAGAAGAAATTAGGATTTTAATGGAGATGGTGATGATGGAAATGGTGGAGAAGAAGAAGAAGAAGATGAGAAGAAAATTAGGGTTTTGATGGAGATGTGAGAATGAAAATGGTGGAGAATAAAAGAAGATGGATAGAAGAAGAAGAAGAAGGATTTTGGAAGAGAGAGTGAAATTTAGAAATGAGAGTGAAATTTGGACTTGGGGGGAGGGGGGGTTTGGACAGCCCCATAAGTAGAAAATTTGGATAATCCCAGTAAATTTTTTTCAAACATTGGCTAGCCCCAATCCTAACTAGCGATCAATTTTTCCTGTGCCATTATAACTAGCCATGTTTTATTGCAGGTCAAGATCACAAGAGTTACAAACTAAGGGGCCACTTTCTGTAAAAGGTGTTACTTTGAACATTCGCTAACTATTTTAGTTAGTAGTAGAATTGACGTTTAGGAAACGAAACACAAGATTGACGTCTTCAACTAATTTGAAGCTTTTTTCCCAGTTGAATGAGGAATTCAAGCTTCAAACAAAGTTTATGATGGAATGTCTTCAATTATTTCAACCAACCCTTTTGCATGTCGTGCCATGCCTCCGTCACTGATTGACAGATCCCGAATTTTTTGACTGTGCACGAAGAATTTGATGTATATGTCGAATTTTACCGTATCGATGTTTTTCGTAATTATTTTTCGTGCGGATGACACCCTTTTTTTTCCTTTCTGAAAATCGAAACAATTACCCTTAATTTAAGAAGTAAGAGGAGATTGCCAACTTACTATTATCAGTGGCATGAAAATAAAGCCCTGGTCAGTGTTGCACTCCGGATCCGACTTCTGAAGTTCGAGCAGAACTCCTATCATCGTCTTCTCCTCTGTCTCGTCATTCGTCGCCCTCCTGTGCTCGTCGATCAAGCCCTGCAAGAACTCATCCCTCCGCCTCACCAGCCGGAGAATCTTCCTCCTAGCCTTCCAATCCATCCAGCCCAAGAAGGAAAAGAAGTCACCGAAGCTCGTCGAAGCGCCGAGGAAGGAGTGCACCTCCTTGACCATCTCCCTGAACCTCCTTGCCCCCTCCGACCCTGCCAAGTTCTTCCCAAAGATCATCCTCATCATGTTGTTCATCACGAGCTCGAACAGCTTCGACTTCAACTCCACTTTATTAAAGTCCATGTCACTGCACCAAAATTTCAAAGCTAGTACAAGTCAACGAAAATATATATATTTGGCTGAACTGTAACTTGAGATCCTCAAGTATTTTACATGTTAAATTTGATATT
This sequence comes from Iris pallida, assembly GCA_029216955.1. NCBI lineage: Eukaryota > Viridiplantae > Streptophyta > Magnoliopsida > Asparagales > Iridaceae > Iris > Iris pallida. The sequence goes on along the minus strand of JANAVB010035817.1, from coordinate 4,496,405 downwards.
CTATATTTTTTTACTCGATCAACTATTTAATATTTTTAATTTGATAATAAAAGTTAAAAAAAAAAATACAAAATCAACCCTTTCTCGGTCTACAATTCTCTCTCCTCCAACACCCCTCCCCTCTCCTTCCATTACCGGCCGACAGCACCACTCCGCCCTCCTTTTCCACACGGGCTGCCACCGCCCCCCCCCACTCCTTCACTCCCCTCTCTCTTCGGCAGCTTCCTTCCTTTTTCGGCGATGGCGCAGCGGCGGGCGGCGCACAGTAGCAGTGGCAGTGTGCGATGACGCAACTACGAAGGAGAGGGAGGGGCTGCGGGCAGGTGGTGCGGCCGGAGGGAGGGAGCCTCGAGAGGGGTAGGGGTATTCTGAGCTCTCTTTTTTCGGTATCAAGTTGATACATATCAAAGTTCAGTTATCAAGTTAAAAAACTGGTATAGTTGGGTTATTTGAATTTAAGCCTATATATTTTTGGAATACTACAAAGGTGCTAGGTAGCTTGCCTTTCACGGAAGAGTGTAGATATCATGGAACGCACTTCCTCGGAGCGGAGTTGGGAGAAGGAGTTGATGCGGTGGGAGGAGAGGAGCTCGACGGTGGAGATGCGACGCAGCGTGCGCCAGTAGGGGCCGTAGTTGGCGGAGCCGAGGGTGGAGTAGTTGTAAGTGAGTTGCTTGGTGGAGGGGAAGTGGGCACGGTTGGCGAAGGCGAGGTCGTTCTTAGAGAGGCACTCCTCGGCGAGGGGCAGGGAGGAGACGGCCAGGGCCCGGCGGGAGCCGAAGCGAAGGAGGAGGATGGGGCCGTGGCGGGCGGAGAGGAGGGAGACGGAGCGGTGGAGGGGCTTCTTGAGGAGGTGGAGGTGGCCGACCACGGGGAGGGAGGGTGGGCTTGGTGGTTCATTCTTCTTGTTCTTGTTTGTCAAGACTAACAGGAGTGAGAGGGAGAGAGCGACGAAGACGAGAATGGACATCATTTTTTTTTTTTTTTTTTTGGATTGGGAGTGGGTTGATTTGAGGTTGGGTGAGTTAGTACTTATATATTCCGATGAGGGCCAACTTTGGACGTCATTAATATTTTGAGTAATGATATTCGTATTTTCAAATTGTCCCTCTAATACATCTTTTTTTTATGTGGCAGCTGACATGACATGTTAAATAATATTATGTGTTATCTGACATGACCGATGATATGACAAATTTTAACCCAAAAAATTAATTATCCAATTTTGTCCATATTAATTAATGTTAATATTAATATTAATTAATATTAATATTAATATTAATGTTAATATTAATATTATTATTAATGTTAACAAAAATATTAATTTTAATTTTAATGTTAATGTTAACATTAATTTTACTGTTAATTTGAATTTTAATTTTAAAATTTGTCACGTCAGCTACCACATCAACATATCACATCAACTGTCACGTAAGGAGGGGCATTTTGGAGGTACAATTTGGAGGTATAAATAGCATTATTCTAATATTTTTGGGGTTAATTACACTAATTTTTCTATATTTTATTAGTATTACAAGAGTTATTCTTATTTGAAAATAATTACACTAACCATCCTCTCCTTTATAAATATTATTAATTATAGAGATGATCAGTGTTATTAGTTTCTATAGAAAGTAAAATAAACTAGGAAGGGGTACATGCAATTAGTTTCAAAGCAGGAGTGGTCGTGTAATAAGTGTAAAATTTATGAATAGTTAATATAATTAAGGAAAATGCTAAGTCTACAACCAAATACTTATAATTTTCTTACAACCTCTCTCTCTCTCATTCCTTACACACATATGGGTCCCACCTCCCCTCTCACTCCCATGTTACATGGGCCCACCACTTCCCCTTCTCCTCCAATCGAAATCTGATACGTGGCGGTTGTAAGAAAATTGTAAACATTTGGTTGTAGGCATTAGAAAGCTCTATAATTAATCCTACTTTTTATATAGTGTGTTTCATACAAAATATTTTTTTATTTTTATTATAGTGATAAATTGTTGTTATCTTAAAGTCTTTAGATCAAGCATTAATATTATATCATTAATTCCAAATCCAACTTTAAGCTAGTTAAGAGATGAGTTTGACTACATGAACTCAAGTAGGAATATGGTTATGACATATAATATTATTTTTTTTATTTAGGCTCTGAACTTTTTTATGTTTAGGTTCTTAAAAAAATTAAAGATAAGATGCATATAATTCAAGAACTATTAATGGTGAGTTTTTAAATTGAGGAATTAATGAGTTTCTTTGAAATTTTTGCTACGAGATTTTTGAAAAGAAATTATTTCCATACACATATCGTGTCTAAAAACTCCATTTACAAATATGAATGATAATATACACATATGAAGATGATAACAACTATTTAAATATATTGATGCAGGTTTGGTCTATATTATGGACAAAAATATATATAATACATCTGACCCATCATAAAGTATGGATAAGAATAGCAGCTATCTTCAATGGAAATTTTTTAAATTGAATTTATAACTTAGTTGAATTGTATTATAAGAAATTTTTTATTTTAATTGGCAGAGTTTCTACATAGATTTTGTACCAGAAAGTACTCTACAATTGTTCTCATTTTCTATCCAATGTGACAATGCTTAATATTCAAAAAAAAAGTTATAATTTAGTTAAAAGTGGGATTCAATATTAAGATCGAAATTTTTTATGAGAGTTGTTACGTGTAGAAATGTTCATAATTTTTTTTAATCCTATATTAGCGCCAAATAGGATAAAAATTAGAATATGAAGATTTTTCTAAATAAAATTCCTACCATAGAAATAGGGAGATAACCCCACATTGGAGATGGACTTATACGAGCACAAATCCAACAAAAACTCATTTATACTTTGCAAACACTTCAAAGCCTTGAAATAGTGCTCATCACGGAAAACCAGGCCAACCTAATGTTACAAGTTTTGTAGTTTTTCCAATACTATTTTGTTTCATAATATTTATATTTTGTTGTTTTTGTTACAATTTATACATCAAGCGTTAAATGGCTTCTATGGTTGGAACATTATAAGAGTACTAGTTACATACCCGCAAATCTTGCGGGTTTGTTTTTAATTTATTTTTTATTTCAAAAATAAAAATTTATACACTATTTAAAAAAAAATGAAGCACATTTCATTCAATTAAATTAATTATTATAAGTTTTGAAACACTTTCTTGTACACAACATTTTGAGTAGTATTACCCGGTTTATCTTCGTTGTGGCAAATAAGAATCTTCGGTCCGTATTTTCTTGTTACTCTTGAAACAGCAACATACATTTGACCATAACAAAAAACAGGACGTGGAAGATATAGTTCGACATGTGAAAGTGGTTGGCCTTGACTTTTGTTAATAGTCATGGCAAAACAAACAACTAATGTGTACTGCATTCGTTGGAATTTGAAGGGTAATTTGATATCCGAAGGAGTCAGAGAAAGCCGAAGAATGAATACCTTGTGTCCCACGTTGCAGTCAGTAATTACTTCAGCTCCTATCACATGTTTTTCCAAATGAGTTACGACCAATCGAGTACCATTACACAATCCAGCAGTTTGATCAATACTGTGAAGCAACATCACAGGTGCCCCAATCTTCAATGTTAATATGTGAATCGGCAACCCAGAAGAAGTAATAGTGTTCAAAAATTCTGGAGTTTACATATCTTCAACACTATCTGAATGTGCAGCAACTTTGCAGATGGAATCAGAACTCAGATAAGTGACCTCTTCTCCGGGCCATACAGACAACATATATTCATTAACCTTGTTCACAACATCCCAAGTTGGTGCGAGAATAGCTCGCTCTTACAAATATCTCCAATTATGACCGTTTTCCAACAAATTAGGATAAGTGCTATCAACAATTGCTCCAACAGGATTTTCGACATCTTAATGAGAAGATCATCTGGTATTTCAAAAGCAACTTCACCATCATTATCCTCTCCAATTTTTCCATCACCAATTTTTAAGATTCATTCTGAAAATAATCTCAATCATCTTCGTCGGTGCTAGAACTACCGGTAAGAAGCCTCATGTTCTTTGACAATTTTAGCACTTTATAGAATCTCCACAAATAAGAAGAATTTAGAGAAGCTGAAACAATCTCTTGTCTAGAGGCTCCAGAAATAACCGACAATATTTGTCTGAAATCACCCCCGAAAATCATAACTTTGCCACCAAAAGGCATGTTCAAGCTGTTTTCATTTTGAAATCTTAGAATATCTCGTAAAGTCTTATCCAAAGCTTCGAAACAATGTTTATGAACCATTGACGCTTTATCCCATATAATAAGTTTGGCTTTAGCAATTAACTCAGCCTGCGAACTTTTTTGCTTGATAGCGCAAGTAGAATCTTCATTTATCGCCAACGAAATACAGAACCTAGAGTGTGCTGTCCTACCACCTGGCATAAGAAGTGCATCTATACCACTTGAAGCAATTGTGAGGACAATTTCACTCTTGGATCTCAGAGTAGATAAAAGAGTTCTCCATACAAAAGTCTTTCCAGTACCGCCATATCCATACACAAAAAACAAACCCCCACGATCATTGTGCACTGCTTCCATGACAGTTTCATACACAATTATCTGATCGTCATTCAATGAGCACAACATGATTTCGCATTCATTCGCAAGTGAAACTCTGTCATAAGAAAGTTCATCATTGATAAGCCTATTACTTCTTTCTTCCAACAAGGATAAATCAGGAAATGACAAGGTAGGAAAATTTCTTAAGCTCCTTCCAGTTCTGTTCAAAATCTTCTCAATCTCAACCAACGCATAGTTTTTCAACTCCTCATGGGTGAGTTGTAGCTCTGAAAATATAAAAACATATAAAATTAAGCAGATATCTATGGATAACACAACCCAATCATCAAATAGATTAATAACTTGATCAGAATAACATTAAGTATTTGTACTAATATTTTTATGATACAAATATAAATATGCAAAAAATAGAACACATGCGGAAATTGATGTTTATGAATATCATAATCGTGAATGAAATTATTTAAATAAATTTATCAAAGTAATATTAACTTTTTCCAAATAATTTTTTTAATATTCAAATATAAATACATAAAAAATGAAAAGAGTTACACAAAAAATGAAAATGTTTGTAAAATGTATTTTTCTTACCTTGGTTGTTCAATACTTTTCGTTGGTGATGAAGAATATCATCCAAAAGAAGATGACAAGTTTGATCCCAAACAACTTCAGGCTTAGTCATACTCGTAGAGAACAACAAAGTAGCAAACAATGCGCGCAAATAATGCCCGGAGCCCCAGAATGACGCTTCAACTATTGTATCAATATATTCCTTGTCATCATCCAATAACCCTAAGGCAAAGCATGCATCTCTGAATGTTAGGTGAACTATGTCATTGACAGTTCTAATTTCATCATAACTTTTTGGCCCTTTCACGAAATTCAACAAAAGCCTCAAATAGTATAATTCACCAGCTCCTGGATGGACATAAAAAATTCTGCCAACACTCATTCCACGTTGTCTTGGACACCATTCATGAGTCTTTGTTTTCTCTCCTGTGGAGTTGTTAATATGTTGGACTTCTTTCCAAACAATTTTTTGTGGAAATTGGACATAAGTCAATTCTCTTGCCTCATGATATTTTTTATTTGCCTTCATCCACTGCAGGAACATAGTATTGTCATTTCCAACCTTATTAGCCACATTATCAATACAATAGTCTGCTCATTCGGAAGATGAAAACCCATTCTTTCCACTGCAGGCTCCCGATAAGTGATAGAAAACCTAAATATTCTCCAAGATGCCTCACAGGGAGAAACATATCTACAATCGTAGTACATTTTCACTTCATCAACCATTTCACCACTATCACTCTGATGGTAAAAGGTGGTAGTGATGCGATCTTCCCCTTTATTAATGTACTTGAATACGTACTTGATGGCCGTATCTTGATTGCACCACTCGACATTTATGTGAGCATCATACTTCAATAATAGGAGAGGGTTATAAGGAACAATGTACCTATTATCAAGAGGAACATTGCCTTTCATGACAGTTCTTCCATTATCACTTCGTTTATATAATGGATATCCATCTTCTCCAATTGTGGTGGCTTGGACAATTTTCTTGGGAAGTGCTTTGTACACTTGCCATCACTCATACATGGTGAACGTTTGTTTGCAGTACCGCAAGGACCATGCATCATGTGTCTCACGACCGTTCCATATATCCTAGGATTTGTGTCTTTGTTAGGAATTTCTGCAGAAATTATCTTGTCAATATCTTGACCAGTGACGTGCTTGTCTTCACTATGCAAAAACAACAAAATGTGTGCATGAGGAAGACAACGTTTTTTGAAACTCAATCGTGTACGTTACTGCAAAATAAAATTATGTTAATATCTTAGCTGATAGTTAATATAATGATACTTGTAAGAACCATTGTTTGACAAAAAAAACTTACTTGCTTTAACTCTACGAAAAATTTGGTCTGTCTTCGGATCTTGTACAAATTGATCCATCTTTATTTTAAAAATTCTTGCTATAATGTCAGGTCTTTCGTCTGGTCTTAGCCCCAATTTATGCACATACCTATATATCTTCGGCCATTTTGAATTGCATGTAAAAGTAATAAACACGTCTGGATATCCAGCCCATCTACATATAGCCATTGCATCTTGATAGTTCTGTATGAAACATACAGAAAATGATTTATTACAATTCAATGTCAATTTTAGAATCTAAAATTTTTAAGAAAATAATCAGTTGTACTAACCGTGCACCACCCACGAAAGAAGAAGGTAACACTATTCTTTTGCCAATTGATGATGGATTAGTTTCGCCTCTCAACACAGCTTCAAACAAACCTTTATACAAATCTGCTGTCAGATTCTTTTGGTTGAATCTTATGAAAGTCAATCTATCTGACTCAATCATGGTCCAAGCATCGACTAAGAATTGTTTTAACAACTTTCTCGAGATCATAATTGTTAAGGGTTCATCCTTCCTTTGCATGAAGCGAAAGCAAAAGAAAATCTCTCATACTTGAAGTTTCTCTTTTGCGTTTTTTACCTCCACTGAACTGAATATCCTTTCGGTATCCATCTTTGCCATAGGAAAAAAAGTAATGGATACTGCATCGGAATATAGGCAGGGTGTAACTCATTAATTCGCTGTAGCATACCAGATTGTGTAGTGCCCCGTCCCGCTCAGTCAATCGGAAGAATCGGAACGCCGACGGCGTTCGAACTTAGCCTTGCAACGGCTGCTCGAAGACTCGCTCGGTCGAGGCGACTCTTCGCTTAGGTAGGATAGTTTCGGTGAACTTGCCTCGTCTTAGCCTTCACATAATAAATCGAAAGTTTTCAAATGCACAAGTAGGCTCGATAATAAAAGAGACGAATCCACATAGCTAAGTGAATAATTCTAAGTCGGGTCGAATTTGAGTTAGAACACGGAAAGAGGTCCAACGGTCGGTTTAGAGTTGGTGCACGGCGTACTTTGAAAACGACACTCGATCCTTTGTTCCGTGGCTTGGGAGAAGGAAAGTTGGTTTTCGATACAAAACCATGAATTAGCCTAAGTCATAGGCGTCGCCCGCGTAAATGCTCGATAAAGCATGCACGCTTGCACGATGCAAGGCTTGGCATAGCCTTTGCTCGTCCTTCAGGTTAAGTTGTAGGCTTGAGTAAGTTAGACAAAGTTATGCCGGTCGACCTAAGTCATTCCAAGTGCTGTCCCGCTCTTTCTGCGGTTGTCAAGTTAAATAGTCTCATGATCCCAAGGCCCGTCATATAAGGTATGACTTGGGCGATAGCGTCGCGTAGAACACGAGTTCGTTTAAGGCACGAGCCACGGTTGGTTCAGTGGAAAGTTAGCCACGGTCTGTTCGCACTTAAGGAACACGTTGTGTTCAAAGTTAAGTGGGAAGGCTATGCCGTAGCCATTCCCTGAGTTCAAAAGACTGTTAGGTCTGAGCGATGGTTAGTCGCAATGGAAAGTTTGAGCGATGGTTAGTCGCCGAGGCGGTCCCTTGTTGGGAGTCTCATGGGTTCGATGCATGATTTGCAAGTATGGTTTCAAAGCACGGTTTGCTAAGTTTGGTTCAGTCGTTCCACAAATTAGGCCTTGCATTTACGTGAGTCTAGATGTTGTCGTAGGTGCGTGGTCATGGACTACTTATCGACAAGGGATGTTTTTACCGTTTCTTCGGATCGGAAAGCCTGGGCCAAGGGAACGATCCGGCCATGGAGGAAACAGGGTAATAGCCGAGCTGGGTAAAAAGAAGCCGGTAGATTGGGGTCTTGCTTCAGAGCCCGCTACTCACGTTTGCAAGGCTGCTTCCGTCTACTAGGTAGCAATCGGTAGTGCGGGGACTTGCTTCGGAGTTAGCTACTCGCGTTGCAGGGGCCGTCGACTACCAGGCTATGTCCAAAATGGCTTGGGCCAGTGACCAGTTCATATAGATGGGTCGGCACGGGCGGCAATCCGCGTGTGTGCCTTTGGATTGAGTCTAGTTGTATGTGTGTGCAGTCAGAACACAAAGTTTGGACCTAAGATTTGGCTACAACGTAGACACCGTACCTCGGCACGAATGTGGCGTCAGAATTGTGAGTTGCCCACGCAAGTTCTACAAGTCGATCGAGTTGGTCTCGGGTTAAGTTGGAAAGGGCCGTAGGACAAGTTTGGTTATGTTATCTTGAGTTGCAGGACACAACCTCAAAATAGAAGGTACGGCCGCGCTGTCATAACACAAGTATGGGTAAGTCAGTAAGTAGCGAGGCACTGCCTCAAGGAGGTAGCACGGTCACACGAAAATGGAGTCTCATCGTAGAGTTGCGTCTCTGACTTTGGGCCGAAAGGCAAGCACGACTTGATAGGTTAACGTTGTTGGGTTGACGTTGTTGTTGCAAGCACGGGATGGTCTAGAGACACAAAATAGGCCAAGGCGTCGGTCCTAAAACTGATCCTAAGACAAGAGTAGAAAGACAATCAAAATGGTTATATTGTACAATGTAAATGAACGTGTCGGTTTTGTATGGGTGGACGAGGAGCTTATTCCACCAGTACAGTTGAGTACTGACACACACACAGTGTTTATGTGCAGGCACATGTAGAAGCTCGTGGCGCGGAGCTCGCTTGGATGCGTCGAGGCACGGAGTTCATTGGCGATTCGAGGCATGCGGCCGCGTGGAATCTAGACTTATACGTGACATAATGTATGAACGTCGCCTATCCGAAGCATCCGCTGGTTCAAGACATGTATTGAGAGATGAGAGAGAGCTGAGTGACTTGTAATGTGAGAAGAGTGAGCTTGAGTGATTGTAATATTGGCCTCGTGCCCCCTTTGTAATCTTTGTTTCAATATCAATAAAGAGCTTCTTTGAATAACTTGTGTTTTGCCTCAAATTTCTGTTGCTATTATTCAATGTCTCTGCTTGGGGACTTCTGTGCGACGATCCCGTCGCAGCCGCTGTAATCAGCCGTTATGGAATCCGTCTTGCACGAGCGTAATCTAGGCTCGTGCGACATCACGCCTTAGCGAGGACGGTCGCTCCTACGAAAACGGGACGTGACAGATTGAATCTCAACAATTATGTCCCTATGATTTTCTAAAGAGAACATCCCCGACAATAATTCCTGCGACTTCTGAAGTAGTAGACATGTTGTAATTTCGACCATCAAATTTTTTACCTTTAATCAACCTCAGTTTGAGTTCTCTACATGAAGATTCAGCAAACCTATCTCTTGTCAGTCAAACCCGGAAAACAAAATCAATGAGAATCTTAATTTTTCAATGGAAAAAAATCCAAGAAATTGATTTCTTTTCCATTCCTTTCGACGAACTGCCTGAAATGTTTCTTTCCATAAAAAGTATTACTTTGGACATTTGCTAACTATTTTAGTGCTTAGATACTTTATCAATAATGTTATGCTGACATAGAAGTATGAGTGAATGAAAGGTCGGTATGGATTTTATGTTTCATTTGAATTGGTTAGTTTTTGGCTCCTTCTGAAATGAGCTGTTCTTTTGTTCCTCTCAGTATTTTTCATTTTTGACCAAATGAATGGCAAGCAAAAGTTCATTTGATTTTTGTATTTGTTGTTTTTATACTATAAATTGATCGAAAACAATAACATCTATGTCCGTGCGTTAAGTATTTGATGTTTGCTATCCCATTCAAATGGAATCAAAGTAATTCTTGGAGCCACATCGTAGTAGACTAAATGTTTTCACCAACTATCTATTATGCTGCCTAAGCTTTGGACTTAGTTTGGGTAGCAGAAAAGGAAAGAAAATTGTTGTTTTTTTAATAATAATAATAATAATTATTATTATTATTATTATTATTATTATTATTATTATTATTATTATTATTATTATTATTATTATTATTTTAAATTATTTAATTTAATTTTAAAAATTATTTTTTGTTTTTTGATATTTAGAAAGGTCAAAAAAAAAATTAAAAGAGAAAATAAATTCTTGGAATAGAATAGTAAATTCTTCAAGTGGATGAAGGATCCTTCGTAAATTAAACAATTTTTTTTTTTTTTTTTTTAAAACCTTGATTTCGGAAACGAAGCGTAGTCGTTATGTTTATACATTTTAAACGTAGTCTTCATGTTTATACATTTTCCGAATAATTGAGTAATACAACAAAAGCAGCCATTGACGTGTACGACAAGTGTTGCTAAACCAGATTTTGTTTTTTGACAGGAAGAATGTTAAGAGTAGTGTCATCATAATTTTTGAACCTAAAACAAGTTGTCACATAGGAAATGCTTACAATATTCAGTAATACAACAAAAGCAGCCATTTCAACAACTCTCACATAAATTTTCCATCTTAATAGCTCAACTTTCAAACTAAATAATAATTTTTTATTAATATTATCTATTTTTATATTAGGCAGCGCCAAATAGGTAGAAATTGAGAAATTTCTGGGGTTTTTACAACCATCACATAAATTCTCCTGCACGCTACCCCGAGCGTTGCCGTGCCCTGCCCAGCGCCCCCCCCCCCCCCCCCCCCCCCCCCCCCCACGCATTGCCCCGCACGCTGTTGCACTCTGCCTTGCACCCTCTCGCGCGCTGGGCACCCAGCGCGTCCGCTCGCCCCACCCCCGAGCGCCCCCACGCCCACCGCATGATCACGTCCGCCGTCCGCTGCCACCCACGGCCAGAGAGGGAGGTGGGGGGAGAAGATAAGGGACAATTTGGTCCAATTTTTTTTCCAGGGTATCAAGTTAGTACTTATAAAAGTTGAGGATATCAAGTTGAAAAAAACAGTGATAGTTGAGGGTATCAAGTTGTAATATAGTCTTTTATTTTAAATTTTAAATTTTAAATTTTAGTTTTAAATTTTCAATTATTATACTTACCTTTTATTTTTATTTTTAGTTTATTTTTGTTTTTATTTTGTATTTTGTATTTTGTATTTTGTATTTTGTATTTTATATTTTAAATTTTGTACTTTGTATATTTTTTTATGTATTATTTGTTATATATTATTTATTTTTTTAATTTTCAAGTTTTAATTTTTATATATTTTATTTTTTTATCTTATAGTTTATTTATTTATTTATTTATTTAAATTTTTTTCTTTTAACTTTCTTATTTTTTAATTTTTTAATTATTTTATATTTTATATTAAATTTTTTATGTTTTTTTAAAAATTTATTTTATTTTAATTTATGTTATTTTATTTTTTTAATTTTTTAATTTTTTTTATATTATATTATATTTTTTAAATTTTTTAAATTTTAATATTTAATATTTAATATTTAATATTTAATATTTAATTTTTAGTTTTTAGTTCTTAGTTTTTAGTTTAATTTTTAATTTTTAATTTTTAATTTTAAGTTTTAAATTTTTAATTTTTAATTTTTAATCTTTAATTTTAAATTTTAAATTTCTTATTTCTTATTTTATTTTTTATTTTTTATTTTTATTATTTCTTGTTTCTTATTTCTTGTTTCTTTTTTGTTTCTTATTTTTATTTTTAGTTTTAAATTTTAAAATTTTAATTTTTCTAAATTTTTTAATTTTTAGTTTTTTCTTTTATTTTCTACTTTTTGTAATTTATCCTTTATGCTGGCTATGCTGTTGACTAGGCCATAGGTAACTTGTTAACTGAATGAAAGATCAATTATCTCACCTCAATCTTTCCTTAATTTGATACAAACTCCTAGTAAGAAATTGGTCCATCCTGTAGCCAAATCAGCAAAAATAAATTTTTATTTTGCTTGGTGTCTCATTGATATACAACACTATATATGTTTTCGAATACATTTTTACCCCTTCCATTTGTTGGGTTTTGGTCTTTTTTAAAAGTGAATTTTAGTCCCACATCGGCTAGACCAAAGGACTTGTATCTCTATATATTAGCTTGGCTTAATTGCACTTTGCTACCCTCAACTATTCCGCTTTTTCAACTTGATACCCTAAACTTTTTTTTGTAACAAGTTGATACCCAAAAAAAATTTGGGACGAAAATACCCCTGCTCAAACATTAAAATTACCCCTCCTCCCCCACTCCGACTACCCCCTCCCTCCCGCTCCGCCTCCCCTCTCCCGCGTCTGGCCAACCCCCCTACCCCCACCGCCGTCGGCCGCCACGGCGGCAGCAGCCGCCGTCGCAATAGCAGCAGCCGCCGCAGCATCAACAGCCGCAGCCGCCGCCACCGCGGCAATGGCGCCGGAAGCGGGAGGGGGGGTTGGCCGGACGTGGGAGAGGGGAGTGGCCGGAGGGGAGGCGGAGCGGGAGGGAGGGGGTGTCCGGAGTGGGGGAGGGGGGGATGTAGTGCCCCGTCCCGCTCAGTCAATCGGAGGAATCAAAACGCCGACGGCGTTCGGACTTAGCCTTACAACGGCGACTCTAAGACATCTCGGTCAAGGCGACCGCTCGCTCAGGTGGGGTAGTTTCGGTGAACTTGCCTCATCTTTGCCTTCACATAATAAATCGTGTTTGCAACTTGCACAAGTAGGCTTAATAATAAAAGAGATAAATCCACATAGCTAAGGGAATAATCCCGACGGGTCGAAATGAGTTAGAACATGGAAAACGTCCCACGGTCGGCTTAGAGTTGGTGCACGACGTGCTTTGAAAATGACACTCGGTCCTTCGTCCCGTGGCTTGGAAGAAGGAAAGTTAGTCTTCGACACAAGTTATGAAATAGCCTAAGTCATAGGCGTCGCCCGTATAAATGCTTCATAAAGCATGCACGTTTCCATAAAGCAAGGCTCGACGCAGCCTTTGCTCGTTAAGTTGTAGGCTGAGTAAGTTAGGCAAAGTTATGCTGGTCGACCTAAGTCATTCTAAGTGCTGTCCCGCTCATTCTGCGGTTGACAGGTTAAATAGTCCCACGATCCCAAGGCCCGTCATATAAAGTATGACTTGGGCGATAACGTCACGTAGAACAAAAGTCGGATTGAGGCACGATGGCACGGTCCTAGTGTTTTAAGGCACGGGCCACGGTTGATTTATTGAGTTTGGAGAAAAGGGCTAGAGAGAGAATCATGCTCGCGACTATAGGTCGTCGAGGCGGTTTCAGTAGAAAGAAGAATGCTCGCGACTATAGGTCGTCGAGGCGGTCTCAGAAGAAAGAAGAATGTCCGCGACTATAGGTCGTCGTGGCGGACTCAGATTTGGAAAGTGTCGATCGCGTCTTGCATGGTCATTGGACAACTTGTCGACAAAGTGAGTTTCCCCGCACGGTAACCCGAGGCCTCGGAACCGCTGCGGGCATTGGGAAACATGCAACTTGTCGACAGGGTAAAAGTTTCCCCGCACGGAAAGCCCGAGGCCACGGGACCGTTGCGGGCATTGGGAAACAAAAGATAAATTGTGCTTTGCACGGGTTAGGCGGGGACTTGCAGCGGGGCTAGCTACCTTGCGCTGAAAGGGACGCCCGTCTAATAAAAGAAAAAGGAGTCCACTATGGCTCTGGGAGCCAGTGACCAAGTTCATATAGATGTCGGCAGATAGCGGCTAACCGCGTGTATGCCTTTGGATTGAGTTGAGTTGAATATGTATGCAGTATGCAGTAAGAAAGACACAATGTCTGGGCCTAAGATTTGGCAATAGCGAAGGCGGCGTGCTTCGGCACGGGATGTGGCGTCGAGTGATAAGTCGTTGGATAGAGTGCTTGAGTTAGACTTGAACTGTTGCGAGTTAAGTCAAGAAGGGCCGTAGGGCAGTTTTCTTGAAGTTACGTGAGTTATTGGGCACAGCCTCGAAATGCGAGGTACGGCACAAAGGAATTATAACACGGTCGTAAGGAAATTGGGTACTACCGCATAATTGCGTCTCTGATTTTGGCCGAAAGGCAAGCACGACCTGCTAGGTTACGTTGTTGGCACAAGAAGGGGTCTAGAGGCAAAGTATGAGTTAATGTTGACCTTACAAGCACGGGATGGTTTTGACACACAAGTTGCGCCAAGGCGCGGGTCCTAAAACTGAACCTAAGGCAAGACTAGAAAGACAATCGAAAGGGTTTTAAGCTGTACAAAGTAAATGAACGTGTAGGTTTTGTATGGGTGGGCGAGAAGCTCACTCCACCAGTACAGTTGAGTACTGACACCCACACAGTGTTCATGTGCAGGCACAGGTAGAAGCTCGTGGCGCAGGGCTCGCTTGGATGCGTCGAGGCATGGAGTTCCTTGGCGACTCGAAGCGTGCAACCGCATGAAGTAAAGACTTATACATGACATAATGTATGGACATCGCCTTCCGAAGCTTCCGTTGGATCAAGACTTGTAATTGAGAGATGAGAGAGAGCTGAGTGAACTTGTAAAATGTGAGAAGAGTGAGCCTGAGTGATTGTAATCTTGGCCTTGCGCCTCCAATGTTATCGTTGTTTCAATATCAATAAAGAGCTTCTTTGAATGACTTGTGTTTTGTTCTAAATTCCGCTGCTATTATTCAATGTCTCTGCTCGGGACTTCTGTGCGACGACCCCGTCGCAGCCGCTGAAATCGGCCGTTATGGAACCCGCCTTGTACGAGCGCAATCTAGGCTCGTGCGGCATCACGCCTTAGCGAGGACGATCGCTCCTACGGGAGCGGGGCGTGACATAGTGGTATCAGAGCACGGCTTTACGTCCTTGGACTATCGATTGAATTCCTTAACTCGTTGTTTCCGCAAACTCTGTTGCTTCCGCAAAGTTGATATCGTTGGTGCGCTCTCTCTCAAATGACCCATGGGATGTCCATACAATAAGTCTATCTATTTTGCAAAACATAGGTGAACAGTTTTTGATAAGAAAACAAAAAGATGGTTTACGTAAGCACGGTTGGCTAAGTCGGGCTGGGCATATACACCAAAGTTGCGTCGACCTTAGAAAAGTCGAGTGCGGGAATTGAATAGCGTCGAGCTAGAATGAGTTGAACTCGATTGAGTAAAGTAAGATGAGTATCGATAGGGGTGCTATCGAGCGACGATATCGTCGGTGCGATATAGATAAGCGTGCTTGGGTTTTGAGGAATGGTTCGAACGGGATTCGAAGAAGTCGATTTTGAATCAAATAATAAGTTGAGGATTGGTTGAATGACTTCATTCCTGAGTGGTGTATGCGATAGGCTCAGGGATGTCGAACGATGCGAATTGAGAAAAATAAGTTGGTCGATGACTTAAGATGGACGGATGAAGAATACGTGAAATTGGTTGGAGGAAATTGATATCGTAAATGATTCGAGGGAAAATGATCGGAATTGGTGTTATGAATGTCGAGGAGACTATCCAGTTGGACGATAACATCATTCGCACGACCCGAAATTGGTTGCAAAGGAAGATCGTCAGGTTATGTATATCGTCGATGGTATTGAGGCGTATCAAAGATCGATGTGCGATAACTCGGGGGTACTCTGACTCGGCGAAGGACGATCGTGCAAGTGTTATGGTTCGGTTGGATACAATACTTAGGACTTTGGTTGAGATGAATGTTAGATGCAAATGAAGGTGTCTTGATGGTTACGCAAATAACCACAACGTCGACATTCTTGTCTTGCGCGAGCACAACTTTAGCCTCGCACATGCGTTGCGTCGGATTTGAGGCGATCGTTCTGCGTGAGCGCTGACATGGTGATTCATGTCGCGGGAACAATCGGACTCGGAAGATCAGGACGCGGCAACTTTGATTGTCTCGACTTGTCGGTTTGATGCGAAGGAAGATTCGAGGATGTTTTGACTTGTGATCGATGAATGAAATGAACTTGAGGATTGAGTAGGTCCAATCCGTGCATCGAGAATGAATTAGTCTAGACACAAAACAAGAGTTACGTCCCGATGAGAATGACTATCTCGCGGGAGCGTGCATGGTGATTCATGCCCACCGCGGTTAATCTGACTCGCGTGAGATCGGGGCGCAACATGTTGTTAAGCTAGACGACCTTGTGATCGGTTTCGTGAATTGGAATAGACGACTTCGGAAATGTAAAATGTGGATTATGGTTTAGCGGTGAATTACGTAGTAACGTGCTTGACTTGGAAGGATTTGATAGGCAGATTATGTCGAACGTGTTCGAAGAGATAGACTATGCGAAATGGTTTGTTGAACGAGCGATATTGATACGTCGGAGAATTTGGTCGAACGCGAGTTGTTGTAGGATGGCTTTACCGAATGACTCGGACCCCGTACGACGAATGTTGGGATGTGCGTAGGAAATCGATGCTCGATGTTTTGAAATTGGAGTGATGCGAGCTTGGGTAGAAAAACCCGTACTATCAACTTGGTTTGACCTTAGGATGGGGTCAGTGTTGATATTGTTGTTTGGGAACTATGATTCCAATACTGACGAATGACTTTAGCCAAAAGACATAGCCTAGCGAATAGGCGGACGTCCGGGCGCAAAGCGATAGAAGTTATGGTGGCACCACTCGCGAGCTCGGTTGAGATGCATGTATATCAGGGACGCTTGAATACGTGCACGAATCTGACTCGAGTGGCGATGGCGGATTCTCTATCACAAGGCTTGGCTGAAATGCATGTATTTTGGGGACGCCTAGAATATGTGCACGATCCAACCAAGTGATATGTTGAATCAAGTGAGACTTGAGGAATGGAAAAGTGTTGAGGATTTTGAAATAGAGATTCGAAGAAAAGATTGAGGGTAGTGCGAGCGTGGCTCGGATTGAGGAAACGCATAGGCGTAGTGTATGCGAGAGTTCTAGAAAGGCAAGTAAAGTGGTAAGTCAATAAGTAAGTACTCAGTAAGTCTCGAGGACGAGACTTGTTCTGAGTGGTGTATGTTGTAGTGCCCCGTCCCGCTCAGTCAATCGGAGGAATCAAAACGCCGACGGCGTTCGGACTTAGCCTTACAACGGCGACTCTAAGACATCTCGGTCAAGGCGACCGCTCGCTCAGGTGGGATAGTTTCGGTGAACTTGCCTCATCTTTGCCTTCACATAATAAATCGTGTTTGCAACTTGCACAAGTAGGCTTAATAATAAAAGAGATAAATCCACATAGCTAAGGGAATAATCCCGACGGGTCGAAATTAGTTAGAACATGGAAAACGTCCCACGGTCGGCTTAGAGTTGGTGCACGGCGTGCTTTGAAAATGACACTCGGTCCTTCGTCCCGTGGCTTGGGAGAAGGAAAGTTAGTCTTCGACACAAGTTATGAAATAGCCTAAGTCATAGGCGTCGCCCGTATAAATGCTTCATAAAGCATGCACGTTTCCATAAAGCAAGGCTCGACGCAGCCTTTGCTCGTTAAGTTGTAGGCTGAGTAAGTTAGGCAAAGTTATGCCGGTCGACCTAAGTCATTCTAAGTGCTGTCCCGCTCATTCTGCGGTTGACAGGTTAAATAGTCCCACGATCCCAAGGCCCGTCATATAAAGTATGACTTGGGCGATAACGTCACGTAGAACAGAAGTCGGATTGAGGCACGATGGCACGGTCCTAGTGTTTTAAGGCACGGGCCACGGTTGATTTATTGAGTTTGGAGAAAGGGGCTAGAGAGAGAATCATGCTCGCGACTATAGGTCGTTGAGGCGGTTTCAGTAGAAAGAAGAATGCTCGCGACTATAGGTCGTCGAGGCGGTCTCAGAAGAAAGAAGAATGTCCGCGACTATAGGTCGTCGTGGCGGACTCAGATTTGGAAAGTGTCGATCGCGTCTTGCATGGTCATTGGACAACTTGTCGACAAAGTGAGTTTCCCCGCACGGTAACCCGAGGCCTCGGAACCGCTGCGGGCATTGGGAAACATGCAACTTGTCGACAGGGTGAAAGTTTCCCCGCACGGAAAGCCCGAGGCCACGGGACCGTTGCGGGCATTGGGAAACAAAAGATAAACTGTGCTTTGCACGGGTTAGGCGGGGACTTGCAGCGGGGCTAGCTACCTTGCGCTGAAAGGGACGCCCGTCTAATAAAAAAAAAAGGAGTCCACTATGGCTCTGGGAGCCAGTGACCAAGTTCATATAGATGTCGGCAGATAGCGGCTAACCGCGTGTATGCCTTTGGATTGAGTTGAGTTGAATATGTATGCAGTATGCAGTAAGAAAGACACAATGTCTGGGCCTAAGATTTGGCAATAGCGAAGGCGGCGTGCTTCGGCACGGGATGTGGCGTCGAGTGATAAGTCGTTGGATAGAGTGCTTGAGTTAGACTTGAACTGTTGTGAGTTAAGTCAAGAAGGGCCGTAGGGCAGTTTTCTTGAAGTTATGTGAGTTATTGGGCACAGCCTCGAAATGCGAGGTACGGCACAAAGGAATTATAGCACGGTCGTAAGGAAATTGGGTACTACCGCATAGTTGCGTCTCTGATTTTGGCCGAAAGGCAAGCACGACCTACTAGGTTACGTTGTTGGCACAAGAAGGGGTCTAGAGGCAAAGTATGAGTTAATGTTGACCTTACAAGCACGGGATGGTTTTGACACACAAGTTGCGCCAAGGCGCGGGTCCTAAAACTGAACCTAAGGCAAGACTAGAAAGACAATCGAAAGGGTTTTAAGCTGCACAAAGTAAATGAACGTGTAGGTTTTGTATGGGTGGGCGAGAAGCTCACTCCACCAGTACAGTTGAGTACTGACACCCACACAGTGTTCATGTGCAGGCACAGGTAGAAGCTCGTGGCGCAGGGCTCGCTTGGATGCGTCGAGGCATGGAGTTCCTTGGCGACTCGAAGCGTGCAACCGCATGAAGTAAAGACTTATACATGACATAATGTATGGACATCGCCTTCCGAAGCTTCCGTTGGATCAAGACTTGTAATTGAGAGATGAGAGAGAGCTGAGTGAACTTGTAAAATGTGAGAAGAGTGAGCCTGAGTGATTGTAATCTTGGCCTTGCGCCTCCAATGTTATCGTTGTTTCAATATCAATAAAGAGCTTCTTTGAATGACTTGTGTTTTGTTCTAAATCCCGCTGCTATTATTCAATGTCTCTGCTCGGGACTTCTGTGCGACGACCCCGTCGCAGCCGCTGAAATCGGCCGTTATGGAACCCGCCTTGCACGAGCGCAATCTAGGCTCGTGCGGCATCACGCCTTAGCGAGGACGATCGCTCCTACGGGAGCGGGGCGTGACAGGGGAGGGAAGAAGGGAAGAGGGAAGGGATAAGGGCATTTTGGGATTTTTAAAAAAAAAAGGTATTAAGTTGAAAAAAAATAATAGTTGAGGTATCAACTTGTTACAAAAAAAAGTTTAGGGTATCAAGTTGAAAAAGTGGAATAGTTGAGGGTAGCAAAGTGCAATTAAGCCTCTTAGCTTTGCTAGTTTAGAGATGCACATGTGGTGTGGAGGTGCACATGGGTGTGCCATGTGGGGTTATTTTTCTAATGGAAAAAAGGCTAAATCAACAATAGAAAGCATTCATGCTTTTTGCTCTTGGAAAATTTAATTTCCATGGGAGCTAAGCCCCGTAGGGGCTTAGCGACTCGGACTCGGACTCGGGTTGATGGGCTCATGAGACGTAATGTGACGTTTTGTTGGCGCACTTAGCACGTCAGCATCGTCGCTAGGCGCATAGTGCGCTCGTTGCGCGAGCCACGTTGCGCTGCCATGTTGCGCAAGTCACGTTGCGCAAGCCCAGTTGCGCAAGCCCAGTTGTGCTGTCTAGGTGCGCGCCCAGTTGCGCAAGCCCAGTTGCGCTGCCCAGGTTGCGCCCAGGTTGCGCTTGGTTGCGTTGGGTTGCTCGGGTTGCGCTGGTTGCGCTGGGTTGCGCTGGTTGCGCTGGGTTGCGCGGGTTGCGCTGGGTTGCGCTGGGTTGCGCAAGATGCGCTGGTTGCGCTGCGTGCGCCGCGTGCGCAATGCGTGCAGTGCGCAGCTCAGTGTCGCGCGGAGTGCAAGGAGCGCGGGATGGTTTTTACCATGTCCCTAACTTTGTGGCAACCAAACAGTTGCTGCAGGGCCTATATAAGGCATCATCTCTCTCTCAAGGCAAGAAATATACAAGTAAGAGAAGCCACCACAGAAAGTTTACGAAGTGTTTTTTAACACAAGTAAACAGAGAATTCAGAAGTGTTCTTTAACACGGTTCTGATCGAAATTTGCTTGCAAATTCCAGCAGCCTTAGAGAGAGAGAAAAGGTGCCGCACCAGCGTTGCTTTTACACGGGAGATCGTGTCCATCCGAGGAGTCAGAAGAGCAGGAGTGTTCAAAGTTCTCCGACGAACTTGCTGGTTCCTGGAAGCTGTTCGTGTAGGGCGAATAAAGCTTTGAGCAACGGTGATTATTCACCCCAGCAGTAGTTCTTCCATCCTTCGCCAGTCATCTTCTTCATTGCTGCCAGTAATTCTGATTGTATCTTCTTTTTAGAAGTACTACGATCGATTGCTGCTGATTACGAAATCTTTTTAGATTCTCGTAATTCAGGATCACCTTCCTTGAAGTGTTGATTTGAAACATTGTTTTTACAATTGTTTCATTTTTTCAGTTTTCTATCGAAAAATTGTGCCCCGGCAGTAACAATCTCAAAGCTTTATTGCTACGATGGAAAACTTTAATGCTTCACTCCTCAATACTGAATTTTGTAAGTTAGAAAAATTTGATGGAGGGCATTATTAAGTCTGGAAGAGGAAGGTTTATCTCACTCTTCAACTCAGAGACGTTGATCACGTGCTTCTTGAAGAGGAACCTACTGTTCCAGATACTGGGTCTGCTGCTGCAAGCTCTGCGGCTACTAAACTACAGGCCAAGTGGAGAAGGGAGAATAGCATTTGTAGGTTGCTTATCCTGAATGCTATGGAGGATTCCCTAGCAGAATCCTACAGTAAGAAACCAATTGCCAGAGACATATTGGAGTCTCTGGAGAAACTGTACGAAGAAGACAAGAACAGGAGCAAGATATTTATGGTTGAAAAATATCACAAACGGCTCTTTGAGGACGAGAAGTCCATGCTGCCGCAGGTAAAGGAATTTCTGAAGCTGCGACAGAAGTTGGAAGACGAGACGATGCCCCTCCCTGACAAGTTTTTTGTTGGAGGGATTGTCTCAAAGTTCCCCGCTGGGTGGAGTAAGTTCTATGCAAACATGCATATGAAGAAGCTTGAGATCAACCTTGAAGATCTCTTGCAGAAAATCTATGTTGAGGACTAAATGCGGGCTCAACTCAAGGTGGACGCACTGTCCAAGCAATTGGCTAACGCCAATTTGGTTCATACCAATGAACCAAGGGGAAAGCAGGCGACTTCCCACAGCAAGAAGAAGGACCCTAACAATCTGAACGTGAAGGGGACTTCCTTCAAGCGAAAGAAGGCAAAGTCTCAGATGCATTGTTTCAAGTGTGGCAAGAAGGACCACTTCAAGAATGAATGCAAAGCAAAGACCAAGCAATCAGAGCAAGGAGAGCCTAGTAAGGTATCTATGATCACTGACGTTGTTGCTATGATTGCGCAGGTTGATGCGGTCAGGACTGACTCTGACTGGTGGGTAGACACTGGAGCCTCTTGCCATGTCTGCTCCAGTAAGGAGTGGTTCACCACCTACACACCTACTTCTAAAGTGGTTATGATAGCGAACCAGGCACAAGCTGAAGTGCTCGGGATCGGGACGGTGGTGTTGAAGCTGACTTCTCGGAAGTCTCTAACGCTTCAAGGCGTGAAGCACGTACCTGCTATCGCCAAGAATCTGATCTTAGGAGGCCTACTATGCAACGCATGTCTCAGAATGGACATCAATGCTGGCCAGATGGTGATGTCTATCAAGAAAATATATTTTGGAAAAGCTTTTTATATCGAAGGAATGTTTAAAATTCAGCTTGTAAATCAGTCTAATATAATTAATGTGATTAATAAAATCACTTCTTCTGCTTATACTATTGAGTTGTGGCATAATAGGCTAGGACATGTTCATTGTAAACGAATTAACAGAATGTCTAGTCTAGGACTTATCTCCAATAGTGGGGGTAAGGTAGAGAAATATGAAGTTTGTGCTCAAACAAAGATCACAAGGAAACCATTTCCTCGGGTTAATCGAAGTACAGATCTTTTGGAGTTGGTTCACTCCGATATCTGTGATTTCAAACAGTTCTCTACAAAGGCCGGAATAAAGTATTTCATAACCTTCATCGATGACTTCTCAAAGTATGCGTTCGTCTACTTGCTGAAGGCTAAAGACAAAGCATTCAAGAAGTTCAAGGAGTTCAGAGCCGAAGCTGAGCGACAGACTGGACAACAACTCAAAAGAATAAGAAGTGATCGAGGTGGGGAGTACAGGTCTCATGAATGCGCATCGTTCTGCAAAGAACATGGAATTGTCAATGAGACTAGGGCTCCGTACTCTCCTCAATCAAATGGAGTAGCATAGAGGAAGAACAGAATGTTAACAGAAATGATTAACTCAACGTTGTTGACTGCTGGTCTTCCTAAGTGCTACTGGGGAGAAGCTGCATTGACGGCCACTTTTATTCTAAATAGAGTACCTCATGCAACTTCAGACGTTACTCCTCATGAACTCTGGTTCAAGGTCAGACCTAACTTGAATGTCATTCGAGTGTGGGGGTGTCTGGCATATGTCAAGCTTCCAGATCTGAAGATTCAGAAGCTTGGGACAAGGACTACTAAGACGATCTTCTTGGGGTATGCCGAGAAGAGTGATGCTCAGAGATTTCTTGATATTGAGTCAAATCATATCATTGAATCTCGCGACGCAGAATATTTTGAAGACAAATTTGCAAGGCACAAGAATAATATTCTTGCGGATGTACCGGAGAATAATGAGGGTGCGCAAGAAACTGAAGTCTTCAATGAAGATGTGGTCCAAGAAGATGTTGTTGAAACAACGATTGAACCAGAACAAGCTGAGCCGTCAGCTAAGCGTATGAGGAGGCCGAAGGACTTCGGAAGTGACTTTGTCACCTATCATGTGGAAGCAAATCCGCTTACCTATGATGAGGCGATGAATACTAGAGACACATTTTTCTGGAAGGAGGCGATTGACAATGAAATTGATTCTATCACCTCAAATAACACTTGGGTGTTGGTTGATCTTCCTGAAGGAGCGAAACCCATCGGATGAAAATGGATCTTCAAGAAGAAGATGAAAGCAGACAAAACTATTGACAAGTTCAAGGCTAGGTTCGTAGCCAAGGGGTTTTCTCAGAAGCATGAGATTGACTATTTTGACACGTATGCTCCAGTAGCCCGGATGACCACCATCAGAATATTGATTGCTTTCGCAGCAATACATAAGATGGTGATACATCAGATGGATGTGAAAACGACTTTTCTAAATGGCGAGCTGACCGAAGAGATTTACATGCAACAGCCAGAGAGATTTGTCATCAGGGGTCTTGAAGACAAAGTCTGCAAGTTGGTGAAATCTTTGTACGGTCTTAAACAGGCTCGCAAGATGTGGCATGAGAAATTTGACAAAGTTATAAGGTCAAATGGCTACATGGTCAGCGATACGGACAAATGTGTTTACACGAAGTTCGCTGATGGAAGAGGTGTGATTGTTTGTCTGTGTAATGCCCCGCTCCACACGGTGCATTATGCTGAGTCGTTGACTCGAAGAGTTGCGTTGACCCGATTACGTATCGATGCGAATCGATACAAAGTGTTAAGTTGTCCCGAGCAATGCATCGAACTAAGTCGATGCGAAGAGTTGCCTTGTCCCAAAGAATGCATCGAGTGAATCGATGCGAAGCGCCGCGTTGCCTCGAAGGATAAGTGCGTTGATACGACTCGAAGATTCTAAGAAATCGAATCGACCAAGGCGCAAGTCCGAAACGATGCAAGTATTAATTTTAGTTGGTTTCATGTGCAGGCTATACGTTTACGCTGAAATGTTAGAGGTCGATCTTTTGCCTTATTCAGTAAGGGGTCCGCGAAAGCAAATCGTCGCCTTGCGACGGACGGAAGCGTTGGCACGCTAAGGCAAATTGGACGTATAACTCAATGAAGCGCGAAGTGCTCGAATGGCTAAGTCAGGAGAGTTGCCGTACGATGAAGTTATAGAATCGAGCCATAACGGCTCGGCAAAACGACAAAGGCGTATCGACTCAAGGTGGAGGGACATTAACTCTCTTTCCTACTCCGTCATGCTTAAGTAAAATACATATCATTGAATGCTGAGTTAACCTATCAATGCCACGGGCGTGGCTCGATAGAGAGTTAAACGTAGTACGTGTCGAACACTAGATAGAACAATTGAAATGAATCGTACGGCAGACGTACGAGTCGCTATGGAACATTGGATATCGTAAAGGTGAGCGCCTCGGTGTGCAAGCCGCAAGAACATGGGATAACTGTACTCGGCGAGTGCCTTAGTGCACGAACCATACCGTGCCTTTGCGCACGAGTTAGAACGGCTAGATCATTGAAAGACAATAGGCGAGCGCCCTAGCGCGCAAGCCACGGACATTGAATGCTAAGTCATAGAACATCGGAAATACGGTCGAAACGTGCCTACGTGCACGAGATATTAAAAGATGGCTTCGTTGCGAAAGAATACAGTTGTGGCATGAATGTGGCAGAACTGTCGGATATGACATAATGCCTCGAAAGGTGTTCGAGACCTTCAGGTCGTTCGGTTGACGAGCATTGAGTGGAGGCATGATGCCATTGAAACATTGAAACAAAGTATGAAACGTAAGAACATAGAAAGTTAACGAAAGAAATACGAGATGATAAGGCGGCATGGTGCCTTTAAATTGTTCGCGGCCTTCGGGCGTTCGTCGAGGACATTCGGGCGTTGTGCCAATTGAAATAGAGATAAGCGAACTTGCTTGGTTGTATGAAAGATAAGATGCGTTGCATGGTCAAATGGAATTAAAGATATAAAAGCCCGTGCATGGGTATTCCCTCGAACGCGGTGCGCCAGGGCGCTGGGACCGTTCGGCCTAGGAGGGATTCGTTTTCAGTATTGTTGGTGCACTCCATTTAGAAGGGTAGCGACCTTCTGGTGAATGTGATAAGCCACGTGCTGCGATTATTTCGATGGCCTCTGATATTGGTTAGCAACCGCACAGAGTTAACATCGTCTTATGTTTCGATTTTCGATAAATATAAGTCCATTCTAGTCCGAAAAGCTAGTGACCTTCATATAGTTAAGGGCGACGGGTTTGGAAGTGCAAGGTATACGTATCCTGCATGGATAGATCCGAATAGAGGGCACTTATAACATGACAGGAAAAACTGATAGGCGTATTCACCTTGCGTCGGTGCAAGGGCGAGTGCGTCGACTTGGTAAGAAGTCGCGCCACGAATCAAACACGAGATTGCTTGCCTGTTTACTTATGCGAATGCCATGCTTTACAGTCTTCGAATATGCCATGAACTCATCCTAAGGAGAACATAGAAAGAGAACTAAATTGTATGTTTGCATGAATCAATACAATACTAAATATCGGTTTGTTAAGTGAGTTTTTGATCAGTACAGCGAGAACGAAAGTACTAATCCCCCACTAGTTTGCTAGCAGGTTCAGGGATTGGTCTGCTCGCGGTAGAGCTTTGCTTGAACGCGTTGAGGCTTGGAATGCCGAAGCGTATTGAAGCGTGCGATCGCATTGATGCTCGGACTGCGACAGGATTGATGCGGCCGAGATATAGAAGGCATGATGTATGGAACGGTGAAATCCTTTGTGGGCAAGAGAGAACCTGAGTGTTGTAGCCAATCTGGAAAATTCTGTTGGGCTATCGAAAGCCATTGTAATCTGATTTCGAATATCAATAAAGTGAATCGTTTTCGTATACTCTGTTTTGCCTTTCGTTGTTAACGTTCAACTCAAAGATAACCATTTGAGAACTTGTCATCTTGCCTTGCACGAGCGCAACTCCAGGCTCGTGCGGCATCACGCCCCAGCGAGGACGATGATTCGGGTGATTCCGGGTCGGGGCGTGACAAATTGGTATCAGAGCCCCATGCTCAATTTTTTCTGGACGCATGCTTCATTTCAGTTCAAAAAGTTGCCCACCACCAATCGAAATCACTCTTGACTCTACTCGATGCTGCACTGGATGTCCCATACAATAAGTCTAATACAAATCATGTAATTTTGTCGCGTGTTGTTTTGGAAATTACATGGTGTTGCGGGAAAAGTCGTGAAAGGTTTGTTGTTGCAAGTGCAACAAGTTACGAGATGTGAATTCAAAGATTTCTTGCCGTGGATGCAACACATTTTGAATTGAAATTGAGATATTCGTTATTTACAACGATCGATACGAGAAATGTTGGTAGCATCGATACAATAAAAGTCGTGGAATGTTGCTGCAGCAATTGCCACGCGTTGATTGTAAATGATGCGTTGAAAAGAAGAATTGAAAGTTGGTATGGAATGTGTCGAACGGATTCACATATCAATTTCGAATGTGCGTTTGCGATGAAAAGCGATAAGTCAATATCGAATGTGTTGAAACGGATTTGAGCATTGACTTTGAATGTCGAAAATGAAATGTTGCACGATGTGCAATACGTATCGAGAATAAATCGATGCACGAGGTGCGGTAAATATCGAAAATAAATCGTTGCACGATGTACAATGCGTATTGAAAGTAAAATATTGCACGTGGTACAACGCAGGTCGAAAGTAAAATTATTGCACGTGGTGCAACGCGTATCAAAGTAATCGATGCACGAAGTGCAACGGAAGAAAAAGAAAGTCATAAATCGAGAAACGAAATCGGTTCGGTTGCGCACCGAGCTTGTGTTGGCAAATGAATGCATTGGCCGAGTTGCGTCGAATTTTGATTAATCAGAGTTACGGTTGTGATCAAGCACGATCACTGCGGAAATCATGAGTCGAAAGAGATTGTTGGTTCGTAAAGAGTACGTTGTGACGGAAGTAACTTGATTTCTGGGTGGTATATGGCATACCACCGATGCAATGAATGGCTCGATTCCGAGTGGTATATGTGATACCACTTGTGCGATGAATTGCATCAACGTTTTGTGAGAATTGCGGAAGGTTTGTCCGCAACGGACGGGATAGCACCGAGACTCGATTGAGAATTTGTACGACGGCATGTTGATGCAAGTGTTCTTCGATGATCAGTTAGAACGGTAAGGCGGGACTCGTAACATTGAATGATACGTCAATTGAAAAATTTATGTGTCGGTCGAATAATGGGAATTAGCGAAACGATTATGCCTTTAGGCAACAATCGGATCGACGGGATAGGAAACTCAAAACGTTAAAATCGAACCGCATGACTTGCGAGCTCGATGAAAATGTTGGACGATACAAATTATAATCGAATCGCACGAGTTGCGATCCCGATTAAAATGTTGGACGAGACGAATCAAATCGTATGACTTGCGATTTCGATAGGAATGTTGGGCGATACGAATTGTAATCGAATCGCACGATGTGTGACTTTGGTGAAGCGTTGGTTGACGCGAGTAATCATGCCTAAGAAATAGTTGGTTATGTTGCTTCGAAACTCATTTGAGTACGACTGAAAACACGCGAAACTTAGAGGGCGAGATCGTATGACTTGAGGGTTCGATGTTGGATAATCGGTAACTCAGTTACGCGATCGAAGTATAGCTGGATGCGGCAAATCGGAGAACGTGTCGATGCGTATGGAAAAGTTCGTTGCGAACTTGGATGTATGCGATGCGAGTTAAGTTAACGTTGAAACGGATTCAAAGTTGACCCTTACGTTATCAAAATGGATACGGCGTATCGAGATCGATACGTAAGGAAACGTAAGCGATTTGAGAATACAAAATAGAGTGTGCCTCGTGCTATGAAATTTTGTAAGTAACGATACGAGAATGAACGAACTTGGTTGATCGTAAATTTTGTGATTGATCAAAGACGAGACTATAAGTCATCGACGATTGCTCGATGCGTATAGCATCTCGTGTGTCGACCCGGAAATAAGATAGACTCGAACTCGATACGAGTAGATGTTTCGTAAATTACGGAATCATCGACGATAGTGCATGAATTTACTCGGAGGATAGTTGCGCATCAGTTGCGCCGATAGAAATAGTTATGTGCGGATTTGGGTAGTCGCGTAGAATTCGTCGGAACGTGATTTGGCTCCGAATTAAGATATAGCATGGTTCGTAGTAAACTGTCCTTCGGTGATGATCCACAATTATATAGCGTAGCTTCGGGGCAGCTGACCCTAGAAGACTTGACCGCCAAATCAAATTGAATGCTGCAGACCGTAAGATGACCCATGCGATATCGCATATGAGATTGCATCGATAACAAATACAATGTGGTGCATGTTGACGATAAGTCAAGGCGATCGATAATTGTTGGAACAACTTTCGATAGAGAATGATATAGTTAGAATTGAGTATTCGTCGGATGAATGTTTGAATGGTTATGTTGGTCGACGATCGAACTAGAAATTCACCAACGAACTTGGTGATTCAAATAGGCGATTGCGAGAATCGTGCTATGCACGAGAGGGAACGATATGGGAATGACTTACGAGTCATGTCGTTAAATTCGGATTCACCTTACAATTGAGCTTGCGTGAATCGAAACTTACATTCGATGTTGCGAGACGGATAAGTTGAGAATTTGGCTAGTGAATTCCTACTCGTTAGGAAATCGAACGTAAGGCGCATCGTAAGGACCTTCGTGTCAAGGCGATCGTTGTCTTGAGCACCGTCGCCTTGATGTAAACTTCATGTCGGATAGATTGTGGCCTTTGTGCAATGTCAATTTAAACTTGCGTCAGAAGGATTTGAGCACGATGTCTAGGTAAGTCACCTAGCGGACGTAGTCTTGAATGTTGATGCATTTGCAAGTCAACAAAGGAAGTCGTATCGAGATAAGTTACATAGCAAGACTTCGAAAATAGTTGGGTGACGATTTCAAACGCAAGGCGTTGCGGAGACTCGTTGTGATCGGATCCGCGACGGCTTGACGCGACGCGTAGAATTGATAGTCCCGATGAAACATACAAAGTGAGAATGCGATTTTTGAATCGCATCGTGTACCTTGACTTTTATTGGCAGATCGCGTATGTATCAATATACATGTGCACTAGAATTGCGAGAACAAATAATAGAGCCAAGTCCGATCGAGAATACGAGATGTTAAGTTATCGAGAATAAGAGTTACGTGTTTGCGTTGTTCCGATATCTTACAACTGAGCTTGGCTGAAATGCATATATTGGTGGAACGCCTAAAATATGTGTATGATTCTAAATAAGTTGTACGATCCAAACGATAGTGAGACGAGATCGTGGAACGATCTAATGAAACCCTTGGAAATTTAGTATTGGTTTCGGTTCGGGACGAACCTTGTTTTGAGTGGTATATTATGTAATGCCCCGCTCCGCACGGTGCATTATGCTGAGTCGTTGACTCGAAGAGTTGCGTTGACCCGATTACGTATCGATGCGAATCGATACAAAGTGTTAAGTTGTCCCGAGCAATACATCGAACTAAGTCGATACAAAGAGTTGCCTTGTCCCAAAGAATGCATCGAGTGAATCGATGCGAAGCGCCGCGTTGCCTCGAAGGATAAGTGCGTTGATACGGCTCGAAGATTCTAAGAAATCGAATCGACCAAGGCGCAAGTCCGAAACGATGCAAGTATTGATTTTAGTTGGTTTTATGTGCAGGCTATACGTTTACGCTGAAATGTTAGAGGTCGATCTTTTGCCTTATTCAGTAAGGGGTCCGCGAAAGCAAATCGTCGCCTTGCGGCGGACGGAAGTGTTGGCACGCTAAGGCAAATTGGACGTATAACTCAATGAAGCACGAAGTGCTCGAATGGCTAAGTCAGGAGAGTTGTCGTGCGATGAAGTTATAGAATCGAGCCGTAACGGCTCGGCGAAACGACAAAGGCGTATCGACTCAAGGTGGGGGGGACATTAACTCTCTTTTCTACTCTGTCATGCTTAAGTAAAATACATATCATTGAATGCTGAGTTAACCTATCAATGCCACGGGCGTGGCTCGATAGAGAGTTAAACGTAGTGCATGTCGAACACTAGATAGAACAATTGAAATGAATCGTACAGCAGACGTACGAGTCGCTATAGAACATTGGATATCGCAAAGGCGAGCGCCTCGGTGCGCAAGCCGCAAGAACATGGGATAATTGTACTCGGCGAGTGCTTTAGTGCACGAACCATACCGTGCTTTTGCGCACGAGTTAGAACGGCTAGAACATTGAAAGACAATAGGCGAACGTCCTAGCGCGCAAGCCACGGACATTGAATGCTAAGTCATAGAACATCGAAAATACGGTTAAAACGTGCCTACGTGCATGAGATAATAAAAGATGGCTTCGTTGCGAAAGACTATAGTTGTGGCATGAATGTGGCGGAACTGTCGGATATGATATAAAGCCTCGAAAGGTGTTCGAGACCTTCGGGTCGTTCGGTTGACGAGCATTGAGTGGAGGCATGATGCCATTGAAACATTGAAACGAAGTATGAAACGTAAGAACATAGAAAGTTAACGAAAGAAATACGAGATGATAAGGCGGCATGGTGCCTTCGAATTGTTCGTGGCCTTCGGGCGTTCATCGAGGACATTCGGGCGTTGTGCCAATTGAAATAGAGATAAGCGAACTTGCTTGGTTGTATGAAAGATAAGATGCGTTGCATGGTCAAATGGACTTAAAGATATAAAAGCCCGTGCATGGGTATTCCCTCGAACGCGGCGCGCCAGGGCGCTGGGACCGTTCGGCCTAGGAGGGATTCGTTTTCAGTATTGTTGGTGCACTCCATTTAGAAGGGTAGCGACCTTCTGGTGAATGTGATAAGCCACTTGCTGCGATTATTTCGATGGCCTCTGATGTTGGTTAGCAACCGCACAGAGTTAACATCGTCTTATGTTTCGATATCGATAAATATAAGTCCATTCTAGCCCGAAAAGCTAGTGACCTTCATATAGTTAAGGGCGACGGGTTTGGAAGTGCAAGGTATACGTATCCTGCATGGATAGATTCGAATAGAGGGCACTTATAACATGACAGGGAAAACTGATAGGCGTATTCACCTTACGTCGGTGCAAGGGCGAGTGCGTCGACTTGGTAAGAAGTCGTGCCACGAATCAAACACGAGATTGCTTGCCTGTTTACTTATGCAAATTGAATAACATGCTTGCCATGCTTTACAGTCTTCGAATATGCCATGAACTCATCCTAAGGAGAACATAGAAAGAGAACTAAATTGTATGTTTGCATGAATCAATACAATACTAAATGTCGGTTTGTTAAGTGGGTTTTTGATCAGTACAACGAGGACGAAAGTACTAATCCCCCACTAGTTTGCTAGCAGGTTCAGGGATTGGTCTGCTCGCGGCAGAGCTTCGCTTGAACGCGTTGAGGCTTGAAATACCGAAGCGTATTGAAGCGTGCGATCGCATTGACGCTCGGACTGCGACAGGACTGATACGGCCGAGATATAGAAGGCATGATGTATGGAACGGTAAAATCCTTTGTAGGCAAGAGAGAACCAGAGTGTTGTAGCCAATCTGGCAAATTCCGTTGGGCTATCGAAAGCCCTTGTAATCTGATTTCAAATATCAATAAAGTAAATCATTTTTGTATACTCTGTTTTGCCTTTCGTTGTTAACGTTCAACTCAAAGATAACCATTTGAGAACTTGTCATCTTGCCTTGCATGAGCGCAACTCCAGGCTCGTGCGGCATCACGCTCCAATGAGGATGATGATTCGGGTGATTCTGGGTCGGCGCGTGACTGTCTGTACGTGGACGACATGCTTATCCTAGGTACGGATATTAGCTGTGTCACGGAGACAAAGAAATTCATCTCAAGCAAGTTCAGTATGAAGGACTTGGGGAAAGCTGATGTGATCTTAGGGATCAAGATCATCCGGACAGACACTGGACTAGCGCTGTCACAGTCTCATTATATTGAGAAAATGATCACTCGTTATGGGTATCGGGATCTTCCAGGGATCGATACACCGTACAGGTGTGATATGAAGCTGAAGCCTAATTCAGGAGAAAGCGTCAGGCAGCTGGAGTATGCAAGCGTAATCGGAAGTTTGATGTATGCTACTACTGCCACAAGGCCTGACATAGCTTTCAACGTGGGAATGCTGAGTCATTTCACGAGCAACCCAGGTGCTGAACACTGGAAAGCTGTGAAACGGGCTATGAGATATCTCAAGAAGACTCAGACATATGCACTGTACTACAGCGTAGATCCGCCGGTAGTGGAAGGCTTCAGTGATGCCAGCTGGTGCTCAGAGGTGGAGAGCGAGAGGTCCACAGGTGGATTCATTTTCACAATGGATGGAGCTGCTATATCGTGGAAGTCGAAGAAGCAGACTATGCTCTCGCGGTCATCCATGGAATCTGAGTTCTTTGCACTTGATACCGCAGTCGAGAAAGCAGAATGGCTTCGGAAGCTCATGTATGATCTTCCAGTGGTTGGGGTGCAAATATCGGCGATACCGATATACTGCGACAACCAGACGACTGCGACGGTGGCATCAAATGACCTCTTCAACGGGAAGAAGAGGACTGTGCGGTTGAAGCACAGGACAGTACACGATCTTATCAAGAGAGGTATTATTGTAGTGATTGATGTTCGAAGTCAGAAGAACCTGGCGGATCCGTTCACCAATGGCCTCAAGCGCCAGCTAGTCGATGACACAGCTTGTAAAATGGGCTTGAAGGCATTCTGATATTGTATTCCTACCATAAAGTTTTATGCTAATAGTTCAAAGAGAAATCTACTAGGCATCTAGCTTTTGGTTCAAGGGAGGACCACTAATCGGAAGAATATCAGTAACGGTGGGTACATGTTCTATTGGACATGGAGAGGTTACGGACCTATAACCACTGTTGTCTACTATTGTTTTCTGCGAAAAACGGTTCCTGTGGAAAGGTTGGCTTAATTGCCTTAATGAGTTCTTAGGCAGAGTGAATGCCTGGTGTGCTTTACAGGAAGCACGGTAGAGCAGTACTACAAGGAGTGAAACTCCATGCTACAGTGGGGTGACTCCACGATGAGGTTCCTATATGTGGGGTGCTGCCCAGGAATAGGATAAAGCCTCGGATTTGCAGGCCAAGTCACAGCGGCGTAGCACCGCAAATAGGCAGTTAGCCTAATGCTGAATGTTAAATATAAAGAGGGGTGTAGTCAGCACTACAAAGAGGAGGAGTTCCTCATGTTACAGTGGCACGACACCACGATGAGGTACCCGGTTAGGGATAAAGCCTCGGTCTTGCAAGCCATGTCGTTGCGGCGTAACACCGCAAGGAAGCCTAAGGCTTCATGCTGGGTAGTTTGGCACTACAAAGAGGCGGTTGTCTCATGCTACAGTAGTATGACACTACGATAAGATTCCCGGTACGAGATAATGCCTCGGCTTTAAGCCATGTCATAGCGGTGTAGCATCGCAAGGAAAGCGCAAAGCGCTTCATGCCATGTCTCTTTATAATGAACTCACCTATAGTGTATGGACAAAGAGATATCAGGCCGTCTCTTGAGGGTAAACTTATAGATGCCCAAAATTATATACTGAAACCAGGCTGGCACAGGGCCTTTAATGTGTAGCCAGAAGCACATGTAACTACATTATGTGAGTGGAAAGAATTTCAGCTATGATGCAGAATTCAAGGCTTAGTCCATTCTTGTATTATAGTCTGTTGTTTGACCCATGCAGAAAGATTCAAGTCGTCAGCGACATATCTCCTAATGCATGATGGACAGTTACTGTGGGAAACACTTATACCCATATATAGAGATATGTGGGGGATTGTTGGGTTTTGGTCTTTTTTAAAAGTGAAATTTAGTCCCACATCGGCTAGACCAAAGGACTTGTATCTCTATATATTAGCTTTGCTAGTTTAGAGATGCACATATGGTGTGGAGGTGCACATGGGTGTGCCATGTGAGGTTATTTTTCTAATGGAAAAAAGTCTAAATCAACAATAGAAA
The DNA here is from genome assembly GCA_029216955.1 of Iris pallida. Taxonomy (NCBI): domain Eukaryota; kingdom Viridiplantae; phylum Streptophyta; class Magnoliopsida; order Asparagales; family Iridaceae; genus Iris; species Iris pallida. The sequence continues at coordinate 4,462,120 of JANAVB010035817.1, read as the reverse complement.
GCATTCATGCTTTTTGCTCTTGGGAAATTTAATTTCCATGAGAGTTAAGCCCCGTAGGGACTTAGCGACTCGGACTCGGACTCGGACTCGGGCTCATGGGATCATGAGGCGTAATGTGGCGTTTTGTTGGCGCACTTTGCACTTAGCACGTCAGCATCGTCGCTAGGCGCATAGTGCGCTTTAGTTGCGCTCGTTGCGCGAGCCACTTGTGCTGCCACGTTGCGCAAGCCCAGTTGCACAAGTCCAGTTGTGCGGCCCAGGTGCGCGCCCAGTTGCGCAAGCCCAGTTGCGCAGCCCAGGTTGCGTCCAGGTTGCGCTTGGTTGTGCTGGGTTGCTCGGGTTGCGCTGGGTTGCGCGGGTTGCGCTGGGTTGCGCGGGTTGTGCTGCGTGCGCCGCGTGCGCAATGCGTGCAGTGCGCAGCTCAGTGTCGCGCGGAGTGCAAGGAGCGCGGGGTGCGCGCATTTGGCGCAACTTGCAGCAGAACGTGCGTTTGCACGTTCTGGACGATTGCTACATGTTCGGGGTGGTTTTTACCATGTCCCTAACTTTGTGGCAATCGAACAGTTGCTGCAGGGCCTATATATGGCATCCTCTCTCTCTCTCAAGGCAAGAAATATACACGTAAGAGAAGCCACCACAGAAAGTTTACGAATTATTTTTTAACACAAGTAAACAGAGAATTCAGAAGTGTTCTTTAACACAGTTCTGATCGGAATTTGCTTGCGAATTCCAGCAGCCTTAGAGAGAGAGGAAAGGCACCGCACCAGCGTTGCTTTTGCACGGGAGTTCGTGTCCATCCGAGGAGTCAGAAGAGCAGGGTGTTCCAAGTTCTCCGATGAACTTGCTGGTTCATGGAAGCTGTTCGTGTAGGACGAATAAAGCTTTGAGCAACGGTGATTATTCATCCTAGCAGGAGTTCTTCCATCCTTCGTCAGTCATCTTCTTTATTGCTGCCAGTAATTCTGATTGTATCTTCTTTTTAGAAGTACTACGATCGATTGCTGCTGATTACGAAATCTTTTTAGATTTTCGTAATTCAGGATCACCTTCCTTGAAGTGTTGATTTGAAACATTGTTTTTACAATTGTTTTATTTTTTCAGTTTTCCATCGAAAAATTGTGCCCCGGCAGTAATGCCATTAAACCCTAGCAACGCACATTTTCTCACTCGATCGTAGTTTCCTTTTCCCTTTTTTAGGCACTGGCTGACGCTTACTCGGCAGACACCTCTCTCTCCCATCTCCGATGAGTCTTCGGCCACCTTCATGTCCGTTCATTTGTTTTCTTAAGCTCTAGCATGCTTGCATAGCCATAGATTCTCATGTGTCTTCCACTATTTGTATATGTGTGTGAGAACTGCTCCTCTCTTAACGTGAACTAGTATCAACTGAGTGACTTGGTGAGAGATGGAGCGTGTGATATAGCTGGAAAAAAGATGGGTAGTATTGCTAATAGTTAAATAAATGCGTGAGTGTTTTCACCGATGCTAATGGTTTTGTACATGGCAAGCATGCATAGTTTAGCCAGAAAATTTCTTCTATGTTTGAAAATTTCTTCTATAGCAAAAAATTAAAAACCAAAAACTTAAAATTAAAAATAAAAAACAAAAATTTAAATTTAAAAAAAATTTAAAATTTAAAATTTAAAATTAAAAAATAGAATAAATAATAAATAATAAATAATAAAAAGTAAAAGAATACATAATAGAAAATAGAAAATACATAATAAATAATAAATAATAAAAGTATCCTTGTCATCAATGTCTAATATAGAATTTTTTTAGATTAATATTATGTTTATCAAATTAAGTCTATCTAACTCAAACAAAATGTCATGCACGAAGTCGATTAGCTTGGTCAAATCTTCTTTTTTGTAGCAGCTAGGGATTATTGTGACAATCTCTCGGAATATATACTTATAGAGGAAAGAATATATACTTAGCTGAGAGTAATGTGAACTTAGATTGGGGTTGATATGTTACAATAACAAAGATCTCGTTAACCGTGTTCAAAATTAAGTTTACTTAATATTCATTTTTTTTTTTTTTTAAGTTTACTTAACTCAAACAAGATGGTCTATACGAAGTCTATTAGCTTGTTACCGAATTATCTTTCTAAAATGAAGTGTGACAACCTATGAAATATATCCTTAGTTTTATATCTCTGTTTATATCTCTGTGGATCACAGGTAGAGATTATTGCGATAAACTCTAGGAATATATCTTTAGCCATTTTGGGAGTATTGTGAACCTAACTTAAAACATTTCAGTAACTGAATATGGTACTGTACCAAAGGCTCATTAATAACTATACTCTTTCATGTGAATTAATTTCAGGAATATTAAATAAAAAATTGATAAAATCATAATATAATATAATATAATATAATATAATATAATATAAATAATAAACAATAAATAATAAATAATAAATAATATGAAATTTATAATAAAAATTAAAAACAAACATAAAAAATAACAATACAAGTATAGAAATAAAAAAATTAAAACACAAATTAAAAAATAAAAATTAAACAAAATAAAAACTAATTAAAAACTAAAAAAAATACAAATTTAAAATTAAAACTAAAATTAAAGTTAAAATTAAAACTAAAAACTAAAAACTAAAATTAAAAAATAATAATAATTATAATAATAATAAAACTTAAAAAATTAGAAATTAAAAAAAAAGTAAAAATAAAATTAAAATTACAAACATAAATTTTAATTTTTAATTTTTTTTATAAAATTAAACTAAAAAGTAAAGACAAAACAAAATATAAATAAAATTAATAAAACTAATAAAAAATAATAATGAAAAAAATAATTATAAAATTAAATTATAAAATAATATTATATAGTAAAAAATAAAAAGTAAAATAAAGGATAAAAACTTAAAAGTATACAATATAAATATATATAAAATAATAATTATGAATTAAAAAACTAAAATTAAAAATAAAAATAAAAAAGTTTAAAAAAGTAAAGAAAAAAAAAAGAAAAAAAAAAGAAAAATAGAAAGAAATAAGAAATTGTCATGTAGAATTAGAGCAAATGATGGTGAATGATGGTGAATTTTGGTAGTGCATGTTGGCTAATGATGGTGAATTTAAAAAAAGAAAAAAAAAGGAAATTATTTATGTTCATCGTTGGCTTGAACATGAGATCCTGGTCAGTGTACTGCACTCCGGGATCCGACTTCTGAAGTTTGAGTAAAACTACAATAATCTATCCCGTCTGTCTTGGTCTTGCCGAGAGTGTGTTTTAGGGCTTGTTTGGTAACCGGAAATTACTATTTGGATTTGGATTTGGAAATCCTCCAAATCCAAATCATGGATTTTACTATTCAAATCCAACTCCAAATCCAACTCCAACCAAACATAGGATTTGGTTTTATGATTAATAATTAATAATTAACGATTAATAATTAATAACTATAAATTAAATAATTAATAATTAACGATTAATAATAGTAATTATAAATTGAATAATAAATAATAAATACATTAGTAATTAATAATTAATAATTAACGATTATAAATTAATAATTAACGATTAATAATTAATAATTAATAATTAATAATTAAGTAATTATTATTAAGTAATAAATAATTAAGTAATAATTTATAATTAACGATTATAAATTAAGTCATTATAATTAATAATTAAATAATTAACGATTAATAATTTATGATTACTAATTAACGATTATAAATTAACGATTATAAATTAAGTAATTATTAATTAAGTAATATTTAAATAATTATGTAATAATTAATAATTAATAATTAATGATTATAAATAATAATTAATAATTAAGTACTAAATTAATAATTAATAATTAAGTAATTTTACATTAATAATTAATAATTAATAATTAACGATTAATTAACTATAAATTAAATATTTTAAAATAGTAATTATATATGGAAATTATTATGATTAGTAAATTATTAATTAAATTATTATAAAATATGATTCTAATTGTGATTAAAATATTATTAATTAAGATTATAATAAAATAGTTATTAATAAATTATTAATTAATATTATAATAATACTAATAAATTATTAATATGATTATAATAAAATTAACTAATTAACTAATTTTTTAATTAATAATACTAAACATAGGATATGATTATTAATTAATATTATAATAATACTAATAAATTATTAATTAATATTATAATAATAATATAATAATACTAGTAAATTATGATTATTAACTAAATAATAAAATTTTATTAATTAATATTATAATAATACTAATAAATTATTAATTATGATTATAACAAAATTAACTAATTAACTAATTTTTTAATCAATAATACTATTTTTTTATTAATTAATAATACTAATAAAATAGTTAGTTTTCTTTATTAATTAACTAATTTTTAACAAAATTATTAAAGAATAAATATTTTTAACGAAATTATTAAAGATTAACTAATTTTTAATTTACTAATTTTTAACAAAATTATTAAATAATAAATATTTTAACGAAAATATTAAAGAATAATTATTTTTTTCCTCCAAAATCCAACCAAATCCAAGTTTTGGATTTTGTCATACTTTCCATATCCAAATCCATCTCCAACCAAACATAGGATTTCATGGATTTGTCTCCAAATCCATAAAAATCCAAATCCCACCTCCAAATACGGTTTACCAAACGGACCCTTAGTGTGTGAATTGTTTGTTTTTAGTCTCACGAATTTTACAATTGCTCAAAACAACTAATGAAAGGTTATTACGTTACTTCCAATCAGAGTGGATGAAACAAATTTACAATATATGAGTTGATGGAAGTATGTGCTAGGATTATGTAGTCGAAGAAAGGAATGAGTAACAAAGGGTAAATATCACTTTTGGTCACAGAATATTTTAAATATTTAAGTTTTGGTCACACTTTATATATATTTTTGGTCAGGAAATGACTAAAACTTGGAACTTTTGAAACATTGGACGACCAAAAGTGGTATTTATCCGAGTAACAAATAAAAGTAGAAGAAGTAACATAATAGTAATTAAGCATTGATCAATGTTCAAACATACATCCAACCAGAAAGAAGATTATTAATAGTAAGCATCTATGTTGCCTAACTAATGTTCTTGCATACTCAAAGTCTCGAGAGAACACTTATCATTGATTCGCGAGGCCGATACATGGCTTCAAGAGATTTTGCTCGTGGCAGAGTGAGGCCGGAGCCTTCAGTCATATCCACCTCTTCCTCTCCGACCCTCTCCCACTCGAAGCACTGGATCATAGTCCCCAAAACAATGCCGACCACCCGGACCCCGAGCCCTTCGCCCGGGCACCTCCTCCTCCCCATCCCGAACGGCAACGTCTTGTTCGCTACCCCCTTCGGGTCCTCGAACCTTTCGGGCTCGAACCTCTCGGGCACCGCCCAAGTCTCCGGGTCCCTGTGGATCGCGTACGCGTTGACCAGCAGCATCGTTCCTCGCGGTATGTGGTATCCTCCGACCGTGCACTCTTCTGCTGACTCGTGTGGTACTAGAAGGGGTGCCGCCGGATATAGACGTAACGTTTCGGTGATGACATAATGAAGGTACGGGAGATTGGGGAGGTCAGTTTCTTGTAGCAGCCGGTCATTACCGATGCATGCATCAATTTCGTCCCTGGCTTTCTTCAGCTTGTCGGGATTGTTAAGGAGGAGAGACATTGCCCATTCGACCGTGTCGGACGTAGTATCCGTTCCTGCCTGCAACAAACCCTAGGAAACACAATGCAACGGGTGAGGGACATGCATTTTTGTTAAATTGCACTTGTTAGATTTTGATCACCAACCAACATAATTAGTGTGGATCTAAATGGTGTCAATGGCTAAAGTTCTGCTATTCTACTGCTTCTTTCAGGTTTCTCATTAATGGTACACCATTTGTTGAATCTGGACGTTCTCGTGGAGTTAGGCACGGAGATCCCCACTCCCTGCTTCTCTTCATCATTGCCATGGATGGATTCTCTCGTATAATTGAGAAAATTACATAACAAGGTATGATTAGTGCTTTCTCTTCTTCTTTTGGTGAGCTTGCTATTTCTCATCTACATTATGCGGATGACACAATTTTTTTGTAGATGCTATTTGGGATGAGCTTCACTCATTAATGAGTTTTCTAAAATGCTTTTAAGCAATTTCTGGATTTCAAATTAATCTAGCAAAGTCCAAGTTTATCAGCATAGGTGAGGTTCCTCAACTTGATGAATGGCGAAAATTCTGGCAACATAATTTCAGGAAGACGTATATGGTTATCAGATTATATCTTAAATCAGATCACTTTGTTATGACCGGATGAGCAAGAACAAATTCTTATCATCATTCTTCCCCGTCTTGGTTAACTCTGTCTATCTACAGCCACAATTAGGATTTTCTCAACATGATTGTTTGTGTTCCATCTTTCCTATGATTTGACTAAATTCTTCTTTGCTAACCTCTTGGGTAATTCTTCTTGTCCTTCCCGATAATTGTTGAAAGTGCCTCATGGATTAATTCAAGAAAGTTCGAAAAGTATATTTATCCTTGTATTATAAAATCGGGAGTTTGCATCCAGAAAAATACTGGCGATGTATGACTTCAGATAACGGTATCATGGTTAAATATGTTTCTCGAATTCTACTTGGACCACTCCCTAAGCATTTTGACTAACATCTTCTCCTTTATTTTGCAAAAATTGTTTGGAAATATTTAACGGATTTAGCCAAGTTAAGTTCAGGAACCTATATTATCTGGCGTGGCAGATGTGCACTACAGCCATCTGTCGTATTATGGAACAAGAAAGTTAATCGCAGCCAGATGCACACTAGCACGATAGTAACTTCATGTGACATAATTACGGAGGTATATGGTTCTTGAGTTTTACTTTGGTTACGTCCTATGCATCTCGTTTGGCCTCGTACTATTCTTGAAAATATTTCGACAATCTTTCCTGTCTTGCTTGACCCTTACCTTGTCTGAATATTGATATGGATTGCTAGACCCAGTCTTAGGCCCTTGTTACCTTCTATTTAATTGATGACTGAAATAGACAAACCTTGTTAGCAGATTCTGTAGTGTAACTATAATATGTTATTATGTGATTATAATGAGTATATTTTTCTTGGAGATTTATTGGGTTAAGCTTATAGGACAGATATGAGTGACTGACTATAGTGGACTTAGAAACCATTAAGAATGATTAGTTGAATAGTATAGATTGATTTTAAGGTATCTTAGATGGAGTAAAGAATATTATATTGTTGTGACTATAGATTTAGGACTAGAATCTTGTGCTTAGGTTCGATGACGTAGTTTATGATAGAAGGACCTTTGTTGAACCTGAACCAAAATATCTGTAGAGAGAAATAACATAGATAATCACAAGGGTAGCAGATTGGGTACTGTAGCCATAGCAGTTGTATGTTTTAGCTTGACCTATTAGATAATTTTTAATTTCGAGGACAAAATTTTTATAAGGTGGGTAGGATGTAAGCCCCCTGAATTTAGGGCTTATTTTTTTCAATTTTATAAATCAATTATTTACAATAGATATTATTATTTGATTATTATTTGATTTAATGATCTTTACCGTGACTTCGACTTCTGGAGCGTCAGAGATGCCAATCTCTGGAAACTCTCTTCATCAGTGTGTAGTAGACAAGATTATCTTCATGTTGATATATCATGTCACATTCAAACTTGTTCCCTTGTACTCTTTTTGCTTCACACAACTTCGGGTCAATTTAGACCATTTGATCATTAAATAATTATTAATTGATTTTCTCACTTTTATCTTTGATCATCATATGCACGTTACCGTGACTTTTAATTTAGGAGCACAAGGCTAGTCATTTTCTTGAAACCAACTTCTCATGCATAATCTACTCGAGACGCCCTACATCCCTGACCTTCGTGTCCCACTCAGACACACCATCTTGTACTTTATTTGCTTCGCACAACTTTTGGGTTAATTTAGGCCAATTAATTATCCATCGTAAAATGTGAGCTGACTTCCAATTTAATTTCGGGACCCGACATCGATCCAACCTAGTTGACCCAAAATATAGACATGACCCACACGAAGCTTACTACCCACATGACACTTGTGTCCCATTTATTTGAGTCTCCACATGTTACTTATTTATCCATGATCATAAATACCTATCTAAATTCAATTATTGCACTACGTCCGATTTTGACTCGACCCGGCTCAACCGAACCCAACCCAAACTTCATGTTGCCCCCTCATGAATACCCACACACACTTTTTCCTACCAAAAATATTAAAACCTAGTCTACCCCACTCAAGGTATTTAATTGACAACTTTATTTATCACACCCTAATAAATGACCTAATTTTAGCTACATTAAATCCTAGCCATGGGTTTTCTCTCCATCAATCCAGACCACACATTCCACATGTTACACACTCCATCAACCCCCTTGGCCGGCCCTAACTTCCATGCACCCCTCTCTCTCCTTCTTTAATTTCAATTTAACTCTCTCTCTCTCTCCCTCTCTCTTTTTAATACACACACTATATTCTCTCCCCCTCTCTCATTTTTCTAACATTAGCTCCCCATGGCCGAGCCTCCATGGCCGACCTCTAGCTTCCCCTCTCCTTCCTAGGTCGGACTCCCCCAGCCTCCTTTCTCTCCTCCTCTTTTTCTTCTTCATCATCATTCTCTTCATCACACCACACTACTTCACCATCACCACCATTAACATCGTCATCATCTAACACCACCACACCCTCACCCGCACCACCACAACCACCACACGGCGCCGCACACCATGCCCCCACCGCTTGCCATGCCCCGTCGCCCCGCCGCCGCACAGCAGCAGCGCAACACCAGCAACCGCAACAGCAGCATACAACGGCAGCAGCAGCAGCCACGACGGCCGTCGTCCCCGGCCACGCGCCGCCGTGGGCGGCCCCCCCTTTACGGGCGCACCTCCCCATGGCGGCCACCGTCCACCGGGACGCGCCGTCTGGGCGATTTGTGCATTTTGCACGGGATCCCGTCGACGCGAGCTCGGAATCAACTCAGAAATTGCGTTTCGAAGCAGCAACTTCGTGCATATTTTTTGGAAAATCCGACAGTTGGATCGACGAACTCTTTGCTCTGTCACAATCTCGGTATATCCATCTTCACTTCCCTCAATTTTGTCCGTTAATTTTGTCGTTTGATGCATCAAAATCGGCCACCAAGTTGACCGTTTAAATTGTATAATTTTTGGACAGTTTTGTGGAGCCAACTTTGTCGGTCCGTATCTCCTCCATCGCAGCTCCGTCTGGCGTGCCACTGGTTCCTATGCGCAGCTGGTATAACCCTCTTCCTGTCCCTTATGTTTCGTTTCATTATGAGCATATTTGATTGGTTGAATTCGACGCCAAAGTTGGCCGTCCGAATTCATAATTTCTAACTTGTAAAATTCTATTTTTGAACCCGGGACTCCGGATTCAATTTCTGACACCACCAGTAGACTCGTGGCATCGTTCTGGCACATTTTTATATAAATTTTGTTAGATTTGGAAGACGTGGGCCCTGATACGTATTTCGGTGCAAAGCGGGCCCCATAGTCCGGGTCAACGGGACTTTTTGACGCCGGCTCATCAAAATCTAATTCTGGATATTCCGTTGAGTTCGTATCATCATTTTAGACTCCTTGACATATAATTGCTAGATTTTAGTGGACATTGGTTTCGACACGCATTTCGGTGCAAGTCGGATACCAATATCCGGGACAACGGGTCATTTTGAGATCGGCTCATCGGAATCCAATTCTGGACATACCGTTGAGTTCCTATCGTCATTCTGGACTCATTGACATATAATTTGCTGAGTTTTGAGGACATTGGCTCCGACACGCTTTTCCGTACAAATCGAAATTTCAATGTCATGGTCAACGAACAAATTTGAGATCGGGTCAACGGAATCCAATTCTGGATATACCGTTGGATTTGTATCGTCATTCTGGATTCGTGGACATATAATTTGTTTGGTTTAGTGGACTAGTATTCTTGCACATTTTTTGGTGCAAAGCGGGTCCGACACGGACACCGTTTTGACCCAAAATTACCTTTTTGCCCCTGTGTCCAAATTGGACTTATGGATAGGCTATCCTAGCTGATTTGACCATTCTTGACACGTTGGTGACGTTGTTTCATCATCCGACAATGTTTGTAGATATTTCTCTGTGTATTACCTTTTATTATAATTAATTCTTATTAAGTTCATATTTCAGAATTAGTACAACGAAACTGAGATAAGTCGATTCCAGTGATCTCACATCGCTGAAATTGGCAAGATGACCATGTGGATCACTGTGATAAGATTATTAACCTTACCGTTGATTATCTTATCTCGATTTGCGTGTCGTAGGTTTCGATGTACGAATAACGAGGTACAATTTGATATTTTAATTCTTAAATTAGAGTTTATCTTGTTTGACCAAGATATATGGTATCTTGGTAGAAAATATTAGGAATAGTATGCTTAGGCTAGTTTTGACCTCGGTTGACCAAGTTTGACTGCTTGACCAAAAGTCAACTATCAGTCAACACTTGGCCTAGAAATGTCTAGAACTTGACCAGAGTTGACCAGTTGACCAAAAGTCAACTGTTAGTCAACATTATCCTAGTTTGACCTAGAGTTGACCAGTTGATCAAAAGTCAACTGTAAGTCAACCTCTGACCTAGTTTGACCTAGTTTGACTTGGTTTGACTTCCTGTGACCTAGTTTGACCTAGTGTGACTCAGTGTGACCTAGTTTGGCTTAGTTGGACTGAGATTGACCTAGATTACATAGTTTATACTATATAATCCTGTCTAACACTGTTGAACCCTAATTAGCTTATATATATCTCATCTTTAGGTTTGTGGCATCACTCTGAGCATCGACCCCATTTGACAGCTCAGGACCGCAGGCGAGTACATTCACTGATAGTTTTCATTGTCTTGATATCTGCTATATCCGATTCAGTTGTAGTGTCTTACTTGATTCCTGACACGATGGTTCACGGACTAGTATATGTCGGATCCTGTCATGAGATGTTGTTTCCCGGATTACTTGGTATATTGGTACATTACTCGACTTGTTACCTGTACTTGTACAGACATGGACTTGGGAGTGGACTGGCCCCTGCTCTTGAGTCCTGTATCATGACGTGTCATGTCCGGATCCATTATACTATTCGGGGATGGGGAGTTATTAGTGGTTGTGTGATCAAAATCTCTACTTGTTCTTCACACTTGTACTTGTTACTTATTACTGTTCATAGCTATACCTTCGTCTCACGACGGATAAAGTCTGACCCTACTTGTTCATAGCTTTCCATGGTGGCCGGCCTGATCCTGCTCCGTTGTACACTTGTTCATAGCCGGTCAGATGGAAAGCCTGATCCTGATTCCCAAGTCGATCACATAACGTACTAATAATTTATCGTATTTTATATTTATTTTATTACATCATATGTCCTACTCAGTTCTATATTCAGTACTTTTCTCACCATGTTATGATATTCAGTACTCACATGTTCTATATGATCTTATGCTAAACCTTGATTGGAGGTTAAGTTCTGTTCGGGAGAAGGATTACAACCCCGGTCCTTATTTGGTTTACGGGTGTAACTCGGCTTCCGAATAGCTCCCAAGTCATCCTATATCTTTGTCTTGTATTTCATTATAATTGTCTCTTATAGAATTTGTCATTCGTATGGAACTGCTGTTAGTATTTGTACTTGCTCATTTTTCTGACAGGATAACCGTTGATGTTTATAGAGTACATGTTAGCTGATTGCTCTACCTTTTACGGGTATGGCCAGGATAGAGTTTGATGAGACATTCTGTGAGCCCCTGTTTTTCAAAAATTTATTTATTAGTTAATTAATTTTTAAATGTCATATTTAGCCTTAAAATATTTATTAGGATTTTTAGGAATTTTCTAGAATTTTTAAATGATTTTTAAAAGAGTTTTAAAGACACAATATCATTTCACTACCAAAATAAGTCATATCAGCAACGAAATTAGCGACGCCGACTTAAAACATCGCTAATATTTTTGGATTAGCGACTCCAAAAGTATGCGTCACAATACGTCGCTGATAGCGACAAACAGCGACATATTGCGACTATCTTTAGTGTAATAAAAACAACGTCGTTGATTTGTCGGAAAACGTCGCCAGTTTTATTAGTTCAGCGACGTTTAGCGTCGCAATGACTAAAGGCGTCGCCGAATATTAAAGGATAGTCGACGTTTTGCGACGTATTTACAGACGTCGCTAACTTCTGCTAAATAGGGTTTCCTCGGTTCGACTTTTCATTTCTCCCTCTCCCCAAATTTTTTGTTCCTGTCCCTCTTCCTCCGACCTCGACGACAGCCCGACCCCTTCCCTCCTGCGCCGCTCATCCTCCTCTCCTCCACCGCGAGCCCCTTCTCCTCCCTCCGGCGAGCCCCTTCTCCTCCTCCTCCTCCACCGCGAGCCCCTTCTCCTCCTCCACCGCGAGATCCTCCTCCTCCACCACCGAACTTGTCCTCCTCCTCCTCCACCACCGTGAGGAGACTGAAGGTAAACCCTAACCCTAATTGAGGTGTTTTTCGTGTCCAAAATGGACACGGAGACACATTACGACCATGTGTTCACTGATACAGTGTGTTCGTGAGGTTTTGGACACTTTGTGTCCATGTTGGACACGTGGACACCCCCAAGCATGCATATATATGTATTTCATCTCTGTACACTTAATTCCCTCCTCCTCCACCACCGAACTTGTCCTCCTCTCCTCCTCCACCACCGTGAGGAGACTGAAGGTAAACTCTAACCCTAATTGAGGTATTTTTCGTGTCCAAAATAGACACGGAGACACATTACGACCATGTGTTCACTGATACAGTGTGTTCGTGAGGTTTGGACACTTTGTGTCCATTTGTTGGACACGTGGACACCCCCAAGCATGCATATATATGTATTTCACCTCTGTACACTTAATCCCCTACATAAACTTGTGTATTTTCGTATTAATTTGGATTTGCATATTGGGTTTGGATTTCGATATAGTGTTTGATACATTGTTTCACCTTGCAACATTCCTACACTTATTTTAGACAACAAGTATGAACCAATTAGTCAACATCTATTTGTTGAAGTATGGTACTCCATTCTTCGTAAGTTCTAGCTATATGTCTCAAGATCCAATACTCAAAAATCCCAAGAAGAAGAAGAGAAGAAGAAGAAGAAGAAGAAAAGAATAAAATGACATCGCTCAACACCCTATGACAACTCTTGTAGAATTGTGTTATAGTGTGAGTTCTATAGTATGAGTTCTACAGTATGGTTCTCTTTGTAGAATAAAATGACATCGCTCAACCTTATCGATCCTCCATACAAGTCTTCCTTCATCTATTGTCTTAAAGTGTGATTTCTACAGTATGGTTCTCTTGTAAAATTGTGTCTTATTTTAGACAACAAGGGTTTCCTATTTTTACAGGTAACATGGCAACATGTGTAAGAAAACATATAGGTGTGTTTGTGTTTGAAAGGGAGTGTCACAAGAGTAAGGCGTGAGCATGTGTTAGTATTTGAGCTGTGAGAGTATTTGTTCTATTGAGGTTAGTACCAACTGTATTTTGGCTCCAGTTCCAGCTCCATTTGTATTAATCTATGGTACGACATGGTGATCAGGACATAGTCCCTGCAGCCACTCGACTGGGAGGAAGAAACTATGTAGTCGTAGATAAAGTTGACTGTCATCCGACCCTCACCCTCTGCTTTCGAAAATGTAATCAAATTACATGATGGTTCCTTTAGCTTTCTTATGTTATAATTATATTATTGTGACTATCGATCTTAACAGATGGCACCCATGACCCGAGGAGCGGCACGTCGTTTGAGGGAACAGTGAATGCTGAGGTGGCTCCTCCTACAGTTAAGGAGGAAGTGGCACCGGTTGCTAGTGAGACCGGGAGTTCTATTCATCCAGCACCGGTAGCTAGTGAGACCGGGAGTTCATGCAACACTTGCAAGGGACGACATCTCTCCTCACGCCAAAGATCTCACTTTTTCGAGGTGGTGGTTGCGTGATCGTATCACTGAGCGTTTGCGTGAGCAGCGTGGTTCTCATTAGCTATTAGTACTTATTTGTATTGGACTATTTGTATTGGGTTATTTTTGTATTAGACTATTTATATTGAACTACATATATGAATTAGTACTGTGTCAATCTCTGGATTGTATTGGACTAAGACATGTGTGATCAGGACATAGTTTCTGCAGCCATTCGACTGGCGAGGCAGAAACTATGTAGTCGTAGATAAAGTTGTCTGTCCTCCGACCCTCATCCCTCGGCAATGATGATACGACAACCAACCAGAGAGGATACTCTGAGAGATCCATCTGAGTAGGACGTATACTCTGAGAGGTCACCTTTACAAGAATGATATCAGTAGTGGGATTGAGTGCTGGAGGAGATATTATCAGAGTACGTCCTACTCAAATGAGTCTCTCACCGTTAATATTTTTTTTCTGACGGCATGGTGGATGTGCTCCGTCAACAGATTCTTGCTCCGAGCTAAAACTTTGCCCGGAGCTCAAGTGGACATCCTTCGTGTAGAGCTCGAGTGAGTTATGGGACGAGCACGGATACTTTAACAAAGGAGACCACCATGCTGTCAGGAACCTCTCGCTCGAGCTCTACACGAAGGATGTCCACTTGAGCTTCGGGATAAAGTTTTGGCTCGGAACAAGAATCTGTTGACGGAGCACATCCACCATGCCGTCAGAAAAAAATAGTAACGGTGAGAGACCCATCTGAGTAGGACGTACTCTGATAATATCTCCTCCAGCACTCAACCCACTACTGATATCATTCTTGTAAAGGTGATCTCTCAGAGTATAGCCTACTCAGATGGATCTCTCAGAGCATCCTCTCCGATTGGGTTGTGTTCTGAGCCATCCGTTCTTACAGTGTTTTGTATTTTCGGCGAACCCAGGGATTGGATTCTGTATTTTGTATTTTGGCTTCTATATTTTATATTTTGGTTTCTGTATTTTGTATTTTGTATTTTATATTTTTATTTTGTATTTTGTATTTTGTATTTTGTATTTTGGATTCTGTATTTTGGTTTCTGTATTTTGGCTCCAGCTCCAGCTCTATTTGCATTAATCTACGGTACGACATGGTGATCAGGACATAGTTCCTGCAGCCATTCGACTGGCGAGACAGAAACTATGTAGCCGTAGATAAAGTTGACTGTCCTCCGACCCTCATCCCTCGGTAATGATGATACGACAACCTATCAGAATCCTCGACTCTCTTTCGCTTCTTGGATATTGACCCAGCTTCCAATCTCTCATTTTACTCCGGGTCCACTCTACTCCCAATCTCTTCCTCTTTTATACACGGATCTACAGAATCAATACCATCCAAGGAAGGCAAAACTGAATCAGCATTGTCTTCCGGATCGTCCTCATCAAGGCATAACGGGCTGCTCAGCGTGCCCAGCTTCTTCAACTTCTTGCTGGCTGCAGAGTCGAAATGGGAACGGGTCCTTTTTGCTGGCCCGGAGCTCTGACTCGCACTCGTCGTCGCGCTACCGATTTTTTCAAATCCTCTGACGCGGGTCATAAGAAAAGAAATTTTGTACCTCTTCTTCACATAAACATCATTGCCGCCTTGTACTCGAGCCTCCTCGTCTGTGACGATATCCAACTTCTCGGTGCCTACATTGTCACTCGAATCTCCCATTCGACTCGTATCGTCCTCTTCTTCGCCTGTCTTTTTGCTCCTTGTCTTGCAATCATCTGCTATCACCGCCGACTCATTCGACTCCTTCTCCGATGATTGCAAAACAGGGAGCGAAAGACAGGCGAAGAAGAGGACGATACGAGTCGAAGGAAGATTCGAGTGACAATGTAGGCACCGAGAAGTTGGATAGCGTCACAGACAAGGAGGCTCGAGTACAAGACGACAATGATGTTTATGTGAAGAAGAGGTACAAAATTTCTTTTCTTATGACCCGCGTCAGAGGAGGAGAGAAAAACCGGTTAGCGCGGCGACGAGTGCGAGTCAGAGCTCTGGGCCGGCAAAGAGGACCCGTTCCCATTTCAACTCTGCAGCCAGCGAGAAGTTGAAGAAGCTGGGCACGCTGAGCAGCCCATTATGCCTTGATAAGGACGATCCGGAAGACAATGCTGATCAAGCATCTTCCTTCTCCTCTCCTCTACCATGGCTCTGGACCCATCAGCTTTTCCCTACTTCCCTTCTTTTATGACTCTCTCAGCCACATATGATATCACCTCAAGTGTAGAGTCTGAGGAGAAGAAGTGGGCAGGAAGAGGAGGGAGAAGCAGCACAGCCGGCGGCATGACCCGGAGGAAGTACATATTTTCTTCAAATCCGTAGGAGAACTTAAGGATATATCTTTTCACAATATGTCACCTGTCAAAGACCATTAATGTGAATATCATGTTAACCGCGGTGTCGGAAGACTAATATGTCGTAATAATTTTTTAAGCCGTGTGTTTTGACATAATCCTTCAACTCATTTCCCTATGTAGTAATCTTGCATTACTACATAGCAGGAAAGAGTTTGGAGGATTATGTCAAAACACATGGCTTAGAAAATTATGACATGTTAGTCTTCCGATACCGCGGTAGCATGATATTCACATTAAGGGTCTTTGACAAGGTGACATGTTATTGAAAAGATATATCCTTATAGTTCTCCTACGGATTGGAGAAACCTCTGTAATTCCTCCGGGTCATGCCGCCGACTGTGCTTCTTCCCCCTCCTTTCCTGCCCACTTCTCCGACTCTACACTTGAGACTGGATATCATATGTGGCTGAGAGAGTCAAATAAGAAGAGGAAAGTAGGAAGGAGCAGATGGGTTCGGAGCCATGGTGGATGAGAGGAGAAAAAAAAATGCTTGATCAGAACTTGAGGTGGAAAGTTGTGACGTTGTGATAGCGTGAGAGAGGGAGAGGGTGAATGGAGGGAGGAAAGTGGCTGCATGCCTTCGGCTCACTCGAGCGGGTATTTGTCCTCCGACCCTCATCCCTCGGCAATGATGATACGACAACCTATCACTATATCTTATATAGTAGTAGATGATGTCTTAGTATTACATTATGTGAGTTCATCTTGATTCTGTACATTCTTCAGATACTAGATACGATAAGAACATATACTACATCATATGTACAGAACATAGATGATCATACTAATGTATGTTAGAATGAATTTTAGGTTGTTCTGAGCCGTTCGTTCCCATATTTTGTGTGATTGTTGTAGACTTGGTTATAGGGACTGAAACCTGTGTACAGTGAGAAATGGACATTCTGTGATTGTTTGGATCCTATTCTATAGTGAGAGAATGGTTATCTTTTAAACTGCAGGAAGAAATGGACATTCTGTATTTTATTTTATTTTATTTTTTGCAGATTTAGCGACGTTTACGACGTTTACCGACCCTCATCCCTCGGCAATGATGATACGACAACCTATCACTATATCTTATAGATGTAGAGATGATGTCTTAGTATTACATTATGTGAGTTCATCTTGATTCTGTTATATCCTTTAGATACTAGATACGATAAGAAACATATACTACACATAGTACAGAACATAGATGATTCACACTAATGTATGCTAGAATAAATTTGGGTTGTGTTCTGAGCCATTCGTTCCCATACTTGGCAATTAAGCATGTGAAATATAACTGATTATGTTTAGTTTGTCTTACGATACAGATTTTCACATCCAAAGTGAATTGATCGTTACTTCGTTGATCGTACATGGATGTACTAGCGGATCAACCTCCTGGACCGTAGGTACTTATAAGTATTGACCGTATCGGATTAGTATCGATCTATCGTTTTGGTATGGGCCGTATGTTGGTATTGGTCTTAGCGAATTGGTATCGTCCTATCCGATATGTATCGGCCGTATAGCTAGGATTCATATTGGCCTTATCGATTTGGTATCGGTCATATCGATAGGAATCGGCTTGTGGGATTATTATTATACCATTTAGGATTAGTATCGTCGGAAAGTAGTCGAAAATGCTTCGTATTGTGAAGTGATATGTTGTAGACTTGCTTATAGGGACTGAAATCTGTGTACAGTGAGAAATGGACATTCTGAGAACTGGACATTGTGTGATTGTTGTAGACTTGGGTTATAGGGACTGAAACCTGTGTACAGTGAGAAATGGACATTTGTGATTGTGGATCCTATTCTACAGTGAAAAATGGTAGCTTTTAAAACTGCAGGAAGAAATGGACATTCTGTATTTATTTTTTATTTTTTGCAGATTTAGCGACGTTTACCGACGTTTACCGACGTCCTCCGACGTAAGTTTGCGTCGGTAAACGTCGGTGCACGTCGGTAATCATCCCAGGAATTCCCAGGTACCGACGTTTAGCGACGTCAATATTTCGGAGAACGTCGGTAAAATGGTCGGGCACATCGTACGGTAATCATCCCAGGAATTCCCAGGATTACCGACGTTTAGCGACTTCGAACATGTCACTAACCACCGACGACTCAACGGTACTTCGTCGCTACTTTACCGACGCATAGCGGCACGAATAATACGTCGCTAATCCACCGACGACACGGCGGTAGACGTCGGCAATAGATCGACGTATAAATACGTCGGTGCACGTCGGTAATTGCGACGTTTGGCGAGGTTTAGAAGATCGCGACTTACATTTCCGCGACCAGACCAAAACGTCGGTAATTTCGTCGCTAAATATTTTTAGCGACGAAAAATGTCGTTTAGCGACGTCTTTAGGCGTCGCTAAAACAACTTATTCTGGTAGTGTTTTGCCAATTAATTAAAATATTTTAATATCATTTTGTAATATTAGAATTATTTAATATAGTTATGTAAGTTATTAAATTGTTACGATATCAGTTTGCAATTAATAAATTGTTTAAATTGCGGGTTGTAAATTATATTTGCAAACTTTTGGGTGCAGGGCTATTTTGTAATTTCCCAAAACTTTGGGGGGGTTTTATGCTAAAACCTATACCTAACCATAACGACCACCGCCTTGCGTGTCGTCGTCTCCGGCGATCCGCGCCCAAACCCTAACCCTAATCCTAATTTCTACCCCTAATTCGACCGACCTACGTCTCTATAAAACTACCCCGACCCCCGAAACCTAACCCTATTCTACTTCGACCCCCACGACCACCGTTCTTCCCCACTTTCCCGTCGTCGTAACCACAGCTCCGACGAACCCCGTCCGGCTTCCACCGTAGTCGCCGTCGTCATCGACCACCCCAGTCGATTCGCTTGTGTGACGAGCTATGCCCACGCCACCCAAGCGCCGCCTCGCCGACGCTTCCTCCGCCGTCCCAGCTCTCGAAACCCCCCGTGAAATCGGACACGTACGTGTCAGTTTGTTTTCGTGTCATATGGTGTCTCGTTTTCACTTGTGGGACTCGCCAACACACAACGAACCCAACGCATGGCTCGGACACGTATTTAGGGCCTGTGCGTGTCGTGCATAGCACGGACACGTTGACTCTGTGTCCCAAACTGTCAGGACACAGAGGTAATTTTTTGGGTTTGTACTGTTATAAACTAAAAATCTAAATAAATAAAATCTAAATCCCACCCTAACACAACGAACGGGCTGACCCCCTGGCCAGCCCGACCCGACTCAGGAAACCCGACCCATAGCCGAGTTCGAGCCCCCCTTGTGCTGGTGTGTTTCTGTCTTCCGTTTTTATGAGAGGAGAGTAGATATATAGAGAGAGAGAAGAGAGATAAGAGAGAGAGATAGAGAGAGAGAGATAGAGAGAGAGAGAGAGAGACAGGGTGGGGGGGAGGAGGAGAGAGACGGGAGGAGAGAGAGAGAGAGAGAGAGAGAGAGAGATAGAGAGAGAGAGAGAGAGAGAGAGAGAGGGAGGGAGGGAGGAGGGAGGGGGGGAGGAGAGAGAGAGAGAGAGAGAGAGAGAGAGGAGAGAGATAGAGAGA
The DNA here is from genome assembly GCA_029216955.1 of Iris pallida. Classification (NCBI taxonomy): domain Eukaryota; kingdom Viridiplantae; phylum Streptophyta; class Magnoliopsida; order Asparagales; family Iridaceae; genus Iris; species Iris pallida. The sequence goes on along the minus strand of JANAVB010035817.1, from coordinate 4,442,131 downwards.
TATAGATATATATATATAATATGCTGTATTTATATATATATATATATATATATTATATATATATATATAATATATATATATATATATATATATATAATATATATATATATGTATTTATGTATATATATGTATATATGTATATATGTAAAAAAAATATGTATATATGTATATATGTTCATGTGTATAATATTATTATATATATACTATTTTATATATGTATTTCACTATACCTAGTGCAAATTATTATTATGTAAATATTATTGTCATATTTTTATGGCTACTATGTAAAATTTTGCCCTATTAAAATATTAGTATTTATTATGTATTTTTACGTCTTTATATTTTTGTGTATTTAAATTACTGCAACCATTTGGTGTCCAAGCCTAGCATGGATTTCTGGGTCCAAATGTGTTTTCACACATTCAAGACCTGTACAAGTCATATTAGACTTGATTCATGGCCTTGGGTCCTGTATTTGAACTTTGGTTCAAATTATATACATGGATAAAATACGCAGATAATTAATTATTTAATTTTAAATGTGTACAATGTTGTTTTTGAATTTCTAAAAATACTTAAATTACTGTTAAAATCCTGAAAAAATAGTATTTTGATACTTTGTTAATTTAGCTAATTTATCATAATTTTTACAGTATTTAATTTACAGTTTTGTCACTATTTTGGCATATGAAACCAAAACTCATTTTCTGTGTACTTAGGAAAACTGATTTTTATAAAATACTTGTACTGGTTAATAAATTCCAGAAAAATTATAATAAATTTCTATACTTAACAAGGATCATTTTGGTACTTTAATTTATGTAAAATTGAGCTTTTTGTCTATCTCAAAAATTATTGGAACACAATATTCATTTGATTTATTTTTTGAATAATTACGACTTGCAATTTTTTGTGTTATTTTGAGTTTTAGCCGTTATTGAACCTCACCCCTCACTAGTGTAAAGACCCTAGAAAGTTAGTTAAAGTAGTGTGTCACCCCATATTGGTCTTCTATGCTAAATTCATCATTTTGGCTAGGTGCCCAGTCACAAGTCGTGTTGCACCAATTAGTGTCCTAGTATTTTAGCTTAGTGTAAAAACTAAGTTTATGTATTTATTTCTATAGTGACGAGTTACCAGACATATATAGCACTTTTATCGCAGCTTGCTTTGCTAGAGGCAAGTACTTTCTACAAACTTTACATACTGTTACATAAATGAACTGTAAATTTAACCATGTTAAATGCTGATCCTTGGGATAGCAAGTTAAATCTTTACATGTTGTACTTTCAGTCACTACCATGCTTAAACCAATCTTTATATATCTCTTACATGATTAGAATATGGGTTATGAAGAAACTGACAGTTGAGTACGTGATCATGCCTCCTCTATAGTAGCGAGCGAGGTCGCATTTTATATGCATACCTTGCCGTAGACCATTATCCAGCATTTTTGTACGGATGTACACCTATGCTTGTAGACTTGTACGTATGTACATTTTATTTACATGTACCACAGTACATTGTACACCTATTGACGATCACGTACCTGCTACAGTTTTTAAACATTACATATACATCTGTCTCTATGACATATGTGTCCTTGCCATGATAGATTATGTGATGCCATATTTCCAGTTATTCCTTTTATGTTCATTTTCATGTTTCATATGCTAGTTTATTAGAATTAGTACTTGCTCCCGTCCTGATAGGATAACGTTGTAGGTGTCCTTACTGAGGAGGAGTTACTCTGCAACTCATATTATGGAGATACTGCCGAGGACCCGGCTTTGCTTTACGAGGATGTTCCTACGGGAAAACTCGCCTAGTTTGGGTAGTCACTTAGGATACTTAGTGTAGTCATGTATTAGACTACGTATTTTGTAACTGGACATGTATCTAGTTTTACATTTCAGACTTGTACTTTGGACTTATTACTATATGAGACGACTTTTGTGTTTGGAGCATTTATGACTTTTATTCACTTATAGAACTGTTAGCACATTTAGTCTTATCTTGTTATCTCTAGAACAGCTTACTGCATTTTATTCCAAACGCAGGCTGGACATGACTCGGCCCGGCCTAACAATTTAGGTAGCGGATCGTGACAACTACCCATGGAGCCCGTAGATGATATAGCCCCTGTTTAAACTGTTAGATAGGTTTGCTTGGACTGCGATCCAGCTAGTATTTTCAGACTGTAGTTTTATATTATATTTTGAGTTTCTGTGATGTGTTTATATCTCTGAGCTTGTGTTGGATCTTGAACTCCTTTCCAGTTTTCCTTTCTATCATATTTCTATTTCGTGCTATCTATCCTACTTTGTCTTGTGATTGAGTTATGCCATATTATACCTCCGTACGGAGATGACAGGTACCCTTATATTTTGTTTAGTTGTAGTATTTATAGACGACCTATACAGCGTTCTACCGCTGATTCTACGGCGTAGGCTGGACGTAACCATGTACTCGTGCCCCTAATCAGGGTGCGGGTCGGTGACACATTTTTGTGGTGGCCCATGCAGGTCAGAGTCGCAACTAGTGCAATTTTGTAGTAGTGCTTGACTTAGAGCGCTGCTACGAGCCTGCTATTAGGATATAGGTTCTAGGTTATGATAGGAGTTGCTCAATCACAGTTAGGAACTCTTGATAGATTCCAGGGATAACTCCTGAGAATCTTATTTCGAAAACTCTTGAATCTGTTCCCGCTTGCCTCTATTTACACTTCCTTGATTTGTTGTTGATTTTGATTCATGGTGTTCGTTGTTGACTTTGATCTTGCATCGAGATAAATTTTGTGGATTGAATTAAGGTATATCCTGATAAGGTAAATGTCTGCTTTATTTATGGAGTTTAGAATTTATCGTAGCCATACAAGCTAGCATGACAAGGACATAGAGCCTGATTTTAGATATGCTTATCCTAGTTATAGAATTTAGATTTTCTTGCAGCCATACCGGTTGGCGTGGTAAGAATTCCAGATGAGATGATTTTAGGGTATATACCTTAGTTATGGACTCTATCGTTTATTGCAGCTATGCTTACTGGCGTGGCGAAAATTCTGGCAATATTTCAGGAAGATGTATATGGTTATCAGATTATATCTTAAATCGGATCACTTTGTTATGACCGGATGAGCAAGAACAAACTCTTATCATCATTCTTCCCCGTCTTGGTTAACTCTGTCTATCTACACCCACAATTAGAATTTTCTCAACATGATTGTTTGTGTTCCATCTTTCCTATGATTTGACTAAACTCTTCTTCGCTAACCTCTTGGGTAATTCTTCTTGTCCTTTCCGATAATTGTTGAAAGTGTCTCATGGATTAATTCAAGAAAAGTTCGAAAAGTATATTTATCCTTGTATTACGAAATCGGGAGTTTGCATCCAGAGAAATACTAGCGAGGTATGACTTCAGATAACGGCATCATGGTTAAATATGTTTCTCAAATTCTACTTGGACCACTCCCTAAGCATTTTGACTAACATCTTCTCCTTTATTTTATAAAATTGTTTAGAAATATTTCACGGATTTAGCTAAGTTAAGTTCAGGAACCTATATTATCTGGCCTGGCAGCTGTGTACTGCAGTCATCTGTCGTATTATGGAACAAGTTAATCGCAGCCAGATGCACAATAGCGCGATAGTAACTTCATGTGACATAATTACGGAGGTATATGGTTCTTGAGTTTTACTTTGGTTACGTCCTATGCATCTCGTTTGGCCTTGTACTATTCTTGGAAATATTTCGACAATCTTTCCTATCTTGCTTGACCCTTACCTTGTCTGAATATTGATATGGATTGCTAGACCCAGTCTTAGGCCCTTATTACCTTCTATTTAATTGATGACTGAAATAGCCAAACCTTGTTAGCAGATTTTGTAGTGTAACTATAATATGTTATTATGTGATTATAATGAGTATATTTTTCCTAGGGATTTATTGGGTTAAGCTTATAGGACAGATATGAGTGACTGACTATAGTGGACTTAGAAACCATTAAGAATGATTAGTTGAATAGTATAGATTGATTTTAAGGTATCTTAAATGGAGTAAAGAATATTATACTGTTGTGACTTTGAATTTAGGACTAGAATCTTGTGCTTAGCTTCGATGACGTAGTTTATGATAGAAGGACTTTTGTTGAACCTGGACCAAAATATCTGTAGAGAGAAACAACATAGATGATCACAAGGGTAGCAGATTAGGTACTGTAGCCATAGCAGTTGTATGTTTTAGCTTGACCTATTAGATGATTTTTAATTTCGAGGACGAAATTTTTTATAAGGTGGGTAGGATGTAAGCCCCCTGAATTTAGGACTTATTTTTTTAATTTTACAAATCAATTATTTGCAATAGATATTATTTTTTGATTATTATTTGATTTAATGCTCTTTACCGTGACTTCGACTTCTTGAGCGTCAGAGATGCCAATCTCTGAAAACTCTCTTCATCAGTGTGTAGTAGACAAGATTACCTTCATGTTGATATATCATGTCCTATCCAAACTTGTTCCCTTGTACTCTTTTTGCTTCACAAAACTTCGGATCAATTTAGACCATTTGATCATTAAATAATTATTAATTAATTTTCCCACTTTTATCTTTGATCATCATATGCACGTTACCGTGACTTTTAATTTAGGAGCACAAGGATAATCATTTTCTTGAAACCAACTTCTCAAGCATAATCTACTCGAGACGCCCTACATCCCTGACCATCGTGTCCCACTCAGACACATCATCTTGGGCTTCATTTGCTTCGCACAACTTTTGGGTTAATTTAGGCCAATTAATTATCCACCGTAAAATGTGACCTGACTTCCAATTTAATTTCGGGACCCGACATCGATCCAACCTAGTCGACCCAAAATATGGACATGACCCACACGAAGCCTACTATCCACATGACACTTGTGCCCCATTTATTTGAGTCCCCACATGTTACTTATTTACCCATGATCATAAATACCTATTTAAATTTAATTATTGTACCATGTCCGATTTTGACCCGACCCGGCTCAACCGAACCCAACCCAAACTTCATGTTGCCCCCTCATGAATACTCACACACACTTTTTCCTACCAAAAATATTAAAACCTAGTCTACCTACTCAAGATATTTAATTGACAACTTTATTTATCACACCCTAATAAATGACCTAATTTTAGCTACATTAAATCCTAGCCATGGGTTCTCTCCATCAATCCAGACCACACATTCCCACATGTTACACACTCCATCAACCCCCTTTGGCCGGCCCTAACCTCCATGCACCCCTATCTCTTCTTCTTTAATTTCAATTTAACTCTCTCTCCCTCTCTCTTTTTAATACACACACATATATTCTCTCTCCCTCTCTCATTTCTCCAACAGTAGCCCCCCATGGCCGAGCCTCCATGACCGACCTCCAGCTTTCACTCTCCTCCCTAGGCCGGACTCCCCCAGCCTCCTTCCTCTTATTCTCTTTTTCTTCATCATCATCTTTCTCTTCATCACACCACACCACTTCACCATCACCACCATTAACATCGTCATCATCTAACACCACCACACCCTCACCCGTACCACCACAACCACCACACGCCGCTGCTCGCCGTGCCCCCACCGCTCGCCGTACCCTGTCGTCGCGCCACCGCAGCAGCAGCAGCAACGTAACACCAGCAACCGCAACAGCAACTGCAACAGCAGCATACAATGGCAGCTGCAGCAAACACGACGGCCGTCGTCGTCGGCCATGCGCCGCCGTGGGCGGCCCCCCTTGCCGGCGCACCCGGGCGTACCTCCCCGTGGCGGCCACCATCCTCCGGGACGCGCCATCTAGGCGATTTGTGCATTTTGTACGGGATCCCGTCGGCGCGAGCTCAGAATCAACTCAGAAATTGCGTTTCGGAAGTAGCAACTTCGCACGCATTTTTCAGGAAATCCGACCGTTGGATCGGCAAACTCTTTGCTCCGTCACAATCTCGGTATATCCATATTCCTCCCCTAAATTTTCGTCTGTTAATTTTATCGTTTGATACATCAAAACCGGCCACCAAGTTAACCGTTTAAATTGTATAATTTTTGGATAGTTTTGTGGAGGCAACTTCGTCGGTTCGTATCTCCTCCATCGCAGATCTGGCGTGCCACTAGTTCCTATGCGTAGCTGGTATAATCCTCTTCCTGCCCCTTATGTTTCGTTTCATTGTGAGCACGTTTGATTGGTTGAATTTGATGCCAAAGTTAGCCGTCCGAATTCGTAATTTTCAACTTGTAAAATTTTATTTTTGAACCCGGGACTCCAGATTCAATTTCTGACACCACCAGTAGACTCGTGGCGTCGTTCTGGCACATTTTCATATAAAGTTTGTCAGATTTGGAGGACGTGGGCCCTGGCACGCATTTCGGTGCAAAGCGGGCCCCATAGTCTGGGTTAACGAGACTTTTTGACGCCGGCTCATCGGAATCCAATTCTGGATATACCGTTGAGTTCGTATCGTCATTCTGGACTCGTTGACATATAATTTGCTAGGTTTTAGTGGACATTGATTTTGGCACGTATTTCGATGTAAGTCGGATACCAATATCCGGATCAACGGGTCATTTTGAGATCGGCTCATCGGAATTCAATTCTAGACATACCTTTGAGTTTGTATCGTCATTTTGGACTCGTTGACATATAATTTGTTGAATTTTGAGGACATTGTGTCACTACCATATTTCTAGTTTGAGGGTATTTTTGTCATTTTTGGGGTTATTTGAATTTATTATAATTTATTTGAATTTATGGGAATTTTTAGAATTTATTTTGGAATTGTTTGAATGAGGGTTGACTATGTTGACTTTGACTAGCAATGACCATGGTAGACTAACATAGGAGCTAACCCTAGTTGAGTTTGGACTTAGTTAGGTTATGCAACCCTAGTTAGACTAGAGTTGACCCATGGTATGGTTATTTGACTTAAGTTAGATTTTTAAGTCATAAGCCATGACTTGTGATTAAACCTTAATCAATAACTAGCCATAGAGGCCCAAAGCCCATTAACTAGTGCCTAACCCTAACCCTAACTTTATTGTCCAGCCACTACACCCATTGGGAACCCCCCTATAAATATTCTCCTCCATTTAGGGCTAGCCTCTTTAGGAAGGAGCAAGTTTAGAAAGAGGTATTTTCCCAACTTCAAAAATTTCTAGAAAATCTATTTAACTCTTTTTTAATCCAAACAAATTGCAATAGGTTCTAATTGATGTTTTCTTGCTGTTGGAATTTGTTATTCTCAGTTTTCTACCAATTTGAAGGAGTTTGGTGGCTTTTGGGAATCCTCATTCAAAGGGTTTTTGTGTTGGAGAATACCATAGGTAAAATCCTAATCCACCAATTAAAATTTGGTTTTAATTGCATGGATGCCTAGTCCTAAGTGTCCTGGTCTGGTAGGAATAGTTTTTGTAGATTTTTGTGTCCTGTACGTGTCCGTATCGGACACGTATCAGTGATGGGTATAGGTGTTCGACAAAATGCCCCAATGGGCATTTCGATTCGCTTTCGAAGAAGTTTCTGAATAGGAAGTGTCATTTTGGAGTGGCTTGCATGTTTCTATTGCTCTGAGCTTGAATCGAGTTCGTGTCGTGTCGTTTTGACACTCGTGCACACGTATTCGGACACGCGCGCGAGGCCTGGGTGTATCCCCTGCTGCTCGGGGCTTCTACATGACACGACACGGCTTTGTTGGACACGAACTTGGTGGACACTAGGGGGCATGCACTGACATCATGCCCCCAAAGTTTCATTGGATTTCGTGGTCGGGTTGGAGAGAAATCAGTCGTGCACTGATTTTTCACTGACTGTGCATAGGCTATTTTCGTGCACTGACACGGCCTCATATGTTGGACACAGGGACACGTCGACCCAAAACAGGGTGACACACACCTAGCTGGACACTAGACGAACCCACAGACACAAGCACGAGTTTTGGTTTGGGCTGTGTCGGGTGCACGACACGCGTGCACCTGTGCACGAGACAGTGCACTGTGTAGTGTCTGTGTGTGCACTGTTTTGAGTTTATTTGTGTTGGACACGTCGTGACGTGTCGTGGTGGACACGAGGCACATCCTATGACACGTGCACACTATATATATTCATTACCAACCAATAGTTTTGCATGTTGGTTCATTTTTAATCATCAATTTCGCAATTCCCCGTTTTTTCTGAAACAGTGTTCTTCACTGATTTTTTTCCAGTTTTTCGAATTGGTTTTGGGCAGTCATTTTAGCTAGTTTAATGTTGTTAATTACATGGTTTAGGACCCTATTATGTTGTGTCTATGCATATACTACTTGGGTTTCGAATTTGGGTGTTATTGGTGGTATTTTGATTCAAATTTGGGGGAATGTGAAACTGTCAAAGGTTGAACTAAAAACCTGAGGTTGCTTGTTGTTTTTGAACTCAAATCTGAGTTCACTTGTGAACTGAGATAGTGTAGTTTTTTTTTATGAACTGAAATCCCTTCCTATTAACTGAGTTGTTTTGATATAAAAACCTGAGTTTAGTAGGGATTCAATGAATTGATTTCCCTTTTCTTGTTAACTGTGTTTTGTTGAAATCTGAATTGGGATGAACTGAATGGTATTATAGAGGAACCTGGGAGCTAAATTTCCTTCCCATTTTTGCACTGTCAAGACCTATATATCCACACACACATTTGTAAATTCATTAACACACACATGTTCAGTTCATAAATATGTTTTCCTGCACTGTTTGCAAATTTCAGTCACATGCTTCCTATTTTTTCTGAAAACTGACACCAAGTGGTTCCTCTCTCTCACTCACATCCTTGATACACACACACACATTTGATTCTAGGATTCCGCACTCATTCACACACACATACACACACCCTAGCCTCACTGTCACACAGGGACAGCCCCCCCCCCCCCCCCCCCCCTCACTCACAGTTCACTCAGTTCACTCACTCACTCTCTATATTTCCCTATTTTCCTAATGTAGGTACTAGTGTATATATGTATGTAATGTAAAGTGTATCTATATATATATAATATAAGTTTGTGTATTATATATGTATCTAATATAGATACTTGCAATGGATGTATAGATTATGTATGTATATAAATCAAGTATCATATAATATGTGTAAGTGTTGTAGTTTTATATATTATATATATATATATATATATATATATATATATATATAATCTATATATATATATATATATATATATCTATATATATATATATGTATGTATGGGTGATATATCATAGGTAGCCTATAAGCTAATGTATGATTCTATATTATATTATGACAATATCAATATGTGTAATATATATTAGATATATTTTGACATGTGTTATGTGAATATGGTTGGTTCATAGGCATGATACAGCCTATGGCATATATGTGAGTCTGTTTGGCTAATGAGCCTAGATTGGGCTTGTATAGCTTTGTTAGACCTAGAGTAGACTTGCTAGATTAGTGTAGACTTGATAGACCTAGTTTGACCATAGTTGACCTAGTTTGACTTCTAGGGTTGACCATAGTTGACCAGGAGTTGACTTTGGCTTAGATTAACCTAGATTCATGTAGAATGCATGGTAGTGCTTCATTTTACCATTCTGGACTTGTTATGACTTGTGCTGTTCTAAATAGGAGCCAGACACCACTCCTCGGACAGTACTTTTCAGTTGGACACTCAGATACCAGGCAAGTATATTTTCTGATCATTTCATATCCTGTTAGAATTATTTTCCTGCTTTAGATTACTTTACTTGATGCTGTCACGTTGGTAACACGGATTAGTACTATATGGATCCATTCTTGAGATGTTATCCCCTCAGGGAGCATCGTATACTACATGTTCTGTGTGTTTCACTTACATGGTGTATCACTATGCTTCACGATTCTTCTATCACTTGTGACATGTACTTTCATGATCACAGAGTCTTCCCAGAATCACCCCATTTATGGGCATTCCCAGAATCACCCCATTTATGGGCATTCCAGAATTACCCATTTATGGGCTATCCATGTATCACCCCTTGTGGCCTTTGCATGGAATCATAACATAACCTGGCTGGATCCTTGTGTATTGATTGGGGGGTACGGGAGAGTAGAAGTAAACATGTGAATAATATCCAAGTAGTGTAGTTCCCAGAATCACTCCATAGTATAGTTCCCAAAATCTCCTATGCCATTCACATGTTTATATTGTACTTTGACTCACTAGCCATTGTTAGTTCTCTACTTATAGTAGATATTTCTATTACAGTTCTCTCCCTCTGTTTACATACTGTATTTCTTTCAGATCATGTATCTTACTTTACTGTATGATTATATTTTCTAACCTGCTATGATCTGTTGAGATGTATTATGCTCGCTCCTGTCCTGACTGGACCTGTTGAAAATATTACAGAGGACGAGAGGAGGCCTGGTGTGGATACCTATTACGGTGCCCCTTAGATGAGATGTTGGACCTGGACCATCAGCAGGCCCCACTAGCTGGTGGATGACACACCCTTAGACTAGGATGTTTCATTTACAGTATTCTAGATGATTGATTGTACATATGGATACTTGGATCTGGGATTGTGTATTTATCTTAGACACTTAGACTCTCTTTTTGTACTTGGGATTCCTCTATTTCAGCAGTTTTATTTATCTATCTCTCTGCTATTTTATCATCTGTATTTCCTTGAGTTCTATATCTATTGTGCTTCTTCTTCCTTATTGTGATTGAGTTTACTTTTATCATGTCACCCCCATTCGGGGAGTATAAACTGCATAGTATATATTGCTAGATGTTGTGACCTAGGACAGCGTTCTACTGCCGACACTGCGACGTAGGCTGACATACCCACGTCTCGTGCCCTTACTATAGGGTGGGTCGTGACACATTGGCTCCGACACGCTTTTCCGTGCAAATCGAAGTTTCAATGTCATAGTCAACGGACCAATTTGAGATCGAGTCAACGGAATCCTATTCTGGATATACCGTTGGGTTCGTATCGTCATTCTGGATTCGTGGACATGTAATTTGTTAGGTTTAGTATTCTTGCACATTTTTGGTGCAAAGCGGGGTCCGACAAGGACACGTTTTGACCCGAAATTACCTTTTTATCCCTGTGTCCAAATTGGACTATGGATAGGCTATCCTAGCTGATTTGTCATTCTGGACACGTTGGTGACGTTTGTTTCTCATCTGACAATGTTTGTAGATATTTCTCTGTGTATTACCTTTTATATAATTAATTTTTATTAAGTTCGTATTTCAGAATTAGTACAACGAAATTGAGATCAGTCGATTCCAGTGATCTCACATCGCTGAAATTGGCAAGATGATCATGTGGATCACTGTGATAAGATTATTAACCTTACCGTTGATTATCTCATCTCGATTTGCGTGTCGTAGGTTTCGATGTACGAATAACGAGGTCCAACTTGATATTTTAATTCTTAAATTAGAGTTTATCCTGTTTGACCAAGATATATGGTATCTTGGTAGGTAATATTAGGGATAGTATGCTTAGGCTAGTTTTGACCTCGGTTGACCTAGTTTGACTGCTTGACCAAAAGTCAACTATCGGTCAACATTTGGCCTAAAAATGTCTAGAACTTGACCAGAGTTGACCAGTTGACCAAAAGTCAAATGTTAATCAACATTAGCCTAGTTTGACCTAGAGTTGACCAGTTGATCAAAAGTCAACTGTAAGTCAACCTCTGACCTAGTTTGACTTTGTTTGACTTCCTGTGACCTAGTTTGACCTAGTGTGACTCAGTGTGACCTAGTTTGACATAGTTGGACTGAGATTGACCTAGATTACATAGCTTATACTATATAATCCTGCCTAACACTGTTGAACCCTAATTAGCTTATATATATCTCAACTTTAGGTTTGTGGCATCACTCTGAGCATCGACCCATTTGACAGCACAGGACCGCAGGCGAGTGCATTCACTGATAGTTTTCATGTCTTGATATCTGTTATATCCGATTCAGTTGTAGTGTCTTAATTGATTCCTGACACGATGGTTCACAAACTAGTATATGTCGGATCCTGTCATGAGATGTTGTTCCTGGATTACTTGGTATATTGGTACATTACTTGACTTGTTACATGTACTTGTATAGACATGGACTCGGGAGTGGGCTGGCCCCATGCTCTTGAGTTCCGTATCATGACGTGTCATGTCCGGATCCATTATACTATTCGGGGATGGAGAGTTATTAGTGGTTGTGTGATCAAAATTCCTACTTGTTCTTCACACGTGTACTTATTACTTGTTCATAGCTATACCTTCGCCTCACGACGGGTAAAGTCTGACCCTACTTGTTCATAGCTTTCCATGGTGGCCGGCCTGATCCTGCTCCGTTGTACACTTGTTCATAGCCGGTCAGATGGAAAGCCTGATCCTGATTCCCAAGCCGACCACATAACGTACTAATAATTTATGGCACTTTTTATATTTATTTTATTACATCATATGTCCTACTCAGTTCTACATTCAGTACTTTTCTCACCATGTTATGATATTCAGTACTCACATATTCTACATGATCTTATACTAAACCTTGATTGAAGGCTAAGTTATGTTCGGGAGAATGGTTACAACCTCGGTCCTTGTTTGGTTTACGGGTTGTAACTCGACTTCCGAATAGCTCCCAAGTCATCCTATATCTTTGTCTTGTATTTTATTATAATTGTCTCTTATAGAATTTGTCAATTCATATGGAACTGTTGTTAGTGTTTGTACTTGCTCATTTTCCTGACAGGATAACCGTTGATGTTTACAGAGTACATGTTAGCTGATTGCTCTACCTTTTACGGGTATGGCCAGGATAGAGTTTGATGAGACATTACCCATGGAGCCCGTAGATGATATAGCCCATGTTTAGAATGTTAGATAGGTTTGCCTGGACTGCGATCCAGCTAGTATTTTCAGACTGTAGTTTTATATTATATTTTGAGTTTATGTGATGTGTTTATATCTCAGAGCTTGTGTTGGATCTTGAACTCCTTTCCATTTTTCCTTTCTATCATATTTCCATTTCATGCTATCTATCCTAGTTTGTCTTGTGATTGAGTTATGCCATATTATACCTCCGTGCAGAGATGACAGGTACCCTTATATTTTGTCTAGTTGTAGTATTTATAGACGACCTATACAGCGTTCTAACCGCCGATTCTGCGGCGTAGGCTGGACGTAACCACGTACTCGTGCCCCTAATCAGGGTGTGGGTCGTGACATGAAGGAACTGAACCCAAACATTCCTCATCCTCATCGTGAAGGTGGAGGTGCGAAAAGTTTACATGATTTTAGACCCATATTTTGATGTAACTATGTTTACAAAATTATAACTCATATAATGGGGCTCATGATGCAGAGGATCATGATGGAACTTATCTTAGAACACCAAACAACTTTCATGAACGATAGATAAATCTTTAAAAATTGTTTGTTGGCACACAAAATGGTTCGAAATTTCAACAAGGAGGAAAGCAAGAAAGAGTGCATCAAGTTGGATCTTATGAAGACTTATGATGTGGTGAACAAAGATTTTGTGTGCCACATAATGGGTTTTATATGGGCTTTGATCATCGGTGGGTTGATCGTGTCCGATAATAAACAACTTCCCTTTCCTTTTCGGTCATGATGAAGGTGCAGTCACATGGTTTGGATCTTATGTTATTGTAAAAATTTGTAGTTCTTATGTTATTGTAAAAATTTCTCATAAGTTTCATCAATATAAATGCAATGCAGATTTCTCACCCATAATCCAATAGAGGACCGACATCTCAATTCTCATAAAAAAATTAGAAAGAGATAATTTTATTGATCATACTCAAAATTAATAACATTCAACGTAGTACCCACCTCAGTTCTACCTATTACTATTGGTAAGAAATAATCTAATTTAAATCAGTTCTAAGAAAGAAATACAAGAAAGAAATTGAAAAGATAAATTAAAATTAAAATGTAATTTATAAAGGCACTCCACATTTTACTTCAGGACAACCAACATAAATTAGGACTGCCAACTTGTTGGCAGTCTTAACATAAATTAGTACTACCAACATAAACTAGGACTGCAAACAAAGATGACAATCCTAAAGAATTTGAATATTAAGATAGACTGTGGCAGTTCTCCTTAATGTTAGGACTGCCAACTTTGTTGGCATGCCTAATGACTGCCCTGGAATAAAATATGGATTGCCTTTAGAAATTACCAATAAAAAATAGAGAAATTTTGACTTAACCCCCCATTTTATTCACCATATTTAAGGGTGCACCCCACAGTGTTTCCATAATGTACAAGATCTCCCACTTTTGACGAAATTCGTCCAGTCAAGACGGTCAACACATTTGACCCAAAAATTTTGACGAAAATGTTTCCCATATTTTCTTCTTCATCTTCCCTCTCACCTCCCTTCTCCTCCCTCGGTGTCATCCCGCTGCCGCTACTTCGCCCCTCCTCCCCCCCCTCCTCACCACACAGCCCCCCCCCCCCCCCCCCCCCCTCCCCCCCCCCCCTCCCCCGGCGCTCTTCGCCCCCGCAGTAGCAGAGTATCAGCAGCCGGTGGGTAGGAGTGGAGGGGAGGGGAGGGGCGGTTGGGGGAGGGGGGCGATGGCGGGGAGGGGAAAGGGGGAGCGACGGCAGTGGCAGCCTGCCCGCGGGAAGGAAGGAGAGGGGGTGATAGGGACAAGGACATGTTGGTAAAAAATATTGGTCAAAACAGTTGACCGTCAATTTAGACGCATTCTGTCAAAGTGGAGGAGTCTTGTATTATGAAAACTTGTATTATGAAATTCCTATCTTTTCTCCGAACCAGAACTTCGACTGGGCTGCGATTTTGGTTGGATCAGCCTGGTTCAGGCGTCCGCATCAACTTTCATTGGTGGTACATAGTTGTCTTCGTAGCTGTCGCAAATTTTTCTTTCTTTCTTTGTAGTAAATTAGTTTGGATCTTCTTTTCTTGTGGGAGTTGTCTAGTTGGGATGTGCCGTAATTTTATTGGTGTTCCGTTTACAATGATATGGTTTAGAGTTTCAGAAGATGGGGAACTTACAATTATTAATGGCTTGATAATCCTTGAGTGCTCATCGTTGTTCCTCTCCCGATCGGAGTTCTGAAGTTCAAGCAGAACTCCGATCATCGTCTTCTCCTCCACCTCGACCTCTTTCCTCTTCCTGATGTGCTCGTCGATCAAACTCTGCAGGAACTCGTCCCTTCGCCTCGCCAGCCGAGGAATCGTCCTCCTCGCCTTCCAATCCATCCACCCCAAGAAGGGGATGAAGTCGCCTAAGCTCGTGGACGCCCCGAGGAGCGAGTGTGCTTCCTTGACCATCTCCCTGAAGCTCCCGGCCCCTTCGGAGCCTGCCAAGTCCTTGCCAAATATCATCCGCATCATGTTGTTCATTGCGAGCCCAAACAGCTTCGACTTCAGCTCCACTTTATTCGACTCCTTGTCACTACTGCACCCCAAACTACAGACATTAATTGAGGAAAAACTAGAAAAGCCAATATGTTTGGATATATATGTTGTTATTGATCGAGGCGCTAGCTAGCATACCATTCGTGGAACAGCGTAGATATCATGGAACGTACTTCCTCGGAGCGGAGTTGGGAGAAGGAGTCAATGCGGTGGGAGGAGAGGAGCTCGACGGTGGAGATGCGACGCAGCGTGCGCCAGTAGGGGCCGTAGTTGGCGGAGTCGAAGGTGCAGTAGTTGTAACTGAGTTGCTTGGTGGAGGGGAAGTGGGCGCGGTTGGCGAAGGCGAGGTCGTTCTTGGAGAGGCACTCCTCGGCGAGGGGCAGGGAGGAGACGGCCAGGGCCCGGCGGGAGCCGAAGCGAAGGAGGAGGATGGGGCCGTGGCGGGCGGAGAGGAGGGAGACGGAGCGGTGGAGGGGCTTCTTGAGGAGGTGGAGGTGGCCGACCACGGGGAGGGAGGGTGGGCTTGGTGGTTCATTCTTCTTGTTCTTGTTTGTCAGACTAACAGGAGTGAGAGGGAGAGAGCGACGAAGACGATAATGGAGATCATTTTTTTTTTTTTGTGGACTTTGGAGTGGTTTGATTTGAGGATGGGTGAGTTTGTACTCTATATATTCTGATGGGGATGAGGGCCATGAGGCTTAAAGGAACTTTCGACGTCATGAGTGGCGTAGCGTAGATTTGGACACAGAGAGGTAAAAATCGATTTAAAAAAAATTAATCAAAAAACCTATAAAAATATAGAGGAAAAAAATTGTATAAATTAGTCACAAATTCTATTTCTGTACCTAGTATTGGTCGTCTACTCTAGTTTTACTATTATAGCTGCTTACTTTTTTCATTCATTTCAAAAGACGATTAGTATTAAAATGTACATTAATTTTAATCCAATATAATCAGAACAATAAATTGCAGTGTCATTCTAGTCAGGTCAAACTTTTGGTCAATTTTGACCATTTGATCGAGGAAATTCAATGTATCATAAAATTCATACTTGGATTCTAGCATTTTAGTTATGAACCTTGCCATCCTAGGGTCTATGAAAATTAAACATTATTTTTCCCTCAAGGAAAAATAAAATTAAAAATATTTTATTTTCAACCACTAATTTACTTTGACTTCATATTTTTTTAATCGAAGAATGTTATACTAGAAAATAATTTCATTCCATCAAAGAGCAGTTCCATCTAAGAGCAAATTAAATCTTGCCATATAAGAACATTTAAGGACAAAATTGATGGTATGAAAACGAATAAACATCAAATTGTTTACTCGTTCGTAATATAAGTAGCTGGAAGTAAAACAATTAATAATGAATATATATATATATATATATATATATATATATATATATATATATATATATATATAATTGAGTGGGGTCACATACCCTACTGGCCTATGCTGGCTCCGCCATTGGACGTCATTAATATTTTGGGGGTTAATTACACTCATCTTTTCTATATTTTATTAGTATTACAAGAATTATTCTTATTAGAAAATAATTACACTAACCATAGGGATGGTCATCGTTATTAATTTTATAGAAAATAAAAACTGGTCTGTGTAATTAGTTTGAAAGCAGGAGTGGTCATGTAATAAGTGTAAAATTTATGAATAGTTAATATAATTAATCCTACTTTTTATACAGTGTGTTTCATACAAAATATTTTTTATTTTTATTATATTGATAAATTGTTGTTATCTTAAAGTCTTTGGATCAAGCATTAACAATATATCATTAATTCCAAATCCAACTTCTAGTTAAGAGATGAGTTTGACTACATGAACTCAAATAGGAATATGGTTTTAGGCTTTTGACTTTTCATATACACCTAATTCAAGGACTATTAATGGTGAGTTTTTAAATTGAGGAAGGAATTAATGAGTTTCTTTGAAATGTTTGCTAAAAGATTTTGAAAAGAAATTATTTTCATACACAGTATAGTGTTTAAAAACTCCATTTACAAATATGAATGACAATGAGTTACTAATGACTACTAGTATAAATGCACATGCGTTGCGCGTATTTCATATGCATAATTGGTATGGAACCGACTATGCAAGACAAACCATATTAGCATACCAATACAACCATGTCATTCCAGTCTATATAAAAAGGCTAACTCTAAGGGCACATCATATTTTGCTAGGGGCTATCCCTTACTAGGGGACAGCCCATGAAAGTAAAACTTTTATAAGGGACATCCTAAATTTTACTTGGGACTAGCCCCCAAAATTTTATTAGGGTTCCAGGAGGCGGAGGAGGAGGCGGAAGAGGACAAGGAGGGCGGGAGGAGGTGGTGTGTCTCGTTGCCGGTGTTGGAGACCCTCCTTCTCCGACAACCCTCTGTCGATAACCACCATCATCAACATTCCCCCTCCTTCTCCGGCAAATTTCCACCATCGGCCACCTCACTGTCACTACCATCAATACACCATCGCCACCTACCACCACCATCAAGCCACTTCTCGACCACTCACACAACCACTGTTGTCTCCTCCGCAGTGCCCCAACCGCGAACCACTGCTGCGGCCCCCTAAGCCGCCGCAACCATCGACTGGCTAAGTCCTTTTCTTTGACGACGATTTTTTAGTCCCGCATCGCCACCCCGACTCCTCCCTATCTCCGCCCAACATCACCACAAGCAACACCACTCACCTGAGATTCTCCGCGTCACAACCCCCAGATCCGACCTTCTCCGTCGCCGTCGAGTCGCAGCGCCGCGTATGGCCCCTCCAGCGCCGGTGACTCTTTCTTCCTCGGCCGCGTCTCCACCGCTCGCCTCCGGATCCAACGCCTCCAGCGCTACAGCGTTCACGTTGACACGTCTCCAGCACCGACGACGAGACACATCATCGGATCTGCCACCGTTTCATTGGTCATCGGGACCCCAACTGGCCACGCCGGCCGGTTCGAAGAAATATAGGACTGTAACTAAGTTGGCAGTCCTACTTTATGTTAGGACTGCCAACTTGTTGACAGTCTTACAACTGCAACTAAGTTGGCAGCCCTACAATATGTTAGGACTGCCAACAAGTTGGCAGTCCTAACATAATGTAGGATTGCCAACTTAGTTGCAGTCCTACTTGCTGAAAAAATTTGGACTAGCCCCAAGTAAGAAATGGGGATGGCAAACTTGTAAATTTTTTGAAAAAAATTTGACTAGCCCCTAACAAAATATAATGTGCCCTTAGAATTAGCCATAAAAAATACATGCTAAATATCAGATAAAAGAAGGATTATATTCAGTGGCGTATCCAGGATTTAGGTATAGCGGGGTCAAACTTGATTAAAAATAAATTATAAAAATGTAGAGGACAAAATTGCACAAATTAGTCATAAATCCTTTTTCTATACCTAGTTTGGGTCGTCTTTCTATTTTCTCTATTGTTGCTGCTTACTTTTTCATTCATTTCAAAAGACGATTGGCATTAAAGTGTACATTAATTCTAACCCAATATAATCAGAACCATAAACTTCAGTATCATTCTAGTCAGGTCATATAAGAAACTTTTGATCAATTTTGACCATCTGATCGAGGAGATTCTGTGTATCTAAAAATTCATACTTGGATCCTACCATTTTAGTCATGAATCTTGTCATCCTAGGGATGAAAATTAAATATTATTTTTTTCTCTCAAGAAAAATTAAAAATATTTATTTCCAACCACTAATTTACTTTGACTTCATTTTTTTTAATCGAAGAATGTTATACTAGAAAATACTTTCATTCCATCTAAGGCCATCTCCAACGGTGATTTCTAAAATTGAGTTTCTATCCTACTTGGAAGAGTTTCTACATAGAAATTGCACACAAACAAAAAAATTACTCTTCTCCATTTCTATCCTAGGTGTCACAAAATAAAATGATCAATTAAATGGTGTGGGGCCAAATAATAAGACCATCTCCAACGGTGATTTCTAAAATTGAGTTCTTATCCTACTTAGCATTGTACTTTAAGGAGATTTCTATCCTAGTTGGAAGAGTTTCTACATAGAAATTGTAGACATACAAAAATGCACTCCAATGGTTCTCCATTTCTATCCGTGTCACATAGTAAAAGGATTAATTTAATGGTGTGGGGCCCAATAATAATTGTCATGAGAGATAGGAGAATTTCTATGAGAGTTTCTACATGTAGAAACCCTCCTAGAAAGTTTTCACCCTGCATCATTGTCACCTAGGATAGAAATGATGATAGAAATCATCATTGGGAGAAGCTTTTTTCTAAAATGGATTTCTTCCATAGAAATAGGGAAGATAGAAACCCCCATTGGAGATGGTCTAATTGTCACGAGAGAGAGAATTTCCATAAGAGTTTCTATAGGTAGAAATCCTCATAAAATTTTTATATCCTACACCATTGCCACCTTGGATAGAAATGATGATAGAAACCACCATTGGAAAAAGTTTTTTCTAAAATGAATTTCTTCCACAGAAATAGGGAAGATAGAAACCCCATTGGAGATGGCCAAAGAGCAAATTAAATCTTGCCATATAAGAACATTTAAGGACAAAAATTATGGTATGAAAACGAATAAAACATCAAATTGTTACTCGTTCGTAATATAAGTAGCCTGGAGTAAAAAAATTAATAATGAATATATATATATATATATATATATATATATATATATATATATATATATATAATTGAGTGGGGTCACATGATCCCACTAGGCCTATGCTGGCTCCGCCATTGATTATATTGATACCAAACACATGATAATACACCGTGTGTATAAAAAAACACATTTTAAGAATCAAATAAAGAAGCATACCAACACAACCCTCTTTCTTTACGATTTTTTATAAGGACACATCAAAACTTGATCAGGGCTAGCCAGTTCATAATTTTAATTTATTTACAAGTTTGCCACTGAAAAATTTACACAGCGCTATCCAATTCCTAGGTATAAAAGACAACTCTTTTTCTTTTTTCCTCTCTCTTCTCCTTCTTCACAAGAAGAAGAAGAAGAAGAGCAAGAACAAGAAGAAAGAAAACAAAAATATATATCTTTCGCCGAACCTTAGTTTATTTTTTTGCTCTCTTCTAATTTCTCATATTTCTTTTCTCTAAAACCCTAGTTTATGGATGAATCCTAGTTGTAGAAGAAATTTGGTTACCAAATCTATCAAATTTACTAATCAATTAATCAATTTTTCTTTATTAATAGAAGAAATTATTGATGAAACCCTAATTCTAGTCAAAATCGATTTGTTGAGCAAGTATATATCAGGACTGCCACAATTTCTGGCAGGCTAGAAGTATTAAGGACTACCAGGAATTGTAGCAGTCCTGAAAGGGACTTGCTGTACAACAGAACTGCCTCAATTTCTGGCAGTACTAGAAGTATTGAGTACTACCAGAAATTGTGGCAGTCCTGAAAGGACCTTGCTATATAATAGGACTGCCACAATTTCTGGCAGCATGGTCGGACTTTATATGAGGCACATGAGGCTGTCGTCTCAGGCCCAAAATTTAGATGGCACCACTTTTTTATATATATACTATTTAATGTATATAAGTCCAATTTTAAACAAAGGTCCATCAAACTCATTCTAATCATTTTAGTCATAGTATAATTTTTTTATAGGATATCTAAATGCAAGGCCGACCCTCAGTTCATGGGCCCGAGACAAAATTTTAAAATGAGATCCATGTATAATGTAAAAAAATATTAAAAACTGAAATAAAAGTAAATTTAAAAAAATGTTACAACCAAGAATTGAACATAGGACTTCTAATGTGCAAGTCTAGCATAACAACCACCATGGTCATACTAGTTCTATTTTAAATACAAGGTTGGTTATATATATATATATATATATATATATATATATATATATATATATATATATATATATATATATATATATATATATATATATATCCTCATACTCTTTGGGCTTGGGCTATCTCCCTGGCTGCCTGGGACAGGGCTGGCTCCGTCTAAACGTCATATACTAGAATACCAAAAGACAAGTCCGTTAGTCAGAATAAAGAAAAAAATTGGTACAGTCGTGTCAAAATTATTTTTCCTTCCTTTGCTATAACAGTCTGATGTTCTCAATCTCCTCTACCCTTTCGTTGTTGTCAATCACTTTTTTATGTGTATTTTTTGGTCCTCTGGGAAGTAACTAAACAAGATAATAAGTTACAATTTTTTATTTTCCTTTTTATTATTATCAATGAACTACCCAAAAAATTATTAGTTTTTTATTTATTTATTTGCCTAGTATACTAATTTTATTTTTGGTTTGGAACATCTTCAGTTTCATTAGAAACTTATTATGACATATTAATTTGGATGTTATATTGTATTAAATTTATTATCTTATTTCCTACGTTTTGTGTTGATAATACTAGTGTATCATCGTCCATGAAAAAAAAAACTATGAACATTAGGCTTTGAGGGAACCATTTTTATAGTTTGCCTCAGGGTCTCAAAATCTAAAGTCCGGCACTGTCTGGCAGTCCTAGAAGTATTGAGGACTGTCAGAAATTGTGGCAGTCCTAAAACGGACTTGCTGTACAGCAAGTACATTTTAGGACTGCCAAAATTTCTGGCAGTCCTAAAATCGAAATGGCCGAATGAAAAACATATGTTAGAATTTATTTTCATCTTGATAATATAATGAAATATACATTTTAGGGTTGATTTTCATGTATTTTTGTGAGAAAGAATGAAATAAACATATTAGGATTTATTTTCATGCATTATTTATGAGGAATCAAAATGATGAGAATGAAAATTGTGGAGAGGAAAACTAGGGTTTTGATAAAAATGATGGAGAAAAAAAACTAGGATTTAGAGTAGGAAAATTGTGGAGAAGAAGATGAAGAAGAAGATGTATAGTTTGGGAAGTGGGAAATGGTGAAGAAGAAGAAGAGGAGGAGGAGGAGGAATAAAGTTAGGATTTTGGAAGAGATATAGTGAAATTTGCAAATGAAAGTAAAATTTGGGGTTTGGGGATGGGGGGTGTGGGATTGGGACAGCTCCTGAGTAGAAAAATTGGATAGCCCCAGTAATTTCTCCTCAAACATGGGCTAGCCCCAATCAAGTTTTGATGTGCCCTTATAAAAAATCTTCTTTACGAATGTGAAGACCACCAACTTTGCTATGCTACCTAGCCCAAGTGGTTAGGGAGGGGGGCTCACTCGGGGGAGGTCCCAAGTTCGATCCTCCCGTGGGCATGGGATGGCCGGGTGGTCGCGGGGCGGCCACGGCCCCAAGCTGGCGGCCTCAAGAAATGGACACCAAAAAAAAAAAAAAACTTTGCTATGCTACCAAATTCAACGTTTGACAAAATCAGAGGGTGGTATTTGCAATTATTAGTCTCATTCCACCATTTTACATGTTATGTGCTAATATCAAATGAACCGTCTTTAATTCTCACAGTAGTAAACAAGAGAGTATTATAATTCAAATATTAAGCGGAGAATTCAAATATTAGGGGGTGAACCACACATTGGAGATGGACTTATACGAGCCCAAATCCAACAATAACTCATTTATACTTTGCAAACACTTCAAAGCCTTGAAATAGTGCTCATCACCGAAAACCAGGCCAACCTAATGTTACAAGTTTTGTTACTATTATGTTTCATAATATTTATATTTTGTTGTTTTGTTACAATTTATACATCAAGCGTTAAATGGCTTTTATGATTGGAACATTATAAGAGTATGTAGATCATGAGGTCTCCAATCTCTATACAAGAAATTAATGAGTAACAAAAGGTAAATATCATTTTCGGTCACCGAATGTTTTAAATGTTTATTTAGTCATTCTTCATATATATTTTTGGTCATAGAATGACTAAAACTTAAACTTTTGAAACATTAGGTGACAAAATGGAAAATACTTTATGTACCTCCAAAATGTACCTCCTCTATGTCCCTCCGCCACGTGGCCCTCTTCCATTGCTTCATGTCTTCCCCTAACTCCCCTCCTATTTGCTTGGGTCAATAAGGCGGTGCCATGTGGCGGAGGGACATAGAGGAGGTACATTTTGGAGGTACATATAGCATTACTCTTATCCGAGTAACAAATAAAAGACAGGAAGTAACATAATAGTAATTAAGCATTGATCAATGTTCAAACATACATCCAACCAGAAAGAAGATTATTAATAGTAAGAAATCTTTGTTGCCTAACTAATGTTCTTGCATACTCAAAGTCCCGAGAGAACACTTATCATTGATTCGCGAGGCCGATACATGGCCTCGAGAGGTTTCGCTCGTGGCAGAGTGAGGCCGGAGCCTTCAGTCATGTCCACCTCTTCCTCTCCGACCCTCTCCCACTCGAAGCACTGGATCATAGTCCCCAAAACAATGCCGACCACCCGGACCCCAAGCCCTTCGCCCGGGCACCTCCTCCTCCCCATCCCGAACGGCAACGTCTTGTTCCCTTCCCCCTTCGGGTCCTCGAACCTTTCGGGCTTGAACTTCTCGGGCTCCGCCCAAGTCTCCGGGTCCCTGTGGATCGCGTACGCGTTGACCAGCAGCATCGTTCCTCGCGGGATGTGGTATCCTCCGACCGTGCACTCTTCTGCCGACTCGTGGGGTACTAGAAGTGGTGCCGCCGGATATAGACGTAGCGTTTCGGTGATGACACACTGGAGGTACGGGAGATTGGGGAGGTCGGTTTCTTGTAGCAGCCGGTCGTTACCAATGCATGCGTCGATCTCGTCCCTGGCTTTCTTCAGCTTGTCGGGATTGTTAAGGAGGAGAGACATTGCCCATTCGACCGTGTCGGACGAAGTATCCGTTCCTGCCTGCAACAAACCCTAGGAAACACAATGCAATGGGTGAGGGACATGCATTTTGTTAAATTGCACTTGTACTTGTTAGATTTTGATCACCAACCAACGTAATTAGTGTACTTACATGCCAAATTGTCAGTTCTTGTACTGAAATTCTGAATGGAAGATCTTTTTGACCAATTACTGATGCCCAAAATGTATTGTTCAACAATAGGAGGTGAAGGAGAAACTGAAGTGATGGAGACGCACGTATTGTGCAACCGTCGTGTTCAAAATGGAAAAGGAACTACACATTATGCAGAAGAAACTCCAAGAAACACCTGACAATGAGGAAACAATATATGGCGGTCTAGAATGCTCCCTAAGACATTTTTTTTTTTTTTTTTTTTTTTTTGAAATCCCACGCACACACACACACACAATTGGGGGACTCGAACATTGCCGGTCCCTCCGGGTGTCCACTCTAATATCACTAGGCTAGGGAGCTCTAATACAATTGAGTGGCCAAGTTCCAGAAAGAGCTCCTGCTGATTTAAATATCCAAATGCTCATGGCTTAAAGACGGTGACAAGTGTACGAAGTTCTTCCATACAACATTCAAGACTCGTCAACACAAGAACGAAATCCCTGGCCTCATCAACTCGGCGGATTTAAACAGACTTTAGGAAACTACTTCTCTTTGATGAGCAACAAGCAAGGAGAACTAAGGGTCTGGTTGGATTGAGAGGAGAAAAAATAAGCAGATTTAAGTACGGTTAGAGAGTGAGAGGGGGGGGGGGGGGGGGGGGGGGGGGGGGGGGGGGGGGGGGGGGGGGGGGGGGGGGGTGGTAAGTGAGGGGAGTAAATCACACATAGAACCTTATTTG